>OX243823.1:24427658-24599943 GCA_945859605.1 Lumbricus rubellus | reverse complement strand
AAGAGAGACAGAGAGACAGACAGAGACACAGAGACAGAGACAGACACAGAGACAGAGACAGACACAGAGACAGAGACAGAGACAGACACAGACACAGAGACAGACACAGAGACAGACACAGACACAGACACAGACACAGACACAGACACAGACACAGACACAGACACAGACACAGACACAGACACAGACACAGACACAGACACAGACACAGACACAGACACAGACACAGACACAGACACAGACACAGACACAGACACAGACACAGACACAGACACAGACACAGAGAGATGACCATCTGCTGATGCATGCCAAGGTCAAGAAAATTAAGTTGCCAACTCTCTATACAATATTATTAACTGTCTCTTAGACTAGCTTAAGGGACTGCTTTTCTTCATCGGAATTCACATATATACTAAAATGGATCGATTTAATTGTAGTCTAATTCTTCAATATCTCCCAGCGTCCTCCGATTCACTCGGCAAATTTATAGATCTGGCCTGTCTTCTGTCATATGGCGCATATGATAATGGTAACCAGTTATGTGGCAAGATTTGTATGCACATATGAAAATATTTCTTGCACAGCATTATCTCACAATGCGCGTTGTGTGTATAATTAAGACAATTCCAACCACATAATGCCCTCTCGTAACTTTAGTCGTTAGAATCCATTTTTATATTTTCGTGGAACAGCATTGAACCGTGACTCACTTTAAATTGCATGAAGTCCATGAAGATGAACAGAACCCACATTGGACGGCATGTAGTTTCCTCATCTGTCCTGACAATGACTGATGACTGGGGAGGGATCGAGAGGGGAGCTGGCAGTCATTCCCATGGGACGGTCCTTTGGTCTGATGAGTGCCAGACTTGATCAAAGGATTTTCGGTTAAGGTCATTTTCCGTGATTTCTCATATTCTTCTCGGATGAGTGATGGCCTGCATTCATTTTGCACTTGTCATGTTTTTGCATGTCATTATTTTAGAGCAGACGACATCTGGGATAACAACAGCTCTCACTCATGAGTATGCTTTTTTCGCAAAATGTTCTGTATTTTTCAATATTATGTGTTAAACGCTGTCTCTTAAGCAGCATTTTATTGACTGAGACAATTTTACAAACCCTGCTAAACTAAAAAAGGTTTTAAGAATTTATAATGCAGAAATGTTATTTTATCAAATTTTGCGGTTTTTTATGTCAAGCTATGTTAGTCCATTAATGAATTATTGGTGCCAGGTGCACATAATTTATCTGTATTTTACCAAGTAATGCAGACTGAAAGTTAGGAACAACAAGTATCTAACCCCATTGTATAGGTCTGACTTATGATAGTGCATAGAATACTGGTTCATTGGGATGTATGGTGGTGCTGAGAGAGGTGCCTTGAGGGATTATGATGGTGCTAAGAAAGGTATCATGGCGGTTCTGTTTGTGCTACTATTTACTCATATTATTGTTGCTCTGAGTGACTATATAGTTACATTAAGATGTATGGGGAAACTTGCGACTCCATTCAGTACACGTCAGGTAGATTGACAGAATTGTAATCAAGTTTAATTCTGTGTTATAGATTAAAGATGCTAACAATTGAAAATGCAAGTTTTTCATTTTAAGAAAATCTTTGGTGCTATGATGTAATGGCAGATATAATATGTTGCTGGTATAATTTTATTTTTTCCTACTGTGTTGTCTTGCATAGTATGGTTACTTAGTTATATTCATTTGCTAAAAACATTTTTGGATAGTTTACTTTTTAGATTATCCTAGTTTACAGGCGGAAAAAGATCAATGAAATGCGCGATGGACAAAGAGAACAATTTTTGTGTAACATGTAAGCAATGCCTGATCGACTTTGATTTACTGTAAGGTACTAGATTAACATTTATATTAAATAATTGATTATATTCATAATAATAATATAAATTAATATTCATTTGCACTGCATTCAGTCTCAATCATTCCGAGAGTGGTTCAACTGATTAATTATCAGCTGAGAATGCTTCTCACAGCTAATCCAATTTCATCCTCATTAATTAGGTTAATTTTCTGTGTTTCTTTCCTCAAAACCAATTTGACTGATTACTCATCAGTGGGCCGCAGCAGTAGAACATTATTTGGCATGGCACTGGATCGTGTTAGATGGATCTGCACAGTCCCCCTGCTGGTCCCCAGAGAGGTGATTATCCCTCCAGGGGGTCGGCTTTAAATGGAAGATGATGTTATTTGCTTGTCTATGCATGCAGGGGATATGGACAACAGCCAAGGAGGCGTTTTTGGCTGATGTAAGACAGGGTGAAATGTCGCCCAGTTCAACTACTCCATCTTGTGTTGATTAGATTTGTTTGACCATTAAATCGAATTCGCCTGACAATGGTCTTCTGGTCTAAGACTGTCTGCTGAGACTGGACCTCAGAGAAGTCTTTGTTCGCTGCTCATTGCTGGGCTTAGTGGTTGTGTTGGTGGGGGATGATTTCCATTTTGTCCACGTTTGAATCGTCATCAATGTGTCCTGTTGACTTAGCTGTGTGTTAATATCCGATGGTCGAGTTCGTCCAGTTGTTTTCGTTTGGATATATACACCGAGTATATGTTTCAGCTGAATGGTTTATTTAGCTCTAGAACTTTCACCTTTGACGATCGACTGGGTAGAATGTGTATACATCAAGTTATTGCAGCTGTGAATGCAACATCGACAAGCATGCTCACTCATTCCTGTTTCTATGATTCCATCGCTGTTTGGCAATGCCAGTCCCGAATGCAGATAAAGGGGAGGGCAGTGCTATAGCTAATAATTGTTAGACAATAAATGAGCAACCCTCACCCTCTATAGCTCCATTGCATTGATAAAGGAGTAGGTCTACGAACAAGAAATGGGAATGGAAGAACAAGAAATGGGAATGGAAGATTAATAAGATGTTTGTGTTTGTATGTGCACTTGCTATAGCGCCCCTTCAAGCTCTCTCTACTCAGAGGCGCTCCCGACTACAGAGCGGACACTGCATCGGAGTTTCATGCCGAAGCGCTGAGCAATTGAGAGTGAAGGACTTGCCAAAGGTCCTTACGCGGCGACTTGGGGTGGGATTCGAACCTGCAACCCTTCGGCTGCAAACGACTAACATAGGCCTACCCACTACACCACTGCATCCCATAAGATGTGTTGTTTGATAAGTATTTTTAGTTTTTATTCAGTTACATTCTTAATAGACTGTTGTTGCTGTTGTTCTGATTTTGCTGAATAATGATCCCTCAACATTTTGAGTGCATCTGATTCCACAGAATAATATAAACAAGCAACAGTGTTACCTTTACCTGTATCGTTTAGTGCAGAGGTCTCAAAATTCCAGCCTGCAGCCATTTCTTACCCATCGACATGTTTCTCTGGCCTTAATCGGAGGCTTGTCTAAAAACCACTGCGATGTTCATGCTTGATAATGAAGATCAGAATCAATATTTGAAGGACCTTTGGGGGCACACGGTGGTGTACGGGGTATGTTTGGTGTCTTGGAGTTGAAAGGTTGTGAGTTCGAATCCACCTCAAGCAGTGGTTAAAGTGGTTTGGGTGAGCAGTGGGAGCGCCGAATGTGTAAGCAGTGGGAACGCAGAGGGTCTTTCCTACACCTATGCTTGTTAATTATTGTCCATGTGATTGATAGACATTAATTGTCTGGCTTGCTGACTAACCAGCTTATAATATTTATTTCATGAAGGGGGGGGGGTGGAACAGAACAGGGAAATTGGTTCTGTGTTTTCTAATAATTTCTAAGGGTTTATAAGTGTAATCTTCTTTCATCTTATATGCATGCATGCATTTTGCCACATGCAATTTTTTCCTGTAATTATACTTAGAGATGTACACGTACCAGGGTAGATCTTATAATGATATGTTAGGTTTTCATGCATGACTTTTTCGTGAGACATTTTCTGAACGTTACTTGAGTCAAGAGAATCATTAGAATGGTGATATATTATCTGTAAACCTAAGTACAACACTACCAACCTGTGTCAGATATTTCACTGTAGAATGTATTATATCTTTATCTATAATATCATTGTGTAAATAAATTAAAAGGTGACTACAACAGTACACATCTTCGCTAGATATTACATTTAGCTTGAAGGGGCGCTATAGCAAAATGCAAGAAATAAATAAACAAATAATGGATATATTTGTCTATGCTCCATTTGATAAATAAATAAAGATATGCTGTATACATGTGAGATTTCTGTTGTTTCACATTTTGTACTGAATCTGTTTGTATATAACTTTGTTATCAAGATCATTACTGGTATTGCACATGTTCATTTGAGCAGTTTACTTTTGATTTGTATGATATTATTATTTGCAAGGAAACATAGTATTCCTCCCAAGTCCTCAGGCTATAAGGAACCTAATCACCGTCTCTTCCTCGCAACTTAATCACGGTCTGTCTTCCTTGAGAATTGTGCGTGTCAAGAGATAACTATAATAAGCGCTAGTACTGCTGGATACATTTTTTTCAGAACCTTTCGTGATATTCCCTCTGGCAGAATGCTGACCCCTTCAGTGTACCTGGATAAGCATGACAACTGCATGGCTCACTCCTATTTTTTGTTTTGATAGAAACGAGTAGACGTCCCTGGCTGCTTGTCTGCCTGCCTGTCTACCTGCTTGCCTGTCTCTCTGCCTGCTTGCCTGTCTCTCTGCCTGCCTACCTGCTTGCCCTGGAGTGTGTACATACCTAGAATGAAATTTGCAGGGCAGGTGTGGCTTAGGTTTCAGAAGGAGTTTGGAGAATAGGATTTATGTGACGAGTTGAGCAGGTAAATTCTCTGATACTCAATAGGCCTGTGTGGAGGAAACTATATACAATATCTGGGACATGAGATGGAGGAAAGCTGCAGAGGTGTTGGGAATTGGTGATGATGACTGATGGTAATGGTAGAGGTGATCTTGGCAGATGAGGAAAGGTTGTTTGTGGCATTTAAAGAAATTATTTATTTGTAGAAATTTTCCGGAGCAATTCAGTTCAACAACTGCTGTTTTTAAATGCCCAAAGTTTAGACAATAATAATTTTTTATTGTGGTTTGTTACTTTGTCTCATATACTGGTAAAAAGAAAGGAGGTCGGAGGTAGTTCAATTGTGAAAGGAATAAGGCATTGGCAAAATTTGAGCTTCAGAAATTTATACCTTAGTTCTTTACATGTGTGAAAATGTGCATGCTTAAAAAAATTGATGCTGGTGAGATTTTGGAAGTGAGATGATGTGGATGTCATAAGTAAAGAATTGTATTTGCACTTTTGTAAATATATTTGTTATGATGATGATGATGACGACGACGACGATGATGGCATATCATTAACCATGCAATATTTAATAGTGCTTGTGTATCGTCCAAAATTTCACACTCCATCATGCAATTTCAATATTATTATGAAGCCTTTGAACAGTTAATAAACAAATAGTAAATAAATAAATAGTAAATAAATAACAGTTAATAAAAAATAAAAAACGGCAGTTGACTCTTACTTAAAGTTGACCAGATCCACTAATTAACAGAATGCTAATACAGCAGATAATTGGAAGTATTCTGTCTACTTGTCTGTAGCAGAAGCCAGCAATAACTTGATAAGTTTTTAATACCGTTTAATTAGTTTCATTCTGGTGCTATTTGCTATTCTATTTATTCTGACTATCCCAACAATTATATGCCCACCCCTCACACACACACACACACACACACGCCCACACACGCACATACAAACTGTGTCCTACATATAGACCCAGTGTGCATATATTTTGCATATAAATATATATACTTTTAATAATTTAAAAAACTATATTTTTCAATATTAAGGAACGTGGTTGCTTAGTATACTACATGATGAGGGCTTTCCCACCACCAAGAAAACATGCTTCACCCGCCCTTCCCCACCCCAGTGTTTATGACAACCATCATTCTGTTTGCTTAGTAGACCATCATAAGCTAATCAGCCTGCATGCCATGTCATTTCGTCATCCGTCACCAGGTGCAGCACCTGCCTTTCGTCTCTGACGACCTCCTCCACCTACTGCATCACAATGAGCAATGACGACACCACCACGGGAATCCAACAGTTTGCTGTTCCTACTCCCCCCTCACGGTCCCACCTACTCCCTCATCTCTTCGTCATCCATCCTTCCCTATTCCAGCAAACACTGCCGTCACACCTGAGAGTGCCAGGCAGTTGCACAACCCTGAGCCCGGGTAAGATGAATTGAGGAGGAGGACGAGGCTGGGGGTGGGGGGTGGTGGTGGTGGGGTACACCATGGGAAATCAACAGCCATGACTGGCAAGTGATAAAAACAGACTGATGTGTACTACTACTACTACTACAGTACTACTACAGTACTACTACTACCACAGTCCACCACCACCACCACCCGGCTGATCACACCCTCAAAAGTTGATTTATTGGCATAATCAGGAAGGAGCGACATGATGCAGAAGCGCCAACGAGTGGTCCGTGGTCCGGTGGCTGCTATTAGCTGCAGCAGCAGCAGCAGCAGTGGTGCGATGAATGAGATGCTCGGTGGTGGCCAGATACAGAAGCTGCTGCTGCTGCTGGTGGTTCTGCTACATCTTGTCTGCTACAGTTTGCTGTCATGTGCTGCCTGAAGACGAGCGTCCAATGACTGGAGTCTCCCGCTAGTATCCGGTCCTACGGTGGATGAATGGATGAATGGATGGGATGCAGGGACATTGCTTCTTCTGTTTGGAGGTGCAATGATTGAAAGGACAACAGCAGCTATCATGTGGATGCTTCTGCTGGCCTACTGCTTGCACACAACTATATCAGCCGCAAAACAAAACGTGTCTTGCATGCGAAGGGAACTGCTGGTTAGCAGTGAGACTTGTGAGCGTAATAACAACATAGTCTGCATGGCAGAACAATAAAGATATTTTGAGTCTTGGACCGTGAGTGAGAGGCATTTTGCAAATGTTGACGACTCTTTGAAATGGCCTTGACCTTCAAAGGATTTAATTTGGGTTGCTGTTGACAGATAAAATGGATATCACATTGACGCCAGTGTAAGCAAAACTACATTTTCTTCATCTGAAAATAGTTTTATGATATTGAAAATTTTGACTGACTTTCAAGCGCTATTATATTTGAGAAACTGTGAAGCTACATTTAAGATTTTCTCATGTGGAACTTGTGTTAGACTAGTAAAGAAACCTAAAGTGATTCTGAAATGGTGCTAAACTTATATTTATTAAGAATCTTTATGAGTCTAAATCTAAAGTCTGAAGATACATGTTATACAAATCTTTGCACTGTATGTGTGCTGAATTCTTGTCAAACATTGCTAGACATATTAAATTTTTTTATCATGTAACAAGGGGTGCTATATAAATTCAGATCAATTGATTGATTGATTGATTGATTTATTGAGTTAACAGCGAGTTTAACTATGATCTAACCCGAAGGTGATATATAAGCTTACTGAGTGCATTTTCTCTTATAAATGTAACATTACTCTGTACCATACTGTGTGCATTATTGCATAAATTGTGTGTCAAAGGCTGGTTTTGGCTTGAAGTAACCAAATTAATAGGTCTATAACCAGAACCCTACTTCATTTTGCAAATGGAAGGCTCCATTTTAATTGAAGGGTAACATGCAAAGGTACACGCTTTTATAATGCAGCCTGCTATAGATGCTTTATTCTCATATAATTTATTCATGTGGAATGAATCTTGTCTTTTTAAGCGTGTGTAATGTTGTTGTCTTCTGTTTCACTTACAACATCGTTGCACTTACAACCTTTTGCAACCTCGCTGGTGGTTGACGGACAGTTGGCCAAAGGACAGTTGCCAATTTTTGCCCGGTTGTCCCTATAGCCTGAGCATCGTTGTCACTGTTCTTTCATCCACTTAACCATGGCTTAGCACTTTATCCACAAGCTTACCAATCATTTTTAACTATCTCTCTCGTTGTTAAAGGGTTAAATTAATATTGCAAAATGTATGATTGGCTCACAACCTGATAGGTAGATATAGAGTCCATGAATAGAAGACAATTATTTTAAAGAAAAAAACAGAAGAAAAACAGAAGAAACACAACAGAAAACGAGTCTACAAAAACCGATAAGAATACTGTAGTGTACGCTTATACTTTGTGTTTTGCTCAGAGTTTTACGAAAACTGTGGAATCGAAGGAAGAAGCACGATCAACTGGAAGCTGACCAGGAAACGACGACAACTGTGTTTCTAACGAATTTCAGCAACATCTTGAAGAATGATCCACCGAGAGAGTTGCTGCCTTTCTGTGGTTTATCATCGCAGACAAAACTCTTTCGACTGACTACAGCTCGGGTTAGATCAGAGATAAACTCGCTGTTAACTCAGTCAAAAAATCAGTCAATCAATCAATCAATTGATCTGAATTTATATACCACCCCTTAAAGTAATCTGCTCAGAGGAGCTCCCAGTCCAGGTCAAGCTAAAAAGCAATAAATCAATCAATCAATTGATCTGAATTTATATAGCACCCCTTAAAGACACCTGCTCAGAGGCACTCCCAGTTTAGGTCAAGCGAATAAGCAATCAATCAATCAATTGATCTGAATTTATATAGCACCCCTTAAGAATCTCTCGCAGTCTTTAGTAGTTGGTGAAATTGAGTACAGTTTGGGAGGTATCGCAAGGTCAAGGGAAGCCTGCCTGTTCCAGGTTATTTTACCATACACTTCAGTAGTTATTCGATGGAAATTATAGGATAACTAATTTTTCTGCTTTCATGTCAAGTCGCACAATATCAATGACGCTGTGTTATGTGCACGGTATTAGAATTCCAGAAAAACATCAGTTTATATGTTGTCAGATAAGAACTGAAAAAGCCGCGATAGGCCTCAATGTGCAGTTGGATGAATAATATGTTAGATGGAAAACCAATCTGCCATATCTGGATTACTACTGCAATTAAGGTGGATTAAAACATGTTATGTGATCAATAGGTACAATTAGCATGAAGCTACTGGGAACACATGCATACCCAAAATTGTGCTTGTGAAGAGGCTGATCAATAGCTCATAGTGTTGAAAATGATTAAATTTGCATTTAAAGTAAGTACTGTAATCTGATGCTGCTTTGTGCAGGGATGTGAGAAAGCCAGTTCAATTACGGTATTTCTTTTGCACGTATTCTGAACTGCAAAGTAAGGCTGGATACGACAAAATAATTGCTTGTTTATCCAGATATAACCTTAATTTTCAGCTACACTTTGTAAAGGCACTGCAACATTCATACAAATTCTTTTTACTCTAAAGTGCTCAACTGAGCGAGCAGGTGGGAAGTCTTTTCTTGCGCTGAGCATTTGTATATGGTCAATTTCGTGATGTCCTAAATGCATGGCATCACGCAATTAACGGTTGGCTGTTATGTTGTCATGCTACACAGCCTTAGCAGAGGTTTTCACTTGACTATATACTGAGTTTTATTCTCGTCTTTGCCTCAATGACTCTTTTAATAACAGCCTCATTCACCAGTCCAGGTTAATTGCTGTTTGTTCTTGCTACCTGTAGTCCTATAAAATGTTTATGGTTCTTACTAATGTCTTTTCCCTGTCATTTGCCGCCGTGGGTTTTATCTCAAAGTGAAACGAATGGCCTGTTAGAATGGCCTGTTAGAATTCCAAATGGGGTAATATCAGTTGGGTCTCTGCTTTTCAGCCCATCTTCTCATTTTCTTTGTCTTTCGCTCATCCTCTTAAGTGCTCTGGCCGTACAATGGAATCCAGAAATCCGACAGTAAAATGAAAGTCTCAGTTTAACGACACCCTCCTCCTTTATCCAGGCTTGGAACTGGCACTGCCAAAGTGCAAGCAGTGCCTGGGTTAAACGGTAACAACATGTTCTATGTTCTTTGCTTCTCTGTAGCTCATAATCCAATAGAACAATTAGATGAAGAGCATTAGATTCTGAAGGGGCAAAACATAAGCCAAAGCTGAATTTTTCAGGAAACACTCCCAATACCATTAGGAACAACATATCCAAAATCCCCGTGAATCCCTCTGGAGCTATTTCCAAAATCCAAGATGGCGTCCAAGATGGCCACCAAAATCTTAAAACTGTTATGTTTTCGCTTAAAATCGACGTAGCGTCACAATTTTGATGGCTACATACACATTTATAAGGTTAAGGAATACAATCAAACATGTTCTGAATCACTAAGTATTCATACATATCATTGATGCTTTGAAACGTTTATACAGTCGGTATCTACCTATTCTTGTTCGTCATTGTATGCTTCACAACTCGGAGCATTTGAGCAGAACTGTTCATTTTCGACACACCTACACCCTGGTCCACACTTCAAGGCTAGCTTCCTACACCCACACGCTCGGCCACAATTACCTTTCCCAACATCACAGCCACACGCAACCATTTTGAGCAGTGTATCGGGGGCTGCTGGTTGATCGGTCTCCACCGGCTTCAGAGTGCCATCTTGCAGATACCAGCCCCATTTCGTAGCATCTGGCGTGTTGCCGATCCACTGTTGCACTTGTAGATACGTTCGCAGTGAATGAAAGTATGCGGCGCGTGTCGTTGGGGGGAGGGATTCGAGTTTGAACGCTGTAGTCAGTGATGATCGTCGTATAGACTTATTGTAGGAAAGGTATCTCTGTTTGTCAAGCTTGTCGACAGACTTTGGTGCTCCATAGAGCTTCAGTATGAACTTTTCTCCCACGCTGGCAATTTGTTCTTTGCTGCTCGTTTCATTGGTGAATACATCAAGAGAATCGTCATCGGTGTATTGGTCCAGAATATCTATCGCCTTCTTCTTTCCGAGGCCAAACAAAGCCGACACAGTGTCGCATCCCGTCACTGAGTGGGCGAAAAGCAGGTGTTTTTTTTATTGCCAACTGCATTTTGGATGAGAGTGATGTTGTAGAGTGCTATAGGATTGGTTGAGCAGAGCATGTACATGTCACAATCAGGAGGTGCAAGAGAGATCAGCATTACGAGTAAATCTGTGTCCGTTCCAATCACTACCACGGGACGAGATTGGCCGCTCTCTGATAAAGCAGTCTCTACTATGAGTCGATCTGCATCTGCAGCAGCTTGTCTCGTTCTTATGAATTTGTCGTTGAATTTGTGTACAAGCATGCTGATAAGCCTGGTTTTGTTTCCATCGTTACTCAAGAAAGCAGATTGAGTTGTAACGGTTTGCATCGACTCGTCAAACATGATGTCTCTCGAAGATGACTTTGTGGCCCTTCGTTTCTGTTCAGCAGATTTCGTAGACGTGGTGCATTCGTATCCGTCAAACACGACTATCGTCTCATTGCCATAGTGCCTTTCTGTGTACGATACATATGAATCACATACTTGACTATATGTAGGATTTGCTGGCCAAATCACAACGCGAAGAAGATATCCGCCATCTACGATATACTTGGCATCGTCAGGAAAGCGAGACTCAAGCGGGGCCTTAGATCGAAGAAGCTGGCCTAATGCACTCTTCGGAGATTTTCTCATGAGCCCGTCTTGGAAAAGCGATGGTGGCTGTGGAGCCAGCTCGTACGACAAGTATACCTCCATCTCTGAACTGTCCCGCAGTATACATGTAATGCGGCTGAACAGAACGGCTGGGTTGATGGTCACGCGTTCATTTCGGATCGTAACAGTGTTGGCCACACTGGCGATAGTCTTCACTTTGTCATTGCGCTTGAGTTTGACATCAGAAAAATTACCATTTGTCATGGCCTTGGCTGCGATGCAACCTACCTCAAACGCATTGTCGCAGTTTACTGTTTTGCCCGCAATCATGCCTGTTGATAGACACACAACTGTACAGACTCGCACGTGTACAGGAATGGTGAATGCGCCGATAACCACATGTAGAACTTCTCGTGGTCTTGCTTGTCCTTGCTCTCACTACCGGCATTGAGGTCACGATGCTGGTATGATGACGTACAATTGACGTTTGTGAAATGTTTGAGGCTTTTGCAGATTGGGATAGTGAAGGGAAAGGAATGCACCCAGTTGGTAAGTGTGCTCTCAGTGATTTGGCGGCCATGAGTCATTCCTCCTGCGCTCTTTAGCATTCTCATGAGATCCTGTTCTATTGTCTGATCCGTAAAGTTACCCGACCAGAAGTGGTGCGTACGTCGTATGGTAAAGTAGCCATGGGTTGTGAATCGAGCGTAATCGTCTGCCGACATTACCGTTTGGACCGTTTTCATGGTTTGGTGGTAGAGCCTGGCACTTTTGGCATACTGAGTATGCCCTGCAGCATGTAGGTATGGTATCATCTGGGAGATTGCATACAAGTGCAGGTCCCAATCACCGCTTCTTTCTGCATGAATGAACAGTTTCAATATCGTTATCTGTCTGATGTAGTTTATCCACAACTTGCCTGTACGAAATGCAGCCACATCTAAACTTGTTCTCTCAATCACATCAACGAGGTCTTTGACGAGTAAGTCTACCTGAATATCGTGAATGTCACAATCTTTATCTATCAGTGATGACAATTTCTGGCGTAGTTGATTTGTGTCGACATCATCCAGACAGTGCGGCTGTGATAGGAAAAGGGTTGTTAGCGCGGCCGATGTCAGAAAGTGAGCACGAAGAGCACGGGCATATGCATGCCCATTGAGCATATGCTGTACCGTTGCACCTGCATAGACTGTCTGCCAGAGTACATCTAAACCACTTCCACCCATGATATAGCCCATCGCTCCCATATAGGACATGATCAGGTGAAATCCTCCTAGTCTTGTGACAAGGCTTGTTTTCAATTCAGGAGAGGCTGCAATGATTTCAGATGCTTTTATGTAGAGTGGTTGATCGAAGGTTACAGGACAAACTGATTGACCAGCTTTTTCAATCTGATCTTTGGCAAAACACAAGGCCGTGTATATAGTACTTTCTTTGGTAGGATCCAAGTTTATGAAAGGTAGAATTTCTACCCTAGACATGTCCGATTTTTCTCCATCGTATATGATCTGCATAAACCCACTCCAAAGAAGACATTTCACAAGTTTCAAGATGTACGATGCTCGCCAGAAACAGTCCAGCCTTTCTGCTAATTTTACCGATTCAGTTTTGTCAATGATCTCCAATGCGGTGATCTTGATACTTTTCAAACCAGGAAAGGAAGGCTTTCTGTATGTATGTATAGGAACCTTGCCATACGATCCAATTACTGAGGCTGACGGCACATTGAGTGATCTTCTAATGACAGTCTGCTGATGTTCACCAGGTGGAGTCACGCATGCAATTCCTCCCATGGAGGGGAATGTATCATGTCCTGTGAGTGTAGCGATGTTGTGGTCAGCGTTATCAAACACCATTTGTGTGAAACCGTTCAAGTTGTACGATGGCTCATTCTCAATAAATGTACTGGTCAAACGTCGAACCTCCCTGTAGTCATCTGAAAACCCAAGTGCATTGAGTATGTCGATTAGTTCTCTTGAGGCATATCGACGATGTATGTAGATGGCGGTGGACAGTAATATTGGTGATACGAACGATCTCGGCCTACATGCAGATATGACTGCGTGCGCAATGGATGTACAACGCTTTTCATTCGACTTCACTTTGCTTTTGGATTTTATGATGCCATGCATGAGCCTATTCAGACTATCGGGTATGTCAGAATGCCAATCTTGGCAACTATCCATATTCGGATATACCTCTGTGTCATACGTTGCAGTTCTTATATCGTCTCGAATAATGGACGCTGCCATATCTATAATGCGATCTTTTTCGGATGTGACATTGGCTTTAGCCTCTCTTTCCCAGTTATCTTTCAAGATCCGATGGTTTTTGTCACGGAATGTTATGACATTGCGCGTGCCGACAAATTTAGTGATCACGATGTCACTTCCGAAATATTTCTCTAATTTACATTTGAGATTTTGAACGGAGTAACCCTCTTCGCCATCCAGATAAGAGTCCATTAAATCTGTAATTTCTTTCAAAGCGTACTGGCATTCATCATTCTGTTCAAGATATTCGCATAGCTTATCAAATGCTTGTTCTCTGTGTGATTTACCCGGGACTTCATTCACTTTCACGTTGCATCGCCGAAATTCCAGAGCACAATCATGATGGTACTTCGCTTCTTCAGCTATTAGATCATTGACTGCTTCCACTCTAACCAACACATCTGTACCCCACTCGTCATTTCGTTCTGTGGCCCTGGTTATCAATGACTTTACATATTCTATTGTTTCAACGCATGAATACTCACGTCTACGTATCTTTGGTGATTTTGTACTACTCTCGATTATTTTGCCACAGTATAAACAATGAGTTTTAATATCTCGATACTGTAGCTGTGTATGAATACTTAGTGAT
This sequence comes from Lumbricus rubellus, assembly GCA_945859605.1. Taxonomy (NCBI): domain Eukaryota; kingdom Metazoa; phylum Annelida; class Clitellata; order Crassiclitellata; family Lumbricidae; genus Lumbricus; species Lumbricus rubellus. The sequence goes on along the minus strand of OX243823.1, from coordinate 24,585,611 downwards.
TCAGAACATGTTTGATTGTATTCCTTAACCTTATAAATGTGTATGTAGCCATCAAAATTGTGACGCTACGTCGATTTTAAGCGGAAATATAACAGTTTTAAGATTTTGGTGGCCATCTTGGACGCCATCTTGGATTTTGGAAAGAGCTCCAGAGGGATTCACGGGGATTTTGGATATGTTGTTCCTAATGGTATTGGGAATGTTTCCTGAAAAATTCAGCTTTGGCTTATGTTTTGCCCCTTCAGAGTGATCTCACATCTAATGCTCTTCATCTAAATGGGCTTCTCAGTCTTCTTAGAGTCCTGCCCCACCCAATTCTTCCTTTCAGCATTGTTCTCAGTTTTGGGCGAGAGCCGCTGTTGCCAAGAAAACAAATAGCATACAGTTCGTCAGTTGTTTATACCTATATGACAACTTTACATGCAACAGCTGCTGCAGTTTATCATAAATTTATGCTCTTTTCAACTCATCATGACTAATTTTCTCCAGAAACACACAGTACTGAATGCCTGTATTTTTTTAATTTAATACCAAATTCAGAAATCCATGTTTCCAATTCTTTCAGTTAAGATGGATGATCTTACTTTGATATTTTTGGTTCGGGACATGGATCAAAAAATTAATTCAGTTCTAAAAAATATGTTAATGCAATGCAATGCTGGTCTTGATATGACTCACGAGACAGTGTTTAATATGGCCTCCCCCTTGGGGGGGGGAGAGTTTGGGTTTCTGAGGGTAGGAAAAATGTATGTTTTGGTAGGGCTTTTGGGCTGACAGCAACCGACCACTGAGCCACCGACGACACCATGTGATCGGCCATTTTTCATGATCCTTTTAAAAGTTTTTCTCTTTTACCAATAATGCATGTACACAAGACCTGCCGTTTTTTTCGGGAGGGGAGGGGAATTGTTACACATCTAGTTTTTTTGGAGGGAAATGTTACTTATTTACATGCATACAACATCTCGCAATTTTTTCGGAGGGGGTTGATTCCTGGGGGGATAACTCCTCCCCCCAGAGACGTCTAGAGTAAACACTGCTCATGAGAACATTGCTATAATACACATCCAGCATGCCAAACTACATATGAGGCCTTTCATGAGAGCATTGCTATAATACACATCCAGCATGCCAAACTAAATATGAGGCCTTTCATGAGAGCATTGCTATAATACACATCCAGCATGTCAAACTAAATATAAGGCCTTTCACGAGAACATTGCTATAATACACATCCAGCATGCCAAACTAAATATAAGGCCTTTCACCGCAACCAGGTATTTTAGGTCCAGGTGCTTGCAAGTTCTTCTATCATGCAGAAAAAGCTTTTTGCCCATTACCTTTCTTCTTTATGATCTCAAAGTGGTGTACACATTCCTCCATTATCGTACTTCAAAGGTAACATGGTCGTTGCACCTGTTCCAGCATCTTACCTTTGACTCCAGTAGTATTCCACTTTCTTCTGGTCGTCTTGTTGTGATCGATTCTTTTTGCTTTGTTTATGTTGTGCTCTATGAGTTTTTTTTCGTCCCACATTCTGTTGGGATCATCATTTACAAACCTGCTATTTACAAGAAAAATTATCTGTCCTGTTTTCTTTGATTTCCGAAAATGCCTTGCATTCCAAACTATATAATTATCCAACCTTGACCTGAGATGCTTCCAGAATCTCCAACCCTTGAACCACATGTTAGTCAAAACTGAAAGTGTGTATGCTATGTGTTGGTTTATAATCACCAAGTAGAGTGATCTTGAGGGCAGTGCATGCCATGTAAAAGTAGGACGCCTCATAATTATTATAACTGTTGGCAAAACCATTTAATTCTTGGTCAAACGAAAGTTGCTTAGGGTATGATGTGTCCTATATTGTAACATGTGAACATTCACTGCATTTGTAGCAGAACTTGTCATATAGTGCTGTATGAGATACTGACAGGTTAATTATTTTTTAAAGACCCATACATCTTGGGTACTGGTGTATTTTAAAGCATAGCTTAAGATGAATTTCTCATGAAATGGATATCTTGTGTGTTTGGTAGGCTACTCTGCCTTTTAGATAGTTTCACAATTTCAATACTATACAATATAATGCAATACAATATGCAATACAATGCAATACAACGTAAATTCGATATCACCCTCTTCTTACAAAGCTCAGAAGTGCCCACACCTTGACAGCAACTGCTGTTGTATTGCCGAGCAATTGTGAGTGAAGGATTTGCTCAAGGTCCCTATCCATGGTAGCCACCTCGGTCGAGGATCGAACCCCTAACTTAATTCCCTATCTTTGAAATATCCACATTTCACTTTTTCCACTTCTGTCCGGAATTTGGGAGTCATCATTGACCAGGAACTCACATTTACGCGGCACATTAACCTTCTGTGTCGCAGCTGTTACTACCAGCTTCGGCAGCTCAAGGTCATTTCCCGCTCTTTGACTCCTAGCGCAGCCTCAACACTTGTTCATGCATTTGTAGTTTCGCGCTTGGACTACTGCAGTTCCATATACGGTGGACTTCCAGCCTCTCGGGTGGGGCCCCTAAATAGGGTCCTGCGCACTGCTGCCCGCCTCATAGGCCGCATTCCCAAATTTGGCCGAGTCTCCGAGTACATGCGGGATGTACTCCACTGGCTCCCTTACCCACAGCGCATTACATACAGAATTTCCGTCTTGGTCCGGCGCTGCTTTGAGGGTTTGGCTCCTTTATACTTGCAGGAGCTCTGTTGCTCGACCACGCACGTTCAACGCCGCTGCTCTCTCCGCTCAGCTGCGCAAGCGGAACTTATTGTTCCACGCTCTCGGACTGCAATGAGGCAGCGCCGTGCTTTCTCTGTGGCTGGCCCTGCGACCTGGAATGAGCTCCCTGTTATCCTTCGTCAAATACCTATTAGCCTTTCTACTTCTACTTCATTTCTTTCTCTTCTCAAAACTGTCTTATTCGACCGGGGTTGGACTGGGAGCGCTCCTGAGTAGTAACCTTGAAGGAGCGCTATATCAAATTCTCAGTAAATAAATAATAGTAGTTAATACCATGATTTTCAGGCCGACCTTGTACCAATTTCTCTTATTGTCCAACCTTTCCTTAAGTTTGCTGTATTAAACCATCCTTCATCATCCAGTCCATTAGCAGAATTCTTTATCTTGCTCTCGACTTTCTCTTTCATTCTTCTCTTGATTATAGTCGTTAGAAGCGAATCTTTCGTCGTCATGTGACCCATCCACTTTCTCTGACATCTTCTGATCGCTTCTATTAGAGATCTTTTTTATCTGCCATTTGTATTGACTCTTCACTTGTCTTCTGCTGTTGTATCCAGTTGATTCTTTGCATCCTTTTAACCATATCCACATCTCTTAAGGTTTCTTGTCTTTTTTATAACCTTCATTCCCATGGTCCATGTTTCTGATCTGTATAGTATGGTGCAGTATTAGGTTGTGTATATATTAATGTATACATATATGGCATATGCACAGATACACTCTATAATTATGTCCTTTTCCCCATATTATATTGTATTATATATATATATATATATAATTAATATAGTTATATATGTGGTGAAAAGATGTTGAGACCTTGAAAGTTGTGATAATTATTCTTTGTGTGGTCGATTGTTCTGATAGATCTCTTAATGCATTTATTTTTTCTGTTGAGTTGCCATTATCCACCATATAGGCTGGCTGTGTCTCCACAGAGTGATAAGGATTTCAGTTTGAGTGCCATCATAATAACCTGCTGCTGCTGTCTGCCTGTGTGTTAGCAGTAGAAAGCCTTGCACATGGACAGTTCTCTCATTCATTTCCATTGCACTGATGGGAAACAATTACCTTACAGTAGGCTTAGGTCGTAGCTAGGGGGGTGTTTTGGGTGTTTGAACGCCCCCCCCCCCCCTTCAAATGAAAAGTGTTAAAAAATATGCTGCATTTACTACTACATGATGTAAAAACCATGAAATAAAACCATGAAACATCCCCCAAATTTCGAAATGAAAGGATGATTTCGAAATGAAAGGATGATTTCGACCGTACAACTAAAAAAAGGTCATCAACTTTTTGGGACAGAGGAAAAACATTTCGGCACCTGAAGAAACACCAAACACACCCCAAAATAAAATCCTGGCTACGGCCTTGAAGTAGGCCACTGAACCTAGAGAAGTTAGTTAGATTGGTTAATGTTTAGGTACCGGGTACATGGTGTTGGATTGGAGAGTAGTTTTGGCAGAGCAGTAGGCTACCTACTACTTCTTGAAGTCATCTGTAGAAAAAAAAATGTATCTAGCAATGCTCAATAAATATTTCACACAGGTGGAACTTAGTATACATGTGGTTCCTTCTAAGTTGTTCTTTAATAATTAATGTCACCTGGAACACGAAGGCCTAACTAAATGCCCATTGCTCCCAGGAGGCATACGTCCCTGTCAGCTGAACTTGAGGTTTCTTAGGGTACTTGGGGACCTGTCTAGCGGGACCCGTCCCTTCAGGTGTGCCCATTACATGGCAAAGGTTTTAAGTAGTTCAGAAGACGATGGGTCTGTGTTAGAACCACTAGAAAATTAACCAGGAACTTATCTGTAATAGGAAAATTTTTCTAAATTATTCTTCAGTGCTGTTGTGACTGTGTCCACTGAGACAGTACTGTGATCAAAACCATTGCACATGTCCACAACTCCAACACTGTGTATCCCACTTTGTTCCCATAATTAACTGCCTTTTAAATTTCGGTATTTGATCAAATTTTCTTTGTAATATTTGTTCAATATTATTGCTGTTTGCCACTGAAATTGTTTATAATGCTGGACTCAATGAACTAAACTAATTGAATTAATTGAATTAATCGAATTGGATTAATTGAATTGAATTAATAGAATTGAATTAATTGAATTAATTGAATTGAATTAATTTAATTAATTAATTAAATTAAATTGTCACTGGAGTTTTTTATTTTTACATGTAAAATGATTTGAAGCAGCGAACAATAAAGTTGATTTGATTAAATAGAGAATTCCTGTGATGCATGTATGTATTGATTATGACACATCAAGATGATGATCATGATGATTATTATGTATATTCTACCCACATGGAGAAATTGATGTTTGTTCTTGCTGCTTAGCTATGCGTGCAATGAGTCTGAATCATATTGCTGGTCGGAGACACAATCACGAATTCAAATGACCTCCTTCAGACCTTCTACCCTGCCCAGTAATTATTCGGGGACGTAGTAGTATGAGAAATCCGTACGAATGTCTCCCACGTGTTTGACGATAAGAGCTGAAAGATATTTGTCATTGGCGAGCCGATGTTCCTTGGACACGTATCGACGACCAGACTGCTTGTATCTATCTGAATCAGTGGCATTTTGATTTGCCATTAGTTGCCAGACCGTTTCGCATTTCCTCATGATCATTCTATTTGATGTGATAATACGTCGGTGCCTCCAGACACATGCTGGATATGAAATGTTCAGTAAAAGGAGATTTTCCATTTCAATGTTGTGTGCTTGCCAGTTGAAAGATATACTCTGGGTTCCCTTGAGCAATATAATAAAATAGGTTTTGATGAAATTAGGACTCTTAATGTGCTGGGCATTGGTAAGGCAGTCAATCCAGGATAATCTGTAGGCCTACGAAAGAACAGACATCGGTCACAGCCTTTTGAAACACAATAATATGCTGCATATTTTAGTATACTGCTCCGGGTACAGTCTGGATGTGTAAAGAAACTTGTGGTCTGCCTCCGTGAAGAAACATCTGCTAGCAATGTTATGCGTGAATTCACTTCCTGAATGATCAATGTATTGTGGTTAATCTCTGGACAACCCAATTGACACAATGCAGCCCTCATGAATAAGCTGGTGCCCTGTGCAATACCTTACTAATTTTGAGTTATGTTTATGAGTACAAAATAATACCACTGCTAACGAACGAGCTTCCTGTCCTTGGATTTGACCTAAAGCTCTCAAAAGTTGATGTCTATGATTACTATTACAATTACAATCACTGTATTGTATCTGTGAATTTATATAGCCCCACTCACGGTGTGACGCCAACCAGAGCGAGAGACCCTGAGAAAATAAAACTGCCTTTAGGCAGCAAAAAATGCTGCAAAGCCTCAGCCGGAAACCGTGAGCACTGAGCAAGTCATAGAGTGCCATAGAGTAAAAGCAAAGGCACGAGATGTGGTCATGGCAGTCCTTGGGTGCAAGAGTTCAATTCGGTCAAGTGAGCACAGGGGTCAATGCAAAGTCGGCAGGTCGATGAGATCACAGAGGTATTTAGGTTTAGAAGAGGCTTGGTATAGATGAGTGGAAGGACCTTAAGTTGAATAGAAGTCGATATGAGTAGCTAATGTATAGGTAGTCAACATAATAATAAGAAATAATTATGCAAGGAGCATGGATGGCAGGCTGTCATTCTAGTGCTCAACAGTATTCAACACAGATTGAAGAGGAGAGATAATTCATTCTGAAGGAAAATGAAGTCATGCTCAATTGAAATAGGAATTGCTTTCGTGTATAAAAACAAGATGCATTCTTGGGTTCTTTTGGGTTCGTCGATTGTCACTGACAGTACATTGACTGCCTTCCTATCATGCTTGCAGAGTTTTACAATAAAAAAGTGTGTTCATTGTTAATGTATCAGTGTTATTCAAGTCTCATTGAATTAAATCATCAACTGTGACTTGAAATTGGTGCCATTTTGATTGATTTGTTTTGGTCACTTGGAGTTTGGAAGAGGTCAAGTTCAGGTTGGAAAGTGGACACTTGACCACAGTCCTGATATTACGGCTGGGATGTTTGGACAATATTATGATCGCTGTTATCTTGATTTTATTGCTGTTCAGCATCAAGCAGCAGCCAGACTGTTATGCAGAGCATGAGTCTGCTACTTAGTAATGATGAATGAATCTGATTCATTAATGGTTGTTCTCTTACACCTGAACAACTAACAGCCTCTGTGATAAATGGACTGTTTGAATGGGCTGAGGTTAATGCTAACAGGTGGATGGTAAAGATCAGAGTGAGGAACCTTATTGTTTCATAGTACTGTGAACAAGATAAGAACCTGTTAGACAGAGGGAAGTTAATAGACAGTCAGATGTAAGTGCAGGCAGACTTACACCCGGTAGGACGGTTCTGTAGTAAGGACAGGCCAGTGTTCTTGTGATTGGGCTACGGAGTTCCTTATCAGTGAAATATGATGAAAAATTATTGGCCTCTAGGAAGGAACTGGTGAAGGATTTACTTAGCATCAATGGCAGATACTTAACACCTGTGAATAAGTTAAATGTGAAAGGCACTTGCCATTTGCATTTACCGTATTATCATGGCTTTATCACATCACCTACAGATCCCAATCTTAACTGTGATCTCCAAATTTCTAATGCAAATGATAAATAAGCAATTCATTTGATGTTGCAGAATGAAGGTATGATGAATAAATTAACCGTGGATTTGAAAATTAATGGATGAACAATGAAATTTTTAAGTTGCCTAGAATATGAACAAACATCTCTTAGCTATTAAAGTTTGATGTTTTATAGTACTTAGGATGTTAATAATTGCACATAATTATATTAAAATACATGTACTTAGGCCTAGAAAATGTTGTGTTTCCGGTAACAGAGCTTAAAAAATTGGGTAGGTAGGTCGAAAAATATTTATATTTTGTTAAAAAAATTTATGCAGTGACTATCCGAAAAAGTATACCCCGCTAGTCTTTTTTGCACGAAGGTACACGCTGCAACAAAGTACGTGTTCTAAGCAAGTATAAACTGCCTATTTCCCGACTGTCTGTTTTCTAGAGTCCTATTAATTTCATTTTGCTGACGTCTTTTCTATTATGTCAATACAAATGTGAAAAAATTATAAAAAAATTTTACAAAATTGTTTGGGTCACGGCAATAAAAGAGGGTCGGTCGGGTTATCGGAAACACAACATTTTTTAGGCCTTAGAATACGAACACATCTAAATAATCTCTGTTAACCATTTAGCACCAACCTAACTAGCGGGGGGGGGCCTGCAGTCCCTTCTGGGGTCCCTTTTGTGACCAGCTGATTACCTGTGTTTGTGCATAAGCCTTTGAAGTTGATTAATGACTTTTGTTGATATACTGCACTGACGAAAGATGACAGATCGTCAGTCACATGGTTTGGTCAGCGGCTGACCACATGCTGCACCATGGATAAATGGACATCACTTGTCAACCCCCCTCCAACCAAAAGTTCTCCATGGTTCTCCTTCCCTCACTGCCTTTTTGCACATCAACATTTGTCATGGCATGACGCATTTGTCACGGCATGACAGTCATGTGTCTGGAATTGACCTCCTGAACTTGGTGCTGCTTCCACTCCTTAGAACTGGAGCATGGACTCTCACTGACTTGTTGATTTACTGGATGCACGGTGGCAGTGACTGTTCTTTGGTGTGCAGTGGTGTTGTATTGCACAAAGAGCAGCTGGTGTGGTGGCTCCTTCATGGTTTCTATTGCTCTGCTATATGGCTTGTATTCTGGGCACTGTCATAGTCATTCATTCATTCATTCATTCATTCATTCATTCATTTAAAGAATCTATCTAGCCCCCCCTTTCAAGAATTTTACTCAGAGGAACTCTTATATATATACACATATTACATAATATGTATAATTCATACATTGTATACATAGATGTATGTATGCATATATATGTATATATATATATATATATATATAGTGTTGTCATTCTTCATTCTTGGTTCCATTTCATCAGGCCTGTTTTAAAGGAATTTTTAGAGCTGCACAACCCCTTCTTTTTCTTCCCATCCTCCAAGTAAAATCACTTCCAATCAGAGGACAATGACCCTTGTTTGCTAGTTTTAACTGTACAGAAGTGCTTCTACAACTGCACAAATTCATTTAGAACTGCACATTTTTTTGTACAGCTGTACGTTAAAAAAGCCCTGCCTTTCATGAGTAAGAGTCATTAATCAGGAAATTGAACAGAGCTTTTGTCAAAAGACTACAAACGAGTAATTTTTTTATATTAATGTTATTATTGTTATGTGTTTATGGAGCAGTCTGAGCAATTGACTCAATGGAGACTCAAAGGAGACTCAAATCCTGTGTGCTTTCAAGATGCGAACGAAACCAAAATGGCAGCTAACCTGTCTCACAAGTGATTAATTGCACTGTACTGCTCATCAATGATTGTCATCTGAGTAGAGGTTCATATTTTTCAGTCTCTCTGTGAATGCCCCTGTCCACATATCCTGTCTTCTTTTTTCATGTATACTTCTCATGCATACGTATGTTGTCTCACAGTCCATTCATTGAGATCCGCCTGCCAACTTGCTGTCTGCTCAAGCCTTCTCAAGCCAGTAATAATTACACAGGAGTTTGATAAATGAAGCTCTCTGTTCCATACACAATTTTCATCACCGCTTTTCATTTCGATGTTGACAGAGAAATTGCAAAAATTGTCTTCTGTCGTTGCGCCCATTTGAAGTCGTCTATGCCTGTGTTGGGCAGAAGCTGCTTTCACTGCTAGACATGGAAAACCTGTTATTATTTACACAATTGCGCATGTGCGTAATGTGCGTACAAAAACGCGCATTCATCTGCCTACGCACACACAATCGCTGGCACATATTAAAAAGCAGGTGGAACAACACAACACAAAAGGCTTGTAGATTTTTTTCTACTTCCACGCTAACGGGTATCTCCAGCTACTTAATTAAAAGATAGTTACACAAGATACATGTACCTGTCTTTCTTTCTATTGTGTAGTAGTGTAATGGTTGGTGTCATGTGTGTAATAAAATTAAGTTAGAAGCTTGACTCTGGTCTTTTATATAGTGGATATCAAGTTGGAGGGAGATAGCTGAGTAATAACCTTTCTACATTGTGTAAAAATGAAAAGAAATGCAAGAATTATTGTTATGCTGTAATCTTGTATAGACCTATGCCTATATTGCTGTGCAGCATGGTGGTTTCAGCACTTTACATATAATGAAGAGGAGTCCTGAGTTCAAATAAGTGTAGCTTGTGACTTCTAATTAGTTGCATCTCTGCAGATGATTAAATTTGTTGAATTGAATGAATATTTGATTGATGAATTGATTCTGAAGAGACCTTGAGTGCGAATTTCACTCATAAATGCTTGACACCTTTGCTTAATGGTTGTGTGTGTATAGTTCTGAGGGAGAGCAATACAATACAGTTGTATTGTATTGTATTGTACTGAATCAGTGAAATTCCTAATAGAAAAGCATGTTGAATGTTGATTCATTTACTGCAGCTGGAAACTCAGACAACCGGCACAGCAACGTAGTTTCTGCTTATCAATTTCTGCTTATCATTGTAGAGTTGTATTTTGCCAATTCGAATCCTAAACTAAGTGGTAGGAATCCAGTGTAGAATGAAGGAGGTGTGCGAAAGATAGACCTACTGACTGATATATATGCTGACAGATGATGCATGCTTTGGTTTATCTTGCAAAGCTTATTTTTGGCATCCGTAATGAAAACTGGTTCAACAGAACATCTCTGTTATGATTGGCCGAGTCTTATGGTTATAAACTCAGATACTGATAGACTGGTTCCACTGGGGATCTTCTTCCATCACAGCTGTGTTGTTTTTGTAGCACAAGCTTTTTTTGTATAACCTATCTTTGACCTTTGCAACCCCATTTTGTCCTCGTAGTCTTTTGAATATCAGGTAATATCGTGCGGCTCTGCCATAACTACCCTTCCATTGTGACCGTCCTTGCTCACATCATACGTGCTCACATTATACGTGCTCACATCATACGTGCTCACATCATACGTGCTCACATCATACGTGCTCACATCATACGTGCTCACATCGTACGTGCTCACATCATACATGCTCACATCATTGTGCTCCAATGTTCATTAAACTTTGATGACTCTCACTCACGTTATCCCATCTAGGTATACGATGCAGTTTTGTTGCTGCCATGGGAGGAGGGCTGTGATTGGGATGATCTGTCTGGCGGTCTTTGCATGCTACGTGAGCCGTAAAACCTTTTACGATCACGTAAAGCCGTAAAACCTTTTATGATCACGTATAGTCCACCTCAGCAGGGCTGCTCCTACCGCGGGATTTACGATATCATTAATGTGGACGCACAGGTATTGTCCGTGCCTGCCTAAATCCCTTTATGGAGTGACTTGGAATAGGGAGAAGTTGATGTGATTACGGACGAAAAGAGACGAGATGTTTATGGAGGTAGAGCGGCGACAATTATGAGACGCGGATATGAGGAGCCGCCGCTGCAGTGCGGTGGGATGTCGTATATACTGTCGTCATATGTCTCTTCGTCGTCATTCGTAGTCTGTGTGGCTCAGATGTGAATGCTTCAGGACAATTTTTTCTACAGATGATCAGCAGACTGGCAACTAAATCAAGAAATTTTTTAATTTTTTCTTCTTTTTCACTAATTAGGCCTTTGTACTGTGCTGTGTAACTGAGTTGCGGTCTTGTCTGTCTTTTCTCATTAAACAAATATATATGTAATATATATATTATATACTATATATACATGTATATTATATATAATATATATGTATATTATCTAGGAATGAAGATTGGATATTTTTAATGATGACAGCATTTAATGATTAAAAAAAACTGATTGAATTAAACAGTAATATAGCAAGCTATATGTCAGCCAGGGGCAGATATAGAACTGTTCGAAGAGGAGGGCCAAAATCTTTGGTCCATTTTTTAGTCACTCGTCATTTGGCTGAAAGAAAAAGTACCTTTTTCATCCGCAGAAAAGTTAATGACCTTTTTTCGTTTGGCTGAGGCAAAAGTACCTTTTCCCATCCCCAGAAAAGTTTATGACTTTTTTTAGTCGTTCCGGCCAAAAACCGAATGGGGCGGGGGCCACGTCCCATGCAATGTTAAATGGGGGCGATGGCCGGATTGCCCCCCTGGATCCGCCCCTGATGTCATCTATTGTACTTATGCCATTGTTGTAGGCTATTGCTCATTTTTGAGAACTCTATTGTCTGAATTGTCCCCCCAGTGAACTGTGCTGCCTATGTCTAGATATTTTTATAGAACCATTTATTCATTCATTCATTTCGTGAATTTATATAGCGCTTAGACTTCTTCTTCTTCTTTAACACCCTTTCTTACTGAACACCGGCCTACCGATTATGTTAAAAAAATGAATGCAGAATGTTTTAGACCGAAAATATTACTTGATGGTGTAGGCAAATTGGAAATGAATATACTTATGTGTCGACTGCAAGTAGGTCTCGTGGAGAGGCACTATATAAATTCTCAGAATGAAGTAAAGACTGATACATGAATCTGTCGCCAGCTGGACTGTGTGAAGTCAATGTGCCGTTAGATTTTTTGTTGTAAATTGATGATTATGCCATGTGCTAGCAATGCTCGTTGATTTGGCATTTGTAGTCAGATATGTTAATCTCTCATTGATTCCGAGGGTTTTGGTCCATTTCACGAAGACGGTGATTCTATTACGGCTGACTTCAGATTTCTATGACGTTATCGACGTTGCTCATGTGACACATGACACATGTCAGTCGTCTTGATGTTAACGTGGTCTTTGACACGGTTGACGTGATCTTTGACATCGTTGACAATGACTTACCATTAGCGCCTCTCGATACATCATTTGGATTTGTGGGTCATTCAGCTGAAATGGCTTGGATTATTATTTCTTTATGAGTAGCAGTGATGATCATACCTATTATATGGAGTGAGCCTGTTTTGAATGGGTTCCATTCTCATTCAAGGTGTCTGCAGGTCTTGGTCCATGGGCCACTTGTATTCACATGGTGTGCCCCCCCCCATCCCTCCCCAAAGAACATCTGACAGGAAGCTCTGTGTTTCAATCTCAAGTCGGCCAGGTTATAAATGCTTACGTTCTGCAGGTTCTATGTAGGGACTTGATGGTCCCACGCTTTCATGCATCAATGTGGGCGCACCATGCCTTTTCATGCATAGGACTAGCATTCTGGAACAGTCGTCCATTGACAATTCGTAACATTGCACTGCTTGCGGCTCAGGAAAGATTTTAGACATTTCTAAAGTTGCATCCATTTAGGATAGATGAACTTAAGCCCTTCTTTACATAACCTCCCCCCGCCCTCCCCTGACCAGACCTAAACTCCCAGACAAAAGCCTTCAGGCTAGAACAAAAACCCTGATGAGGACATAAATTCTCAGACTGGAACAAATAAATATTCATGCGGAATTACAATTCAACATATAAATGAGAAGAAATAAATCACATGAAATTATGATTATAATATTTATATATTTTATAGGATAATAATACAAACAATGGATGAAAGTTGTTTAGAAGCCAAATCCACCAAGCGTGTCCTCAATGGATTTTCTCCCATCTCTTCAAACTTGGCAAAGCTATCACAATTATTGACAACTCTTTCACTGTCGGTTCTAAAGTTTAGCAACAGCCTCCTCCGACCCATATTCGATCAAGGAACTAAACCGGTTCTACCAAAGTCAATGCAAACAAATAAGACCCCCCCCCAAAACAGAGACCGCATTCAGCCTTTACATAGGGAGGGGTTTGTCCGGGAGATCGTGTCCTAGGAAAAAACCGGGAGAGGGAGTTTTTGTTTAGGGGATTTTGAACTGAATTTTGGCAGCATGTCACCAAGGTGCAGTATAATAATTTTGGCAGAGTCTCGCAAAGGTTGCAATTTAATAATTTGTGTTATGACGTTGCATGTCATAAGGCCGGTCTGTTATATGATGACGAAGGCACAAAATCTGTTTCTTCGTTTTGAACTGGCAAACTCAAAATATCCTATTGCTCATTGACTTTCAAACGTCTGAATTTGAAACCAGGTTTGTTTTGACCGCAGATAGCTAACAGCATCTCAGATTCACACTTTTTTATGCCTCTTATGCAATTTAAAAAATTATCGTGATGATAAAAGTAATCGTAGATAGACTGTGATAATGAAATCTGTCTGGAATAGTCTACCATTGGAGATACGCACCTGTTACCTAGGGTTGACTCATCAGCGGTTTACAGGCTAACCTTTTTTGTGTCACCTTGGTTGGACTGGGAATGCCTTTGGGTGGCCTTCTTGAAAAGGTGCTATATAATTCTTGAAATTAATGAGTGTATGAAATATTTTATCTAGAGAACAGTGTTCTTTTTTATACAGGCAAAGGCGATGGTGCGGATCTGTCCAGTGAAGGTCGCCTTCGGTGATTCGATGCTCAGCTGCGATGTGCAGAAACGTCAGATCACTGTTGGTGGTGATCCTTCTTTGGTCAGCTGCCAGGATTCAACAACGACTCTTAAGAACTTCTCATTTGATGCAGTCTTTCCGGAGGACAGCTCATTAGTGAGTAGCAGTTATATAATTATTAAGATGTTCCTATGGTCAGTGATGCTTTCATGATTGACAAATATGGCATTTTGATGCTGTACAGGCCTACAGCAAGTTAAAGATTGTTTGCAGCTCATTATGGGCACATGTTTGTTGTATATGAATGATACCAATTATTTGAGATGTGACTTAAGAAGCTCGTTTTCCGTTACTTTTTGTTGCGTTATGTTTTTGAATCTTCAAAAAACAGTTGGTGTTCTTACTAAAAGTGAGATATCTTTTGTTCCGTTTGAAATAGTTTGGTGAAATTTTGGCCATTGCACGTAAATATGGCACTAGAGTGTGCTTAGGCAGTGAAATTCTGAAAGCAGAGTTGCAAGAGTAGTGGCAAGTTTATTTAAATCCTTTCTGTCTCTTAGCAAGGCAAAAGTTTTGTCAGGTTGCGTTTTGGCAAATAAATCAAATTGTCAAAAAATTGTGAAGTTGGTCCTCATGGTAGCTTTCATTTTCTTGAGTTAGGTTTAAACTTTCTGAATGCATTCACAGTTATGAGGCCCAAGTTGTCATCTGCTAACATGCAGCAAATTATTTGTCGCTAAGTGTTCCATTTAGTGAGGCGATCCCATAAGGTCGCAGCTCAGGCATTTTACTTTTGACCTGCCTTATTGACCTGCCAATAATTCTTTGTAATTTTTAATATCTTCTTTACATTAAAATTTCTATGACCTGTTAGGTTAAATTACTCCCGTGACCCTGATGCGACCTGCTGATATTGTGTAGTACCACCACTATAATTGTGTCCAATGCCCTTCCTGATCAAGCCAAACCCATGGCTTTGTCTGCCTCAGGCTTTGTGGAATAGTGCACACATGTTTCTGCTCAATCCCCATGGGAGAAATGAAATTTTTTACAATGTACATTGACCAGACAGACTTTTTGTTGCACCATTGGTTGCTGCCTTTGGCTAATTAATTTATCCAGTTGCTAATTAATGAATATTTCTAATAACTAATCTCATTTATTTAACCAAATATGAATTTGAATTGATTATTTGGTGTATCTCAAAGCAATGCAACTTCAAATAACGATAATGAAAAACAGAAATGGTGTCATTACTGTCGTGATAATTTTGTATTAACGATCATAACAATATTTTCATTAATGTCGTGACGGTAAGTATAAAGTACAGCACAGTATTGTACGTCATAAAAGGTTCCCAGAATCAATCCTTTCAGCTTTTAATGTTTTCACAAACGTCCAGCCAACAAAGCAAGACGGGTTGTTTATGGCTCAATTTCCACTGTGGCTTATGGCATAAACAACCATATAAACAGACGTATAAACAAACCATGGCACTGCACCTTGTGTCTGTAAACGGTTTTCTAACGAACTGTGGCTGTGATGAACATTCGTGGCTCCTCAGCACAATGGCTTCATTTGTTCCAGTTTTAATAAATTACTGGTAAATTTGGCAGGTTAACGGCATCACTCGGGCGCGATGTTTTGTTGATTTGGATGGGCGGACTGTGGATTTGTCTGTTGACTCTGGAGCATCAGTTCATTTTGGGAATAATTCCGGCGCACGAGAATCATAAATGCCCAGAGCGAGAGCTCCGGTGTTTATAATTTCTTATGCTTTATGGGTGCCCAGTGCGTTGTAAATCTTGACGTTCGGAGTCCATCATTTGTTGGCTGATGCTTCGTCACTGTGCGCTTCGTATTAATGAAATTTTGCTATTAGTCATTTCTGATGGCTGTTAATTTTTTTTTGCTCTGTTGCTAATGCAGATTGTTAAAAGGTTAATGCAATGGTTCCCAATCTTTTTTTACTGTAGGGACATTTTTTCTTAGTTGGAGGACATGAGGGCCATAAGGCTCAATTTATTTGAAATTGAATTGTTTATTTTATGTTTTATTTGACTGGTCATTTACTAAAACAATATAAAATTGTTAAAATTGAATCAACATAGATTATTTGATGTTATTTATAAATGTCCGAATAAAGAGTTTTAATAGAAATTAATTATATATTCCATCCTGTCCAGATTGTCAGTTTTTACACATATTTTAAAAACATTCTTTAAGAGGTTGAGGGCCATTTTGTGAAGCCTGCAGGCTATGGATTGGGAACCACTAGGTTAATGTATTGTTCAAATTCCGGATGGCCAAAAATAATTTTTTTAAATTGTCCCCACTGTTGTCCTAAAGACTTATCTACCAAGGAGGAATGCGTAGCATGGTACCAGATCGTGGTCTGTTTGGTTAGACTACGAGGCGTCTAGTCGAAGGGTTGTGGGTTGGCACCTATCACACGAACGCTGTGTAATGACCCTGGCCAAGTTGTTTGCCAACTTGTGCCTCTGTCACCAGACAGTGTCATTTCGTGACAGTGTGGGCTAGGATGTGCCAGCGTAAGGACCAAAGAACGGGGGAATGATCACGTCCCAAACATCTCATATGCTAGGAACATAATTAGGGGCTTTATTTTACTTATTAAAGGAGAAATGTTCCATCGTGTGGAAAATTAGACTAGCTTTTGGTAGGAAAAGGAGCATGTTGAAGTGTGACTCTGAGTTCTATGACCAGTGTAACTAACATGATTGAGTGAACTTTGGCCCAGAGAATTGATTCAGTTTTGACCTTAGGATCAAAAACTTGGATGAAGAATAACTCAAGGTGTCTGGTAACGGTGACCAGAACAGGACCTTTTAGATATGCTGTGGTTTCTTTAGCTCTGTAGTCTGTAGTTAGCAATTATTTAGTTTAATTCGTTTAAATCATTCTGAATTTCGTATTTTGCTGCATTGTGATTGTTTAGGCTGAAGTCTGTTCAACGTCCCTGACTGACTTACTGCAGGCAGTTGTTATGGGATCCAATGGATGCATCTACTGCTACGGTCATGCTGGACTAGGTGAGTTTTTTTCCCTATTGTTTGCACTAAACAATGATGGCAAAGCTGTTTGTTGCTGGCAGAACACTAATCGGACTGTCGTGTGTTCATCAAGTTCGAATTTACAGGTCGTATGAACTGGTTGGATATCCAGACTTCAGATATGCAAGAAGGCATTTTGGTGTTATAAATTATCGTTTGTATCTATTTTATAAAGATTTATCTGAATGCTGCTTAATTCCAAGCTTACCATATATCTCTAAAACCTAACATATACTCTCAAAATCTACCACACTTTAATGATAGACTGGATTGGTCTTCCAGTCTCTTTTTAATACACTTTCATCATTAAAGTGTTGGAGTTCACTTGCATCACGATACTCAGATCATCCGTCAGATGTGTCATAAATTTTGGCAACTTGTCATTTCTAACCTCTCGCCTTGTCTTATTTGCTGCTTTGTCCAGACCCGTTGGCAGCGTTCTGTCATGGATCCAGTCCATCAATACTCAATAGTGAATCCGTCGTATGCCTTGTGGACAATGATGCTGCAGAAACAATGAAACAATGCCAATTATTGCCTGGAATATGGCTGGCAACCTGTTGATGGGGCACTGTCTTCACAGTGGCTTCAATTATTTGCAAGCGCATGGGGGGTATTGTTGATTAATGCTTGTAATAACCACATGATTATCTTACATCATAAGAGATGTCAGTTCCGACACACTAATGGATACACGTCTACCAGAGCAAGAGCCATCGAGTAACGCAAATGGACAAAGTTTGCGAGTAAATACGCCTATCGAGGGAGGATTTTCCAATGATGACTGAAGCTTTTGAGTTCCCCCTCTGTGTGGGACAAATGGGTAAACAGATTACTCACTCAAGGCGTCTCTTCAGTTGTTTGCTGTGGGGTGAGTGTTGGCCAAACAGCGAGACTGATATTAGTATATATAGGAAGAAATTATTTCTGGAATACAATGTGCCATGGAGTGTGCTTGCAACTTGCAATCTCCTCTCGTTGGCCTGCAAGCCATTTATTCTTCTAGCTCCTCGGCAGACCACCATAGTTGAATGGTTGTCATAGCTGCCAGCTGAATATATAAACATCCAGGTCTGTTTGTTGAAGCGTTACATATGGTCGAATGGAGAGAATACATATTTCAATTAACATTGGCAACATTCTGGGGTGAATGAATCTAGAACCGTTATATTCTACAATGCAGAAATACAAGACTGTTAATGATTTCCTCTTTCTCCGTCATCCAATCTGCTCCATGCTGCGTCGTGAGGATGGTTTCACAATGTCATGTTACAATGAAGATGTATAATACATGTGTATGACCTCTTGATACATGGCCTCATGATACATGGCTATGGCCTTGCTGAATCGGCCAGCAGGAAGCATTTTAATTTTCGCGATACAATCTGTTGTTTATAAGTAAATTATGGCAGTTTCTGTCTAACCTCCGACCTCTGCAGCTTCATTGTTTTTTCGTTTGCAATGGAAAAGCAAATAGCTATCAATGGGAGGTCTGCAATTGTCTACACAATGCTTTCCTTACCTCAATTTATTCTCGACCCGATCTTCAGACTTTCGTAATCTAACTATTCCATGGACAAGGCAAACTCTGTGCAGCAGCATCTTTTTGGTTTAATACTGATTGTGGAACTCTCTCTGGCAAACATTTGCTCTGCAAATCTCAGCTAAACAAATTGTACAAACTTGTGTTTTTTTACCTCACATAAAAATACCCTGCACTCAATGACCCCCCCCCCATAAGTAATCAAGTGAAAGATCAACCGGAAGTGACGTCATCCCACATGACGTCACTGATTCCTTGTTTTAAAAATAGACCACACCGCATAGGGACCTTGGGTAAGTCCTTCACTCGCAATTGCTGAATGCCTCGGCGTGAAACTCCAATGCAGTGTCCACGCTGTCGTCAGGAGCGTCTCTGAGTAGGAAGCTTTAAGGGACGCTAGTGCTTCTGAGTAGCGAGCTTGAAGAGGTGCTATAGCAGATGCGATGAATAGATATGTGTGCATGAAAGCGTATACAAGACAATTTCTTTTCAATTGTGACTGAAATCTGAAAATTTGAAAAGCTAATGCAGCTCACCAGCCAGCCTATTTTAAGGGTTTGTGTCAAGTCAGAAGGGTTGGCCAAAGAGAAAAGGGTTGCCATAGAGATCAGAGAAGAGACAGATTAACTGCAGCTAAGGTGGGATTTACTGTGGATGATGAGAAAGCTTAGACTTGTGACTATTAATTGTTAATTTCCTGCGGGATCGTGTTATTGATCTTGATCTTTGGGCTTGCAGCTTCTTTTTCGCTCTTTTTTGCCGCTTGGGTTTTGTCATTTGTTATGCACGTCGACTGTTGTGGAACTTTCGGGTCATTTTGAAGCACTGGGGATATTTGACAATTATGGAAATTCAGACCTCTCTGTCCATGCTCTGCATTAATAATGCACATTAATTCACTTTAAGACTATCCATAGACTTAATCTCCCTTTTGCCATATCATGCTGTGTCAGTTTGAAAAATATTGTAAACGAGGATTATTTTTATTATTATATCAGGGAACACTTAATACTCCTGGTTGGCTCTTATGGTCAGCTTATATATCAGACTGCTCTTCATACTTTTTGTTATGTATTGATATCCACAACATGCGCTGTGTATCTGCACTGACAGAACTTATTTTCTTTGCTAGTTTAGACCTGCAAATGCTTTTCTATATTTCTGCTGACATACCAAATTGTCTGTATATAATTTTTTTATGTTATGATTGGTTCTTTTTACCAACAACAGTCACTGTAGACAGTTGGCACCTATGGTACGCATTCAATGCAGAAATGGAAGGCAGGCATGATGGATCCGCATCTTACGGGATGAGCGGAGTTAGCACTACCGGCCTTTTAGCACTGTAGAGGAGGATTATGGTCGAGAAATTGATGGTCAACATTTAATGGATGAGGCGCATCAATTCTGGGGACGATTATTGAAAGCTGGTTGCCAGTGGTGGTGGAATATATTTGAGCGGACCTAATTAAATCTGCCAGTAAGACAGATGGATGGATGGATGGATGGAGCCTGGTAGGCTGGAAGGACCTCAAGCTGAGAGAGGAAATTGTGGCCATCAGGGAAGACCAAATGCTCAATCAGAATTCATCACACTGGAGTAGCCGGAGGGCTGGGGCTATTGGTTTGTGACCTTATGGATGAAATGACCCCTGTGGGTTTGAGATGGGGGGTGAGGGGGGGTAGTAGCGGGAGCGGGGACTGGGAATGAGATTTCAGTTGGGATGAGTTGATGTGCCATTCTTCATGCTGTTGAGTTTGTTTATGATTGATGTTGGAAAGGTTAATTGTTTAAACTAGCTTGGATCTTGTTTGGATCTTGTTTAGTTCGAACCACTGCTGGTGCATTTTGCCTCTCTGATCTATTGTGCTGTTTTAAAATTGTTGCTGACAGGAGAATCTTATTTGACTTGATGCCGTTTAGTTGTTCCTTCGGAGACCAAAGCCATTTGGTGTAGTGCTGCTGAAACATTAATGAATACTCGAGAGCTAATTGTCATTTATAGTATCACTGCATTGGATTGCGAATAGACTTGATTGTATTATGGCTCTGTGTTCCCTCCATGTTCCCGATGAGCGATGCATGGACTCAGTGACTTTTATGTTTACGTTGATTAACGATTTGTCAAATTGCACTGACTGAACTTATTCTTGGGCATGCACTGAGTTGCGTACAAGAACGTGACATGTCATCTGCTTCTGTAGTGCACACGACAACATGTCATCTGCTTCTGTAGTGCACACGCGATGATTTTCAGAGATCCATTTATGGCGCTCATGTAGATGACTTGAATCTCAAGCTGAGCATTGTTATTTCAATTGTTGTTTTTCTCCTCGAAAGAACTGCAGCCTGAAGATGCCTTCATTGTATTGCATTGTATTGTATTGTATCTGATAATTTATAAAGCGCTTCTCGCAGCAAAAGCCTTTCAAAAGCGCTTATGTTGAACTCCGCTACTGCACGTAGGCATGTTTGTGCCTTTGAGTAGCTCGTGCATTGTAATAAATATGAATGTAGAAACAACATAAACTCCTAGACATTAATCAAATCAAATTCCTACAAACTTGCATCTTCATGTATAAATACATCAATAACCTCCTCCCATCATCATTCTCATCCTATTTTGACCCAGTGCCACATCTTATTTTCACTAGAAGTAACAATGACTTCAGGCCTGTGTTTGCAAGAACTAATGTCCGTAAGTTTTCGCTTAGGGTTCAGGGCCCCGCTAACTGGAACAGTCTTCCCAAAGAAATCCGTACGGTTACATCCGTTAGCCACTTTAAAACCCTTGCACGTGCACACACACTAATATATATTACTTAAGCTCAGCTTTGTGTTTGTTGTTAGTTAAGTTTTAGTTAAGAATATAATCTGCATCCTTACGTAATGTCTACTACATATATCTTATATAGACATAACAACGTCTATTTCCCTTACTTAATCTCTCCCACCATCCTGTCCTACCTCTTCCTGGTATATAGGCCCCTACTAAGCGGGACTTGTCCCTTCTGGTGTGCTTATTGCTCCCTAATCTGTATTCTAATCTCTTTTCCGAATGTGCTAGTACTTTAATTATAATTGTCTTATAATATTTTCTGTAAAAAATAATTACGTTTTTGTGGGATCAATAAAACAATTTGAATTTGAATTAGAATGCAATGTGTGCAATACATTCTTGTGTGAATACGATCATTTCTGATTAGAGATGCTATTTCACTTAATTCCATGGCATTCTCTCTATCCAACAGACCGGATCAAGTTCACATCTAATCCAAATATTTTATGCTCGAGAAAAAACTGAAAAATAAATTGTATTGTCTGTAATTCGGCATTGTTAGGATTGCAGATTGAAGATCTAGGATAGTGTGTGGCTACTTGCTTTCGGAGAAAGATAAATCCATTAAAATGGGTTTTTTGTATTGCAGGAAAAACCTACACGATGCTGGGAATAGACGACTCGAGAGAAAACCTCGGTGTCATACCTTCCGCCATATCGTGGATCTACAACCTGATCGCTGAACGAGTGAAAAAGACGGCGTCAAAGTTCTCTGTTCGAGTGTCAGCCATCGAAGTGACTGGCAGCCAGGGAATCGTACGAGATCTTCTGACTAACGTTTCCGCAGGTCTGTCATCATCGTCGTCGTCGTCAGCATCATCGTCATCATCACCACCACCACCATCATCATCACCATCACCACCATCACCAACATCATCATCATCACCACCACCACTCTCACCACCACCACCACCATTTGTTAGTTTATTATTTATTGTTCTTATTATTATTGTGATTTGTTACAATTATTGTTGTTGTTTTTATTATTATTATTTATTATTATTTTGTGAAAAGTATTGAATAAAAAATATTTACATTACTTTGTGCCAGAGAAAGAGAGTACTGAGAGCACTGGTTCTGCAGTGTTTTTCCATGAAGACCCGATCGGTGGAGTTCGAATTGAGAATCAGAAGGAACTGCGTGCTCCCACTGCTCAACACGCTGCCTTCTATCTGGATGCTGCCATAGCCGCCAGGACAGTTCCAGGTAAATCGATGGATTTGATTTTGATACCGGGCGTAAATGTAAAGCGCAGTGCGTCTTGCAGGCATTTCATTAAAGAAAAGATTACTATTATTATTATTATTATTATTATTATTAATTGGGGAGATTGGTTGATTTTTAAGATGCCAAAATCTGTGTCAAAATTTCTATCTCGATCTTGTCTTTGACTTGCCTTGCGCAATGCTTAAAGTGTCGTAAAAGAAGTGCCTGTATGCCCAGTACATTTCGAGGCTGTTTTGGACTTATAAGTGGCATCATGACAGTGTTTGGATTTGAAACTAAGTGCCTGGAGTTCGTCCATGACCGTCCAGTCACACTTTGAGCCCTGTCCTTGCTCAGAAACCTGTAGCCAAATTGCAATACGTACTCACTGACTACTCAGCACATATTTTCACAGGAGGGCATAGTATAGAAAATATTGAGATGTAAATTCTGAGGGGCAAGTGCCAGCGGCTGTCTTCCCCTCCTATTTAAGCACAGGTGCCACATGGTTCAACATAATCTTGAGCAACTGTTTTTATACTGCTGCTATTGTTGATTGTTGCTTAGATGCTAATGAGGATTCGTCGAATTCTCACTTCCGTTTCACGTTGCACGTCTACCAGTATCGCATCGGTCGAGTCAGTCGAAGTCATAACAAAGGTTAGTTGCCGGTATATGGAGGGTAGCAATGAAACTTGTCGAATGGCTAAAGGCTGGGGATCATTTATTCGTACCCATCGTCACCAAATGCTGTTTATATTGATGTGTCCAGTTACACTTTAAGCCCTGACCTTACTCAGAAACAAGTCAATGGTAAAATGCTCTAAGACCATATTATATACATGCATACATTGTAGTTGTATACATACATACATCACATGTACACATTGTACATACATTGGTTATGATGTGTATGAGACCTTTTTCTCATGTATTCATTCATTCATTCAGACATTTATATAGCGCTCTTTCAAGTAAAAAAACTACTCAGAGGCGCTCAATGTATGTATTGCATTGTACTTAAACATTTATAAAGCTACGTGTTATATATGTACGTAATGTGGCTCTAGAGTATCTCACTATTGACAGTTGATGCCCCTACGAATGTAAACGTAGTATAATATAATTGAAAATTTCTATAGCAGCCCTATTCAGAGATATCATGCCCTCTGTTCTAGACTGTGCGATGCTAAATTTCATTATAATTGATAAACTGCACTTTTTTGCCGTGCTAGAGCGAGGAGCGCTCCTGAATATCCCCTTTAAAAAGCACTATAGATTTTCTATTGTTTGTATGAAACCTTTTTCTCATTGTAGTTATTGGCGGTCGTAGTCAGCTGCACTTCCTCGACCTCAGTAACTGCAGCAGCAGCAGCGGCCAGAGAGACAGCTACTCCATCTCCACGTTAGGAACCGTCTTGTTTGCAACGCTTAGTGGTCAGCGACACGTGCCACAAAAGTGAGTGACAGCCACATTCAATAAGAACTCAGCGTGACAGGCATTCGATCATTGTCTTAGATCCATTGTCTGTGCGCAGCAATTCCACGTTCAGCCAGTCTCTGCAGCATTTCTTTTGTAACAATATGTATTGTGCTTTTCGGAGGATGGTAAATTCACTGGATATTTGTTTGGTTGTGTTGCATCGCTGACTTTGGTGCTATTCACATAAATTAAAAGTGATGATTGTATGTTGTGTTAAAAGCGTATTTTTTAGCTTACTCTTTGGCACTCAACTGGGGGGCACTGAACGAATTCTAAAGATTTTGACACGAGCAAGTGCATCACGTTTTACCTCCCAGAGTGCCAAATTCTCCTGCCTGATAATAAACAAAAGTGTGCATGTGAACAAATCTAATTTCTTGTCTAACTATACTTGTCCAGTTATGTAGGGAAGTGAGTGCATAAAAATGTGTTCTTTAATTTAAATGTAAGCAAACACTTGGCACTTCACATAACAAAATTAAAGATATAATTTGCTGTAAAGAAAAGATGATTGGGTGAATGAAAAAAAGTCAGCTAGAAAACAGAAGCCTAACTGTGCAACATTCTAGCCAAGAAAGCGTACACCTGGTGAGGGAATTAAATCTAGGGAGAACATTATTTATGTCACAATATGTACAATGGACAGGGGGTAGGCTTCGGAGGACATTGATAATATTTTGTGCGTTGTTTAATTCGACAAAATATTGGTCTCTGCTGAATCCTCTTGAATTAAATGCCTTGGTTTTACCGTTGAATTCAGGGAAAGTCGGTTGACGCAATTGATCCGTGAGTCAATGCGTGGGCCGTCGTGTCACACATGTATGATTGCTCATGTGTCTCCATCAACCCAGTCACATTCCGAGACGCTCGAGGTTCTCCAGCTGGCGTCGAAGATTCACCGGTTGAAGCCAAAGAAGAAGTCAAAGGTATTTATTTAATCTAACTGACGGATATCAAGATGACAGCTTTTTTATAAATACAGATAGAGTGCCTATGCTAAACGTTTCTATCTTATTCACAGGTCCAGCCACCTCAGTAGTTCTTGGTACCACATGTAGGTATTATGAACTGGTATTGTTAGTTAGAGTTAGCAGATTAAGGGGTAAAGCGTATGGTAATTTAAAGAATTAAGTGAACCATTTCTTGCAGTTAGGCAAAAAATCTCTGGGCTAAGTCAAGGATTTAAAACTGCCAGTCAAAGCCAAATAGCCATATACTGAAAAGCATGACCCCAAATATTTGTATGTTATAACAGAATAAGTGGAAGCATTATAAAGGCTGGTCTTGGGCGTAACAGTAAGAATGGTATTGCTGTGAAATTTGTATTGTGGCAAGAAGGAACATATTTTAATGTAGTGTTGTGAGGCGGAAATCTTTCCCGGAAAGTTTCATATCTTTCCGGAAACTTTCGGAAACTTTCCGACGTATCTTTCCGGAAACTTTCCGAAAAATTTCCGATATTTTTCTATTAATACATTATTACTAAATAACAATTTAAATCCATAAATATACTTAAACATCAATCACTGTAAGCTATATTATATAGTCATTGCTAATTTTTTCATTCAATAAACAATATTGCTTACTGTTTAGTGTACACACCGACAATACATTTAAGAATTAATTGCAATCAGACTTCACTGTTATTATGAAGAAAATTTTTATGATTTGGTCACCTAACTCTTATTATTTTTTACTTCTGAAAATATGAAACAAAAACAGCAATTGATTCAGTACACTATAGACACCAAATGTTTTAATAAGTACTGCAACAGATTAATTCCTACATATATACAATTATTTTATGCTTGAAATATGATGTTATTGGCAATGCCATTGCAGTGTGAGACTAATCTATTTTCAAATCTGCTTTTCTTGGTAAGCAGCAAAGAATATGTTTTGGTTTAAATTTTTTATCTATGAGTTGTTGCCTTGAGTAAGCAGTGTATGGACAAGGAAAAGCCTTTTTATTATCTTATGTAACCTTATTTATTTATTTACTGTCCATAATTATTTTCTTTAATTTATTACTTCTGAAATACCTTACATTCTTTCCTTACTTTCAAGGATTCAGCTAATTTACATCACCATTTAACTGTTGCAATATAATCCTAAATAGCACAGTGAAAGAAATAATTGAGCAGGCTCAAAGCAGCTGCCAAAATGTCAAATTGTCAGATATTCTGAACTGCTAATTAAAGCATTTAATAGTCATTTTAATTCTTTAAGGTGAACATTTCCCACATTGCCAATAAAAGGAACTTTAAAAACTCAAATTTTCATATGTTTTCTGATAGGGGAAAAGTGACATTATGTGTTAGATGTATTTTTCGATCTACGGAAAGTTTCTGGAAAGTTTCTGGAAAGTTTCCGGAAAGGTTCCGGAAAGTTTCCGGAAAAATATCTTTCCGGAAAAGCTACATCACTATTTTAATGTAATGTAAGAAAATGTACTTATCATTCATAATGTTTCCTATCACAAGTCCTGTAAAGCATAAAGCATCATGTTTATGTAAGGTTTACTTTATAATTAAATGACTTAAGCTTGGGAGCAAAGCACTTGGTCATATGATGTGATTTACTTCAAGACATTGATTGATATTATTGGGACATTGCTCCTATAGAGGTCTGCAGATAAGGATATTCCATACAACTAGAAACGTGTACAGATACCTGCGAAATGCATGCATACATGTAGCAACAAGAGCTGATAGTTTGTACATTTCTTATTCATTCATTCATTCCCCATAATTTATATAGCGCCTCTTCAAGATATCTACTCTGTGCTCTCTTATAATATGATGTTAAATGCCGTTTCAAGAAACAAATACATTAATTAGCAAGATAATTCACAAGGCAATTGTGAATTCATATATCTTTGTTGTTTCCAGCTTTCAAGTGCAAGTTCTGATGAAAGCAGTCATGAAGACTGCTTAACAAGTGAACAGATGCATTCCAGCTTCTACACGAGAACCACCGAAGGCAGGAGTTCCTCCGACCCGGAGTACATTTCCAGCAGTGAACAGTCCTGCGACACTGTTATATTTGTCGGCAAAGGTAGGCAGACGAGTGGAGACAGAAAGCCAACTGGCGGTAATACTTCTGCTACACGCACCATCTTGAAAGTGCCTGAGGATTTAGAGGTTTCCATTGCCCAGAGAAAACAGTTTGAGAACGCTGTTCTAGTCGAAAACTCGTCAGATTCGATTATGAAATCTTTCAAAAGTACAAGTGAAGTCGTCGAAATTGGAGAGCGATTGAAGTTTGGGTCTGAGATTTCTCTGCGAAAAGATGGTGAAATCTCGTCTGGTTCTACATCTTCAGATCTGTCCCAGCTGAGTGTATTTGAGTTTGAGCCTTTCAGAGGAGTGACCGCCCAGCTGGGATCTTCTCAGAAGAATTTTGATGTGAGGCATGACCCACTGGGTGATGAATGCCATCAGAATTTCGAAGAGTCTGCTGTTGGTAATAGGCAAACGTACCATAAATCGGGGTTGGGTGTCAGCAGTGGTTCAGAGCAAGTAAGATGCAGGGTTCGAAAGCGTCATCACCCAATGCCGATCAGCTTGGTGAAAGAGAATGAATTGTGGGTGGATGGACCTAATGCTGTTGCCAACGTCCACACATTTAAGGAAGATAAGAGTGCAAGTGATGGTGTTAAGGAAGTCCTTATGGATAGCATAAAACCAGTCTTAATTAACTCTGTGAATTTATCAAAGACGTCATCAGCGCTACTATCAAAAGAAGAGAAAGCAGGCCGAGCGAAAAATGCTGCGGCTGTTTGTTGTACAAACGAGGTGACTGTGGTAGACAAATGCAATGTGGAAGAATCCATGAAGCAGGTCACTGCATTAGCAGCATGTTCTGGAGAGATGGCAGTGAGACCAGCGGAGGAAGTGAAAAGACAATCAGAGGATACAAAGAAACAAGTTAAAGAGGTAGGAGATGATGTATTGTTACAGTCGGTTGGCATGGCAACACATGCCAAGGTGGTTGGATTGTCGGAGGAAGCAGCAAAAAGAACAAGAGGTGTTCAGCAAACATCAGAAATTCTTCCACTTCCCCAAAATCCTGAAATTCAACCTGCCTCTCAGCGTCCTGATTCTGTAAAGATCGGCTGCCAAGAAGAGAACACGAATGCATTGATGAAAAATCACTTGCTGCGAGTGCTGTGCAAACTCTCTGCTGCCGAAGCCAACCCAGCCGAACCCAGTCATCCATCAAGCCCCAAGGAAAGCGAAGTCCACGGTCTGTTGGAACAGCCAACACAGGATGCCGACTCAGGCGACCGCACAGCCCAGTGGGTGAAAAATATTCAGGACGCCAGTGCCTCCCGTTTTGTCCAGCTTCTGCATTCCCGTAAGGAGTTGTTGAGGTCGTTTGGAGTTCGCCGAAACAGCCATTCCATGTCAAAAACACCAACAATGGATTTCATTAGCAACTGCCAGATCCTTGCTACGTTTGATCAACCTGTTGATGTAGAGCCTCTCAACTCGAAAGGTGGTAGTACAAGTAACTTGGTGTCTGATTCACCGACTGTGGGCGATAAATCCGTTTTGGACATAAACGAAAACAGGGCTCGGCTTCAGGAGAATATTAACGAAGATTTCCACTCGCAATGCTCTGGGATTAAATCTGTTGCGGCTATGCATACCAGTCGCCTGGAAAGACCAAATGGATGTTCAAAGGCAGGCATTGGTTGTTCAAAGGCAGGCATTGGTTGTTCAAAGGCAGACATTGGTTGTTCAAAGGCAGGCATTGGTTGTTCAAAGGCAGGCGTTGGTTGTTCAAAGGCAGGCATTGGTTGTTCAAAGGTAGGCATTGTTTGTGGTGGCAGAGAGAAGAGCACCAGGAGCACGTCCGATAAGAGAGCGCTGACCGATTGTCTGCGGGGTACATTGTTGTTCTGCGGACGAGCGAGCACTGCTCTCGACGGAGACGACGCACCGCATCACGTTGATGAGACTGCAGAGGATGGTCACCGCTTTGACACGTCACTTGTTGTTCGACTCAGTCAACCGGATGGCGCTTCAAACCCAAATATAATGGATGAATTACACGAACGTTTTATCACTAAAGAATCAAATATGTTACAGAGTAAGAGCAGTAATCGGCCTAGTGTGTTAGATCAAAGGAAAACTTCTAGTAATCCGCTTCTACTGCAAGAGAAAACGGTTCAAGCATTCCATTTAGACAGCAATGACAGGAGCACTGAGGAGCAGAGTATCTTTTCAACTTTTCATTCCTCAACACCTTTAATCGACTCAAAAACCACATTTCCGTTTAGTTTAAGTGAGAGGCAACGCTCCGAATCGGTCAGCTGCAACATGACTGAGAACGTCGTGTCCAATTTCATGCTAACTTATCCTAAATTATTGCAACACAGTTCAACAATTCACATTAAATCTAACAGTTTGCAACTGACTAATTGTGATGATGCAGAACATCTTTGTGTTACATCATCGGATGATGATATCCTTGCATGTAGTCCAAGGACAGTTTCCGCATGTTCTTGTCATTTTGATGTCAAAGCAAATTCTGATCATCAGACTAGCAAAGTAAGCGATACGAAAACCCCGTCACTGCCTTGTTGCTATGAAGTTCCGGGTGGTCTTGCGTTGACTGGGACAGAATCTCGTACTGGAGCCAGGAATGAACGCTGTTTGGCGAGAAATGGATCCGACGATTCTAATTTTACTCTGCATCTTTTTCGGTCGCTAGAATGCCACCATGACCAACGCAGTGGATTTGATGTTGGAAGAGTTACAGAAATTCCAAATCAAGGTGAACATTAGACAGCATTTTGTGCTGGCATCAACTTTTCATCTCGGATTTTTTAAAATTAACATGTACTTAATTGTTTATGAACTTAAAGTTTTAAACCATAAATAGGCCTATTTTGTTATCTTGCTCCCAGTAAATCAGTCGGAATTTTAGGATACCTGTGAGTAGGTATCTTGGAGGCTGCTATACAACTCCTCTTCTGAATGAATGAATGTTGGTGACACTCGTTCATAATTCTTCCATCTTTTGTTTTGGCCAGAAAAGATGATATTTGAAACAGACGAAGATGAAGATGTGACGTGGCTTCCTAAGACCTGTGAAGTGAGTATGTAGTTGGTTCTTATTTAAGTGATTTAGAAAGGAATAGCCAGACATAATTTATACGCACCCTGAGGCGTAGACTTGGAAGGTTCAGAGTTAGGGTATTAAAATAAAAATGGTGGTCACAATTGTAAATTCAGAATTTCCAGGACACTAACTTAAAAGTTGATGCAGGACAACCAGCTTATTCATGAGTGCTGAGTCATGTGAGAGAGGCTATCAGGGTGTTGCTAATGGTGATGAATTAACCTGGAGGTACAAAGTTGTAGCTTTTCTAGAGGCTTAAAGGACTGCAGGTTAAAAACTTTTCCTTTAATAATTTCATAGTGTATCTTATGACCACCAACCACCAAAGCGTAATCTACACCAGCATGCGAGTAAGTCTATTAGTATGGGATTTAATGATGCATCGTACGTTATTCACAATTTCTCTAGCATCATTTTAACACCTTTTCAATGTGCTCCTTGCTAAAGTTTATTTAGCAAGTTCATTTCTTTCTATCTACGGAATTTATATAGGGCTCTATCAAGGTGACTATTCACTTTCAGATGTGCTTCTGGCCCAGTGAAAGAAAGTGAGGAAAGCTTGATAGTTTATAAAAAGAGCTATGCAGGTCTCAGCGGAAAGAACATAGTATAGGCTAATAAGTAGGAGCAAATAAATGCTTAAGTAACTATAAAAAGCATAACCAGTTGGCCTTCACGTAGATGTTGACTCATTGTTGAGCCCACCCAAAAAGCATCGTATCGAAATGACATTTGTAATTATAGTAACTGTGTAATCTCAACTGAAATCTGGATACCATCATATGCTTGCAGTGTGTATGTGCGTGTGTGTGTGTTAAGTAAACATTATATTAAAAAATATGAAGCAAAAGATACAATATCACGCTATTGTGTACATATACTTTTCACCTTTTGACATAAAAAATAACTATGTGTGATACAAGAGGTTTAACCATGATATCAGCATTGCTGCAAAAAATTGCAAGTATATTGCATCTAAAGTTCCAGCAACAGATTCAGTGTCTACCATTCGACAATGGATCGCGCGTGTGTGTGTGGCCTGTTGGGGGGGGGGGGGGGGAATCCATGGTTTAAACCGTTAGTACCATAGAGAGCTGAAGTTATTCAATGACCCTGTAGTTGTACTCCCTTGTGTAAGATGTTTCCCTTCTATTCACACACACAACTCAGGTTGTCTGTGTTGAAGGTGTGTGTGAGCAAGAGTTTTACAATCTAGACAGTGAGGCCTATTTTTAAAAAAAAATTAAGTGCTCAGGGTGTCGGTGTCTCTCTATCCATTGAAGGAAACACAGCCTTTCTGTTCCACTTGTTTAAGGTGAAAATCCTGCATGTGTTAGACCTGCTTGCAGGACCTACCTTCTTCCACCAACCAAGCCAACGGAGCTGGTCCTTTAACACACCAGGGAGATCAGTAGATTATTAAACAATCTATGCATAGAGCTGTAATTAGGAAGTAAGTGCAAAAGTTTGTGTTGGCTTGATATGCACTTGGTCAAATATTCTGGCTGCCTACAATTCCTTGTCAAAGGTTCTAAACCTCGTCTATCATATGAAATTGACAGTTATCAAAATCATGTGCAGAGGTGAAATATTTCCACAACTGTGGCCTAAATAATAATCAAAAACAAAAGCTGAATTTATATGATTTGTATTTGCTTTGAATTGAATCATTTCTGTTGTATCTTACTTTTTTAAGCAGATCATGACATTAGACAAGCGGCAGCAACGTGTCAAAGTGCTTTTAAATAGCCATGGCAAACTGAAGGAGGAGCTAGCAGCGGCAAAGGACATGCTCATGATCGACAGAAAATGCGAGGGCGCCGATCGTAAGTGCTGAAGTAAATAACCTGAATTTCTCTTTTTGATAAGACTTTCTAATGAACAATAAATTTAGATTTAATTCTGTTTTTTATTTATTATTCATCAACTTTAGAATTACAAATGGGACATGGCAGCTGATTGGCTAGAGCAAGTGGGTCACTGTAGCTGATTGGTTAGAGCAAGTGGGTCACTGTAGCTGATTGGTTAGAGCAAGTGGGCCATTTTAGCTGATTGGTTAGATCTAGTGGGTCACTGTAGCTGATTGGTTAGAGCAAGTGGGATGCTATAGCTGATTGGTTAGAGCAAGTAGGCCATTGTAGCTGATTGGTTAGAGCAAGTGGGTCACTGTAGCTGATTGGTTAGAGCAAGTGGGTCACTGTAACCGATTGGCTAGAGCTCTTGCCTTGTAACATAGTACAGGTTTGAGCCAACCTGAGATGTAACCTTGTAGGTAACTTGAGCAAGTCCTTTATTAATTGCTCAGTGCCTTCAACTGATAGTGGAGCTAAATAAATGCAGAGAAATAATTAAAAGTCTTCTACTGTTGAGTTTCCTTAAGTTCAAGCCGAGATCCTGCATACCCATACAACATCAGTCAGCTTAACTCTCTAAGTGTAGCATGATTGGCATCATATCGACAAGTCTGGCATAGAAAGATTTTAACAACTTTTATGCAAAGATCTCGTGATCAAACAACTCAATTGTCCAATCTACTTACGAAAAGAAGCCATCCTGACTGGGTGTAAAAATCATAGTATAGGAGATGAAATAGATATCAGTACTAGCTGGATGACTGTTGATCCATTTAATGACTGTTTGACATTACCAAATCTATTTTATCCGTACCACACCTGCTGAACTTCTCTTTACTTGTAGTAGTGCACGTGGAAGAACAAATGGGTTACGACGATTCCAATTCTTTGGAAGTTCTTGAAAGAGAGACCTTCATCTTACAGAAGCGTGTCAACGCCTGCAAATCAAGGATCATGGTAATAACTGTCTTTGACATCACCAGCTGAGAAGAAGCTCTTACCAGAATGCTTTATCAACTCGCTTCAATGCGATATACTACATTCCTTCAAGCCCAGCAGAGTGTAACATCAGTTTGGCTTTGGTACACGTCGTGTATAACACCAAAGTGATGCCTTGTTGCTTGTAATGGAAATTCACCAGCCATAATTTTACTCTGCTTGAATGCTTCTCGCAAAGTAATCATGATCTCGAGATTTCAGCGGTGCCCAGTTTTCGTAAGCGCTCAGTCAAAACAAAATTGACAGACAGAAACAGTCAAAGTGTCAACTTGCCAATTATTACTATTATGTCGGCTACAATGGAAGAAATCAGCAACGGTCATTTGCTATTCAACTCGACAAAGATTAGCAATTTAGTCATTACCAGTAATTTATGTGTAATTTATTATTATATATTGTTTTAAATTGTATTAAATAAATAGGAAAATAAAAGTGTAATAATTATTGAAGCTAATGCCTGCAAAACCAGTATAGAATGCCATTGGCCAGTAGTGGTTCCCAATCTTTGTCAGAGCAATGCATACTTACTAAAGTAATTCCATCAACAGCATGTGCGGTCTTCACTTTTCTTCCAGCTCTTTATTACAATAACAAGTAACGTTCCTTACAAAAATAGTTATAATCTAATTCCAGAGTGATTATAAGTTTTCTCATTTTTGTACAAACATGCACAAATGTTATGCGGCTGTTGTTCAATATAATCCTGACAAGTACATCAAACCTATTTATTTATATATTTCTCGCATATGCTACTGCGCCTCTTCAAGTTTCTACTTGGAGGCACTCCCAACTACAGTGCGGATGCTGCATCAAAGTTTCATGCCTAGCGCATGAGCAATTGCAAGTGAAGGACTTGCTCAAGGTCTCTACGAGGCGGTGTGAGTGGATTCGCATCTGGAACCCCTGGAATCCACCACTACACTGGGCCTCACAAAACTTCTGATTTGCATGGTTCACATCACTGGCATGTCAGCGTTTACATACATGCATAACTATAACATGATTCAAAAGACCACCAATTTGACAATAGTGGAGCTATATCATTGCAACACTACAATAGAAATGATAACACCTATACAAAATGGGTATTGTTTATAAATAATAGTATTTCTAGCTTGGTAGCTTCAAACATTACAAGTACTTTGCCAGTTTTGAAGTTTTACATAGCTACTTCAAAGTGTAAGTGCAAGTTCATTCTTTCCGTATATGTCCAGTTTTTTTTATCCCATGTTATCATTTCAGGATGATTGTTCTTGTTAAACTTAAGTAATTAGTTTAGCCTAGCTTGTATCACCTAGCTCCCTCTTCACATGTCAATGAATACGTTAAGTAGAGCAAATGATGACAAAGATTATTTCATTGATAAACCTTATAGTCCTTTGAACATTATACTTGGAAGGATAACATAGACCCATGCAAACAATTATAAGGACGTTGGACTGTGCTGGTACACTGTGGCTTATCTATCGTACACTGTGACAAAGCTGATGACAAGCATTAAACATTACAAGACGAATAGGAAACACAACTCTCCACGTTGTCCACTGTCTTTGTGTTCACTTGATGCTGCATTCATTTCGATGTCCACGGCTTATACAAGCTGCCCAGTTAGGTGACATGATTTGCAGCAGAAGACTTTGAAGTAAGGATGTTGACATAACTCGGCTTCAACTATCAACTGACAGTTGGCATATCTTTGCAGATCAGTGCAGTTCGCTGGTAGCGAAGAGGCTATAGAAACGAATGTAAACAAAATCACTTTTAGTCAAGATGCAGAAATTAAGAATAAATAGCCTTTAGCAATTCGGTGAGGTTTACATAACCAATTTATCCCCATAATGTAAAGATAAGTGTATCACATAATATGATCGACAATTTTAGGTATGCTTAGATTTATGCTTCAGTTGTGCCATATTTGCACTGACAGAAATTGATTCCATACTTGTTAGCTTAAATGGTGCTAACTGTTCAATCCAGAAGCTTTGCTTGCGTCATCCCCTCTAGCTGGAACCATCTTCCGCAGGAACAGTGGCTTGAGCTCCTCGTCCTTATTTGCTATTACAGCACTTATTTGAGTTAAGACTACCACTGAATCTCTAACTGGTGCTTTATAAATGTTAAATTACAATTCATCATCATCAGAATCCATGGCCAAAGGCCTATAGGTGTTCACTGCACTGTTTATCACTTTTTTCCTGAGTTCCGGATCTTGTCCTGCTATTCTTAAGCATTGTAGATCCTATCTACACCAGTCCAGGATGTCATCAATCCATTCTCTGTTACGGCCTCCCCTCTGTCCATTCAAATCCGCAGTGCCCCAAATATGACTGAGCACTTTTATTTCTCTATTATCATCCATTCTGCATATGTGTCCAAATAGACTCTATTCCTCTCGTCTCTGTTTGCATTAGATCTTCCTTTATAATAATTCAATTAAATTACAATTACGGTATATCATCACAAGAGATTTAAGCTGCATAACTGGCAGCAGTACCAAGATCAAATTCAATTACCGTGTCTGCCGTCACATAAATAACTCACCCTGTACTGAGAGGGTAACAATTCCCGACGTTGCCTTCTGTTTTCCCTTTGTTGCCGTGCAACCAAAGTTGCCAGCATCATCAACTGTTACATTTCTGATGACCATCTCACCCAGTTTCTTCTCCCTGTACCTATTGTTGGGTCGAAGGGGCTTTCCGTTAAAAGACCACGCAAACGTCAAGATATCGTTTCCAGTGGGTGCGTTTTCCACATCGCACTGCAACAGAACATCGTCCTCCTCTTTCACGTTACTCTGTGGTGAAATCGTCAGTGTGACGTACATGGGAACTGGAATAGATAACAAAACGCACAAATTATTTTACATAAAATATTCTAAAAATTATGCTCGTACAAGTTTGAATAGTGTGATAGTTCATACTGATAACAATTATAGCCATTAGACTGTTTTTATCAAGTCCTACTGAGAAAGTACACTAAGATTACATGATGTGGGGCACGGTGGTGTAGTGGTGGCGTCGTTGCCTTGGAGCCGGAACGTTCGAGGTTCGAATCCACCTCGCCGCGTAAGGACCTTGGGCAAGTCCTTCACTCACAATTGCTCAGCGCTTCAGCGTGAAACCCCGATGCAGTGTCCGCTCTGCATTCAGGAGCGCCTCTGAGTAGAGAGAGCTTGAAGGGGCGCCATAACAAGTGCACATACAAACAAACAAATGATGCCGTATTAACAGATGTTGACGAGTTTACGAGGACACGAATTTAACTGACCACATGCAATGACACCTAGTGAACGGAAAGCTGAGTTACCCCTATGGGGGTGGATTGATCTCATGTTAGTGTGTTACCTCTCGGCCATCACCCTGAGCTACAACAATGGTTGCTTATCGATAGGTGCTCATTGTTGCGCGTGAACCCTAGAAAATTCTAAAAACTGTTAAATTAATGCACTTCGTTGAGACAGTTGACTTCAAAATTTTGACTTGTGGCAAAAATTTTGATTCCAGACTATGTGTTATGTTTGTGTTTTTGTATTTTTGGGCCGAATTGTGTTGTTCTCCATTGACCTTGCTTGCTATCATTCCACACATACTGTAACCCAGTAATAATATTAGCTTTTACTCGATAGAAACCAAAAAATGTTGCGTAGGGCTTTGAAGAAAATATACAAAGTATAGACCCTTGCTTAGCAGTTACAGTATGCCTACCAAAGACAGTAAGATGAAATCTTCTAGTCTGAGGCTCTCCAAAACCGTTTGACGCCTCACATACGTATTCGCCCGAATCTGTCTCCTGGATGTTGGTGATTTTAAGAGATGCAAACGTCTGAAGAAGTCGTCTGCCATCAAACGACAAAATCGATCCCTCGCGACGCCATTTTATCGTTGGAAATGGATTGCCAGTTGACTTGCAACCGAATTCTACGGTCGATCCCAAATCAGCCAAGACTTCGGTTGGCCCCGAAATTTCTTCAATTTGGGCAGGAACTGTAAAAATACGAAGAAGACAAAGATGGAGGAGAATAATAAATTGCGTTTTAAACTTTGCAAAAGTAAAAATGAAAATCATTCCGAGGTCTGAAAAATAATTATTATTTCTCACAAAGACTTTTGCATCGGAAAGAGCAATAGAATAGTCCTTAAACCCATTTTTGCAGTGGTGAATCATTCTGTAGCGTAAGCCAAATTAGTCACGAAACCCAATAGAATGCAAGTGGTAATGCAAGTGGTAAGCAACCATTTTACAAATACCTGAAGTTGTTCAATTTTTCGAGTGAAATCAAGAAAAATGCTACAGCTTTAACCCTTTAACGACCAGCTGCATATGATTATCCATACATCTTAGTATACGCTGGTCGTAAAAGGGTTAATGTGATGATAATTATTGATAATCATTTATAATTATTGATCGTTGAGTTCATATTCTGTTACGCACTTTCTTTTTGTTTAGGTGCGTTATAAATGACAGTTTAATAATAATAATAAATACCGTTTACGGTTAATGTATACGACTGAGTGACGGCGCCGAGGTTGTTGTAGGCACGGCAGGAATACGACCCTGCATCGCCAGCCGTCACATCCTGAATTAGAAGCGACCCGTCGGGCAGGATGGCAAAACGGTTGTTTGGAGCTGAGCTGTCAGTGATAGGTTGCCTGAGAGCAAGCACAAAATGTCTGGTTGAATGGGTTAATGTTACAATTAATTGTTGAATGGATTGATATTACAATGCCTGGTTCCAAATCAATTCAAATCAATTTCTTTATTGGTCCATTTGCAACAACAAGCACACAAAGGCAAAAAATTTATAAACAGCATCAATTGCAAGTATCACCAATTGAACATAAATTTATCCGATAACTTAATTAGGTAGCTTACATGTATGTGCATTCATAAGGCATGATTTGGGAATTTTGGGAATTTCACCAAAAGAAGAAGGCGAGGTAAGTATTGATTAGGCTAGATCTACAAGTCTTCTCCTTGTGCCGTCGATTCTTGGAACCTTAGCGACCGCTGTGATAAACCTTCTCCAAGTGTTACGATCTTCCGTCGTGTCTCTCAATTCCTCCAGTTTCATCTTTGTTCTCTCGTGTATTTCTTCCATCCACCTTCTTCTTGGGCGTCCTCTCCTCCTTTTTCCCTCTCCGCAGGCCAGCATCATCTCCTTTTCCAAGCCGTTTGCTCGCATCACATGTCCGAAGAACGCCATTTTCTGCCTTGCCGCTCTCTGTCCCAATGACATATTCCCTCTTGACTGTCCGATCTCTACAAGTCTTAAGGAGAAGTGATACAAAAAAATCAGTTAACCTTTTATTAACTCCTATCATGGACCCTATTCTACCTTATCACAAAAAAACCTGCAACAGCTTACCTGCCCTTGAACCATGCAACACGTGGCTGCGGTACACCGTGAGCACGACATGGAAGCATTACATTGCTGTTCTTGAAGGAGACAATGGATGAATTATGGGACTCTATTGTCGGACTCTCAGCTGCACACAAAAACACAAGTACAGCTAATTAACAGTTACATTTAATTTTGTAGCTATTCATGTTTGTCTAAAATCTGAAATTTATTTCAAACTGAAATTCAAGCAGTCGGTCAAGTACACCCACTTCTTTTTCTGCATAGTGCACCCCAGGGAGAGTTTTCAACTGGTTTGCATTGGGCATCTTGAGCACATGCTACGTGCTGTCACTAGACAATATGTCACTAGACAATATGTAACTAGACAATGTCACTAGACAATATGTCACTAGACAATGATGTCACTAGACAATGTCACTAGACAATTATGTCACTAGACAATATGTCACTAGACATATTGTTGGCATCAACAAATGTCCAGAACATTTTTTTCAATTCAATTCAATTCTGTTTCCATTTATAATAACCAGAGTAAACAAATGGCAGCATATATTGAAAATAATAATGCATTGCACAGGCTGTCCCGCACTGCGCTCCTCTGTCGATGGTGACTTAGTGGTCCCATTCACCCGCTCTGCAACAATACAGAGCCATTCCTTCCCTCTGTTCCAGCTACCTGGAACAGGCTTCCTTTCGCTATACGATACATTCCAAACTGTTCAGTTTCACCAACTGTTGAAGACTGCACTTTTTCGCATGAAGTGTGCCAGGAGCACCTCTGAGTAGTGATCTTGGAGGGGCGCTATATAAATTCTGATTGATTGACACAGAGAAATGTGCTGCAAATGAGAATGACAGTTATTGTGAGAAAAAGAAAACCTGGACAGCCATGGTAGTTCCATCCAGTTGCTGGAGTGATGCCATCTGGGCAACAGTGGTACTTTGTCTCTTCACATCCTGCAGTTGCATCGCAAAATGACAAACACTTCAGAATATCCATTATTCATCACCATTTAGATTTGTTTACATCTTTTCCCACAACCAAAAGTAGAAAAATAATATACGGTCAAGGTTCAGGACACCTGTATGATGCCAAGAGGCCCAAGACACAAATGGGTAAAAACATTTCATCTGTTTTCTAACATTTATGTTAACACTTGTATTATTATTATTGGTGCAAGGCCCGTCTTAAGGTTTCCAGATATCCACCATCTTAGATGAGGAACACACCAGCAATAACAGTATGCATGACAAAAGAAGTAAGCCTATTCCACAGCATCTTGTACATAGGCATAGGGGACATTTCAGGAGTGGGGGGGGGGCAAAAATGAGACTTTTGCCTGAAATTTTGTTGTCATCCGGCCGAAATCTTAAGAAAAATTCCAGTTACGTTTGCTCGAAAATTCTTGCCCAATTTGTTTTTACTTTTTAAAAACTTTTCCGGGTCTGCTTGCTCGAAAAAGCAGACTTGTCCTAAATTTTTGGGGGGGTTCCCCCCCCCCACTGGACCCCGTCTCCTACGCCTATGATCTTGTACATGCAAATTTATTGCACATCCTCAACAAAGTTCTACAAGTAGTGCACTTGATACTTGAGTTCTTGATTGATGCATTTGAGAGAGAGAGAGAGAGAGAGAGAGAGAGAGAGAGAGCTGTAGTTCTTAAGTTTGCATTTTTGTCATGCTGTTGAATCGTTGCTACACAGTCTACACAGCCTTATACGATGAGTTTATTACTTAAATACAGAAACAAATCCCATTCTTCAGATAATTATCTTACCTGCATTTGGTGTCAATTTCTGTGCTGCAGGCTTTGCACAGATAGCACCACATCCTGTGCTACAACACTTGAATTCATCATCACAATCTTCATCCCTTCTGCATTCGACCATACATCCAACAGCCAACATGTAGTCAGCATCAAATGTTGGACATTGGCGAGGCTTCAAGTCTGAATTTGGACAGAAAGATGAGATTTACAATAGCAATGACTAATCCAAGTCCAATCCATGTCTTACCAAATATGCTGACCATAAATGTCCAAAGTTCGAACTGTAATCTCAAGATTTATACAGCGCCCACAGAAGCAAAGTTGTGGGAACCAGCTTATCCCCAGTTTTCGTAGTTCACATACTAGTTTTTATGTCCATAAGTAGTAAAATACTTATCCTCTAGCATTTCTAACGCGGGGGTGTAGCGGCATAGGGACCTTGAGCAAGTCCTTCGCTTGCAATTGCTCACGTGCTTTGGCATGAAACTCCAATGCAGTGTACATGCTGTAGTCGGGAGCGCCTCTGAGCTTGAAGGGGCGCTATTGCAAATACGAGTAATAAATAAAATACGTCAACAGCTAATCTATTCAATTCACATTACAGCTGTAAAGAACATAACATGCCAGAGTACTTTTACACTACATGGCAATACACATGTAATGTAGGCTAATGTAATCAAAGAAGCTCAATTAAATATTCAAGATTAATTATTAAATGTCTTGAAAAGTCAAAAGTAACCAAAAAGTACAGCAAACCTTGGTTTTCTGCTGGCTTTTGAACATCTACTGGTGTAGTTTTTTCTTTCAAATCAGCAACAGGCTTCCACGTTGTTCTAACATCAACAGGAGGAATCTGTTTTGTGCTCACATCAACATAATCCGCGCAGACGAATAAGCATTCTGCCTCCGTTCTGAATCTGTTTTCGTTACCGTAGCAACCACCATAGTAGAACAAACGACATTTAGACGTGGCTGAATCGTAGTACCAATACTGGACCCATTCCAAACAATAGTTTCCCATGTCCGCCTTCATCTCACAGATGTCCAAATGTGATGGTGGATCTGCAAATGATCAATCAATCAATCAATGAATCAATAAAATATTTTAATGCAAAAAAATTATTTTTTTTGTCAGAAAATATAAAATAATGGAATACATTGGTGACCCAGAAGGGAAGAAGATTCCACTGGGGAGCTCACAGAGATAGCAAATCCCCAAGAAGAATATTTCATAGCAGTACTGAAATACATACCAAACTTGTGCGAGTAAGTACAAGAGTCTTAAAGATTAAACCAGGTCACAACATTGTTGGTTATAGTAAATTCAATTTAGCATTCGTGAAATTCTTTATTAATTTGATAATTGATTATATTATGATCATATGAATGTTGATGAAAGAAAGCTGTCATTAAATAATGGTTAACAGTCTAGATCTGTGGCACTGTAAACATTTTTTATTGCAGTTGATCTAGGCCTTGAATTCCCAAAACACTCCTTAGCCTCTTGTTTAACGACGATGGTTTATTACTATCCTGATGTAGCTGCAGATTGTTGCATTTGTGTCAACGCATCAGTTCAATAAAGCAATAGTAGCAGTTATCATAATGTACTGTACGTAATCATTTATAATGGGCCTCTATTAGGATGAACCGTTCAGAGGCGCTCCCAGTGAGCAGGCCAACATGTAGAAGCAGGTTTTGATGAGAAAAGGCAGAAAAGAAACTGACAGACAGAATTGAAAGAGAAAGCGCATTCCAAAGCGAAAGACCAAATGAAGCAAAAAATGATCCATGTGATCCTTAGCCATACCCATTCGTAGTTAGGTAGTAGTATCTACCTTGCGGTTCATTTGGTCTTTTCGAGGAAGGCAGCAGTAGCACAGCTGTGAAGATTGATGTCGTGACAGGAGCAGCGAGAGTTGCAGGCATTGAACTGGTTGTGCTGAGGCAGCGTGACCAACACTCGTCCACTGAGCTGAATCGGTTGCCATTGCCTGCGCAGCCACCGTACAGAAAACGTCGACAGGTGCGTGTGACCGGCTCAAAGTACCAGACAGGAGTGAAGTTCCTGCACGGCCCAGTGTCTTTTACCAGCGTACAGACATCT
The DNA here is from genome assembly GCA_945859605.1 of Lumbricus rubellus. Classification (NCBI taxonomy): domain Eukaryota; kingdom Metazoa; phylum Annelida; class Clitellata; order Crassiclitellata; family Lumbricidae; genus Lumbricus; species Lumbricus rubellus. The sequence goes on along the minus strand of OX243823.1, from coordinate 24,543,041 downwards.
GAATTAAAGAGAAATCATAATGGATGCTTCCACTGCTGCAGCAGCGTGCCAATGTTGCCTGCCTTCTATCAGTTGCTTAAGACCTATCTTTTTAGCCGTGGCTGGGCTGTGAGCGCCTCTGAGTAGCCTTCTTGAAGGGGCGCTATATAAGTTTTTGGAATGAATGAATGAATGAATGAATGTTGGAAGCACCAATTGCATTTTACGGTGAAAATAGCGTGCCAGGATTTTAAGGAAAGAAAAAAGCAAAACAGACTGTGGCTACACTGAAGAAAAAACACAGGCACTGCGAGTGTGTACTGTGAGAGGCGCTATATAAATTTACAGATACAATAAAATAACATACAATTCAGGCAAAGACCAATTAAGAAATCCAGGTCACATTTTCATGCATTGCCATCCAATGTCTGGCACCAGCAACTGATGATGTAATGCAAATGTAGATGACGACGATGAGAAGGAGGAGGAACTGTTATTGATAAGTGAGAAGAAGTTCTGTGTTGTTCAAAATAGATTCTCAGTTTCAAATATTAATCACTTATAATGCATCCCTGGGAGAAAAAAAGTGACGGTATACATGTAACTATGTAGGCTATGCATAATGCTATATAATCTTGTTGGGCAATATAAATTATGACTAAAATAAGTAAAACTCCATTACTCTTATGGTTGTTAAAATCAGATGCATAACAACTCTTTTTCCGAAATAATTGTGGACTTACCTGTCCAGGATGGCACATAGGTACCGGTACTAGCAGCAGTTGTAAGAGCAGCTTTACTAGCAGTTGCTATTGTAGGAATGATTCGAGTTACAACCGTTTTGGTATGTTTCATGATTTTATCGATCTTTCCGCAAGCACGTTCGCAGCTTTCTATTGTCAAGAAGCGGTTTGCATTGCCATTGCAGCCCGAGTAAATGAACTGTTGGCATTTGCCAGAAGTGATGTTGTAATAAAATCTTCTCTTAGATCCGCTGCATGACCCAGTCAAACGACAGACTGCAAATTTCTGCAAAGAAACAAAAGCTGATAAATTAAGCGACATATGCAACTGAATCCTTAAAGTCAGCAAAACTCTTAAACTACTATTAGTTATCATTGGCCATATTGTCCAGATATGTATCATCAAAAAAGGTGCAATTTTGTCACCTTTTTGGTTTATCTGTTATTCCACTATCAATCAATATTACTGCTTCTATCCTGATAGTTCTAAACAGTGCTAAAAGTGTGAAAAAAGAAGTGCCTGGACGCCCCTTACCTTTCCAAAAGAAGTGTCAGGACGCTCCATACATTTTTAGGTGTGCTGGCCAAATAAGTGGCAGGACGGCATAGAGATTCGAAAATAAGTGCCAGGACGCTGTCCATGACCGTCCTGCCCCACTTTAAGCCCTGGTGGTTCTAAACAAGATTTGCAGTGAGATCAAATTGTGAGAATACTGTCCAGAGTTACACTCGTGTTTTAACCTGTGTTGACGAAGTAAATGAGAATAGAGTTATTCCCACAACTCAGCAATTTTAGGCAAGTTCTGTAGAAATCTCGATATAACGATTAACGAAGATTGCAAATGATAACAGGTCGAAAACTGATCCCTGCGGGACACCGGGAGAGTGCAGTAACAACTGAAATTGATAGTTTATTACCACATTAACTTAAAATCAGACTTTTCTTATCAATGACTTCCCTGTTCAACCTGTGTAATAGTTTGTATCAACACAGAACTTTGAATGACAAACCTGATGTCTCATAAAACTAATAATTAAATATGCATTTAATTTATACAGCGTTCCCTGCATTTACCATCTTTAACACTTAAACGACAGGCTGTATCAGTTACAGAATCACTTTTAGAACACTCTCGTCATTAAAGGGTTAAACTGCAATCACTTATGACTAAAAAAAAATTCTATTTCCATCACCTTGAAGAGGACAGATTTGTTCACAATGACGTTTGTTAAGAAAGTTGTTGCCATTTCCCTCGCAGCCTCCGTACCGGAAACGCACACATTCCCCTTTCTCGCCATCGTAGTACCACCGGAAAATGGATGATGAACATGGACCACTGTCAGAATGGAGGTTGCAAGCAGCTGGAAAATGTGACCAACGGACATCACAGGTTAGGACTAGCTATCAATTAAATAATAAATCCAATAACAGTTTTTTTATAAATCATACAGCAGCTTAACCAAAAGTCATAGGTAAATTGAATTTATTGTAAAAGGCAAATCATAGTCAAGCAACACACTAAAATGCAGTTACGAGCTGTGATGTTTAAGAAAGTCACGATTATGCATACCTATTGTTGTTCCTGATAATGTAGCAACTGTTGGTGTAGTTCTTGTAGTTGTAGTAGTTGTCTCAGTACTCTGTTCTGCTGTTGTCAATCTTGCAGATTTTGTAGTTGATGCAACAGAAGTAGTCAAATCCCACTCATCATAATATTCTTCATTTTCAGTGTCAGAACTATCATCTGTTTCATCAGCTTCTTTCGTTACAATTTCTATTAAGTCTGCTTCTGTAAGTGGGGTGATGCTGCTGTGTGTTACAACATTGTTACTGGTGCTCACAACGAGTGGTGCTCTAGTACTCGAAGCGAGAATGGAGGACTGCTGACATGTGAGTTTACACAGTTCTTCAGTACGAAACCTAAAACGATTAAAGTAAAACGTCAACAGTGGTCACAAAGGTTGTTCAGTAAGAAAGCTAATATTATTATACCGTAATTGTATGGTCACTCTCAACTATGTAACATAATACAGTTCTTGCAAGTATTAACTTTGCAATTGAGAAACCTATGTCCTCAGATAGCTTGTGATACTGTTGTCTCTAAAAATGTTGTGTGCCTCCACAGTCCACAGACTCCACACCATACAAAAGTTTCATCATGAGAACTGGAATGTCACCCATACCCATAGGCGTACGAGGCGGGGGTCCAGAGGGGCAAATGCCCCCACAAATTTCGGGCAAGTCTGGTTTTTCAGGCAGGCAGACCCGTGAAAATACGAGAAAAATAGTATTTTTCACGACATTCAGCCCGACAACTACAAATAGTCGTCAACTTTTTGTCTGGGAAAGTCCCACCATGAGATTTATTTTTCGGGCAGAAGTCAAATCTTTGCCCCCCCCCCACTGCTGAAATCTCCCGTACACCTATGCCTATACCGTACGATATGTTGGGTGAGAGACCATTGTGAGAGACCAGGAGTCAGACTTCAGCTACTCCTAACAAGTCCTATGACGTGTGACATTGACAAGAAAGTACTCATCAAAGAAAGAGAGCTGACAATGATGATGATGAAAGAAATGCAGTCTAATTTCTCTACCATAGCCGAGATGGGGCACCACATAAATTCTAACTCAACTGATTCACAATACATGCAGTTAGTAATGGATTAGAAAAAATTACCTAAAGGCATGTTTTAGCAAGTCTTCTTCCTCTGGACAGTTTTATGCTTTTCTAGGCAAGTTCAGCGGTCAAATGTTACAATTCATCATGTTGGTAGCTCTCTCTCTCTCCTTCAACTTGTTGTAACTGTTCATCATCCAGTCTAATAACATCATACTCAATCTTTCCAATGTCTTCTAAGCCTCCTCCATTCTTACCACAAGTATGCTTCTTAGGATGGAGTCTCCCTCATGATGTGGCCGAACCATTTCTCTCTCAGCTTCTGATTATTTACATCAGGATCTCTGTTCATCCACCACTTGTAGCATATCTTCATTCTTTTGTCCTGCATTCCATACAATCCATCGCCATATCCACATCTCAAAGGTCTCCAATCTTCTGATGTCTTCTTTCTTCTTCTTTCTCTTCAGGCTAGAATTATTCCCTCTGGCGAGGGGTCAGCCACTCGAATCCTTCTCCTCCACTTGTCTCTGCTTCCAGTGTCTTCCCTCTTCATTTTGAGCAGCTTCAGGTCCTGTTGTATGACGTCTTCCCATCTTTTCTTCTGTCGTCCCCGACTGCGTCGACCATATACCTCCGCTTGCATGATTCTTTTTACACAGCTATTCTCCTGATGTCTTCCTTCCTCACCAAAGTCACCATCCATGACCCATGCTTCCGATCCATATAGCACCACACTCCGTATCACACACCCGGCCATTCATTTCTTCCGGTCCTTTTTCTATCATTCCTACGTAACAATATATAAAATGCAGAAATTCGGTACCAACCGATTTTGGTTACCTCCACATCCACCGTAGCTAAAGCGGACGCACTTTTCATTCCGAGTACTGTAGTACCACCGAGTCAGATTGGAAGTACACGGACCCATCTTATGAGGCAGACGACATCGACCTGTCGTCAGAAATAATTGTTCACTTGTAAGCAAATCAAGTAAAGTAATAAATGATGAAGATAGACCAGGTAATTGACAACTTGCAGTTTCAGCAATGTTCAGCATTTCAGATAGGACCCTTATGCATTACACCTGACATAATTATCAAGCTCACAAATTGCTTCAAGATTACAACCTGGTAGCAAAATAAAATGCAAATAAAATCTACTACACGTTAAACAATAAGAGCAGAGATTTCAGAGATTTCTTTGTGTGCTTATGGATTGAAACTTATTTTTATATCTCCACTATATAGCCTACCGTTTAAGTTACAAAAAAAAATTCAAATCAGAATGAATCTATTTATACCTCTTTCTCTACCAGTCGTGATATGAGTATCATGAGACGAGGAACACTTCTGACGACATTCTTCCATTGACCGGAAGTTGTTTCCATTTCCACCACATCCGCTAAACGTGAATGGAGCACATCGGTCTCCGTAAAAGCTGAATCGTCGAACAAGATTTTCGCACGAACCTGACTCCACTGGAAGCTTGCAGACGTCTTCTAAAAGAAATACATATTTTGCAACTTTAGGAAAAGATAAGCATACTGCCACACTTGGTAAACTGTATTATATTGACCACAAGTATCCAAGTTCAAACAACACTTGAACATGTGTCACATATTGCCGGTGATTGTTATGCATTGCCAAGTTCCGTGTAAGATATCTCTTGAGTATGTGTCTTTGTTAAAATGAGTGTTGCTCATGACAGACAAGTTTTGAAATATTTAGTTCCTTAATTTCAGTAAGTAAGCAAGTAGTTTTTATTTGTATCCAACGAATGCATATGCATTACATTGTGTTAAACAATTGCATACATATTATGCAAGACAGATTATAACACAAGAAAATGTAACATATTTGAGGAATTTGTCGAAAGAAGCTACTAGAAGAGACTATATGGTGGAAGAATTATGTATGTTCTTCATGAGATACAGCCAACAACATGTATATACTTCAAAACGCCCTCAACAAAGAGGTTTCGCAGTGTTCCTTTAAAACTTCAACTAGCATGCTTCAGGAGACTACACTAGCACAGTAGCACACCTGCTAAAGTTCTGTTACATATTTGGTAAAGAAGCAGCTCAGTCGTCAAATGCATTGCATTTGCAAACAAAAGCTTACCAGTTGGTTCTTGAGTGGCGCTACAAGCCTCTCGGCAGTCTGATTCAGAAGGAAATCTGTTTTCGTTTCCCCCACATCCACTGTATATGAAGAGTTTACAAAGTTGATCGCTTGAGTCAAAATACCATTGGTCTACTTGAGATGAACATGTTCCACGATCATGTGGAAGACTGCACTTGTCTTAACAATACAAGACACAAACGTTTAAAAAAAACAATATTTTAGGTTTAATGCAGCAATTCCCAACCCGTGGCCCGTGGGCCAAAAGTGGCCCACAAGGCCTCAAAAAGTGGCCCTCATCTCTCAAAGAATTTTTAAAAATATATGAAAAATTGACAATTTAGACAGAATGTAACACAATTATTTTCTATTACAAATTATTTTTATTATGACGTCTATAAATAACACCAAACATTCTATTTTGATCCAATTATGACAAATTCATACGCTTTTAGTTAGTTAAATTTTAGCTTTGTGGCCCCTAATGTCCTTCAACTAAGAAAAAGTGGCCCTCGTGTCCTCCAACTTAGAAAAAGTGGCCCTAAAGTCAAAAAAGGTTGGCAACCACTGGGTTAATGCCATATTATTCATACAAAATAATAATAAAATTTGACCTAAATGCGTGACATCAGAAATACTATCACAAACCGATATGCAATGCATTGTGGCAGGACATTTTCGTTTGGTGCGCAAGTTGAATAAAATTGTGGATCCGAAAATTTCAGCGCTACACCAAAATTGAAGAAGAAAATACGTACCATGGACAGTGATGAACCCTTTGCACCGTTTCTCACAATCTTCACGACTACCAAAGCGATTCTCATTTCCTTTACAGCCTCCGTAGACAAAAGAATGACAAGAATGAAGCTGCTTATCAAAGTACCATCGCTGAAAGCTGCCATGGCAGGGACCTTGGAGAACAGGTTGACCACAGACATCTGCAGATAGAGGTCATGTAAAATGTTATAAAGCATCTCAAACAGACAGATTCAATTCGCATTTAACGTACTTGCTCATGCACTTAATTACTTACATACTTAATTATGCTTTATTTAATTCAAGATGTTAAAAAGTCTTTGCCATCACGTCTAGTTACTTTGAAATTTTTACTGAGACGGTATAGTATAATAAATGTTATGAGAATTATTACTCATTGCCCCCGACCCTACTTTAAAGACATAACCATGTTGATAAGGCAACAAAGATTAGCCTGATAAGTAAGTAAGTAAGTAACCTGGTTTCTGAGGTTCAACACATGCTTCTTCACACATCTCCACGCTTTCGAATCTGTTGTCGTTTCCAAGGCAACCGCTGTAATTCATTGCCACACACTGCTTGATCAAAGAATCGTAGGAGAAGCGAATCACGAATCCGTGACATGGTCCAGCCGACTGAGGCAGATAGCAACGATCTACAGAATTTCATAACAACGTCCCCTCCATCACTGATTAGTACTTATCATTCATTGAGCGCCTCTGAGTAGTTTCTTGAAGGGGCGCTATATAAATGCTCTGAATGAATGAATGAATGAATGAGCAATACTCTATAGCAACAACCCAGGGCTCCACATTTATTCGGCTGATATTGTGCTGCACATGTCTATAACTCTATATTATGTATGAGCACTTGCTATAGCACCCCTTCAAGGTTTCTAATCAGAAGTGCTACCGACTACAGCGTGGACACCGAATCAGAGTTTCATACTGAAGTGCATTCAGCTTTGAGCAATTGCAAGCGAAGGATTTGCTCAGGATACATGGCAACAGGTTGCCAGCTATTATAGACTTAATGTGGCAAAGATAAAACTATAAAATAATAATAAAGCAAGTACTGGCGTAAATGTTTATAGCTTTGAATATGAAAGCTGCAAGTGATAAAATTTTGAAACTTGGTCTGACTTTGAAGATTACAAAACCATCTAAAATCAAGAAAAGTCAGATGAATGCAGAAGATTTGCTACACGATTTAATCCAGAGGCAAACAGACTTAGCTGAATGAACACAGAGCTTAAGTTTGACAACAAGAGCCAATAATCCATTAAACATGTTTCATGCCTGATACTGGACAGAAAACCACGAAGTATAGCCATGTGCAAAAATGACAACACATCATCCATACCTAAAAGTCCTTCGGGGCTGACACAGGTATTGCGACACTGTTCCCTTGTTTCAAATCGATTGTCATTGCCCTCACAGCCTCCGTACCAGAAACGAACACAGTCGCCATAGGCCTTGTCAAAATACCAGTAGACGGTATAGTTGTCGCACGGTCCAGTGGATTTTTCCATCAGACATACAGCTTAAAACACATTTTAAAAATTTTGTTTTATCACTATGCAAGAGATATTCGCACTTGAATTAATTAAACACATTCAGGATGAGCAGGTACTAGGGTAGTAGGGAAACTAATGAACCAGATCGAATATAAAAGTTACAAATGCAAATTCAAAGGTAAAATTGTAAATGTAAAGGTGAAAATATAAAAGTAAAGGTAAAAATGTGCATGTAAAGGTAACAGAGAAATGCAATGGTAAAATGCAAATGTAAAAATACAAATGTTAAGGAAAAATGTAAATGTAAAAATGCAAAGGTAAAATATAAATGTAAAATATAAATGTAAAAGCAAAAATACAAATGTAAAGAAAAAAGAAAATGTAACGGCATAATGTAAATGGACATTTTTTATTGTAACTTTAGGTAAAAATGTAAATGTAAAGGTAAAAATGTAAATGTCAAAATCATTCAGCGTACAAATTATTTAACTGTAAAATAATAACACTGGAATCATTTAAGCTCAGAAGCCTTAGATTAACTTTCTAATATTAGAACCATTCAGCATAAAATCTTTTCACCAGAATGTTAAGTGTCTGCTGTAAAAACTAAGCCTAATCCGAGACAGAAGTCTTTAATGGCATTGCGACAATAAAACCTTTGAGGTCTATTATGATAACGGTTCTTTAAAAGAACTTAAACGAGGCCAAACCTCCTTTCATCTCAACTCGTGACTGGTAACATTTGGCTTCCGATCTAATCTTGAAATTAAATGCATTAAGCCTTGACATAGAAACCCATGTCTATAAAAAAGTGAACAGATAAGCTTTTGGACAATAGCATTTTTGTGACAAGGCAATAGATTCAAATCAGACTCAAAAAATATTCAAAACAGATTCAAATCACCGTTCAAGAGAAATTTTTCACATGAAAAACTCTCCATTTCCACAATTTGCACTGCTGACAGCCAATAAAAAGTAACTTTCATGCAACAAATTTAATATCTAAATATCCTAATTGTAACAATAAGAGAAGATCAATCCCGCTATTCTGAGGCACTGTGAGGCAGTCATTGGCATGGAGTGCTAGCAACTTCATTTTTCCAACCTAGGCACATGAGAGTGGATGGCAAGTCCTCTCCCTCACCATCTTATCTTCACACCGACAGTGTATAGTCAAATTAATAAAAACAATGCATGAATAACAACATAATACAATATCTTCATTTCCCATAGGATCACTTCTATACCTGAGAGATTACAACTAACAACAGCTTCTTTAAGCATTTCACCCTAAATCAGAACTGCATCCCTAATTAAATCTCTCTCCAAAGGTGGTGACCCTCAGCTTACAGTTTGTTACATTGAACAGCCATTGCAGAATCCACGAACAACAGCAATAACAATAATACCAACGTTCAATAGCAGAAATAATACCATAACAGTAATCAGTAAATATAAATAACGATGACTAACCCCCTTTCTTTAGAAGTGAAGGACAGTGTGCATAGTTCGGTCCTGCAGCCGACGATAGACCATCAGGACAGCATCCAAACGCCGAATCCCGGCATGTCTCAACATAAGCACTGGCTTCCACGCATCCCTGGAAACTATGTCCAGAAGCAGGAGTCATGCCATCCAGGCAGCATCCATAAGCAGAGCTGGCACAATCACCTCCACTTCTATGTCGTGGTCCAGGTCTTGCTGGTTTACTAGTCGTTGTGCTGGTTCTGAAGGTCGACGTGCTGGTAGCAGTTGTGCTGGTGGCAGTTGTGCTGGTAGCAGTTGTGCTGGCGGTAAGTACTCTGATGCCATTGAAAGTGAAAGCAGGCTGATTGGTAAAGGCAGTTACTGGAGGACATCCCAAACCAAGGCCACTGGCTGACGTCACGCCATCAGGACAGCATCCAAATCTGGATCTAGTGCATGGTGTCGTCGAAACCTCTGGTTGCTCTTCCGTCACCTCATTGGTTCCAGGACAACCGGTAAGACCAGGACCCTCAGCGGTCGTCACTTGGTCTGGACAACATCCAAAGGTCGAGATGGAGCAGTCAGATGGAACGTCTCCAGATGTTTCTTCAGCAACTTCGTCTTTTCCAGAACATCCTTCTCCTAGCAATCCTGCTCATAACCAATAATATCAAATATTTACAATTACAATAATTAAAACGGTGATGCAATTACAAACCATTCATTCCGCGCCTCAGATTCACATCTTGGTGTGACCTTGCGCACGTTACACGTTTATTTAATAATAATAATATATAAGAAACCACCATTTCATAGTAACATTAACAGTTTAGCGACAAGCTGCATTATTTCCAATATATGCTCGTTGTTAAAGGGTTAATAGCATTAACATGGTTTGCTCAGATGCATTATCTCAGTCTTAAAACCATCATTTTCAGCCAAGGTTAGGATGGAAGCACTCCTGCGTAGTAACCTCGAAGGGGTGCTATATAAATCTCCATAATGAGCGAATGAATTGACGAGTAGTAAGTAGAATTATGTTTTTTAAAAAGCTGGAAAAATAACCTTGTTGCGCAGTGATGCCATCTGGGCAACATCCAAACTGCGTTTCATCACAAATGATTTCAGATGGAGCGACGGTCAAAATGGCCGCCCCGCATCCATCCTCATTGAATCCATTTGCTGGTGAGACTCCATCGCTGCAGCATCCAAACGCCATTGCATCACATGTGATCAGCTGAGTGGGGCAGCCATTTTCAAAGGAGTCTTCGGCCGGAGTCTGACCATCATCACAACAGCCAAACTGTGTCTGCTGCAAACAGACATCGAAACAAAGACGACTTTGTTTGCTATTTTATATTCATTCGTTCATTCATTCATTCATTCATTCATTCATTCATTCATTCATCCATCCATCCATCCATCCATCCATCCATCCATTCATTCATTCAATTGACTTATATAGTGTCCCTTGAAAGAAAGAACAAGCGATTCAGTCCAAAAAGAAGACAATATTGGTAAGAAGTACAATTGCTTGATCACGAAATTGCTCTCCAGTATTTTCATTTGAAATAGGCCTACATGTATGTCTAACAGATTCTGGCACTGACCTTACAACTAGGCACATTGCAACCTTCATGGAACGGTCCACCAGCAAATGTTAGACCATCATGACAACAGCCATACTCAGATTCCATACATGAACGAGTTGAAATGGGATTTGCATTAGAACATCCAATGAACATTGGTCCATCTGCAGTAGTCACCCCATCTGGACAGCAGCCGTGCGTAGTTTCCTTGCAGCTCATCAAACCATACTCATCTGAAATTATCGTTAACAACAATCCTATTGTATTTTATATGTTTATTTATTAAGCGATTTTCACATTAAAACAATGAAAATTTAATTTCTACTACTCAGCATCTTACAGAAAAACTAGGTGACTAACTTCTTCAGTTGACTGACTTTTTTGTAATTTTAGTACCGGTAATGTTTTTTATTCTGTCACATGTAAATGGTCTTTGTAGGTCACCATCCATATGTAATCATCACACACAAAAAACCACCACACAAAGAAGTTGGATTCTCAAAGATATCTGTGGAAAACTTTGTCAGGTCTTCACACTCCAGCTGATTTAAGTACTGCCACTCGGTTCTTGATAAGTTGTTACCTGACTCCTTAATACCTGTACCTTACCACAACCAAACTTCCTACTATGTTCTTTGTAACAATTGTCTGCATGCCTTTACGGCATGCCTACTCACCGTTAGTACATGCCTTCTTATTGCAGTCCTCCAGTGCATGAGGTCGGGTGTTTCTGTTGCAATTTTTAGATTCAACCAAGTGATTTCCAGCAAGGCAAAACACTTTCCTTGACCTGCGACCTCCACCACACGTCACTGAACACTGAAAGAAATATGATGAGGAAAACATAACATCGAAGTAATGTACAGAGTGGCAGAAACATATGCAATGTTAAGTACATTAAGTACGATAAATAGTAACACCATAAGCTCACTAATGGTACAACTTATGTAATCTTAGTCATAGGCTCCACTTTTCCTATGATCCATAAAAGCTAAATTATGGGAACAAGCCTAATCATTCTCAGTGATGATGGCAAGTTTTCGGCCCAAAGACAGGTCCATTGTCTTTTATACCACTCATGAACGAGATGAATGGTGTGTTTTCCGTTGTCTTAATCACGGACAATTGTGGATGAACAACTTGTCCAGGATCGCTTTGCAGTGGCTTAAGATAGACTTGAACCTGCGATCCTCCAGTTACAAGGCACAGAACATACCGCTAAAAAAATGCATCCAGTGTCATCATACCTCATAAAACAATAAAAATGTGACCTAAAAATATTCCACAATGATGACACTCATCTAACAAAGATAATAGCGGTGTGCAGTGGTGTAGAGGTATGTTTGCTGCCTTGGTCGAATCCACCTCAGGCCGCCGCGTAGGGACCCTGAGCAAGTCCTTCTCTCGCAATAGCTCATGTGCTTCGCCATGAAACTCCGATATAGTGTCCATGCTGTAGTCGGGAATGACTCTGAGTAGTGTCCATGCTGTAGTCGGGAGTGACTCTGAGTAGAAATCTTGAAGGGGCGCTATAACAAGTGCTCATACATACAATAGCACTGTAGAAGAAGAAATAAAACACTAGAAGTTACGATGTTGATGATACCTTTCCAAAAGGTCCCTCAAACCAGGCACCATCACATTTCTGCTCCATTGCCACGCACTCTATCTCCACTTCTGGTCGTGGTTCATGGTAGCACTTCGTCTCCGGTAGTTTCACCACAGTGGTGCCAAGAGATGCGCCACAGAAAAAGCTTCGGTGCTGAATACCCTTTCCGCATTTGGCCGAACACTACAACATTTGGTGCAACCTATTATTAATTTGTAACTTCTATTTCTACAGTGCCTAATACACCATATGCCAATCCAAAATTCAGGTCAATACCCAGCAGATCAGTTCACTATGACAGAGAGGTAGTCGATACAGGACAGTTGACCTAAGCAACTGAAACATGGAGACAAGACATATAATTCGTGAATGGTTATGATCACTTACAAATAATATTTATATAGTCGGTGAGAGATAGATGGAGCAGCATTAAAAAAAACTATACCCAGGTTAAAACCAGTATAGGTAATGATCAAAAGGTTACTGCATTCCAGTTTCCCAAGTGGTCAAAATACAAATAAATATCATGGTGCAAATATAGAAAAAAGCATACTGAAGTTTTGTTATATATCAAATTCCGGTAATAACTTTGGTCAAACAATGTAAAATATTTTTGGCACAGAGAGACAATCGAAGTCCTAAATCATATTCCGAATGGATTGGTCCCAACACTAATCAAAAGTCTGAATATAAGGTTATGATTGATCAATGTCATTCACAGAGTTTGAGACTCTAACCTGGCTCCAGGATGATGTAAACCACTGTGGCTTTTGAATGCATCTATCTTTAATCGAGCACGGCAGTCGACTTGTTGGCTTCTTTGATAGGTCACAGTCAACATCTGGACGCACAATACCATCTCTAGTGCTGCATACTACGAGACGCGTCTGTGGAGAACTGCCACATGTATCAGGGCACTAAACAGATAGATAAAAAGGAATCAATTACCGATACAACAGCAAGATAATCTAAAGAAGTGCAAAAATTGAAGTAATAAGTGCCTAATTTGTTTATGGCAAATCTCAAAAGCATTGGGGCTTTTGTAACAAAAGTTTGCATCAGATTTTGCTTCAAATCTGAACAGAAACAGATTTTGTATTTGATCCTTTGCCAACTGCAGTTAAGCTCACGGACCAAAATCATAATATTAAAGCCATTAAAAACAGGGAAATCATAAAGGAACACATGGTGTAGGTCATGACATAATGTGCCTGGAAGGTCTGCATTTGTTGGGTATTAGAGCTCTGGATCTCAATTTGTCTCCTACATTAATAATGAAATTTTTAAAATTAATATAATCCAATGTTATCATTTTGGTACTTGGTGCCTGAGATTATTCAACTCTAGTGCATTGATCTGGTCAATCTAGTCATTATAGCAAACTGTTGCATTCATGGTGACTCTAGGCAATGCAAAAAGGATCCACAGAATTTTAACCATTTAACGACCAGCATGTACTAGCATGCGTGTCAAACATATGTAGCTGGTCGTTAAAGAGTTAAGTGTCCAATAATTAATTTGACCAAAGGAAATACAAACTGACCGCTGACCAATCGGACACAATCCATCCAACACCAGAACATGGACCAGCGTCACAACTCTGTTTAACGCTCGGCTGATGCTCCTGACTGCAGAAGATGCTCGGCAGAATGTCTGTCTTCGCTCCTGCTATAGCGTGCTTTGCCCTGCATAAGACTTGCCTCGTTTGACTCCCAATCCCACAAACTCGATTGCACTGGAAAAACAAAGATGACATTTTCTTTCAAGATATCGTAATCTTCAAATTTCTAAAGCACCACTCGAAAGCCAAACTGCAGGGCACCAGCTTATCCATGAGCGCTACTCACACAATCAAAAGCACCAACTGGCACAGTTTGCAAGACTGGATAAGAATCAGGTGTCATCTGTTTTTTCTTTAAGCCCTCAGATATGCTATAAGCAACCAGAAAGTTAAGATTTAAACAAATTCAACAATTGGAAGTAGTTGCAGTCTGTTTATCATACAAAACATACATGACTCTGTACATTACAGATACTTTCAAACAATGAAGCTACATATTTTAAGCATGAAACCCAGAGACATAGAACATTTTATCCAGATATTGTCTATTATAATAATTAGAATGATTATAAGTCTTGTTAGAACATATGCATGCCAAATATTTCTAATCACAAAAACAGAGACACAAATTAAAAGCCATGTCTTACCCGTGACCAGTTCCCTGTCTCCCACTCAGGGCAGTTGACGTGCACATTGCACGGCTGGATGGTCAACGGCTTAGGTTGCGGACATAGATTAGAAGCCATCATCTGACCATTTTCCAGAGCCGTCTCACAAGCCACAGCTCGCTGCTGGACACCACCCGAGCCACATGACCGAGAGCACCGTTCCCACTGACCCACCACCCATCTGAAGCATATAGCAACAAAACAGAACATTTTGATGATGCTCATAATTTTAGTTCAATCAAGTTTTTGAAAAATTTCGCAAAGCAAAAAGAATTTTGTGGTACATAAATTTAGAATTTGACAGATTGGTAAGAGTGATAGCCATGTACTATGGAGAGTATGGGTTCAAAACCTACACTGAAACGGTTACTGCACAGGTATCCTGAGCATTTCCTTCATTCACAATTACTTAGTGCAGTAAATTTTGTAGTAAAAATCATTATTATTATTATTAAAACATTGCCCCCGAGGTAAACTTGATCACTCAGGGACTTCAACATAAATTATTATGTCTGGAATGGACCCTTTTCGTAAATAATAATAATATTTTATTATTATTACTATTATTATTGGAAATAACTACAACAGCTCACACAATCATCTTCCTCAGGAAGATGCCTTTATTAACCATTTCGGTATCTGCCTTATTAGGACCTTTTTCAACAGCCTGACTAAATTTGGCATCATTGTCCCTGACTAACTACATCAGAATTTAAATAATGAAGTGTGTTATGAGACTGATAACGAACAATACCTGGACTGGCATGGATGTAGACCACATTGCCGTTGTGTGCTTGGTTTCAGTTTCAGCTCACAATTCGTTTCATCTACTGTTTCTGTTGTGGAGACTTCAACGCAAGTGACACTTCTTTCTGATGAAACTGATTTGCATACAAAATATATAAGGCATTTAATTTCACTAACGTAGCATTGTGCAAATTAGGTCATAAGTGCCAATCACCTTGTTAATTACTACTAGGTAGCAGGCAAAACCTGAAAATTTATCAATAATCCTTAGGCATGCAAAGATGCTGCATATAAAAATGTTCAGGATGAGAGGAAGGCTGTTCCACTAAGTAAACTCTGTCACTAAATATTGACTTTTTCATCATCACTTTTTGCAGGTGCAGTCTGGTTTACACACTGTATTGCAAAGCCATGTCCACTCCCATGATTTCGTGTTCATAAGCCCACACTGTACTGCTGTATAAAATCACTGCACCATTGACAAATCATATACTCCAATAACAATAAGCCATTTCCCCTCCCATGATTTCGTGTGAAATAGCCCACACTGTACGATGACACATCATTTACTCAAATCATTACTCAAATCATTTACTCAAATCATTTACTTAAATCACTTACTCAAATCACTTACTCAAGCCATTTACTCAATTAGACAAAGCATTATTGGACAAATCATTTACTCTACAGTGTAGAGTAAATGATTTGTCCAATAACGTGTAGAGTCCACACGTAGCAATAATATTTCTAAGAAATGACTGTTTTTTATAATGTAGCTTTTTTCATTAATTAAATAATCAAATTACTATAAGTATTGAGTAGTAGATGGTATTGACAACGTTGCTGTATGGGGCAGAGACATGGCCTATGACAAAAGCCAATATAAAGAAACTGGAGGCAGCACATCATCGTTGGCTGAGAAGGATATTGAAGATCACTTGGAGGGACAAGATCAGAAATGAAGAAGTAAGAAGGAGAACATCTATGGAGAAACTGGAAGACATGATGAAGAAGATGCGTTTACGTTGGTTGGGTCACGTTCATAGATCGGAAGAGGAGAGAAATCTAAAGCAGATACTGGATTGGACGCCGACGGGATGGAAAAGGAGTCGAGGAAGACCCAGAAAGACCTGGCGAAGCACGGTTACTCAGGATTTGGAAGACGGCGGAATGACGTGGGAGGATGCTCGGATGACTGCAGAAGACAGGATAACGTGGAGAGGCTGTGTCGCGCGATGCGCTGCCAGCGCAAGGACGGACTAAGTGCTAAGTAAGTGTAAGTAGATGAGTACATTACATTGGCTGCGTAACACTGTAACACATCAGTGATTACCGGCTTCACAATGACTGGTGCATGTACTCCAAGATCCAGCCAACCAAGTAAACTTCCCAGATGATGAAGTCTGATGTTGGAAACTCACAGAATAATCATATGACACAGTTGCCATAATACCAGCTCCATCTTCTGACTCCTTCAGTAGCTACAAACACACAAATACACACACTCACATGGGCAGGCAAATCCGTAGCTAGGGGGTGCTTTGGGTGTTTGAAACCCCCGATAAGAAATAATGCAAAAATTAAATAATGCATTTTGCCAAACTCAATAATACCTAAATAGGTCCCTGATTAAGCAGGACTTTGTCATGTCTATTGCTTCCCAAAGTGTACCCCCCCCCACTTCATTAATAACCGAATGTGTAACACTACGTGTGCAAACTTACTTTGTGAACAATAAATATATTTTGAGTTTTTAAATGAACGACTCCTGATACTGACCTCAATTGAAAGCGAATGAACCAGAGGCCCAACAGCCGTCAGATATTCAATTCCAGACTCCAGACTGTCGTACAGAAATGAAGTTCCATCGATGCCAATGTCTCTGACTCCTGATGAGTCAGGATGCAACTTGGAATCATTATTCAGATGATGATAGCTGCCATCAACGTCTCTCAATGCTGAAATCATAATCACAATCTCCAAATTTTTTCGTCAGAGTCTTCGTTGCGCACACATATATGTTGCACTCCACATATGTAAAGCCTACCTGCATATAATATATGCATATAATATATAATATGTGGGGCACAGTGGTGTAGTGGTGGCGTCGTTGCCTTGGAGCCGGAAGGTTCGAGGTTCGAATCCACTTTGCCGCGTAAGAACTAAGAACCTTGGGCAAATCCTTCACTCACAATTGCTCAGCGCTTCGGCATGAAACTCCGATGCAATGTCCGCTAGAGCTGCATTCGGGAGCGCCTCTGAGTAGAAAGGTTGAAGAGGCGCTTTAACAAGTGCACATACAAACGTGGGTCAAAGTATTGCCTCCCAGTCATTTTTCTACAATTATCAAATTTATCATGCTGTACATACTATTACATAGCCGTTATAAGGAGTAGGCTAACTCAGAACTAAGGGAAATTTAAACAATATATCTGATTTTCATGCTTGTACATCAGATCGTATAATGTATATATTGAAAATGCCCTCCATCCAAAGTTTCAAATTGCACTTGACCCTATGATGGAAAACATCAATGGTGCTGAACAATTGTGAGTTAAGCCTTTTTTTATTCAACTCAAACCGTACTTTATTGCCGTGCTAGAGTCTGGAGTGCTCCTGAGTAGTCCCCTTGACTAAATTCTTGAATGAATGAATCATGGTTGGCCAAGGTTCAATGTCTTTTTTAAAAAACTGTTATAAGCTCAAATTAAACATTCAATCTAAAAGTATTCTAAACTTATCTGATCACCTTTTTAATACCAACTGATCAACAGATTACGTTATCTATCTGTGAAATGTTAGTAAAAACTATTAAAGCTGGTCATCAAGTGCAAACGATATTAAAACCTGCACTCACCAAAGTGATGTCGGCTTCCACCATTCTTTTGTAGAGTGATACTCGTAACCCCTTGTGGCAAGGAAAATAATTTGGTGTAACCTACACAGGAGATGGAAAAACATTACAGAAACAGCAAGCGAAGTAAACACATAATTTGAGGTTATGATAAATTCTGCTGAACCATTAAATGTTGCATTGATTGATTGATTGATTGATTTAGGATATTTGCCAATATGTATTATAATGTGTGTACCGTAATTTGATGAAGTATCAGGGTGTAACAGTCGAATATTGATAATGCACAAACTGTAATAACAAAACATACCAATGGATAACTGACTGATGCTCAAAGTGCCAGTAAAAGTCAGACAGCTGGAGTTACTGTTGTTGCACCTGAGGCAAGCATCAACCTGCTTTCCTGAATCCAGAACGCCATCACATCCGACTGACTGAAAAACACAACAGGAAATTTACTTTATACTTAAAAGAGATACACAAATGAAAAAGCAAGTTTTTAATTGTGAGGTACTCGTGGGTGCATGAATTGGTGTGCTTTGAAGCCCTACTTAACCAAAATCATTCTCTGATCAATTCGAACAAGGGTATGCAGCTGTTAAATGTATTTGAATTAACCTCTGCATGACCTTGAATTGACCACAAAATGAGTCTGTCAGTCTTCTAGAACTCAGTTCTTGGCTTTCAACTGGACTCAACCTGGAATTTTTTAAAGAAACAAAAATTTTTTGAAAACTTTTAATTTGAAAGACAAGTCATTTAGTTGCAATTTTTTTTAACGGTAAATTATACTGGTTGCAATAATGATAGTATCATGTATCTAGTAAATAATATAATTAATTATAGTCATTATATAATAGTAAATAGTATCACGGTATATTATAACAGGGTTATTTTCTATAATGGCTCGGTAGTATTTCTATAATGGCTCGGTAGCAAGTAAACATTATGGCCGCCGCAGATAGGTACAGAATTAGAGCGGCCTGACATACGGCGATCGATAGATATCTCGTATCTGGCGGCCATGTGTTAAGGTGAATCGATTTTGTTGTGTTATTTAGCTTATTTAAGCGTATTAATATTTATGAAAATACACCTTTTCATGGCAGTTTTACTTACTTACTTTCGCGAAAACATTGGCCTATAGTTCGCCGTAGGTCGCGGAAATATTGGGCTATCGATCGCCGTATGTCAGGCCGCTCTAATTCTGCACCTATCTGCGGCGGCCATAATGTTTACTTGCTACCGAGCCATTATAGAAATACTACCGAGCCATTATAGAAAACAACCTATAACAGTTCATGTAATACAATAATGTAAACAACAGGCAAAGACCATTATCATGTTTGTCAAATTTAGCTGTGGGAAAAAGTAATTTATGGAAAGCTTTCCCATCTGGAAATGCCTAGAAACACAAAACGTTAGCCTACCTATGACATTTTTAAACTATGGATCTCAGCAAACTTGCTAAAATTAGTTAATCCTTTTGAGCTTAGCACTTAGTAAATCAGCTACGATGTACCAGGTAATATTATTTATTTAGTTGTCTTACCCTGCAAGTGCCATTGACACAGACATCCAATCCATTCGGATCGCACTTCGTACCATCAACGACTCTAGCCAGCAGACGCCGATGAATGCGTTCGCCTTTTGCAAAGCATTTTAAGGCACATCGATCTTCTGGACAAAATACAAACCAATACAATCAGAAATCACAACTTAACAATAAAAAGCGCAGGCGTAATCAGCAAATAAACAACCACCGTAAAAATGAAGAATTCTCCCCGCAAGACGCCGCGAAATAGGCCTACCGGATGTCACGAATGCGGGTTTTAATTCAACACGAATATTTATTTGGTGCAATTTTAATATCAGCGGATGCTTGCAGATTCACAAAATGATCACGATTAAATTCTTTAGCAACAACTTTGAAAAAATAAAGCAAGAATTAAGAGCATGGGTATTTTATATAGGCCTAGGCTTAATGTAACTTTCTCGGTTTCACTTTATACTTAGCCTTTGTGAACTATGCCAATTATTATAGTCCGCCGAGGCCCTAGGCCTAGGCCTATAGCACAAAAAGGCATTAACAGCCTTGTAGGCCTAATTATCTTAAAGGTTCATAGATAGTGGCGATTGTGGATGGTCTCACCGTCGTCGTAGTATGGAAGCCAATCGAAGTATTCTCCACCAGTTGATACTCTGTTGTATTTTGCGCACTGCTCTGCTCGGAACTCCAAGGAACCTTCGGGGCAAGCCTGCAAGACAGACACAGCATTGAGACAAAGAGTGTAAGGAAGGTTTTCTGCAGTGGCTGCTGTAGGTCTAAAGGGCTTCGTTTTAGGGCTCATTGACATGATCATCGTAGGCCTTAGCCTATCCAATTATTCTTTTTAGAACAGTAGTAGGGCCCACTAGCTCCAACCTAACGCTAGGCTATTCAAACACAAAAAAGGAATTTATTGGACTGAAGACATTTTCACGAGTTTGAATGATTAGGCCTAGGCCACTCCATTACGCTGTGGCTTCTGTAGGCTACAGTTGTGATAGGCCTAGTGAACAAGACGAGACAATTGAACATTATTAGTTAAGACTTTTCTGTCTAGGCCTATATGGTTTGCCTTGATTTCTGACCATTAGGTCTACTGACATCGGTAGGACGACAATGCCGCTGCCTTGCATTATTATTCTGCATTAGGCCTATAAGCTGTCCTGGAAAGCGGGGTTCGTTGAGTCGTTGACCCTTAGGCCTACAAGTTTCCCCGTCTAACCAGGTTGGGGGCCGTCCATAAAGTATGTCACGCTCGAGGGGGGGTCAGGCCTGACAGGCCATGTGTGACAGTTTGTGACAGGGGGTCAGGCCATGTGTGACGTCACACATTTATTTATTTATTTATAATTCTTTTATATTTTTTTTGTAGAATTTAATAGCTTAAAAAATTTCACACATTTTGTGAAACATTTGAATTAGTTTTATGTCAAAATAGCATGAAATGCGTATCCCTGAATGTGTTGTTCACGATTCCTCTCGCTAGTAATGCTGCTGCGAAGCCTTGTTTTAGGCCCTAATAATGTATAGCCTTTCGGTGTTAATGTTTAAAAAATTTCGAAAGTGTGACGTACTTTAGGGGGTGGGTCAGGCCATGTGTGACAGGTTGTGACAGGGGGGGGGTCAAAAATGGTCAAAAATAGCGTGACGTACTTTATGGACGGCCCCTTGTCTCGTAACGTTGCCTCTATTGGGCCTGTATACAGTATAGGCCTACTTCTTTCAAATTTGGTTTTCGAGTAAATTCAAATTTACGATGACATGCATAGACTTAGGTTACATACACACAGGCCCACGTAATTTATTATGAATATGCCTATTCATTTGAGGCCATTGTGCTACTATGATATTAACTTAAATTTGTGCTATGGGGCCGTCCATAAAGTACGTCACGCTATTTTTGACCATTTTTGACCCCCCCTCCCCCCTGTCACAAACTGTCACACTTTCTCGGACCCCCCCCCTAAAGTACGTCACACTTTCTCGGACCCCCCCCCCCCTAAAGTACGTCGCACTTTCAAATTTTTTTGTAATTAACACCTTATTCAAATTTAATCTAAAACACACTTCACTATTAAACTGTAAAGTTTCCACTTAATAGTACTAGGCCTATCACATTATTAAAATGACTTTAATAGTAGAATAGTTAATTGCAGACAGTAACTGTCACAGTTATTCATTGAAGCAGTAACTCAATGTAGGCTAGATTGAATTTGAATACAAAAATTGCAGAAATTAGACTAGACAATTATATAATACACATCATTTAAAAAATGTGTGACGTCACACATGGCCTGACCCCCCTGTCACAAACTGTCACACTTTCTCGGACCCCCTCACCCCCCTGGAGCGTGACCTACTTTATGGACGGCCCTATGGAGTTTTCATTGTGACGACATCACTTTGTTCTACAAATAGCCTACTATTATTAATTTATTACGTCACTCATTTTGTATATGAATGAAATTTGACATGTTGATTGCTAGTTCAGTAGGCCTATATTGCTTTTCAGGCCTACTTCATATTGTGACGACTTCTCTTTGTTAAAAATTTTTTGAGTGCAACAAAATTGCGTCACGATCTTTGCTGATGAGTATAAGTTGTTGTAACGATAATAGCCTTAAATTAAATATCATTGACTAACTCCCTGGTCTACAGCATTATTGCAGCGTCATTTAGTTATGTTTAGTGACGTGCAGTTAGAATTTATGGCTATAGTCAACATTGTGACGACATCTCCTTATTTGACAAAATAGACCTACTATTACGTCATTAGCCTTGTTCATGAACATGCTGCTATTAGGATGATATTTGTTACATGGACTTCTTGTTATTTGTGACGACATACTATTATTACTAATTTATTGTGACGACATAAATTAATTATCCTTGCTGTATAACATAAACTAGGGCTATAAAAAAACTGCGAAAAAGCTCCAAAAACGCACAGTACAATGAACATATAAACGATGTGTCAAGGGCCAGTTCACAGGTCTCAACAGCCGGACAGGGCCCTCTCATATATAATATTATAGTCGGTATAATAATTATATATAGGCCTATATATTATTATATATAGGCCTATATAATATATGGAACCCATTCGCGTAGAGCAGCCTATGAAGTATGACCGACAACGTGTATTCACGAGCCTTAATATAGCGAGACATTCAAGATATAGTATAGGCCTAATGAAGTAGCCTATAAACCTTCAACTCAAAATAGGACAACAAAAGTCCTGCTGGGACTATATGCCAAACGGGGTTCAGGAACGATGCGATTGCTCGATGCCAATCTTTTGACCTTTCACCTTTGACATTTGACCTATAAGGATCGTTTGGAGACGCGCAGCAAACGACCTTAACGTCGAAACAATTTTCGACAATCCACGTGACACTCTCAGCGCTTGGCAATAATTCTTCACTCAGCGGCGCTGATCTTAAACCAGCGAGGTTCTAATGACTGCAGATAAGACGGCAGAACTGCGTGGCATTTAGCCAAACCGTGGTTTTTATTGCGCACCTTTGCATAGGCTAGTTGAAGCACAAGTTGGAACTAAGCGTCCTCTAAATTGCCACGGCGGAAAATGTAGACATAGGCTACCACGTGTGGTACGTAGGTCTATATATAGGCTACAGTGTGTATATATATATGCACATATTATATAGCCATAGCATATAAAATCACAGAACCCATAGGCGGATACTTGGACTACAAGTTGGGGGGGGGGGGTACGAACGTTGAGCGGACGGCTGAGTCGCCGAAGACCTTTTCCATTTTCACCCACCAAACATTCTAATGACTTTTTTTCATTTCCTCGAAATGTCCTGACAACATAGGTCTAGAGCCCTAGACCTACAATTTTTCATGTCAAAAAGGCTGATGACCTTTTTTAGTCATTTCTTCATTTCTCTCTGTCAAAATAGCTGATGGACCGTCCCCCCACCTCAAACATTGGGGACCGTCCCCCAAGCCCCCAAGTCTCCGCCCATGACAGAACACCCCGTACCGTTACTACTGGTAGTCTATATACATAGACATACATGTACCCTCTTTTCGCTGTCACGATTTCTTCCCGCACTGATTTGCTCTCTTGTTCATTAGCACTTGGAGCGACTCTGATTAGTCTGCACTACGAGAGGCGTTGTAAGCCATCTACATGTATTTAGGCCTATAGATACGATAGTAGTAGGCCTAAGCTTATTCCTGAAGAGGCGCTATAGCAAATGCACATACAAGCAAACTAATAAATGCAGGTCTATAGTAATCACTGTAAACATAGGGTCCTTATAGTATTGAACGCGAAGTGGATGACGTCACATCTATTGCGTGACGTCACAATTCATTTTACTGTATCGGAACGAGATAGAATTCTGCAACTTCGTTAAGGCCTATTTTAAAGCTTCGATTGCTCAATTAATTATATTATAAAATAATTTTCATTAGCAATTACTTCTTTCGATTCGATGTGTTTTGTATTCTATGCTTTGGTTTATCTTTGCAATCGGCCGTAATTTAAGTGAGTCTGCTTCTCTGATTCAAGTTGTCCAGCATTTTGACCCCTCCCCGTATACCGACTTTCGACTGGCAACTCTTCTGCAGATCCTCGTCTTCACTCTGCAGCGAAGATATTATTATTATGTCGAAGAAACGAACATCAGCTGAATCCAGCAAAGACAAAGAAACGACAGAAAGCTTAGACTGTAAGATGATGCTATAGGAACTCATTAAATTTTCTACTAGACCTACTTAACATTGCTCTTTGTTTTTAAAAAATGTATCAAGGCCTGTGAGTCGATCTCTGCATGGCTATATTAAATAGAATGCTGTTCCTTTGAAGTCACTGACCTGTTTCCACTTCAACTTATAGACCTATAAGTTAAGGGACTTCTACACCATTCCCTAAATAACCGGACTCAATCAGTCTCATTTCACTCATCCCTTACCAGTCTTCCCCTTCCGGCCCGACTTTAGTTATGGTTCATTTATATCAGTGGTTCTTAACCAGTGTTCGACCGAACCCCTGGGGTTCGGTGAGCCAGTGCCAGGGGTTCGGCAGAGGTCCTCTGAAATATATACATATTCAGTGGAAAATCATTTGCTATTTTCTTTTTCTTTTTCGACTTTTCTTTAACAAATTTTGTTTGAAATAGATAATTGCCTACCAGGCCCTACCTTATTAAATTTAAAGCTGTTCACCCTGTCAACCTTATGTCTTAGCCTACTGCCCTCCCGATAATTAGCACCGGCAGTCATCTTACTGCGAGGTAAGGTATAGATATAAATTTTTCGTCGTTTTTTGCAGAAATAGCATCACACAATGTACGCTGAAAGCAACTATTGCCCTTTTCTTATATATTTATACCACAGAGTATGTCTAGCAAAAACGAAAAAAATATTGTTCAATCTTGAGGGGTTCGGTGAGTGGTCATAGATTTCTCTTGGGGTTCGGCTCCCTTGAAAAGGTTAAGAACCACTGATTTATATCATCTGTTTATCCACGGGCTCAAGCTGCGCCCGCCCAATACAGAGGAATAAGCCTCTGTATCAGTTTTAATAATTTTAATTTTATTCGTTCTACTGCTGATCGATATCTTATGCTTCACCAAATGATTTTTGCAATGCATTGATTCATTCAAATAAAATGTACAGTAGGCCTAATAATGGTTATGGTCTCAAAGTTCTGAAAATGATTATAAGGCTTGAGAGTAACTAGTAGTAGTTAATTGTGCCCTTTGGGGGTCTTTTATTATTTCCTGAGGGGGGTGCTCGGTAGTACAGTGGATAGCGCGATGGACTGTCGACCAAGAGGTCGGAGGGTTCAATTCCCCGCCGGGGCAGAAATTTGTAACGAGATTTCTGTTCCTCTAGCCGACTCAGCTATGATGAGTACACGGTCAGTGGATGATGAGACGGCGAGGGAGAGGATTGGTCACCGCCCTTTGGAAGTCTTTTATTATTTCGATCAGCAAGGAAATTAAGGTCGTAAGAATACTGCCGAAAAGTCTCTAGCTAATATATTTAGTGCGATGTGCGAATAAGCGAATATCTCGAGAAAATCGGTATTGGTTACGAAAATTATGCAACTACCGGTTGAATTGTTATACGCAGCTCCCGTTCCCCCTCCGCCCGCAATTTGCATGTAATTCGCCCCATTTCTATACAGGTAGACGTTACCAGGAGCGGTACTACTGTTACCAAATTCTATGTACGTCGAAACGAAATAGTATCCGGCTTTACCGGGAGTGAAACGGGTCAGTCCCGCACTTATGACACCATCGGTTTTGAATCTTACACTATCGAAAGTAACTATTGTGTGAGTTTTAGCGATTAAGAATTGCCAAGTTAAAGAATGAATGCTAAGCGCGGGACCGATTGAGATAGAATCTACATACTGCTTCGTAGCTGCATCGCTGGCGTTGTTGGGTTCGTGTAGTCCTGTAATGTAAGCATCATGCATAAAGATGGACTTATACACATTTATTTTAGACGGAGGAGTGCCATCGAGTGACTTAACCATCTCTAACATGATTTCATTGTTTATTCTAAAACGAAATCCATCCATCGATTGTAATGTAATAGGATTGTTTAACGAACATTGTAGTTTATTTCGTATACTACCTAAGAAAATAGTGAATTCTTTATTTTCTCCTCTCAAGTCCTTACAACCCATTGAACGCAGACGATCGGAGCCAACGTTTAAGATTAGATCACCAGTCATGGTATCACCAGTTTTAGACACCTTCAATGTAACTTGTTCATCAACGTATTTCTTATTCGTCAAATGATTATCGTTGGACGGAGAATCGTCGTGATTCGTTATCAAATCAATGGCTTGACCCCAACTTAAGGCCTCATCCATTCCTGCTGTCAAAGGCTTCGTTGTGGGCAGTCCTTTAATTTTGTGACCACCCATTTTTAAATTTCCAGTCGCGATGTTTGCTCCATCCAATCGAAGAAAACTAGCATTTACTTGACTAAGAGTGACACCTCCAGCGATTACTCTTTGTGATGAACCAACATCGGTGTGACCGAATTTATCGACAGGCATTTTATATATAATAATAATTTTTAATGCAGATTAGTCATCGTATACATATAATTGCATTACCTGAATCCCTCGTGGAGAAAAATCATCCACTTGCGTTGATGTAACTCTGTAATATTGATACGCACCCATAGGTCTAGTAATATTACAAAATTTCAGAACAGCCGGTGGATTCGTTGAAGAAGGGTATATGGGTAATTTTTCAAACACTACTCCATCATTGCTAGCGTCAAAATCGAAATAAGCTACAGATACGGTTTTCATCGCAATTCTCCAAATTTTAACTGGCTCAGGACATTTAATTTGTAACCAAGCCATATCTTCACCTGAAACCCAAGCTGCGTTAACATCGTCCTTGAGATTAGTGAAAGCATGGTAGGCTTTGCTTCCGGCAAAACAAGCACTCGCACTAGCAACGAATCCTGTCACACTTACATCAGCTTCCAAGGGAGGAATATACCCAACACGACACTTTTTCAGAGATTTATCGACGTAATTCTTTGTAGCAGCATCTTGAGCTGAAAGAGGATCGCTTAAATCGTTGATATTATTACTATTCATTAGGATATTTTGATAAACGTCGATTTTACGATCGTTAGGCGCTCTGCCGATTCTCATTATATTTTCTACACCCATTTTGCATAGTAATCCATCCGTCGATTGTAATGTAATAGGATTGTTTAATGAACATTGTAGTTTATTTCGTATACTACCTAAGAAAATAGTGAATTCTTTATTTTCTCCTCTCAAGTCCTTACAACCCATTGAACGCAGACGATCGGTGCCAACGTTTAAGAACAAGTCGCCATTCATTGTATCACCAGTCTTAGACACCTTCGAAGAATCAACGTATTTCTTATTCGTCAAATGATTATCGTTGGACGGAGAGTCATCGTGATTCGTTATCAAATCAATAGCTTGTCCCCTACTTAAAGCTTCATCCATTCCTGCTGTCGAAGTATTCGTTACTGGGAGACCTTTTATCACATGTCCATTCATTTTTAAATTTCCAGTCGGCAGATTTGCTCCATCACATCGAAGAAAATTAGCATTTACTTGGCTAAGAGTAACACCTCCAGCGATTACTCTTCGTGATGTTCCTCCAGCAGCGGTGTGACCAAATTTATCGACGGGCATTTTATATATAAAATAATTTTTAATGCAAGCCGTTTATAACTTCTTGGAAATTCATTCCATCACCCACCATCTTCGTCACATACAGACACAAATGACCACAAAATACTTCGTTATCGGGTTGTATTCGCTCGCTGTTATATAACACTGGACGGCGTAAATACTTTATCAGTTCCAGAGGGGGAGGAAGGCCGTAACTATCGAAATATATTTTCTCATTACCGCTCTTTAAGAAAGTGCACCAGTGGGTCCCTCTACCGTTCGAGTCGTCTAGATTAAGAATACCACATTCATTATCTCTCGGACTCATAGGTAATTCGTCTCTGAGAAATACTCCTCTGAAATTATTGATGTTTAGTTTCTTAGCCGCTTCGATTAGATCCACGTTCGATAAAGCAATATTCGGTAGTACTACACCCTCAACATTTATGTCTTTGTAGATCTTAGAACTCATTTTATATTTCCTCTAAATGTTTTAAAAAGTAATTCGATTTTACTTCCTGCATTACATATAGCCAGCGATCTATTTTGTTTGCTTTTTGCATATTTTTAACCGGTAGCAATGGACGAATATTCTTCCAATTCATAGCTTTAAGAAGTTCTTCTTCGTCTAGCAAGTTGAACGACGATAATGGCAAAACATGTCGAAATGCCAAACCGAACCGTAATTTTCCATTGTCGTTCCTTCTTCTAACTGAAATTCAATCCATTTAGTAAATATTTCAAAGTCAACACCGATAAGTTGGCACGTCGTTTGTGATTTCGATTTACCTCTTAATGATTCACTAAGCCTACTCCTCATATTTTTAAGTATTTTAAACTCAGGATCATATTGCTTTCGAGCTTCAGAATACGAGTGATTAGGCTATATTTATATTTACATTCCTTACATTCTTTATCAAACCCGTCTTTACAACATCTATTTTTTACAAATTCTAATATGTTCTTCTCTTTCTTACATCGACAGCAAACTTTTTTATCTTTTATTTCCCTAGTCTCTAGTATCGAGTATTTTTGCCTAAGTTCCTTCATTTTGGTCTTTTTACACGTTTTACAAATAGTATAATAACCGCTCTTATTTGATTTATCTTTATGAAATTCGTTTAAGTTTTTTTCCATCCTACATTTGGTACACACTTTAGAGTCATCCATTATATATATATTTTTCTTTAAATAGTTTTCAATGAGTAGTGACCATATGCCAAAGTATGAATTCCATCCTCCATTATTACCCGTTTATCGTCATCTGCAGATAATGCAACTTTATTAATTTCTTCTGTATAAATATCGTGATGATAAGATCTAATAACATTCATCGTTCGTTGTTGTTCTTTTTTAGTAAATAAACAGTCTTTATAATCTTCGTGAGTAATAGTTTTCTGGACAACATTCTTCTTAATACCTTTACATTTCTTGTGCTCATCTCCAGCAGCCATCTTATAAGAATACAACTTTGCTCTGAGTCCAATAAATTCTTTTATCTGTTTCCCACTAGCTTCATCCTTGAACATTCCAATAACTTTTTTATTTACTCCAACCTCATTACCAGATGGATGATCTCTCGGGTATTCACTCGTGTCGAATCGAGTCTTAATATCGCCTGCGATATCTGAGTAAAAGTCTTCAGTTTTAATTTCGTATGTCAAAGAATCTGTATCGGTAAATAATAATTTAGCTCTATTTCCGTATTTATCCTTGATGTAATTGTAATGAAATTCATACATCAACGTTTTGCTCAAGTCTAATATACACATGCCAAGATATATAGGTTTATTATAGTACAATTTAGTTTTTTTCATGTGAACGGCTATTAGATTTTCATCGAAAATAGTACATCTCTCATAATTAGGTTTAGCGGCTAGTTCAATAGCCCTCTCCTCTTGACACACTAACTCTACATCAACACGATTTTCAATGTTCTCACAAGTTTTTCCAAAGACACTGTTATTCATTAACTTGAAAAAGTCTTTCTCAAAGTCATTAGTAGCTTTCGTTCTAAGAGCTGTATTTAAATCGATATACTTTTTCAACCAATCACTTTCTTCGAATAGTACACCTCTATGCACTTTTGTTATTTTCAAACCCAAGCTCTCATACAGCTTCAGATTATCGTAATGCAGCACATACTTCTTTTTATGGTTTAAGTTTGGAATTAACTTTTTGACTTTGTTAATCTCAATGCTTTCGGGGGCTAACGGAAAATCGTTATGCAGGTCGTGTAACTCTTTAGGATATTCCAAATCAACTTCCAATATGCATGGATTACTTCTCCAATTATTTAATTCATCTTCGTTCATCCATTTGAACCCGTGAGTAGGTAAATTTTTGATCATAGCCCATCCATATAGATTATTCGCATCCAGGTAAGTAATAAATGTAGAATTTTCGTTACTATTGAAATCGCTCATATATTTATTATTCGCTTTCCCGTAACGATTTGATATTGTGCTCACTCCTCCTCTCATCCCTTGCCTAAGCATCAGAATCATATCATAATCATTCAATAACTCCAATTTCACGCCTGTCAATTTTAAAGCGGCATCCCAGGCTAAACCAGGAGATGTAAAATACCATGCAGGGTCAAGCGTATAGTTCTTCATACACACATCTCTAAAGTTTTCGAAAACATCGGCAAGTAACAGAACATCCGAAACGTTGTATAAATCGTGATATTCTCTGAATGTTTTGCATCCAAATTCCTTCCATACCGTTTTTGCATGCTCGTAGTCTTCATCGCTAATATTCGAATCATTTAGCTTAGAATAGAATGCGGATTTTGGTGGTAGTTCGGTTTCATTAAAGGTAGTAAATGAATCGACGTAGTCATAAGGATATATGCCTTTTCTCAGCAAAAGATCGAGCTTCTTTCCAGTATATCGTTTCCCAATATTTTTACACTGGTCTTTGCTTAGGTTCCTCGATAAAGCATCAAGACTAGAAGCCATAAATTTAAAACTGTCGATAAAACGCAGTTGTCGCTTGACGGTAATCTCTTTTCCCTCTTTATTTACAAACTTATCAACAACGACCTCTCTGCTAAAAGATATATACTTTTCCTCGTTATTAGGTATGCAATTAATTTTCTCTCCATTATTACCTCTCAGTTTCTTAATGAACAGATGACAATCGTACCCGGAAAGATTATGAAACACTACAGGGAAAAACTTGGGGACTTTATAGTTTACATTACAAATGTTATGAGCAGCCCCTCTAAATTTACCGCTAAGATGACAGTGATCTCTCACTCGGTCTTCGCCCAACGTTTTTTCACAGATATGGCATATAGTAGCTCCATCAAAACACTTCTTGTCCTCTTCTGTAAATATCATCTTCTTAGGGAATTTAAATTGATTATATATTTGTTTTATATTCTCTTCTAGTTTATCTACAAATATTTGACCAACATCATCATCTTCGCTTTCAGCCGTAAACGTCACAGGATCTTGAGAATATACACTATCGTCGAAACATTTTATGTGGTAACAAAAGGAGCTAGGAATATGCTTTTGATATTTATTAGTGTACGACAACTCTGGATTTGGTTGGCATGTATCGATCGGTTTTACAAAAGACTCAAAATCTGCGTAGACTATAAACGGAACCCTCATAGAATTGTTATAATTTTTAAAACTTAACATAGTTCCTGGTTCTGGCATTTCTATTTTTTGTGCGTTATGGTGTTTGCAGTACTCATCATGGTTGTTAAGCGCTTCTGTCGTTGTGAAACCATTCATACACCTTTTACAATAGTGCGCTGAATAATGCGAATTTGCTGTTCGGAACGTCATCAATCGGTTAAAATTCTTTATCCAGCAATAATGTTTTTTTTCTCCATCAGATATAAGCAAAAGATCTACACAAATATCGCTTTCACAGTTAGACAGATAAAGCGGATAGACATGTTTTTCGTAACCAAATATATTAACACTAATATTATTATTTCTCTCAAATTTACCTATCACATTAGCATCAGTCGCTACCGGAAACTCAATACCACTCCAATTAAGTTTTTTCGATTGTTCTTTCAAAGCTTTCGTTATTTTTTCCGGATGGTCATCCACCGGATTCAAAGCTCTAGTGATACACCATTTGAAGCATTCTTCGTCGTGGTTTTTCATGTTGATGATTGCCTTTTTATTAGCTAAGAAGCTGGGTAGAGGAATGTAAGAACTACCTCTTAAGGGTGTATATTTTACCGTATTTATATCTAATTTTACAACGGCTTTAAATCTCCAATTACTTCCTTGCATCTGAAAACTAGCAATAGACTCCATGATTTTATCTTTTTTTCTGCTGTATATTTCATTCAAGTCGGTTGCTTCTAAAATAACTTCTGCCCTGGAAACGAATGGTATATCCTCAGAAGTCACTATTCCAGATTTCATATCTACTCGTTCCATAGTACAAGTAAGAACTAAATTAGTCTTTGTCTGGCGATTACTCGACAACAGATTAACTACCTGCGGTCTGACGAAATCAAGAAACGACGAGGCATCCATTCCATTAATTCCATCTATTCTATACTGCTTGGTGAATCCTTTAATAGCCGACGCTGTTTCCCGAATTTTAGTTTTATCGAATATCCTGGAAACAGTTGACTTCAACGATTCTAGTTTTTCATTTACGACTTTATTGTCTCGTTCAGGCACATAACTAAGTAGCCAATCCGCAAATTCATTTATTTTTGTCCTAACCCTATTTTTGTATTTTCTCTTAGGCGCTACTGGTTTGTACTTACCAGGTGTGGGAGTAAGCGTAGGAACCTTAATGTCAGGAACCGATGAGTCGAGCAAGTGTTCAACATGGTTCATGTTTCTTAAACTACTTTTCTTTAAATACATTTTATTCTTACCACGCAAAAATATTAAAACATTAGCTGTGAGATCGAAGATCCACTTATCGAACACTTTAATTGCAAATCATTCTATCTCTCAAACACTTTAATTTCGTATCTATCTCTCCAGACATTTCCGTTATGATAAGCTATTATGCCAGCACTCTGACCGTACGCCTTAGCAGCTTTATACATCGATGGATACGAGGTAACAACGCCAGTCTCTCGATCTATAATATCTACTCTTCTCGGTTGTTTCCTGATACTGCTCAACGTGTCATGTTTATATGACACAGTCTTGTAGTCCGTCGGAAGAATATTCTTTTCAATCAATACAGCTATCATTTGAGGTTTGTTGAGATGCGAAGTGCCTGTAACATCGTGATGCTTGGCTAACATTCTAAGCTCTGGTAGCTTCATAATATATAAGTATTCTTTAAATCAATTTTCCATACACTACACTCATTTTCTGCCCATCCGATTGGAACTGCAGCAACCTATCTGAAATTACGACAGCATACGCTTCGGTGTCGGCTGGCACTGCTGCATTGAAAAGAGCCTTAATCTGAATATCAACGACTGACGATTTCAAACGCTCGGATTGTTTGCTTACATCGAACACGAACAGCGGATATAATTCTTTATAATCTACAGGTGTTATATTGCTTTGGGTAATCAACCGATCCATACCATAGAATTTTTGACTAAAGGAGGACGCGTCTCTGTACGCTCTGGAGAATTGTTGATTAGGAAACGACAGGTTATGATCGACAGCTGGATATCTTTCTTGATTCATCATCACATATATGTTCTTGAGATCGCAGTGATTAAATAGCGACGGATTACTTTCCTGATTACCGCTACGGTCCGTCTGAAATCCTACGATGATATATCTAGGTTTCTCCGGTGATGTTTTAACGCTCAAACGCCAACTAAAACTTGTCGATTGAGGAACTGTTATTGTGTCGCATTGACGAGCTCTATACGTAACTGGTAACGTTAATTTCGATTCAATCGTCTTATACAACTGCATTCGTTCCATATCGGAAGGAATAACGTGCGGAATAAACCATGAAATTTTGTTTATCGCAACTTTTCCAGCAGCTGCAGCGTTATCTCGGAATATGGCATCATCGTCCGCTTTACGAACTAAAGTCAGCGTCTATTTAAAGCCGTAAATAATCTTGTCGTAATCATCGCAAAACCCGAAAATATGCTTCAACGGAACAATAAAGCTGAACATTCCTTTAGTGTTTGGTTTGCGAATGAGAAAGCTTTGTCTAGTGGCAAATCCGGGGTTGTCCGCAATAACAGCAGTCGCTCCAGTGTCTTTATACCACAGCTGATTTAAGCCTTGAGTCAGCTGAAAATCGTTTGGATACGTAAGTAAACCGAGCATCGTTGTAGCTTGACCCGGATGAAATAGCGTTTCGATTTCTTGATTAGATAACTGATAGGATATTTGACTGAATAGATACATAAGCCCATTATTCGTAAGAGCGACTAAATCGGCGTTAACGTATGCGGTGTCATCGGCTTTAATTAGTCTTCCATCGAATTGTAGATATGACTCTGCTGGGTGACTGTATAAGTCTTGTAATTCAATATTTATTCTTATTTCACCAGAACTGTTAAGGTTAGTTCTCGCTACAGGTTCGTACTCGTGCCATTCGTATCGCTCGATACCTTCATCGATCAATGGTTGCTCTGTGAATCTTAGAATATCGGATTGCATTTTATTATACATATATTTTTAAATAAGAAATTAAATTTTTACACCTAAATAAGAAAATAAACTTAAGCAAAATAAATTTAAACTGCCATTTTCAAACCACCTCCGTTTAAACGTTTTACGAGATCTTGAATTCTAATAGCTCCACCCGTCATTTGCGGATTTGACCCGAGTAATCTAGCTAGAATGACTTTAGTTTCCTGAGTTATCGGCTGCTGAACGGGAGCTTTAGGGAGTATCTTATTGAGTAATCGTTTTCCAACGTCGATAGCCTTATCCTTAGCAACACCCCCAATCTCTTTGACAGCTGTGCTCGCAATTTGTTTGGCTGCATTCGATGTCAGTAGCCTCTTGAGAAATCCTGCAATGGAATCGAATATTCCTGCTCCACCGACAACGTGTACTTTTTTATAACTTCTTCTCGCAACGACCAGCATTTCTATATCATCAATTTTTAAATTAGATCATCAATTTTTAAATTAGATCATCAATTTTTTATATTCATCTTTGGTTATCACTCTTTGTCTTAGTAACTCATCCGTCATACCTACAATTTCATTCCTTACACCCGTATTTCCCGCTTTGTAGCTATACAATCGTAACTCTAATTGTTTTACTAATTCATTTGGATCCGAAGGAATGGTAATTATTCCGCTTCCTGTTTTACCTCTTAACTTCATGTAATCGTCCCATATGGGTTTTATTATCTTTGCATATTTTACACTTCTAGACGATTTAGGTTTGTTTGGTTTATTTGGCTGACTCATGGCATTCGTTTTAATTAGAATCTCGGCGTATTCTTCGAGATCACGATTATCATAAATTGAACTGTTTGGACTAGCTAACGTTAACAATTCCCATAATCCTGGAGTTCCTTGATAAGTTGTGGTTCCAACTGTAATATCATTTCCTTGGATTGAGGCTTCGCTGTCACCGATGTAGAATTTTCCATCTCTTGATCTTAATCCGAATGTTGTATCCACAAGTCTTTTATCAGAAGCATATTTTTTAAGGTATTCAACTGCAATATTTCCTAATTCTAACCTTCTAATGTCTTCTACTGGGTCATCGTCATCGTACGCCTCTATAGACGGATACTGGGGAAATTGAATAGTTTTCAACGAATCTGGAAGTGATTTTAGAGCGAGTGATGTTGCTGCAGAGTTATCTTTTATTGTCGACAGCAAAGCGTTTTGTTCTTTTGAAATTGCTGATTGAGAGTCGACTATTGGTTTGTAGATTTTCGTTAATTCTCGTTGAAGTCCAAGATCATCTATTCTCTCAGAGAGAAAGTTTTGTTTAATATTTTTTTTCGTTTTTAAAAACTCTTCGATAATAAAATCTCTTTTTGCAGGATCACTAATTTTCAGTAGTGACATTTTTTATTATAAGTATAATGTTTAAAACGTAACGTAAAACGTAAACGTAAAACGTAAACATAAAACGTAAACATAAAACGTACAATTTATGCATCGTAGTAATTAACATAACAAATTGAGTCTTTTTCATTTATAGTAACTGGTGAATCTGAGTTGTTTTGAATTGTAATTATTATATCCTCTGCGTCCTCTAGGACAGTACCATCTTGAAGACTCAGTCTGAGTTGTTTCAACTTCTGTCTAAGAGAGACTAGACACATTCCACTGGTCATTCGGACTCCAAGGCCTACTTCTACTGTAATATTTGTCTTTGGTTCAATCGTTATCGCTTGCTGAGCAAAAATCTCATATCTGTCGCCTGCTCGTTGTCTTGCAGGAGCATGAGTGACCACTTTAGGCAACCAAATTATTGTACTCACACGAGGCTTCCGTTTGGTGATAAATTTGTGTATTGGGTGACCGTATCCAGACATTTATATAAGAGATTGTTTAAAGTAACATTCCAAGAATAGGAATATTTTTAAATGGTGAATTGGGACCAAGTATAAGACCTTCACCGCTGATATATCCTGTTCCTCTTTTCATAAACAGACCAGAACCTGATATCGAAATACCCTTTTTCCACGGAGATAGAAAAAGACCTTCCCCAGCAGGCACTATCTTACAGCATATTCCTCCTTTCTTAACGTACAGCACGCCTGATCCACTTATCGGATGTGAGATCGAAGATCCACTTGTCTGATGTGAGATCGAAGATCCACTAATTTTATCGACAATTTTGGAACCAGCTGCAGAACCCAATCCTGTTAAGGCTCCTGTGGCTAAACTCGGAAGAACACTAGACAGTAGAAACTTTCCGGCTGTTGCTAAGAACGGTAGAATAGCGCCAATAAATCCGCCTTCGACTCTCGCATTGTCTTCTAATTGCTTTTTACCCATTTTAATTGTCACACCAGTTCCATTCTGATACGCTTTCGTTATCTTGTTAATTTGCCTCTGGTTTAGAGCTAATACATGCTCACCAGTTATGTCTCCATGAGAAAGTCTTATACTCACTCCAGTTCCTACTTGAACAGCTCGCTTAATCTTCTCTTTTTGCCCTTCAGAAATATTAACTTTGACCTTAGCGTAAGCGCTCATCTTATATTAAATATAAACTTTAAATTAAACCTCTCTTATGTGAAATCGTATCGACAATTCCTCACCTCTTAAATTAATTAGTTTTCCATGTTGGTCTGTTAGTTTTGTTTCCATCGATGAAATAGAGTATAGCGTTATTGGAAGATATACGAGATTGTGAGGAGATTCGATTATCTTGTAACCAGGCCCGACCGATGGAAAGAAAGAATAAATTATGTTCTCCGTTGTTCCGTTGGCATACGATGATCCTATTATATCACTGGTAATTCGTAAACTATTCACGCTGTTTATATCGACTATGTGCTCGGATTCGTTATATCCTTCGGAGTATACACGACTCTGAAATCCTAGAACGGTGTTAATTGAATTTGGTACTCTAAAATCAATTTTATAGTTCTCATCAATTTCCAAAACAGCCTTCAAAGTATTGTTATTTGGTCGCAACTTTATACATTGACCATGACCTCCTTCTTTTAAAATTCTCTGTATGTAATCGTTTAAGTCTTCGATTTCATAGCAACCGGTTGGAATGTCTAAATCTTCCCACGTTACACCGTTATCTGACGAATATACGAATTTATTATTTGTTTCGTCTATATTAGGAAAACTGTAGTAAGTTTCAAGATTAACAAGGGCCATTTCATACGTTTTACTTTTGTCCAGTTCGATTAGTGGATTAAATTTCGTTCGAATTCGTGTGCTCCTTTCGCTCAACAAAATGCAAAAGGATTCTTTAGCCTCTGTGTTACGTGCAATCGTTTGAGTAGTAGATAAAATTTCGTCAAGAAGGGTTTCCATTTTAGATAGTTATTTTTAAACCTAGAATATAAAATCTTAAATTTTGTTATCATTTTATTATTGCTTTTATTTAATGTAAAATGTATCTAATCCAGATCTGTACCTGCCCTTATTTGTTTTACTAGTAAGGTCTATAACCACAAAACCATGCGTTTCATCCCACGCAGTTTTGCATAGTTTTCGAAAATCTTCAATAGTCATATCATCTACGCCTATATGATCGCTGTATATATGATTAATATTTTTGAGGTCTTGAGGGAATAGACATATAAAGTTAGCATTCTCTCTTATAGTTTGTCTAGGCAGTTTGAAATAATTTTGTGCTAGGTAAAAGCAGTCTACATTACTATGCCTACCTCTTATATAATAGGATTCGCATTTATTTTGTCGCTCTAACTGTAAATCATCAAAAATCATGAGATTCTTCTTATCTCGACTTAAGTCTCGTGGATCTGGAACATCTTCAGAGGTTTCAAAGAACTTGCATTCTATATCCGATTTTTTGGCCATGTTTTTAGACATCTCCTCGACTACGGCGGTCGGTGATACATTTAATTTCATGATTTCATCGCGATTATCAAAAAGTCTTATAATTGCTTCCTTTGGTAATTTCTCTTCGAATGCTTTCTTAAGGATCTTATATTCTGGTTGAAATAAACTTTTGCCGAAGATATGTAGGTTATCGTAATCTAACCAACCAGGTCTCAGTAATAAATTAAGTAGTAAAATCGTTTTACCACATTGAGACTTACCTACGATCAAACCTCTGATGCTTCTTGGTAGGAGAGGACTGTTAAAGCGTTTAGATGTATCTTCATTCCATGACAGGTCATGGACTTCCATTTTAATTATATTATATTAAAATGGAGCACAGCTCGTATTGTGTAAAATGTAAACGAAAAACTGAATCCCAAGATATTCAACGAGTCGTTAGTAAGAATGGTAGATCTATGCTTAGATGTGTATGCGTTGAATGTGGCGCTAGAAAAACTCAGTTTACTAAAATGTCTACTACAGGTGGAGATTTGGTCTCAGCTCTCAATTCTGCTACTTCTAATATTAAACTTCCATGGGCAAAGTACCCAGGGGAAATGCATCTTCCAGGACATTCTTTCACGGGTCCAGGAACTCGATTGGATTTGAGATTGAATAGTGATGGGACGCCAAAAGACTGGAGTAAACCAGTAGATAGGGTTGATGCAGCAGCCTATCGCCATGACATGGCTTATGCTAAACATACTGATACAGCAGGGAGAAACGTCGCTGACAGAGCTATGATAGATGAATTAAATAATATACCTAATCCTTCGTTCCGCGAACGAATTGAACGATCTATAGTTAAACCAATTTTATCAACGAAAACCCATTTTGGAATGGGGTTGAAAAAAAAAATCTGAGATGGACAGACGAACTTGCTGACGAATTGCATAAACCTATAGTCAGGAAGTTTAGGAAGAGAGTGGTTTATGTTCAGGGAGTGGACAGAATTTGGGCGGCTGACTTGATTGACATGCAGGCTTATGCTAAATTTAATTCTGGTGTGAAATATTTGTTAAGCGTCATCGATATATTTTCCAAATATGCATTTATTCAGCCGTTAAAAGATAAGCGCGGAGAATCTGTGGCAGATGCTTTCACAAAAATATTTAATACGAGCAAAAGAAGGGGTGAAAAACTTTGGGTCGATAAGGGAACAGAATTCTATAATAAACAGGTAAAATCATTAGGTATGGAGTTGTATTCAACTGAGAACGAAGAGAAATCTTGTATCGTAGAAAGATTTAATAGGACAGTAAAAGAAAAGATGTTTAAGTATTTTACAGCAAATTCAACTCAGAGATATATCGATGTTTTAAATAATATGGTTAATTTATACAACAACACAAGACATTCTTCCATTAAAATGACTCCTGTTAAAGCGAGTATCAAAGCAAACGAATGGGTTGTGTGGATGAATTTATACGGCGACGCTGTACCTGAAACTATTAAACCTAAATTTTCAGTCGGAGATAAAGTAAGAATTTCTAAGAAGAAAAAGACATTCGAGAAAGGTTTCACTCAAAGGTGGACACAGGAGGTTTTTACTATAACACATATCCAATACACAGACCCAATAACCTATAAAATATCTGACTATCATGGAGAAGAAATAAAAGGGACATTTTATGAGCCTGAGCTACAATCGACAACGCAAGATACATTTAAAATAGAAAAGATTATTAGGAAAAGAGGAAATCGGTCTTTGGTGAAATGGTTAGGCTATGATGATTCATTCAATTCATGGATTGATAATAAAAACTTGATGTCATTGTGAATTTACTACTACTATTATCAAATTGTTTTTACTGCAGCTCTTGTGCAATCATTACTTTTGTATGAATAAGAACACGCTTTAATAACAAGTTATACTGTACATTCGCAGCCTGTTCTAAGAAGAAAAAGACATTCGAGAAAACAAAATTCTTGACTTTTTGGAACGGATGACTAAAAAAAAAAAAAAAAAAAAAAAAAAAAACCTAGAAAAAAAAGTTAAAAAAAAAAAAAAAAAACCTAGGAAAAAAAAAAAAAAACCTAAAAAAAAAACCTAGAAAAAAAAGTTAGAAAAAAACCTAGAAAAAAAGTTAGAAAAAAAAACCTAGGAAAAAAAATTAGAAAAAAAAACCTAGAAAAAAGTTAGAAAAAAAGTTAGAAAAAAAAACCTAGGAAAAAAACTTAGAAAAAAAAACCTAGAAAAAAAACTTAGAAAAAAAAACCTAGGAAAAAAACTTAGAAAAAAAACCTAGAAAAAAAGTTAGAAAAAAAAACCTAGGAAAAAAACTTAGAAAAAAAACCTAGGAAAAAAACTTAGAAAAAAACCTTGGAAAAAAAACTTAGGAAAAAGTTAGAAAAAAAGTTAGAAAAAACAAGTTAGAAAAATAATATATAATATATATATATATATATATATAGAATTTTTCTGGGGACTTTTTGGTCATCAACTTTTTGGTCCGTGGACATCAACGCCACCATGGAATGTGTGGAATGCATCGACAAACACGAAGTCGCTGCATATCGTTTATCTGAGGATAAACAGTAGGCTTATGTATGGTAACACGTGCAACTAGCCTACACAGTCCGTGGACATCAACGCCACCATGGAATGTGTGGAATGCATCGACTAACACGGACAAATACACAGACAAACACGTAGTCGCTGCATATCGATTATCTATCAGTATATAATTATTGTAACACGTGCAACTAGCCTACACAGTCCGTGGACATCAACGCCACCATGGAATGTGTGGAATGCATCGACTAACACGGGCAAATACACGGACAAACACGTAGTCGCTGCATATCGATTATACAGTAGGCTTATGTATGGTAACACGTGCAACTAGCCTACACAGTCCGTGGACATCAACGCCACCATGGAATGTGTGGAATGCATGGAATGCATCGACAAAGTTTAACTGATTTATTAGCTGACTGTTTCTTCAATGGAATACACCCCCCAGTTTATCCAGTGTACTCATCATAGCTGAGTCGTCTAGGTGGAACAAAAATCTCGTTACAAATTTCTGCCCCGGCGGGGAATTGAACCCACGACCTCTTGGTCGACAGTCCAGCGCGCTATCCACTGTACTACCGAGCACCCCCCTCAGGAAATAATAAAAGACCCCCAAAGGGCACAATTAACTACTACTGTAACTTTTTATTTGAGTTTAATTCGATTTATTTCTCTTACAGCAGCTGTAGTTCAACAAGAAGACAATGCTAAACGAGCAAATCTAATCTCATTCAGTGACACAACGGTATGCTTCGTGG
This sequence comes from Lumbricus rubellus, assembly GCA_945859605.1. Classification (NCBI taxonomy): domain Eukaryota; kingdom Metazoa; phylum Annelida; class Clitellata; order Crassiclitellata; family Lumbricidae; genus Lumbricus; species Lumbricus rubellus. The sequence continues at coordinate 24,501,384 of OX243823.1, read as the reverse complement.
AATTACAATTTAATTTACAATAGCAAGTCTTCTTGAAGTTCTGGATATCTATTGTTTGAAAAGTGCGATTTACAGGCCGACATTTCATGCTTTTGCACATGAGTACAGCCGTCTTAATGAGATGAGAATAGGCTTAGAGGAAATTCTATCTTCGTAGCCTATCGATCTATTTGCGTCGCATCCTGCGGGCAAAAAATGTAAAAACTAGAACCATTGGGAAACTAGACATGGCTAGGTATTGAAAATATTTAGTGTCAACCAGATTCCAGTGCCTCGAGCACCATTCCCTAAAGTACTCTGTAAACTCCAATAACCGGACTATAGTATATGATATCCTTTCGACTATTCCATTGTACAACCCTTCTGACTTGACACAGCGCTGCTCGTGAATAAGCTGGTGCCCTGCGCTTGGCTTGGTTTCAAGTGACGCTTTACAAATTTGGAGATTACGATTACGGCTATGCATGTAGGCCTATGTATTGCTCTTTATGTTTTTGCGTGCAGCTGCAGGATCTTCCGATGGAGTTGATTGAGCTGATCCTCGTCAAGGCCGTCGCTATGGAAGTGAAGGACACGAAGTTGGCTAAGCGTGTGTGGAAAGAAAAGGTTGATGTTGTGATCAACAGATCTAGACTTCGAACGGTCTGCTTGCAATGGAACAACATCATAACGACCAACTTCTTTAGAAATGAAGTCAAAAGAACTCTAGACAGCATGGGTGAGTTCATATGACGAAGCGAATCGTTTTGCTTCAGATGTGAATTGGTCTATTTGAGATGTGAATAATATTGGTCTATTTCAGATGTAGATTAGCCTATTTGAGATGTAAATTGGTCTGTTTGAGATGTAAATTGGTCCATTTCAGATGTGAATTGGTGTATTTAAAATGTGAATTATCTGTTATTGACGCGAATTGGTATATTTTAAATGTAAATTAGTGTTTTAGATGTGAATTGGTCTACCGGTAGCCTACTTCAGCTACGAATTTAACTATTTCATACATGAATTGGTCTATTACACATACATACACACATATATATATATATATATATATATATATTGTACACATAAGTTATAATAATGTATTTCAGCTGAGGACATGATGCGCATGGAAATTTTACACCAGTCTCCAGTTCATAGGAATGTCTTCAAAGCTGCTACATTGAAAGACGAATTATTTCTGATGAGCTCAAACCAAGAAGATTATTTTTCTGAATGTGTTATTAATGTCTACAACCGCAACAATATGGCAGAGGTGAAAGATGACATCCGTCTTGGAAATTTAAATCCGGAGAACATGCTGGCCTGCAGCGTGTCAAACTGCTTGTATTTAGAATGCTTGGATGAAAAGCCTGGCATTTCAGTCGTACGCATTCATAGAGATGATAAACAGAAATTTAAAATTTCACCATTTATACCCTGTTCATCTTGTAGTAATTCCGTAAGCGTGTCTCACAATGGTAGTGTGATAACCATTGAAAACCCTTCAAACCGCAATGGATGGAGTCCCAGCGTAGTAAACATATATTGTGCAGACGGAACCCTGCAGCATAAGTTATCGGTGTCAAGATTCCTTTATGAATTCCACAGTGTTGCCAGCGTCACTCAAAAATCAAATGGAAACCTTGTACTGGTGTGTCACACCGACCAGAGTGGCATAAAATTGATGGAGATGGACTTGACTGGTAGCATTGTTCGTCAGTATCAAACATCATTTATCGGATACGCTGGTGTGATTTTCACGGATATCTACGGCAGAATTGTGCTCACAGATATGAACAACAGTTATGAGCTTTTAGATGCTGAATTTAATCGCATGGAGTTGACCGGTCTGACTTTGAAGACGGAACAGTGCATCTTTTCCTTTGATTTGAACTACAATGGTGATACTGGAGAGGCAGTGACGATCTTATACGAAGACTGGTTTAAGATCGCCATCTTAACAATCTTTCGTTTCACTGACGAATAACTCATTCAAAAAATGATGTTAATGATGACGATAGGCCTACGTTGTTTTTATTATATAGTTTATTATTATATTTTCTTTAATGGTCGATTAGTATGCAGTTTCAAAGAGCTGTGCTATCATTCTTGATCTGAATTAATCTGCTATAATATAGCTTACAATATATATATATATATATAATATATATAATTATGTATATATATATAAATATAATTTTATATATAGGATTCCTGTTCTGCAATGTAGACTTGTATGTTAATTGAACATTCGTTTAGATGATGGACGTGACTTAACTTAAAAAACTTTAAAGAAATCTATTTGGTTGTTAATTTTATCGATAGGCCTATTTCATAATGTAGGCCTATAGGATGTGCGGCGCGCGCAACGCTCAATAACTTAATTTTGGTGGCACAAATTTTTAGCCATGCACAGGAGTTAATTTAAGGCTTAGGCCCCTATCAGTTAGGCTATTTATACAGAATTAATCAATAAAATAGGGATGTCAAATCAATTGCTACAATTCTTACGCTATCTCCAAGTATGCAATGGCTAGTGTCCTATTTCTGTACGCTTAGATGTGAATTGGTCTGTTTCGAATGTGAATTGGTCTATTTCAGATGTGAATTGGTCTGTTTCAGATGTGAATTGGTCTATTTCAGATGTAAATTGGTCTATTTCAGATGTGAATTGGTCTGTTTCGGATGTGAATTGGTCTATTTCAGATGTGAATTGGTCTATTTCAGATGTGAATTGGTCTGTTTCGGATGTGAATAGGTCCATTTTAGATGTGAATTGGTCTGTTTCAGATATAATTGGTCTAGTTCAGATGTGAATTGGTCTATTTTAGATGTGAATTTGTCCAGTTAGGATGTGCCCAAGACCATATAACATCTTTACACTGTCTTCCTGCCTGTAAGCGTATCACTTCGAGCTAGCACTCATCATTTACATAGCATGCGCATATCAGATGCCATCAGAGCTGAAAGTGGTGTAAAAAGGTAACCGGGTCTATCAAAATTCATCTAGAAGATGAAGGTGGGGTGACGACGGGGCGGCCGAAGGACTTCACCAGGGTGCACAGCGCCGAGAGGGGAAGGGTGGACCACCGTGTGGGGAAGGGACTCGGCCCGCCGCAATTTTCTGGGATTTCGATCCACACTGCCGTCGTCCCATTTTAAGCTGTCATGCGAACAAAATTGGTGTATTAAGCTTATGTCAGTGCTAATGGAAATGGATAAAGACTTCGTTAAAATGCTAATAGCCTAATAATAATAGACCTAATAAATTCTTTATTCGTTCAGCTAGCCTCATTGCCCTAGAAAAAATCCACGAAAGAGCTACACTTAGCAGAAAAACAAGTAGATAAAAACAAATTCCTCTGTTTCATTAAATGTTGGTATCGAGTTTTAAAAAAAGCAAAAATGTGATAAATGCATAGCTCTCAATGCTAAACACGCGATCCGCTTAAGACCCGGGAAGGCAGGTCGCGAAAATTTAAGCCGGGTCGCAGATCCGGACCGAAAGTGCTCACTTTCAGCCCTGCCTGCCATCCTACTTATCTTCTATGGTCACACCTTGCAACTCTGTTAAAGGTCGCTCCTCTCTTCGATCAGCATCATTCTGCCGGAATTTGGAAAGCATCTTGTTCCTCGCACACATCTTGTCTTTGGCCTGCTTTCTTTCACATTTGCTGCAGGGTCCCTTCATCAGGAACTCTCTGCCTCCTCATGCATGTTCGTAACTCTCCTAGCGAGACTGTATTTCGATCTTAACTGAAAACTTACCTTTTTGCAGTCCACCTATAATTAATTTATCGTCTGCCGAACTTCAATGTTCACTTCTGAGCTTTGTAAGGAGGGTATGATCGAATTTCAGATGTATTGTATTGTATAATGTATAGTCTACTTATGTATTTCAGCTCAGGACGTGATGCGCATGGAAATTTCGCACCAGTCTCCATCGGTCAAGTCAGTCTTCAAAGCCGCCACAGTGAAGAATGAAGTATTTCTGATGTGCTCAATCTACGATTGGGATCATCGTGTTTTTAGATATGTTATTAATGTTTACAACCGCAACAATATGGCAGAGGTGAAAGATGTCATCCAACTGGGGAGTCTAAGTCCGGAGAGCATGCTGACCTGCACCGTGAACAGCTGCTTGTGTGTAGTAACTGTAGTTCGCTTGAAGGAAGCGTTTACGTCTAGCCTTGCAGTCGTACGCATTAAGAGAGATGATAACCAGAAATTTAACATTTCACCGTGGATTAGTGGTATACCCCATACCCGGTGTAGCATACCTGTAAGCGAGTCCATCGACGGTGGTCTGATAACCATTGCAAATCATCCAATCTGGGGTGGAGATATTCACACCATGGCAAGGATATATTGTGCAGATGGCACCTTGCAGCATAAGTTATCGGTGTCGCAAGTCATGCATGACCTTGAATATGTTGACAGTGCCACTCAAAAATCAAATGGGAATCTTGTTTTGCTTTGTCACACCCACTTTGGAGGCACAAAATTGGTGGAGATGGACTTGACAGGTAGTATTGTTCGCCAATATCAGTCATCATTTCCTACACGATACGATGCCAGGGCTGGTATGATTTTCACGGATATCTACGACAGAATTGTGCTCACCGATATGAACAACAGATATGAGTTTTTAGATTCAGAATTTAATCTCATGGAGTTTACTGGTCTGCCTTTTAAGAAGGACAGGATCATTTTCCCCTCTAATTTGAACTTCAATAGAGAGACTGGCGAGGCAGTGACAATCCTCTACGAAGACTGTTATACGTCATCTGCAGTCTTAACAATCTTTCGTTTTACAGAAGAATAAATCATTCAGAAACGATGCTAACACTGTTTGTATTATATTATATGATGTTTTATATGATTATTTTGTAATGGTCGTAGGCTATATTCTAGCTAGCGTGACATACAGTTTCAAAGAACTGTGCCGACAATGGACATAGCCTGCATTTGGTTTAAAAAAACTTGAAAGAATTGTTGCTGCTAAACTGTTCTATATTTCATAATAAATTAATTATGTGCGCACAATTAACGCTCTATAGATAGCCGAATAATTAAGAGGGTCGCGATATAAAGCCAGCAAGAGTTAAGAATTTCAGTTATTTACACAGAATTAAAAAACTAAATAACGACATAAAATGAATAGCTACAACTGCTTACTCTACCTACTCTACCTCCATTTAGGTCTATGACATATGTAATAGTATTCTATTCCTATTAAAACCTGTCGATGAGCGGTGCCCTAGGGTTAAAAAGAAAAGCCCAGTTATTTAGTGTGGTACACGTCGTCTACGTTCGCAACAGTGCCTATGTGTTTTGGAAACGGAATGAATGCGTGCAGACATTTATGCATTTAGACCCATGCACAATAATAATAGGCCTATGCCTGTATTTGTGTGTGTAGGCCTATGTGTGCATGTATGAATTGCTGTTGAAGTTCATGAATGAATCAGATTCAGATGACTCAAGTTCCCATATCATTAGGCTACCGGTAGCCTACAACTAAAATTACCAATTTATGTTAAGGTATTATGATCGCTTGGTCATACTAAAGTAAAGCAAAAGGCTACATTTACCTGTGCGTTGCAGGTGACATAAATGCGTGTCGGTTCTGGACAGGAAGAGTTCGCTCTGCACAAAATACAAACTATGAACCTCATTAACTGGCCAACCTATTCCGGGCCTAGAGATATAATCAGACAGTTCCTTAATAACAACAATAATAGTTCTTCAAATGAACCCATGGATGGGACGTGACTGTGCGTATTTTGGAGTGTGCAGTGGTAATTTCAAAGCATTGAGATATATCCAGACCTTCGCGGTACACATAAGCTAGTAGGTAATTCTAGGGCTAGGCCTTCGATGTAGATGGCTTGGAAAGAGAGGTTTTGACCTGAAAATAACGCAATGATTTGAGATATAACCACTGATTGGAGTTGGAATGAACACAAGTGACTCGTGAGTTTCCAGTCACCATACAAAATAATCTGCTCCCTTAGTTCTCTATTCATTGGTTTGCATAATTAACCACCACCACTACCACCAACACCAACACCACCACCACCGACGCCACCACGATCACCACCACTACCACCACCACCACCATCATCATCGTCATCGTCATCGTCGTCATCATCATCACATTATCATCATCATCAGTTCCTGACGCTAGCCATTAATAATTTTGGCCTCAAATGGTATGAATGCATGCCCTCAAAATATTTCATGTCAATTGTTTCGTTTAGCGTTAGTCTATCTGATGCTATAATTTTATACTCATTTAAACTTTTTGTTTAGTACAGTCTTGATCTGTGGGTTTATTTTCCTTCAAATCTTGCATGCAGCGCCTTGTGCATGTGGAAATTTAATCAATTGACATTCCCAGATAGCATTGTTTTTATAAGAAAAAGTTTCACGTATAGTTGAATACCTGCAGATTCTGTCTTTGTAAGCCACTCCCAATCCACAGGACCTGGAACATCTACTAGTTGAAGTCCACTCGACAGTGGATTGACCTGGACTTTCTTCTGCACGCTTAACAACAAACAAAGAAATTTGCGAATTAAATCGCAGTATAGAGGCCTACCTATAGGCCTACCCTTGTACGTAAGAAACAGTTTTGGCAATAATGATACATTCACTTGCAATCGTTACCGGAAAATCTTCCAAAATATGTTACATTTGTGCCCGCCATCAACCTGTTTAAAAGAAAATTTAAGGATTTTAATCTGTCTCTTTTGTTTCTCACTTTACTTAAGCGTTTCGCGTAAACGATGAGGTTTTATACAATGTCATGACGTCTCCATGCACATCTCTCTGTCTCTGATGGTGTCCATGACCTATTGACCTTCGTTATATCCATGTACTTTTCCCACAGGTCTTCCACTATGTTGTCCATCCATTTATTTGGCTGTCTTAATTCCTCTGTTTCTTGCTCCCTCCTCGTGGCCGTCCAAGACCGCAGTTGGTAGTCTATGTCGTCCATTCTTTCCACATGTCCGACCACGTAATTATTCTTTTCCTAATCTTGTCTAGGCCCTGCTACCGTTTCTATACCGCTCATATAATTATAACCGAGATTCTCCCGTGTCTTCTTGTTCCTGATCCGAACTCTCCCGCTCGTGCCTGCAGTATTCTATACATCCAGCTCATTTCTGCCATCTCATTTCTGCCTCTCATCCCATTTTATCCTACTAGATTTTAACTTTTGGTCATGTTTTTGGTTCGTTTTAGTTGTATTCGTTTATGCTTATAATTATTGCATTGCACTTGACATAAGCTCTGGCAGGAAAAAAACATTATTTTGTCGATGAAGCGGAACGCACCATCAAAGATTGCGAAAGAGTTGTTCGCAATAAGTGTTTGTCAAAGGTTCGGAGCGATCGCGAGTGGGCTTTAAATGGTTTTGTTGACTGTAGTGATAGCTATAACATCCAGGAGACTATAATAATAGAACGAGGTATGACGCAGGATATGCGAGACCGGGACAATACAAGAAACTTATTGGAACACAGTATACTGAGTATAGCCTATCGGCCGCTTTCTTGAATGTATGATATGTCATGGAACTTTTATCCACAATGCCCTGCCAGGCCCGCTCTCCCCTAACCGGATACGAAGTGGTGTATACTCCGGCTGTTTGCGTTTAATCACCTTATCTAACTATTCTTTTGCCTATACATGGACCTAAAACAGTATCTGCATGATTCAGGCCATAAACTATTTATGAGCACATAAAACTAGCGCCCGTTTCCCAATCTTAGGATAAGCAATCAGGATAGGCTATTACAAATGGCTCTACAATCCTGTCAGTCTATGTGGAAAGTTTCGTTATCAGTGGTGCATGATAGGAATTTCAAATTTTAACGACTTATCGGATTATATTATGAGGAAATTATTCCAATTGATTATATTTTCAGTTGGCTAATTCCTATTTTATTCGGATTTCAAAATTTGGCGGGCCTAATAACTGTCAGTCAAATTATTGCAGCCAACTCTAATTATTATTTAATGACTACAGCGAATTAATTAATGCCTCTAACTATGGAAGGATGGAAAGAAAAGCAGTTTGCATTGCCTGCAGCTGTGCATCTGTCCAGACCTCTGTGTGTGGTTATGTCACATTGAAAGTGTTAATATATAGGGCCGCCGTTTATAATCTTCGACTGCTGTAGCCTACAGTGCACGCAGGATAGGCCTGCTCAGATATTGGCCAGTCTCCAGACCCAGCGACTATAAAATTATGAATTTACAGCCATACCATCCCAAAATTAATGAGACGAACGGCAGAAATTTTGATTAGGCCTAACTTTTGATTTTTTATTGCAGAGGTGTCAATGGATAGACTTGCTAGTCATTTAATTAATTCTGATCCATTCAAGATCTGTTCTGGCCTGCAGAGCTTTGCCCAAATAGGCCTACAATTCAATTTCCGAATAATATATAGTTCAGATTTGTAATTTTTTAACGCTTTTATTGAGTTTTATGTAATCTTCATGGCTGATAATAAAGATCAGAAATCAAAATTAAGATTTTTAGCCTAATTTGACTTATAGTCTACTTCAGACCTTATGGTCCTTCCCGTGCAGAATTGCACATCGGGCAACTCTGTTGCCAGTGTACAGCTGTTTTCATCTGATTGAATTGACTGCTTGTAAACTAAATGAATGCAAAATTTAGCCTAAGATTTATTTTCGCAATTTTTTCAGGGGATGCTCTCAACAATTGTTTGAAATAGCCTAATGCCACGGGTCCGCCATTGACAAGGTTTGGCACGTGTCTTCGTGCACTGCGCTCACGTGACAGGCATGATCTAGGCCCACTTGATCCGCGAGCAAGGAGGACTGCTTTGGTCAAAACTCGAATTTTGCCAAAAATTGTTTTGCACTTTGGAATCAGCTCTCTCCATTTACCCGTTCTTTGTTATTAACTGGTAGACCTACCCACGCGCATCTTTCCGCTGTCTCAAAACTGCTATAGGCCTAAGCCTATTTCTTTGAGTTTTTCGAAGTGGGAGCACCTCTTATTAACATAACATAACAAGGTTTTTTAAAATGGCCCAGAAAGCGCTGAGTGTGTTAGAGCCACTAAGTATGTGCACTGTGAGGGTTACCTTATGAATTCATAGATACAATACATGAAGTACCTAACCACAACGTTAAGGCCAGCGCATGCCTCTTTGGAAAGTAAAAGACCACGCTCATAGCCTACTAGGATTGCACCCAAATCTTGATTACATGCAAGGTCTCTACAGGAACTGCAAACTAGATCGGAATTTTTACGCAATTCATGTATACATGTAAATGAGTTTAAATTTATCTTAATGGCTACTGATGTTTTTATGGAGGCTACTCTTACGACTTCGGCACAATATAGGCTCAGTATTGAGTTAACCGTGGAATTCACAACACATGCTTCGCTTGTCTAGGGTCGCGTTGTGATTCAGTCATCAAGAATGCTTTGACGAGAGCGACTATTTCGGCAAGCCTCCAAGATAACAAAAACTGTGGTTCATTCGCTTTATCCTGTGTGCGTCTGCGAATTATAATATAGGCCAATAAACCTTAAGCTACCGAGGTTTTTGCAAAATCGACTACCAAGGGGGGGGTGCTACTGCTACACATGGGTTTGATTTGAGATCAGGGGCGGATCCAGGGGGGCAATCCGGCCATGGCCCCCCCCATTGAAAACTGCCATGGGACGTGGCCCCCCCCCCATTTGGTCCGAAATTAGCAATACGAATATGGGCACAATGGATATTGCCCCCCCCCCTATTCGGAAAATTGTATGGGACGTGGCCACCCCGCTCGGTTTTGAAGTTGAGGACTAAAAAAAAGGTCATCAACTTTTTGGGCGGACGAAATGGTATGTTTTTCCCGAAAATTTAGGCAGATGACTTAAAAAAAGAAAAGTCATCAACTTTTTTGGCGGATGAAATGGTATGTTTTTCGCGAAAATTTTGGCAGATGACTAAAAAAACTATTTCTTAGAAATTTTCTTGGTTTTTCCCAAGATTTTTGCCCCCCCCCTAAAAACAGTTCTGGATCCGCCACTGTTTGAGATATCATATAATTTAATATACCATCTGACTCAGCGTTCATTTCTGAACAAATTGGTATATTTAGGCTTAAAATAATAATATTATGCATGCATCTCGGAATTATGCAATGTTAGAGCGCTTCTCGCAGCAAGAGCGTTTCAGAAGCGCTTCCAGTGCGTGCAATCCGAGAGAGAAGACAGGTTTTGAGGCGAGAGAAAGATGAGGAAAGACTACCAGAGAGGATGACAAAAGATGCAGTGAGAAAAAGTTTAAGAGAATAACGCGTAGTAGAGTATTAATCTTCACTAATGTCAGCATTTCACAATGATGTTCCATGTAAAATATATATATAAGTTTTTTAGCTGCGGATAAACGTTTCTACGTTTAGGCAGAGATGTCGATCGTTATGCATTGCGATGCAAACATCAGCCATTTTCATTCATCTTTATTTATTATTGTCTTGATATCAGATGACAATAAGTTAGAATGCTAATATAATGCATATATTCCCTCTAAACAATGGTATATTTCGTCTTTCAGAAAAATTATGAATTCGGTAGATCTATATTCATAATCTGTACCTCTCTAGTATATCGGTCATTTCGGGTATAGCTGGTGCATGGTTTATTTATTTATTTATTTATTTATTTACTGAGAATTTGATATAGCGCTCCTTCAAGGTTACTACTCAGGAGCGCTCCCAGTCCAACCCCGGTCGAATAAGACAGTCTTGAGAAGAGAAAGAAATGAAGTAGAAGTAGAAAGGCTAATAGGTATTTGACGAAGGATAACAGGGAGCTCATTCCAGGTCGCAGGGCCAGCCACAGAGAAAGCACGGCGCTGCCTGATTGCAGTCCGTGAGCGTGGAACAATAAGTTCCGCTTGTGCAGCTGAGCGGAGAGAGCAGCGGCGTTGAACAAGCGTGGTCGAGCAACAGAGCTCCTGTAAGTATAAAGAAGCCAAACCCTCAAAGCAGCGCCGGACCAAGACGGAAATTCTGTATGTAATGCGCTGTGGGTAAGGGAGCCAGTGGAGTACATCCCTCATGTACTCGGAGACTCGGCCAAACTTGGGAATGCGGCCTATGAGGCGGGCAGCAGTGCGCAAGACCCTATTTAGGGGCCCCACCCGACAGGCTGGAAGTCCAACGTATATGGAACTGCAGTAGTCCAAGCGTGAAACTACAAACGCATGAACAAGTGTTGCGGCTGGCGTTAACTGGTGAAGTCCAGATGGTATGGGACATCATCACACTTTTTATCTAAAAATTTGTGCGAATGAACCCGCCCCCTACAGCTATCTAAAATGTCAAAATTTATTCCATACGAAACAAGTTCGTTACGTGGAAACCTGAGGGATAACTCGCACGAAGCCGAGAGGCAATTGAATCATTGAGCAGGCGCACTGTTCTTCAAGGACATGATAATAAGAGACCTGACCTTCGAGACAAATTTCCTGCTCATTACTTTTATTTTTTTATTGTTTTTTGTTATCTTTGTCGACTGATATAGGAGAATCCATCAGTCTCTTAGTTGGAAACTATATTATTAGGCTATCATTATTATGATTAACAACAATTCAATTACATGTAGCCTACATTATGATTCTTCAAATGCTTTTTTAAAATTGTGTTGTCTGCTTTTAGAAGCGCAGTAAACAATAGGCCTACCGAGTATAGAGTGAAAAATAAAAATAAAACATAATAATGTTGAGACTTTTATCGTATAGTATAATTGCAGCAGACACCAAAAGTAAAGTATACTCTGTTTATTAATCTACCTGCAAGGCGTTAACTGGTGAAGTCCAGATCAAAAGGCAGGCCAATAGTAATCCTTCCGTTCCGACTCTTCCTCTCCTCGTCCAGTTTGTTCCCTGCATCCTCGAGTATCCTCTACCACTCACTCCAAGCAACTGACTAACTGGTAGCGCTCCTCAGTATGCTCTACCATATGCAGGCCAAGTCGGGTTCTCACAGGCAACCCTCCTTGCAGACGAGGTGACTCGTATCTGCCAGACGTGCTCATAGGCACACCAATTCCCACCACCTCACCCCACTCTGGGAACGGCGTGGAACAGATGGCCAAGACATCTAGCCGCGCAGGTCCAAAGAAATGCAACTAGCCCATAGAGTACGGTGACAAAGCAAGAGATAAATTTGATAGATCTAGGCCTATCTAAATAAATTCTCTGCTTGTCTACCAACTAAAACTAACTCTAAACACTGTGGATTGTCTTAAATGTTAAATGTGAGATGTGTTTTTGAAAATTTTCTTCTCTTCTGTGGTGTTTGATAATCAGTTGATCTTCCAATTTAAGCTTCTCTCATTTGTCTGCTGCATGAAGACTTCTATTCCTTCGATCTGTAAAGCTGAACAGCCTATACTTTGCAAATTTCCATATAATTTTTTGTATGGTACAGTGGGCCTATATGCAATAAGTAAATGTAACATCATAGGTCATATTATACCCGCACTTCAAATTGATTGTTTACAATTTCTTTCATTGAACGTTGCCATGGCAACCTGTTCTAACTTATGGGAATAATTGCATTGTCTTTTCACAGAGGAAGTGTTGCCGTAACAACCTATTGTCATAATAATAATTGTGACGTCACAGACGATATATAATATATATAATTATGTATAGCCTTAGACACTTTCTTCACATAATAATTATTGTAGTAAATGCATTGTGATGTCATATAAGAGATACATTATACATGAATGCATGTACTGTACCCGTAGCAACCTTTTATAAAAACGTCATTAAATAACTACTCATTATGATTCATTATGATTCGAGAAGGATATATGATGATATTGTCTAAGCAACTTTGACGTCATATGAGTATTTAATAATTTTGTTGTGACGTCATAGAAGACATACTGCCTTAGCAACCTCTTGTAATAATAGCAATTTGTGATTTTTATGGAAGTTAATATGTCACCTTAGCAAATAATATTTTTCATTTGAGAGCAATTTCATTGTCATTTCATGGAAAATTTATACTGCCTTAGTAACTTCTTATGATAATTGCATTGTGATGTCATAAAAAGATCAAATATTACCTTGGTGTTGTTTAGGGAACGTTTTTCTGCATCATTTGCGGTTATTTTTTCATGTAGCCTTGTACCAGGTTGTTCCTGCCTCAGTTTTAGTCTTCCTAAAAATATGGACGGCGCTCGACCTACCACGCTGTGTGTGATATGGATCTGTTATATTGAACAAAAGGTGAGTAATGACTACATTTGAAACCCTTTCACCGTGTGACTAAGACGCAGTGTATGCTTTCATAGGAAGATGGCCCTCATAATTCATTGATAGAATTCTGAACCACAACGTGGCTGTTGTAGAGAAAGGTAATATACAGGGTGGCTCCAAAAAAAATGTCCCACCGGAAAAACTGCGATAACTTCTCAACCGATTGAAATTTTTCTTCGAAAATTTCACAATTTGTAGGGGAATGAATTTCCAACAATCCCTGAAAGTTTCATTTTAGACTTTTCATGTTTGCAAAAGTTACAGCTGTTTAAACTTTCAATTCCGTTTTTTCAAATATCCGCGGAATTTTTTTTTTGTAGATTTCCATGCCAAATAATATCACTTTCATTACGACCTCAGAATTCTGTTTTACAGTTTATCTTAGAGTATGATGGGAGGGTCCAATTCCTGCTTTATTACGACCTCGAATACTCTTTGTGAAGTTCAGTATGGGCTTGTGTATCGAGTCCTGCGGCGATTGATACCACATTAGCAGCAACACATCCTTCAGCTAGCCAATGTTCTCCAACTTGGGATGAAATGTCTTGCAGCGTTCCAGCATAGCTCACCAGACGTGATAAGCAAAAGGACTAAGGTCTGGCGAGGTTGTTAGTCACCTTTGCCAATAAATTTACTGCAGTTGATGGCAATATGGTATAGCGCATCATAATCAACCTCGCCGTGCGAGCAAGCAGGCGCACCATCCTGCAGGAAAATAAAACCAAATGTTTGAACACACCTTCAGTGTTCAATGAGTCTGGGTAACAGAGTTCAACGGTAAGTTTGACAATTAGCCTGCTGAATAGGATGAAGTGCAGTCTTTCCCTGCAGCCGTAACACACGCCAGCATAGCTGATGCTGAAACCATGATGTGCTTTGCGAACTTGATGCCTTCGACTACCAAGCGAACTTCGTGAATATCGCGCTTCTTCCATCACACCAAACGAGCACTTCCTGCCTCTCTTCCGACACATGACCTTCGTTACATAAAAATACGTTTGCAGATAGCCTTCATTGTGCTCAGGCTCCACTTTTCATTGGGGATTTTGCCATGATCGCACGATGTCCCAGTCTCTGCTCACGCAGCGTTTGAATTCCCATTTTATCTTCCGCAGAAACTTTGTCCATGACGTTCAGTATGGGATTCACAAATTGTGACCTTAATATATAAAATATCACCAAATACTAATAGCTTGCTTCATAAACAGCTTCTCTATAGCTCGCAGTGAGGTCATATGACATCATCATCACTTTGTTTGCTGTAATTTGCCAAAAAATCTTTAAGAAATCGCATGTATTGGAACGTGATACTGCGGAAATTCGAAAAAATGAAAAACTGTTTTTGCACAGCTGTAACTTCTGAAGTAATGCAGATTCATTATTGAGATTTTCAGGGATTGTTGCAAATTCTTTCCTCTATAAATCCTGCTATTTTCATAGAATAATCTCGATTGGCTGCGGAGAAATTGCATTTTTCCTGGTGGGACATTTTTTTTTGAGCCACCCTGTACATGTGTATATATATATGTCAGTCGACCTATATATTTTTATATATAATTATATATATATATGTATATATGTAGGCTATATGTATATATATAAGTCGATTGAAAGTACAGGACAAAATAATTAGATTGCCGTTGCACTAACGCTGAATTTCCAATGAAGTCATAAATCGTCAATTTTTCTCCTGTGCATAACATAATTGTTTTGTGAACACCTCTTTATGATTTTTGTGCTAGTAACGCTTTAGCCTATACATCGGAGTTCTTCAGAATACTGGTAGTTTCTCTAGTAAATTTATGTCGGAGACTTTTGCTTAAGACTCGTTTCTGGGTTAGGTAGGCCCACATTAATTTCATGTCTACTATAGGCCTATTCTTAACGCCTCTGAGTAGTTTCTTGAAGAGGCGCTATATAAATTCTAATTTCTAATAATGAATGAATAATGAATTAATACAAAATCTACGATATTGATTCAGAGACATGATCAGTGGTCAACGATCTAGCTCTTGCAGCATGCACAATTGCACATGGTAGGCCAACATCACAAGCCTAATTCGCAGTTTTTTAGATTTGAAAGTCTATCTATAGTGCTTAAATCAAGGAGAAAAAATGAAGAGAAAGAGTCAATGAAGGTGTCAGCCATGGCTCGAAAAATAAATGAAATATCTTATTTGGCATAAGATCGAAAGTTTCATTTGTAGACTGCAGTAGCGATTCTTTTCCCGAAGTGCAATATGCCTAAATTTGAAAGTCTAAGCATATAGTGGTTCTGCCATGTTGCTATTGATGCAGTTTAAGCAGCTTATCAGATACAAACTTGTTCAACATCAACATTTTCAACATGCGATGCTTGTGCGAAATGGCCCTGTCTTG
The DNA here is from genome assembly GCA_945859605.1 of Lumbricus rubellus. Taxonomy (NCBI): domain Eukaryota; kingdom Metazoa; phylum Annelida; class Clitellata; order Crassiclitellata; family Lumbricidae; genus Lumbricus; species Lumbricus rubellus. Next base: position 24,485,705 of record OX243823.1, on the reverse strand, counting down.
AACCGTCTTGGACCTTGGCATGATCTCGCTCTCAGAGTCCACTGTATCGGTCTTAGTCCCTCGCCACTGTCTCGGTTTCGTTCTCTAAGTTTTAGGTACCCGTATCTCAAGCAATTCGTCTCACTGCTCATTATAAAATACCATCGCCATCTAACGAATGAAAGGCTATATTGACCTTTTGGATGGCATACTGAGAACTTGTGAGAAGCGCCCAGCATCCATGTAGACCTTACGCACTTCGTGCCTGCCTGAATGCTACACGATAGTGTCTAGTGCTACAACAAGACAGTGTTTATTGCTACAAGACAGTGTCTAGTGCTACAAGACAGTGTCTAGTGCTACAAGACAGTGTCTAGTGCTACAAGACAGTGTCTAGTGCTACAAGACAGTGTCTAATGCTACAAGACAGTGTCTGTGGCATTCCCAAAATTGTCGTGTGGATACACTCACAGTGAATAAACAGTCATTCGCTGTCAGCACGTATCTCCCAGCAGGGTACGTTATGCGTTGCAGATCCAGGGCACTCAGCTAGACCTCGGTTTATTATAGGCCTACATGTATGTGCCACACGAAGTCCAAGAAATGGGAAACGAGAAATGGGAAATGGGAAATGGAAATGGGTCTAGCATCTGCAAACACTACACCCAGAAGACGTAGAATAATAAATTTTCTGTTAGGTAGACCCTTTACGAACGAGTCTTTTACCCAGTTTACAGAATTGATGTCCCCACATCTTTCTCGCATCCCGTGAAAATGGTCAATCGGGCCGCATGCTCGTAACAGATGCGACATAAACACTCTACTCGCTCTCTTGCGATGAAATTTTGAGCCGTCGCAGTCCATGTCCCGACGGACCAGAAGAGGCGCTCCCGACTACAGCGTGGACACTGCATCAGAGTTTCAACTTTCACGCCTAAGCGCTAAGCAATTGCGAGTGAAGTACTTGCCCAAGATTCTTACGCGATGACTTGAGGTGGATTCAAACCTGCAACCCTTCGGCTGCAAGGCAACGAACATACCCACTACACCACGTACAGCGTCCCACAATCATAGACAACATAAACAGTCAGTAAAGACTTTGCTATTATTTTTACTGTCATAAAGTCGTTTAGACTCATTCAATTCTGCTTAATTGTTTGCTGTCTAGCGCTACAAAAATAGATAGATTTTTGTTAGATAATTCGTTTTTTCCATCGCTTTTTTGCGTCGGGTCAATCGGTGGAATAATTCTATCCATCTAGTTATTCTAGTATGTCAGATCCATCGATCAACGTTTAAATAATTAATCCATCGATTGATGCTCTCAAGTGAAGATGTCTTCGCCGCTTGAAGCACCATCGATCGATACATCGTCAGACTGAAGCATGTACATGTATACATGTAGTTGTATACATAAACACGTAAGTATATAATTATGTCCATATATATATACAGGGAAATTTAAAATAAGGAAAGGAGTGAGGCAGGGGTGCATTTTATCCCCTTTCCTGTTCAATCTGTATGCCGAGAGAATTATGAGGAGGGCTGGATTGGAGGAGGCAACAGAAGGGGTAAGGATAGCGGGGAAAATACTGAATAATCTGAGGTACGCCGATGATACGACATTATTGGCGGGTAAGAGGGACGACCTAGTTGAGTTAATAAGAAGAGTCAGGAAGGAAAGCGAAAAGGCGGGACTATACTTCAATGTAAAGAAAACAAAGGTTATGACAACTGCAACATACAAAAACTTTGAGGTGGATGGAGAAACGATAGAGGTAGTATCGAGCTTCACATTCCTGGGATCTATGATAGAGAAGGAGGGAAGAAGTGATATGGAAATAAGGAGGAGGGTAATAATGGGGAAAACGACAATGAACGGTCTGGAAAAGATTTGGAAGGATAAATACGTGAGCAGGGAAACAAAGAAAAGACTGGTAAGAGCACTGATCTTCCCAGTGGTCCTATATGGATGTGAGACATGGACAAAGACACGGGATATGGAAAAGAAAATCAACGCGTGTGAGATGTGGATTTGGAGAAAGATGCTAAGGATTTCATGGACGGAGAAGAGAACTAACGAATCGGTGCGCGAGGAGCTTGGAATAGAGAGGGAGGAGACACTGCAGCAAACAGCAACTTGGAGAAAATTGAGCTACTTTGGCCATGTGATGAGATCTAACGGTCTGGAAAAGGAGCTGATGACGGCATGCGGTGAGGGAAGGAGAAGATGCGGAAGACCTAGGAAGAAATGGTTGGATGAGGTACAGGAAAAGTCTGGCATGAGACTGGAGGAGCTACGAGAGGCGACTAGAGAGAGGAGACGTTGGAGAGAATGCACCAAGGCTTTCGCCAGAGCTCCAGAAGCTGACGGCACCAGGTGACCAGGTGATATATACATATATATATATGTGTGTACATGTATGTGTGTAGGTATATACAATACATGTAGGGCATTGTAGGCCTGTAATATTGTATATGCATACATTTATGTGTGTGTATGTGTGCGCGCGTGCATGTAGGTGTGCGTGTGGGTGTTTGTGTATGCGTGTGTGTGCGCGTGTGCTTGTGTATGCGTGTGTATGCGTGCGTACTTGTGCGTGTGGGACAATGTGGGTGCGTGTTCTTGCGTGTGGGTGTGTATGTGTGTGTATGTGTGTGTATGTGTGTACGTGTGCGTATAAGCTTACGTGCGTGTGTGGGGATGCGTGTGTCGGCTATTGGTTCAACCGCATGGTGTCCAATGATTGATGATGCTAGCAGACACTCATTATCGTACCAATATATATATATATATATATATATATATATATATAGCACGTGACATCATCGTGACGCATGTATACGACGTAAAATTCTATCAGTCCGCAACATAGGAAATTGCTTCCGTTAGTCTCATTTGACGTCACTTCATCTTCTCATCACGTGACTCCACTTAGTCTTCCGTGATCACGTGACTTCCTCGGATGCATTAGACGGCAAGACCAATCTATACGTACATTGTTACGTTCGTCTAGGTATGATTATAAGAAAAGTAGGCCCCGGGTTGAAATAACATATGAGTTTAATAACAAGAGCAGTATGTACAGCGAAATTTACACAATACCTTCACAAAGAAGAACCCGGGAAGACCGGAAAATGCAGAGCACCTGCGAAACACCAAGAACGTCAGCCAGTCTAGCAAAGACCACTGTAGCCGCACGTTAAACTCGTCCAGAAAACTCATCAAAGAAGTCGAAACACACAAAGAAGAACGACTCGGAAGTCGAAAACCACAAACGATGTGGCGCAACATCAAAAAGAGCGAGCAACGCTCAACACCAACGGAGACCGTAGCCTCAAGAGACACAGCACACAAATTGTCTAACTAGCCTACGCTTCACACGAATTTATAGATAGGCAGGACGACTGGCGCCAAGCCCATCCCTACGTTAATCATCTACAAGACCAGGTGTTTAACTAATGTCTGATAGTAGCAGCATAGCAGGAGTTAGACACAAAGTATCTAACAACATGTACATCATCCCGTATAATATTATCTCGAATATACGTGCACATATAATTATATAACCCATATATGTAGATCTATGTATGCATAGACCCTATTCAGAGTTTATGACCTGTACCGCTGACCTCTTTATTCGTATATTTTGATATACACTGTGTCCGGAAAAAAAGGGACCCATTTTGTAAATATGAAAATAAATAGTAAATATTCATCGATTTTCACAATTCAAAGACCGTTTTTATCCTAACATATTTCTCTAACAATTGTGAAAATATAAAAGTTCCAGTCCAAATAATGACGTCATGATGACGTCATTTGCACAAAAAGTCAAATTTAAGAGATAAATGCGCAAAATCATCAAAAATTTCAATATTTTCATGATGTAATTTATCGATAATAAATGTAAGTTTAATTTTAGTTTTATATCTGAATTAATTTGTGGTCAAAGTGTACACCTTTGGCCTCAACGTAAGCTTCAAAACGGTCGCGCTAATACCAACAGCAGCATCGATAACCAGCGTATCAAAATCCTCTCCAGCAGGCATTAACAATTCGCTCATGGAGTTCTTCAATGTTTCTTATCCTTGTGTTGTACACCTTCTCCTCCATCAGTCTCCAACTCTTATTGTCAGCGGGATTTAAGCAGGCATGCAGCCGTTTAGCGGCCAAATATTAAGAGGAATGAAATCTGAGTCTCCTTAGTCAACAGTTCAACAGATTGACGAACTCAGTGAGCTGAAGCGCTATTTTGTTAAATGTGTAGGCTGTTGTTCCGAATATTCCCGGATATCAGGCACCACTTTTTTACAGAGCAGACAATCCCTCTAATAGGCTGCATTTATATTCACTCCTGGTTCTATTAAATGGATTTCCGTTTTACCAAAAGCCAATATACCAACCGAAATCATGCATGAATGGCCGGCTAAATGAACTTTAGTATAAATGACGTAATTATGACGTCATCATTGTGACTAGAACTTTTATATTTTCACCAATGTTAGACAAATATGTCAGGATTAAAATGGTGTTTGAATTGCAAAAATCGGTGAATATTTACTATTTATTTTCATATTTACAAAATGGGTCCCTTTTTTCCGGACACAGTGTACATGTATATATATAATTTATATATATTACAATAATGTGAAAGAGATGCATATACATGTAGCATATCGTATCGTGTATACGAAATTTTATAAAGCACCGCTAATAGCTGTCTCAGTGTGACAGCCCCGAGGAAATAAGAAAGTCTTCGAGCAGCGAAGGGATGTATACAGTTCATACATAGGCCTACAGTATGATATACAATTAGGCCTATATATATACGTGTATATTATACTTTAGGGTACACGTTTGTAAACGATACGGTAAAATGCTGGAGGAAATAATATGGATAGATTGGAGATCGGTCTGTAGCATGCTTGAAACGACAAAAACCGACTGAAAAGCGAAATAAATCGTCGTTTTTAAAAAATGAAGTAAAACCGAACCCACCAATACACAACCACGACGCCCCATGTTTAATCGGCTTCGATGCATCATGGTAACAGCTTTTCAACCGTATTATCAGTTGACTCGAGTCTGGACCACACAAGCTCTATGCATATTGCACAATGCACAGTCTGCATTATTTCTTCTTCTACTTCATGATCCGTTGGCTGAGCCTGAAAGCCCATAAGGGACATGCATTTTTTTTTAATCTATGGTGCGCACTAGATGGTTTCTAGTGCGCACTAGATATTATCTACTGCGCACTAGATATTATCTACTGCGCACTAGATATTATCTACTGCGCACTAGATAAATAAAAAAATATCGCATGTCCTCTATGGACTTCCGTACGCACCGGTAGGTGTCCACTGCGCATTTGACTACTTTCTTCCATGAGTCCCTGTCTTGTGTCAGTTCCTCCTGCGCATTCATCCTGCACCACTCTTTATTATTTAATGTCTGGTAATTCCCTCTTATGCTATCGGCTTGCTATTTACTGAGCTCGGCTTATACTCCGCTTTCTTCTCCTGCATGTATAATTCATAAGAGTACTGAGACAAATCCAATTAACTTCAATTAGCAATGTCTCATTGCGCGAGAGATTATTCCCATCTGTTTCTGCATGTGCATTGTGTGCTTTACGTGGCTCATTCTCTCATGAAGAAATCTTTCTTGGCCTTGCATGTGTCACAGACTCGTAATTGGCCAGGCCTATACATCTAAAATTCTTGCGCTGGCAGCTATGTAGGTCTATATGACCCAAGAACTATGGATAGGCTAAGGGTATACGAGGTGACAGCACTTGTCACTTCTGAATTATATATCTGCCACCTTTGAGGCTGTGGACCATTTTTTCTGTCCCTGCTTCTCCATAAATTGGGGTTTCTGACTTTCTTGTCCTGTACTTAATTGACTTGAGCAACTCTCTTTTGCATGTACACTTGTTATGGCACCACTTCAATGTTACTACTCAGAAGCCCTCCTGACTATAGCGCGGACACTGACTCGGAGTTTCACGCCGAAGCGCTGAGCAATTGCGAGTGAAGGACTTGACCAAGGTCCCTATACACAGCGGCTTGAGGTGGATTCGAACCTGTAACCCGCCGGCTGCAAGGCAACGAATAACTAATACTCCACCGCCCCCCCCCCCCCCCCAGCATACAGTCTGCAGTCGTGAATTATGATTATTTTGTTATATTCGTCCAGAGCTTTTCTGAAAATTTGACGTCCACACAGACGACACAGTGGCATGCTTGACCATGCTTTACTTTTGCTTATAATGTTCACACCGCGCCACTGATAACACCGCTCGATAAACGTTACTAATTACTAAGAGAATGTCAGTGGCTCATTGTCTACACTTTACAGTGATTGTATAATGTATATCCTACACTCTTAAGAGTTATAGGTCTATGCACGACAGACAGACGTGGGCTATGTCCATTTATGTGTCTTGAAAGAGATGCTTAATCCATTTACAAGCATTTGATTAATTGTTATGTCTCTCACGGGTGTATAAATCCATAAATCCAGAGTGCATTTGCCTATAATAATGCATTCATGCATGCACGCTTATACAATATACAATGATAATTATATTATAGGTTATGCATTATGCATAGGTAACACGTATTCCTGTATAAGGAATACGTGTTACCTATGCATAATGCATACACATATTATGTGTATAACTGTGTGTGTATGTGTGCATCAGTGTGCTTGTGTGCGTATGTTTGCGCGTGTGTATACGTCGGTGTTATTAGTTGTCTGTATAGAGGTGTTCGTGTGTATTTAGGCGTGTGTGCCTGCGTACGTGTGTGTACGTGTGTGCGCGCGCAGGTGCGTATGTGTGACGACGTGTGCAAGTGAATGTGTTCAGTTGTCTGAGTTTAGGCATGTGTCTGCGTGCGTGTGTGGGTGCGCAAGTGTGTATACATGTAGGTATGCGTGCTTGTGCCTGTGTGTATGTGTGCATGTAGGTATGCGTGCTTGTGCCTGTGTGTATGTGTGCATGTAGGTATGCGGGCTTGTGCCTGTGTGTACTTGTGCCTGTGTGTATGTGTGCATGTAGGTATGCGTGCTTGTGCCTGTCTGTAGACTGTATGTGTGTGTATAGAGGAGCATGTAGGCGTTTGCGTCTGTGTGTGCGCGTGTACAAGCCCGCGTGCGCGTGTGTTTGTAGGTACGCGTGAGTGTACATGTGTGTGTGTGTGTGTGTGTGTGTGTGTGTGTGTGTGTATGTAGGCGTAGGCCTATGTGTGTGCGTATGTGTGCGTTTGTATGTGTGCTTCTAAGAGCGTGCGTGCGTGCATGTGTGTGTATGCCTACGTGTGTGTGTTAGGTTGAAATAAACGGAGTATGTGGTCGAGGGCGGCCAATCAGTTCCTTCGTTGACGCGTCGACTACAGTAGACCGTTGAAGGCGAAGGCGCTTGAGGCGGTGGCGGTGGCGGTGGTTGAGGCATCGATCGACCGCAGCGAGGGAAGGAAAGGCCGTAAGAGGGGGAGGCACCGGCAGCGGTGGCGGCGGCGGCAGAGAGGGGAAGCAACGGCGGCGGCGGAAACTGCAACCACTCCTCCTCATCCTCCTCCTCCTCATCCCCCTTCTTCTCCTCCCCATCCTTCTCATCCTCATCCTCCACTCGTTCTGCTTCAACCATTAGTCTGTTTGCAAAGGCTGCTGCGACGAGTAGCTGCTATTCGGATGCAATCGATACGAGAGATCGAACGAGTGTTTATCGACTGTTGGAGATGCAGGCGGGGTGGTGGTGATGCTGATACCGGTGGTGGTGGGGTCACAATTACCATCGACAGCTGTATCGAGATCCTCTTCTGCTACTACTGCTGCTGAGTCATTGACGTCATCGTCATCGTCATCATCGAGTGACGACGGCGACAACAGAGGGCGCTTCCGGTTCCTCCTCCTTCTTCTCCATCACCTTCTCCTCTTCCTTCTCTTCCTTCTCCGAAGGTAATGCTGGTAATGCTGTCGCTTGTCGGAAATAATTGCTGACCCAAGTCACCAATTATCGCTCAATTATCGGACGGCGAAGATCGAGCGAATCGACGAAACGCTCAACGCGCGCAATTCATTTTGCACATTGCACAACCATTGCGCAAAAATCACACTTAGGCTTACACACACATTGGGCCTATACATACACAATTACACACGCGCGCACACACACATACACACATGCACACACATACACACACACACACACACACACACACTCTGACACACATCTACAGAATAACACGCCCACACACACGCATACGCACACACACGCACGCATACACACCTCTACAAATTACCCACACGCACACGCATTCATACTTACACGCACACCTATACATACAAGCTGTAGCGCACATCTTTGCTGTAGGCCTAGGCCTACTATGTTCACCGCTTATATTGTGGAAACACGGCTCAATTTGTCTGAAATCGCTCATGAAGCATCGAAATTCTAAAGTGCTGCTTGAAAACTGTGGGGCCTAAGAATAGACCCAATGATTAAATTTGTATTGCTCTATCAAAAAGGTATGCCGAAGGTTGGGATGTGTGGTTAAAAACATTGCCTAGTGCGCTTTATCGCTCGCAAGCTTAGGCTATAGTCTATCAAACTCTGTGTAGCAGCGATTTAGCAACGGTTGAAATGAGTTAGGCCTATAATGTCAAAAGCGCGTGGAGCGAGGGAAATAATTCTCCTGTATAAAGAAGATAACTCATGGGAGATTTATTTACATTGCAGTACGTTTCAGTTGGGATATATTCACAACGAGTGGGAAGTTTCTTCTGCGCATCTAATAAGACCGAGCGTTTTATCAACGTTCGGTCCGACAATTTAATGCCGTTGGCGCTCAATCATGTCTCACCGTTTTCTCGCGGTCAACTTCGCACGGCTTTCTATCTGGATAGGCTTTCTGTCTGGATAGGCTTTCTATCTGGATAGACTTTCTATCTGGATAGGCGGCAGAGTCCCTTCTGTCGACTATCATCTGGTATAGGGGCTGGTGGTGGTGGTGGTGGTGGTGGTGGTGGTGATGGTGGTGGTGGTGGTGTTGGTGGTGGTGGTGGTGGTGGTGGTGGCGGCGGTGGTGGTGGTGGTGGTGGTGGTTGTGGTGGTGGTGGTGGTAGTGGTGGTGGTGGACCAAATTGTATTCTGTGCGTGCACTTAACGGCTAGTCTGTCCATTCACTGTGTCACGGTGCTACGTTGCTCACGGTGAATGGGTTCTGGTTTGCATTTCGCTTTTTGGATGCCATCATTGCGATGTTGAATGTCGTGATTTCCAGGGAAGTTTCCCATCGCTGTGTAATGGAAGGACGTGTTATGTGGACCCTAAGAGAATATGGCTAGTCTCATCTCTTAGGCCTGCTTGCAGAGGTTTTCTTAGAATGGCGCAATATAAATGGGCTACTGAATAATAAATGAGTGAGAGCGAGTAAGAGAGTGATGAGCGGTTTGAGTTGAGCAATCGAGTGCAGCGATGAGCTGAATGGAGATTAAGCGAAAATGAAGAGGACGAGCACTGTTCGTAATGCGGCAGTGTCAGTCTCAACTCTCAAGGCTGGGTAAAGGAGGAGGGCGACGGTAAGTAGGCCTAAATAACGATCCTTTGTTATAGAACAAAGTCAATTATAGGCTTGCGTGTCACTTTTTGTTGTTGTGATACTGTGGGGCTGGGCCCACAGTTTTCCTGAACAAGAATAGGGTAACCGCATTTGTTAATCAAAACTGCGGGACCGGGTTCTGCGACACCCTTCCCCCTATTAAGTATTAATGCGAGGTGGCATTCATGCATGAGAACCATAATGTGTGTTGGATGCAAGTATAATAATATTATTAGGCCTACAGATATCTTCCTGATTCTGAGGATGGTTATTTTGAGAGGGATCACATAAAGAGAGCGTGCAACATGCAGACACTGTCAGACCTATAGGCCTAATAGGGAATGGCGATGTCATGATTATGTCGTAAAAACATTTCAGATTGTAGACTTAGGCCTACTCCTCGAATGCCCCGCTAGTCAGACTGATTCATATAGGTCTATCCGATTAATTAGCATAAATGTAATAAATGAGACATAATAATTATTGTCTCCATGCGTCATTAGCTTATGTTGCTCGCGTTCAATGCTTGCGCGCATCATCGAAAAATAATTATGATGTCGAAAATAATTGCCAATTAAGGCGACTCAGAATATTGAGATTCACGATTCAGTCAATGACACAGCCCACGGCTTCTATCCCCCCTCCCAAAAAAGCATCCGGACTCAATTCCACCCTCCACTCCTGGGCCGGCCAATACCATCCCCTCTAAACGTAGGCCTAAGTTTATGCTCAATTCTGAATCGATGTGTAGGCCTAATGCTGAGCTCAAGTTGCACCCGCCCTGTAGCCTCTTAGATGGCTTATAGGGATAGAAAACAGTTGAGACGCCGTCACAGAATGCACCTCCTACCCGTTTTTTGGTTAGGTCCTCAAAAATGATGGCTTGCACATAATAATATTTAATTGTCAGAAACTAATGATGATAATTTTATCGATATTCGTTTCAATCGATTTATTTTTCTTATACATGCGATGTCTTTTGTTTTCTACAGGAAATTAAGTAAGCTTACGTCATGCTTACGTCACGCATATATTTTATGAAGACTTCCGGTGGATTAGTTTCGATCGTTTGGCAAATAATGGTGGAAGCTTTTAAGATTTCAAGGTAAGTTAGAAATTCTCTTTGACTGAGCCTTTACTCCGGCAATTTTTTCAGTTGTTTACTTCATTTAATGTATGACTATATTTTTGAACAGACTTATGGTTTAATTTTATTTCAGAGTGCTTTGGGGGCCGGTGGATAACAAGCTGGCGTAGAGTGCGAGAGGTAGCGAGTTCGGCTTAGTTATAGTAAGCGGGTCCCTATGTGTTGGTTAGGGTCAGGTTAGGCACCGTGAGGGTCGGTTAGGATCAGGTTAGGCATCGTGAGGGTCGGTTAGGGTTAGGAATAGGGTTAGTGCAGTCGTTCGTTAACATAGGGACCCGCTTACTATAACTATGCCGCGAGTTCGAGCCCCCCGTTTGGCGAACATGCTTTGTAGACTGCTATTAGCGCCGTGTATTGCATGCTGTCTGTTCATTAGTATAGTTAAGAATTGTGTATTCTGTGATCTGCGTTCTTGTGAATCGTTTAGACTGCATAATTGTACAGGCCTACACTGTAACCGGTTGCGGTCTGTCAACCGGATTGTTGAATAAAGAAAATTATCATAAATTATTATTACTTTTTCTCGTGTTACCGTGCGGCTGAAGCCTTAAGGTTGGGATACAAGTAAGTTGCGGAGCGCACAAAGTAGCAAGAAGCTCGGTCGAACTATGAAAGGCATAACTGAAGTATCGGGGGCCGTGAGTGTCGGTCAAGGTCCGGTTTGACGTCGTGTGGGTCGGTTATGGTTAGGTTTTGTGTCGTCATATTTAGATAATGTCCAAAGATACTTCATTATGCTTCGGTTGCGATTCGCAATTACAATTTCGATGAAAATCATCATCCATAGTTCTGCATCAATTGATTGATTTGATTTCAATGCCTTCCATTGTACTGGTTTGTATGTATACCGTATATAATATTATGTAGTTTCAGTTTAACGTCGCTGCGTGACAACAAGGATCATTAGCGATGCCCTCCTCGTTTATCCAGGCTTTGGACTGGCACTGGCAGAGTGCAACCAGTGAAGGAGTTAAAATTGGTGTGTGCCATTTCAATATAGAGTATTGTGTATACGTACGGAAACGTCGACCATGAAACTTCGAGATATATCGGATTTTAAGATTTATTGTGAACTGATTCACTCTGACTCGGTATGCCAATGAGCTGCTATACAGCTATTCATAGAAGAATATAATATGCAGGCCTGTTAGTTTTTAGGCCTATATAGTGTATACACATAGAAATGTTTTCTAAGCTTAAGCCATAGATTAGAAACGTCACGCTATAAGGCCACCAATAAGCTTTTTAGCAGAGATTTATAACATGCAGCCAACTTCTTTCTCAGCCAACAATGCAAATGACAAGACGGACAGAAACACAGATGCGGACATACAACGGATAGAACAGAGCATAAACAGACAGACAGACAGACAGACAGACAGACAGATAGACAGACAGAGCATGAGTTTGTCTGTGGCACACGTGTTCAGACATGTCTAGAATTGTTTCTCGGCATGTGCATGCGTGTGTGCATGGCGACAATAATATTAGAGTCAGTCTTGCATAATACAATGGGCGGCTTGCTTGATATTGTCTGATATATTGTATGTATCAGCTGTATGTATTTGTTGATCTATCTGAATTATAAACAAGTTTTGGTTTTTTTATGTACGAGCATTTGCTATAGCGCCCCATCAAGATTACTACTTCGAGGCGCTCCCGACTACGACGCGGACACTCAGCCGGAGTTTCTCGCTGAAGCGCATGAGCAATTGCGAGTGAAAGATTTGCTCAGGGTCCCTATACGTCCGCGGCGGCTTGAGATGGATTCGAAACCGCAACTTTCCGGCTCCAAGGATGTTGCAGGGAATAATTGTGAATAGATGGAAGTTCTTATACTAAGTTCCATACTGTGCCAGAGTCATCGTCTTGACTGGGTTGTGGGGTGGGTGTCTGAAGGGTTAATTAGTTCATGCGCCCCTGGCCTGTTCGCCGATACGGAAAGAATGGAGCGGTCCACTGGCGTGTCCAGAGTCCGATATCCGGAGTGCGGCAGTGGAATGAGAATGAATCTTCACCAGACGACGTCCATCGTGCTTTGGAAGGTGCAGTCAGGTCACGCTCTGTCGGATGCCGCTCTAACACAAGCAGTCTGCTGATTGACACACCGATAGAACATCTTTGTAAATGAGACTTGCTGCTGCAGTATCCATTTAGGCTATGTGTGTGTTTTATAGTGTGTGTGTGTGTGATACTGCGTATGCTTACAAAAGGCCTTGCATGTGTGCATACATGTGTAAGTATAGGCCCCTATGTGTTTGTATCTGTATATATTTATGCAGGATTTTTGTACTTGGATGAGTTTGTCGATGTGTATGTGCAATTATGCATGCATATGATTATATGTTTGTATGCGCACTTGTTATAGCGCCCCTTCAAGCTCTCTCTACTCAGAGGCGCTCCCGAATGCAGAGCGGACACTGCATCGGAGTTTCACGCCGAAGCGCTGAGCAATTGTGAGTGAAGGACTTGTCCAAGGTCCTTACGCGGCGAGGTGGATTCGAACCTCGAACCTTCCGGCTTCAAGGCAACGACGCCACCACTACACCACCGCTATATGAATAGCACTAGGCAGATAGCCTCACCATAGAGCTCGTTAACAATAATTGCATTCCATAGGTAATAACTATTGTTCGTCCATGGGTAGAATGCAATTGTATTTTGTTATTTTTTTTACACAAACTTAGACATGCTGAAACTCCAAAGAGTTCATTGAAAATTATTCGCTTTAGCCATGACCCCAAATAACTCATAAAAGTTTGAACATAATGTTATAATATTTTGACCACTGTGCTGTGATCTTCGCATCGGCCTCCTGTTCAGCGATATGTTTGCTTCATATTGGGCTATCTATATAAATAAAAATGAAACTTTCCAATAGTTCGTGTTACAATCACGCCCAAAGTTACGCACCGATTGTTGTGAAAATTTTCCAAAACCTTCCATTCCAATAGCACCGTGTTTTAAGATTTTCTTTCCAGAAAAAAACGCAATCTTTTCCACAAAAAGTGAACTTTGCAATACCTTCGACCGCCATTTGCAAATTCAACCAAATCGCACGCTTGCAAAATTTCACAATCGTGTTTAGCCGAAACACAGTGACGAAACATGAATGAGTTCGCGTGCCGTGACGACATAAGCGAGTCCATTAATAATATTTTACGAAAGCGGCCTTCAAACATTCTTGGGCTGTCAGTAAGGGACAGTGTGAGGGAGGAAAGGAGCGGAGGGGAGGGGGAGGGAAGGGGAGGGGAGGAGGAGGGGGAGGTTAGGGGGAGAGTGAGGGGAAGGGGGAGAGGGAGAGGGGAGGGGGAGGGAGAGGGGAGGTCTTTTCTGCCACAGCAACGCGTGGCCGGGTACAGCTAGTAGTTTATAAGAAGTTGAATTGTACAGAATAAGGGCCTATAGTATACATACTATGGCACAGTGGCGGATCCAGAACTGTTTCAAGGGGGGGCCAAAATCTTAGATCTTGGATGGGGAAAAAAATTTTTAGTCATCTGCAAGAAATTTTTTCGGGAAAGTCATACCATTTCATGACCTTTTTTAGTCATCTGGCCAAATTTTCGGGAAAGTAATTCATACCATTTCATCCGCCAAAAAAGTTGATGACCTTTTTTTTAGTCTCCAACTTGAAAACCGATCGGGGGGGGGGGGCCACGTCCCGTGCAATTTTCCATTACACCCATGTTCGTATTGCTAATTTCAGACCAAATGGGGGGGGGGGGCCACGCCCCATGGCAGTTTTCGATGGGGGCCATGGCCGGATTGGCCCCCCCCCCTGGATCCGCCCCTGCTATGGCATACTTGGCTCAGGTGCATTGCGTGCAGGAATTAAATTCCTGCCATTAAAAATTGTCTGGAATAAAAAGTGGGCAATTATTATATGAACCGTGTCTTGGCGATTCGTTTTTGCCGACCATAATTATTATTGCAACTGAGTGCAATTGACGCAATGCTCTTTCAGCCGATTCCACATCCATTCGCTTGAATTATCAATGGCTTACGCATGGCCGATTGCGTTTCCATGTATAGAACTGCTTCGGAATTCATTAGTCGACTTACGTGTCGTGCTTGAAAGCTGCTTCTGCTTATAGATAATTCCCACACGGTCTTGCATTAAGTGACCGCTGGCTTCGTTAAGTTCACGTCGTTCGATCCTGACGCTTTGGTCAGCTTTTATAGATTCACGGCTTATGTTGAAGAACGGTATAGATGTCATTGACGTACATGTATAATCTCACTCGTCAGCTTTGAGCGCCCGTGAAACGACCTTTTCATGGCTGACCAGTGCACAATGATTGTAATAATTATATCGATATGCGTACTATGAGTTGGTGCAGCCATTATTATTCAATGTAAAAAAGCATGAAAACTATTATATTTTGAAACCCATTTGGGGGTTAACCCAAGGGTCGGATTTAGGCGGATTTTGGATATGTTATTCAGCAACAAATTCTGATCAGGAAACCGTTTAAAAAACTTCTGATCCCAGTTTGCCCAGGGTGACAGAATTTTTTATCTTGATTGCCTGGACTATAGAGATATTAATATAAACCATGAAGCGGTTGGATGTATGTCATTATTATGAACAGCCATAAAGTTATATATCCTGTAATTCGCATTGCTATGATACGGCTTGTGTTATTACTTTCTCCGAGATACGTATCGTAAAATAAGCATCAGTAAATCATTTATCACACATCAGAATAGCTGGGGTATATATACATTCAATTTCTGCCTGGTTTCTATCGCCAGGTGGTGCCTGGAACAATTTGTAAGTCGTGTTTCCTCAAACGCATTTGTTTCCGAGATAGAAAAAATGCTTTATTTGCGTATAAATGTAGCCTATAAGTAGTAGGTCTACTCACTCCCAAGCACACTTTAAACACCCAGTCATACACGTATACCATAAATACCAGCGCACATGCACTCACATAAACACCCAAACATACAGGCACACAAACACCCAGACCTACATGCACACATAAACACCCAGACATTCATACACACAAACACCAATACATATAAAAATATGCACACATAAACACCCAGACACACAGGCACACTTAAAATCTCACACACACACACACACACACACACACACACACACACACACACACACACACACACACACACACATACATACAAGCACACATAGGCAACAAGACATGCATTCACACATAAACAAACAGGCATACACGCACACACAGACACCCTGCAGACTGACCTGTGCGTCTATGTATATGCAAGCAAGTAAGTAAGTAGATTGTATTTGCATCTGACAAGCGCACATGCATTACAATATTACATAAAACGATTATACACACACATTTAAAAATCATGTGTGAAAACTGTGTGTGTACAACTCATCATCATCATCATCATCAATAACACTGGGCTCAATGCCCGTAGGAGTCCGACGCCACTCTCTCTCTGAGTCTGTCTCGTGCCATGTTGCCCAGCCTCAACCGGTCCAGTCAGCAGGCCTGCTCCATCCAAGTAACATCTTGGAGCATCTAGACCACCTTGTCCGATTGAAGAGAATCGTGAAAAAGAGGCATGAAGGACAACGTGGGTCAATGCCCGTTGTGTCCCATGCTCTCTCCCACGACTCTCTCCATCGGTCTGTCCTGACCGACCTGTGCATGTCTGCTCCACATCATGACACCTTGAAGCATCTGGGTAGCTATGTCACTTGTGTCGTGGTTTTGGCGGATTACAATCGTCTTGGTTTTTCACTGCCAGCGTATCGCCACCCATCTGGCAAACCTTCCTCATTTTGTCCGGGCTTAGGACCGGCACAGGGACGTTGTTGGTTCCCTGTGGCAGAGGATGGATGCAGTTTAACGTCATGCCCAGGACCTTGTGTACAACTGTACATATATAATCATATATAATTATATATATATATATTAATCATATATGTAAAATTATGTATATATATATTATATATGCATTGTATATATGATTATATGTGTACAACTGTACATATATAATCATATATACAATGCATATATAATATATATATACATAATTTTACATATATGATTAATATATATAATTATATATATATTATATAATATATATAATTATATAATATATATAATATATACATGTATAAATTGTATATGTGTGTATCATATTGCGTGCAGATGTGGAAACTATAGACAGAGAACGACGCTGACTGCAGTGTCTACATTGGCCAAATAAGTTGCAATCGACGCTGGTTCTAGAAAATCGTGCCGACAACGACAAGATGGCGCTGCAACTGTCATCTGATTTATGAGCCCGTTTGGAACGTTTAATCTCACCGCCTCTTCTTCCCCCTCTTCTTCTTCACCGTCTTCAACGTTACAGTGTGCCCGGCCGCAGACGCCTTGCGTCCGCAATTCGTCCGCAATAGTCCACCAGTCCATCGATCCAGCGTTCGGCCAGGCCGTCCTCCTCTCCTTCAGTCTCTCCTTCGGTCATTCATCGGTGATCGTCGCTGCCTTCAATGCCTCGCCTGATCATACGAAAGTCGGCTCTGTCGACGACGCATTACTGTCGTCGGTGGTTTCCGGTAACTTCCGGTAAGAACCAGCGACGGAAGGCGAGCGAAGACAGCTACAGAAGCGACAGTGATGGACGCTGGACGGACTCGTCGGTTGGGAGGGGACGCGGAGGTGAAGCGGTTGCCGGAGTAGTTGGAGGAGGAGGGAAAGGGCTGATTAGTGCAGGTAAGCCTTGTTGTTGTCTCTTGTGTTGTATGCTGTCGGTTGCTTATCGCGGGGATTATATAGGAAGAAGGCGAATCTCTGAAAGAATGAGAGAGAAGGAGAGACAGATAGATAGACAGACAAATAGATAGATAGATAGATAGATAGATAGATAGATAGATAGATAGATAGATAGATAGATAGATAGATAGATAGATAGATAGATAGATAGATAGATAGATAGATAGATAGATAGATAGATAGATAGATAGATAGATAGATAGATAGATAGATACAGAAAGACGCACACAGAGCGAGAGACAGACAGACGCGATAGACAGATACGTAGACAGACAGAGACATATACAGATATAGAGAGATAAAGAGACACACACATAGAGACAGAGAGAGACACAGACAGACAGGGACAGATACAGAGAGAGAGAGACACACACAGAGAAAGAGAGACACACAGACAGATAGGGACAGATACAGAGAGAGAGAGACACACACACACAGAGAAAGAGAGCGAGAGAGAGATGCAGAGAGAAACACACACGGAGAGAGACAGATAGAGAGAGAGATGCCCATATTGCACACAGACAGACCGACGGATTGACACAGCCAAACAGACATGCATTCGGACAAAGCCCTACCATGCAAGTAGATGTAATATTTGCCCTCTGGATGTCTTTTATTATTTCCTGAGGGGGGTGCTCGGTAGTACAGTGGTTAGCGCGCTGAACTGTCAACCAAGAGGTCTTTTATTATTTCCTGATTCCTCCTCTTCTTTTTTGGGGTCTTTTATTATTTTCCTGATGCATAATTAATTACTTAGCTATTTTTTAAGAAGCCTGATATTGAAGATAAATTAAGTTAAAATGGCGCTAAAGGATAAGCTGGGGGTGTTTTCCATTGAAGAAAATATCAGCTAATAAACCAGTTAAAACCAGTTAAAAATTAAGGTCGTAAGAATACTGCCGAAAAGTCTCTAGCTAATATATTTAGTGCGATGTGCGAATAAGCGAATATCTCGAGAAAATCGGTATTGGTTACGAAAATTATGCAACTACCGGTTGAATTGTTAAACGCAGCTCCCGTTCCCCCTCCGCCCGCAATTTGCATGTAATTCGCCCCATTTCTATACAGGTAGACGTTACCAGGAGCGGTACTACTGTTACCAAATTCTATGTACGTCGAAACGAAATAGTATCCGGCTTTACCGGGAGTGAAACGGGTCAGTCCCGCACTTATGACACCATCGGTTTTGAATCTTACACTATCGAAAGTAACTCTTGTGTGAGTTTTAGCGATTAAGAATTGCCAAGTTAAAGAATGAATGCTAAGCGCGGGACCGATTGAGATAGAATCTACATACTGCTTCGTAGCTGCATCGCTGGCGTTGTTGGGTTCGTGTAGTCCTGTAATGTAAGCATCATGCATAAAGATGGACTTATACACATTTATTTTAGACGGAGGAGTGCCATCGAGTGACTTAACCATCTCTAACATGATTTCATTGTTTATTCTAAAACGAAATCCATCCATCGATTGTAATGTAATAGGATTGTTTAACGAACATTGTAGTTTATTTCGTATACTACCTAAGAAAATAGTGAATTCTTTATTTTCTCCTCTCAAGTCCTTACAACCCATTGAACGCAGACGATCGGAGCCAACGTTTAAGATTAGATCACCAGTCATGGTATCACCAGTTTTAGACACCTTCAATGTAACTTGTTCATCAACGTATTTCTTATTCGTCAAATGATTATCGTTGGACGGAGAATCGTCGTGATTCGTTATCAAATCAATGGCTTGACCCCAACTTAAGGCCTCATCCATTCCTGCTGTCAAAGGCTTCGTTGTGGGCAGTCCTTTAATTTTGTGACCACCCATTTTTAAATTTCCAGTCGCGATGTTTGCTCCATCCAATCGAAGAAAACTAGCATTTACTTGACTAAGAGTGACACCTCCAGCGATTACTCTTTGTGATGAACCAACATCGGTGTGACCGAATTTATCGACAGGCATTTTATATATAATAATAATTTTTAATGCAGATTAGTCATCGTATACATATAATTGCATTACCTGAATCCCTCCTGTAGGATCATTATCCTTTGTCACTACTGCAACTCTATAATATTGATACGCATCCATAGGCATAATAATATCATAAAATGTCAGAACAGCCTCTGAAGTAGTTGAAGAAAGACGTGATGATATGGGTACAAACACTGCTCCATCATTGCTAGCGGTTAAAATTAAATCATCTATATATTCGCTTTTAAACGCAATTCTCCAAATTTTAACTGGCTCAGGACATTTAATTTGTAACCAAGTGAACACACCTTTACCTGGAATCCAAGCTGCGTTCACATCATCGGTAAGATTAGTGAAAGCATGGTAGGCTTTGCTTCCGGAAAAACAAAAACCGGCACTAGCAACGAATCCTGTCACACTTACATCAGCTTCCAAGGGAGGAATATACCCAACACGACACTTTTTCAGAGATTTATCGACGTAATTCTTTGTAGCGGCATCTTGAGCTGAAAGAGGATCGCTTAAATCGTTGATATTATTACTATTCATTAGGATATTTTGGTAAACGTCGATTTTTCGATCGTTAGACGCTCTACCGATTCTCATTATATTTTCTGCGCCTATTTTGCATAGAAATCCATCCGTCGATTGTAATGTAATAGGATTGTTTAACGAACATTGTAGTTTATTTCGTATACTACCTAAGAAAATAGAGAATTCTTTATTTTCTCCTCTCAAGTCCTTACAACCCATTGAACGCAGACGATCGGAGCCAACGTTTAAGAACAAGTCGCCAGTCATGGTATCGCCAGTCTTAGACACTTTCGAAGCATCAACGTATTTCTTATTCGTCAAATGATTATCGTTGGACGGAGAATCATTGTGATTCGTTATCAAATCAATGGCTTGCCCCCTACTTAAAGCTTCATCCATTCCGGCAGTCGAAGTATTCGTTACTGGGAGACCTTTTATCACATGTCCATTCATTTTTAAATTTCCAGTCGGCAGATTTGCTCCATCACATCGAAGAAAATTAGCATTTATTTGACTAAGAGTTACACCTCCAGCGATTACTCTTCGTGATGTTCCTCCAAAATCGGTGTGACCAAATTTATCGACAGGCATTTTATATATAAAATAATTTTTAATGCAAGCCGTTTATAACTTCTTGAAAATTCATTCCATCGTTCATCGTCTTCTTTAAGACGTACAAACATAAATGGCCACAAAACACTTCGTTATCCGGCTGTATTCGCTCGCTGTTATATAACACTGGACGGCGTAAATACTTTATCAGTTCCAGAGGAGGAGGAAGGCCGTAACTATCGAAATATATTTTCTCGTTACCGCTTTTTAAGAAAGCGCACCAGTGCGAGCCCACCCCATTAGAACCATCTAGATTCAATATCCCACACTCATTCCGTCTAGGTTTCTTCGGTAGCTCGTCTCGTAAGAACACACCCCTAAAATTCGGAATATTTAGTTTCTTAGCCGCTTCGATTAGATCCACATTCGATAAAGCAATATTCGGTAGCACTACTCCACAAACATCGATTTGTTTGACGCTCATTTATTTAATATAAACATTAATTAAAAATTTTCAACGAGTAGTGACCATATGCCAAAGTATGAATGCCATCTTGCATTATTACCCGTTTGTCGTCATCTGCAGATAATGCAACTTTATTAATTTCTTCCGTATAAATATCGTGATGATAAGATCTAATAACATTCATCGTTCGTTGTTGTTCTTTTTTAGTAAATAAGCAATCTTTATAATCTTCGTGAGTAATAGTTTTCTGGACAACATTCTTCTTAATACCTTTACATTTCTTGTGCTCATCTCCAGCAGCCATCTTATAAGAATACAACTTTGCTCGCAACCCGATAAATTCTTTTATCTGTTTTCCACTAGTTTCATCCTTGAACATTCCAATAACTTTTTTATTTACTCCAACCTCAATACCAGATGGATGATCTCTCGGGTATTCACTCGTGTCGAATCGAGCTTTAATATCTTCTGCGATATCTGAGTAAAAGTCTTCAGTTTTAATTTCGTATGTCAAAGAATCTGTATCGGTAAATAATAATTTAGCTCTATTTCCGTATTTATCCTTGATGTAATTGTAATGAAATTCATACATCAGCGTTTTGCTCAAGTCTAATATACACATGCCAAGATATATAGGTTTATTATAGTACAATTTAGTTTTTTTCATGTGAACGGCTATTAGATTTTCATCGAAAATAGTACATCTCTCATAATTAGGTTTAGCGGCTGGTTCAATAGCCCTCTCCTCTTGACACACTAACTCTACATCAACACGATTTTCAATGTTCTCACAAGTTTTTCCAAAGACACTGTTATTCATTAATTTGAAAAAGTCTTTTTCAAAGTCATTAGTAGCTTTCGTTCTAAGAGCTGTATTTAAATCGATATACTTTTTCAACCAATCACTTTCTTCGAATAGTACACCTCTATGCACCTTTGTTATTTTCAAACCCAAGCTCTCATACAGCTTCAGATTATCGTAGTGCAGCACATACTTCTTTTTATCGTTTAAGTTTGGAATTAACTTTTTGACTTTGTTAATCTCAATGCTTTCGGGGGCTAACGGAAAATCGTTATGCAGGTCGTGTAACTCTTTAGGATATTCCAAATCAACTTCCAATATGCATGGAATACTTCTCCAATTTTTTAATTCATCTTCGTTCATCCATTTGAACCCGTGAGTAGGTAAATTTTTGATCATAGCCCATCCATATAGATTATTCGCATCCAGGTAAGTAATAAATGTAGAATTTTCGTTACTATTGAAATCGCTCATATATTTATTATTCGCTTTCCCGTAACGATTTGATATTGTGCTCACTCTTCCTCTCATCCCTTGCCTAAGCATCAGAATCATATCGTAATCATTCAATAACTCCAATTTCACGCCTGTCAATTTTAAAGCGGCATCCCAGGCTAAACCAGGAGATGTAAAATACCATGCAGGGTCAAGCGTATAGTTCTTCATACACACATCTCTAAAGTTTTCGAAAACATCGGCAAGTAACAGAACATCCGAAACGTTGTATAAATCGTGATATTCTCTGAATGTTTTGCATCCAAATTCCTTCCATACCGTTTTTGCATGCTCGTAGTCTTCATCGCTAATATTCGAATCATTTAGCTTAGAATAGAAAGCGGATTTTGGTGGTAGTTCGGTTTCATTAAAGGTAGTAAATGAATCGACGTAGTCATAAGGATATATGCCTTTTCTCAGCAAAAGATCGAGCTTCTTTCCAGTATATCGTTTCCCAATATTTTTACACTGGTCTTTGCTTAGGTTCCTCGATAAAGCATCAAGACTAGAAGCCATAAATTTAAAACTGTCGATAAAACGCAGTTGTCGCTTGACGGTAATCTCTTTTCCCTCTTTATTTACAAACTTATCAACAACGACCTCTCTGCTAAAAGATATATACTTTTCCTCGTTATTAGGTATGCAATTAATTTTCTCTCCATTATTACCTCTCAGTTTCTTAATGAACAGATGACAATCGTACCCGGAAAGATTATGAAACACTACAGGGAAAAACTTGGGGACTTTATAGTCTAAATTACAAATGTTATGAGCAGCCCCTCTAAATTTACCGCTAAGATGACAGTGATCTCTCACTCGGTCTTCGCCCAACGTTTTTTCACAGATATGGCATATAGTAGCTCCATCAAAACACTTCTTGTCCTCTTCTGTAAATATCATCTTCTTAGGGAATTTAAATTGATTATATATTTGTTTTATATTCTCTTCTAGTTTATCTACAAATATTTGACCAACATCATCATCTTCGCTTTCAGCCGTAAACGTCACAGGATCTTGAGAATATACACTATCGTCGAAACATTTTATGTGGTAACAAAAGGAGCTAGGAATATGCTTTTGATATTTATTAGTGTACGACAACTCTGGATTTGGTTGGCATGTATCGATCGGTTTTACAAAAGACTCAAAATCTGCGTACACTATAAACGGAACCCTCATAGAATTGTTATAATTTTTAAAACTTAACATAGTTCCTTTTTCTGGCATTTCTATTTTTTGTGCGTTATGGTGTTTGCAGTACTCATTATGGTTGTTAAGCGCTTCTGTCGTTGTGAAACCATTCATACACCTTTTACAATAGTGCGCTGAATAATGCGAATTTGCTGTTCGGAACGTCATCAATCGGTTAAAATTCTTTATCCAGCAATAATGTTTCCGTTCTCCGTTGGAAATAAGCAAAAGATCTACACAAATATCGCTTTCACAGTTAGACAGATAAAGCGGATAGACATGTTTTTCGTAACCAAATATATTAACACTAATATTATTATTTCTCTCAAATTTACCTATCACATTAGCATCAGTCGCTACCGGAAACTCAATACCACTCCAATTAAGTTTTTTCGATTGTTCTTTCAAAGCTTTCTTTATTTTTTCCGGATTTTTCACAACCGGATTCAAAGCTCTAGTGATACACCATTTGAAACATTCTTCGTCGTCGTTTTTCATGTTAATAATAGCCTTTTTATTAGCTAAGAAGCTGGGAAGTGGAATGTAAGAACTACCTCTCAAGGGGGTATATTTTACTGTATTTATATCTAATTTTACAACAGCTTTAAATCTCCAATTACTTCCTTGCATCTGAAAACTAGCAATAGACTCCATGATTTTATCCTTTTTTCTGCTGTATATTTCATTCAAGTCGGTTGCTTCTAAAATAACTTCTGCCCTGGAAACGAATGGTGTATCCTCAGAAGTCACTATTCCAGATTTCATATCTATTCGTTCCATAGTACAAGTAAGAACCAAATTAGTCTTTGTCTGGCGATTACTCGACAACAGATTTACTACCTGCGGTCTGACGAAATTAAGAAACGACGAGGCGTCCATTCCATTAGTTCCATCTATTCTATATTGCTTGGTGAATCCTTTAATAGCCGACGCCGTTTCTCTAATTTTAATTTTATCAAATATCCTAGAAACAGTTGACTTCAATGATTCTAGTTTTTCATTAACCTCTGCTTGTTCGGGCACATAACTAAGTAGCCAATCCGCAAAATCATTTATTTTAGCTCTAACCCTATTTTTGTATTTTCTCTTAGGCGCTACTGGTTTGTATTTACCAGGTGTGGGTGTAAGCGTAGGAATCTTAATGTCAGGAACCGGCGAGTCGAGCAAGTGTTCAACATGGTTCATGTTTCTTAAACTACTTTTCTTTAAATCCATTTTATTTTTACCACGCAAAAATATTAATATCCATATTCGAACACTTCAATTTCATACATGTATCTATCTCTCATACACTTTAATTTCGTATCTATCTCTCCAGACATTTCCGTTTTGATAAGCTATTATGCCAGCACTCTGACCGTACGCCTTAGCAGCTTTATACATCGATGGATACGAGGTAACAACGCCAGTCTCTCGATCTATAATATCTACTCTTCTCGGTTGTTTCCTGATACTACCCAGCGTGTCATGTCGATATGACACAGACTTGTAGTCCGTCGGAAGAATATTCTTTTCAATCAATACAGCTATCATTTGAGGTTTGTTGAGATGTGAAGTGCCTGTAACATTGTTATGCTTGGCCAACATTCTAAGCTCTGGTAGCTTCATAATATATAAGTATTCTTTAAATCAATTTTCCATACACAACACTCATTTTCTGCCCATCCGATTGGAACTGCAGCAACCTATCTGAAATTACGACAGCATACGCTTCTGTGTCGGCTGGCACTGCTGCATTGAAAAGAGCCTTAATCTGAATATCAACGACTGACGATTTCAAACGCTCGGATTGTTTGCTTACATCGAACACGAACAACGGGTATAATTCTTTATAATCTACAGGTGTTATATTGCTTTGGGTAATCAACTTATCCATACCATAGAATTTTTGACTAAAGGAGGACGCGTCTCTGTACGCTCTGGAGAATTGTTGATTAGGAAACGACAGGTTATGATCGACAGCTGGATATCTTTCTTGATTCATCATCACATATATGTTCTTGAGATCGCAGTGATTAAATAGCGACGGATTACTTTCCTGATTACCGCTACGGTCCGTCTGAAATCCTACGATGATATATCAAGGTTTCTCAGATGATGTTTTTACGCTAAGACGCCAACTGAAACTTGTCGACTGAGGAACCGTTATTGTGTCGCATTGACGAGCTCTATACGCAACTGGCAACGTTAATTTCGATTCAATCGTCTTATACAACTGCATTCGTTCCATATCGGAAGGAATAACGTGCGGAATAAACCATGAAATTTTGTTTATCGCAACTTTTCCAGCAGCTGCAGCGTTATCTCGGAATATGGCATCATCGTCAGCTTTACGAACTAAAGTCAGCGTCTGTTTAAAACCGTAAATAATCTTGTCGTAATCGTCGCAAAACCCAAAAATATGCTTCAACGGAACAATAAAGCTGAACATTCCTTTAGTGTTTGGTTTGCGAATGAGAAAGCTTTGTCTAGTGGCAAAGCCGGGGTTGTCCGCAATAACAGCAGTCGCTGCAGTGTCTTTATACCACAGCTGATTTAAGCCTTGAGTCAACTGAAAATCGTTTGGATACGTAAGTAAACCGAGCATCGTTGTAGCTTGACCCGGATGAAATAGCGTTTCGATTTCTTGATTAGATAACTGATAGGATATTTGACTGAATAGATACATAAGCCCATTATTCGTAAGAGCGACTAAATCAGCATTAACGTATGCGGTGTCATCGGCTTTAATTAGTCTTCCTTCGAATTGTAGATATGACTCTGCTGGGTGACTGTATAAGTCTTGTAATTCAATATTTATTCTAATTTCCCCAGAACTGTTAAGGTTAGTTCTCGCTACAGGTTCGTACTCATGCCATTCGTATCGCTCGATACCTTCATCGATCAATGGTTGCTCTGTGAATCTTAGAATATCGGATTGCATTTTATTATACATATATTTTTAAATAAGAAAATAAATTTTTACACCTAAATAAGAAAATAAACTTAAGCAAAATAAATTTAAACTTAAGCCATTTTCAAACCACCTCCGTTTAAGCGTTTTACTAGATCTTGAATTCTAATAGCTCCTCCCGTCATTTCTGGATTCGATCCTAGTAATCTAGCTAGAATGACTTTAGTTTCCTGAGTTATCGGCTGCTGAACGGGAGCTTTAGGGAGTATCTTATTGAGTAATCGTTTTCCAACGTCGATCGCCTTATCCTTAGCAACACCCCCAATCTCTTTGACAGCTGTGCTCGCAATTTGTTTGGCTGCATTCGATGTCAGTAGCCTCTTGAGAAATCCTGCAATGGAATCGAATATTCCTGCTCCACCGACAACGTGTACTTTTTTATAACTTCTTCTCGCAACGACCAGCATTTCTATATCATCAATTTTTAATTAGATCATCAATTTTTAAATTAGATCGTCAATTTTTTATATTCATCTTTGGTTATCACTCTTTGTCTTAGTAACTCATCCGTCATACCTACAATTTCATTTCTTACACCCGTATTTCCCGCTTTGTAGCTATATATTCGCAACTCTAATTGTTTTACTAATTCGTTAGGATCTGAAGGAATGGTAATTATTCCGCTTCCTGTTTTACCTCTTAACTTCATGTAATCGTCCCATATGGGTTTTATTATCTTTGCATATTTTACACTTCTAGACGATTTAGGTTTGTTTGGTTTATTTGGCTGACTCATGGCATTCGTTTTAATTAGAATCTCGGCGTATTCTTCGAGATCACGATTATCATAAATTGAACTGTTTGGACTAGCTAACGTTAACAATTCCCATAATCCTGGAGTTCCTTGATAAGTTGTGGTTCCAACTGTAATATCATTTCCTTGGATTGAGGCTTCGCTGTCACCGATGTAGAATTTTCCATCTCTTGATCTTAATCCGAATGTTGTATCCACAAGTCTTTTATCAGAAGCATATTTTTTAAGGTATTCAACTGCAATATTTCCTAATTCTAACCTTCTAATGTCTTCTACTGGGTCATCGTCATCGTACGCCTCTATAGACGGATACTGGGGAAATTGAATAGTTTTCAACGAATCTGGAAGTGATTTTAGAGCCAGTGATGTTGCTGCAGAATTATCTTTTATTGTCGACAGCAAAGCGTTTTGTTCTTTTGAAATTGCTGATTGAGAGTCGACTATTGGTTTGTAGATTTTCGTTAATTCTCGTTGAAGTCCAAGATCATCTATTCTGTCAGAGAGAAAGTTTTGTTTAATTTTTTTTTTCGTTTTTAAAAACTCTTCGATAATAAAATCTCTTTTTGCAGGATCGCTAATTTTCAGTAGTGACATTTTTTATTATAAGTATAATGTTTAAAACGTAACGTAAAACGTAAACGTAAAACATAACGTAAAACGACACGTTATGCATCGTAGTAATTAACATAACATATGGAGTCTTTTTCGTTTATAGTAACTGGTAAATCGGAGTTGTTTTGTATTGTAATTATTATATCCTCTGCGTCCTCTAGGACAGTACCATCTTGAAGACTCAGTCTGAGTTGTTTCAACTTCTGTCTAAGAGAGACTAGACACATTCCACTGGTCATTCGGACTCCAAGGCCTACTTCTACTGTAATATTTGTCTTTGGTTCAATCGTTATCGCTTGCTGAGCAAAAATCTCATATCTGTCGCCTGCTCGTTGTCTTGCAGGAGCATGAGTGACCACTTTAGGCATCCAAATTATCGTACTCACACGAGGCTTTCGTTTGGTGATAAATTTGTGTATTGGGTGACCGTATCCAGACATTTATATAAGAGATTGTTTAAAGTAACATTCCAAGAATAGGAATATTTTTAAATGGTGAATTGGGACCAAGTATAAGACCTTCACCGCTGACATATCCTGTTCCTCTTTTCATAAACAGACCGGAACCTGATATCGAAATACCCTTTTTCCACGGAGATAGAAAAAGACCTTCCCCAGCAGGCACTATCTTACAGCATATTCCTCCTTTCTTAACGTAGAGCACGCCAGATCCACTTATCGGATGTGAGATCGAAGATCCACTTATTTTATCGACAATTTTGGAACCAGCTGCAGAACCCAATCCTGTTAAGGCTCCTGTGGCTAAACTCGGAAGAACACTAGACAGAAGAAACTTTCCGGCTGTTGCTAAGAACGGTAGAATAGCACCAATAAACCCGCCTTCGACTCTCGCATTGTCTTCTAATTGCTTTTTACCCATTTTAATTGTCACTCCAGTTCCATTCTGATACGCTTTAGTTAACTTGTTGATTTGCCTCTGGTTTAGAGCTAATACATGCTCACCAGTTATGTCTCCATGAGAAAGTCTTATACTCACTCCAGTTCCTACTTGAGCAGCTCGTTTAATCTTCTCTTTTTGCCCTTCAGAAATATTAACTTTGACCTTAGCGTAAGCGCTCATCTTATATTAAATATAAACTTTAAATTAAACCTCTCTTATGTGAAATCGTATCGACAATTCCTCACCTCTTAAATTAATTAGTTTTCCATTTTGGTCTATTAGTTTTGTTTCCATCGATGAAATAGAGTATAGCGTTATTGGAAGATATACGAGATTGTGAGGAGATTCGATTATCTTGTAACCAGGCCCGACCGATGGAAAGAAAGAATAAATTATGTTCTCCGTAGTTCCGTTAGCATACGATGATCCTATTATATCACTCGTAACTCGTAAACTATTCACGCTGTTCACTTCGACTATGTGCTCGGATTCGTTATATCCTTCGGAGTATACACGACTCTGAAATCCTAGAACGGTACTAATTGAATTTGGTACTCTAAAATCAATTTTATAGTTCTCATCAATTTCCAAAACAGCCTTCAAAGTATTGTTATTTGGTCGCAACTTTATACATTGACCATGACCTTCTTACTTTAAAATTCTCTGTATGTATTCGTTCAAGTCTTCGATTTCGTAGCAACCGGTTGGAATGTCTAAATCTTCCCACGTTACACCGTTATCTGACGAATATACGAATTTATTATTTGTTTCGTATATATTGGGAAAACTGTAGTACGTTTCAAGATTAACAAGGGCCATTTCATATTTTTTACTTTTGTCCAGTTCGATTAGTGGATTAAATTTCGTTCGAATTCGTGTGTTCCTTTCGCTCAACAAAATGCAAAAGGATTCTTTAGCTTCTGTGTTGCGTGCAATCGTTTGAGTATTAGATAAAATCTCGTCAAGAAGGGTTTCCATTTTAGATAGCTATTTTTAAACCTAGAATATAAAATCTTAAATTTTGTTATCATTTTATTATTGCTTTTATTTAATGTAAAATGTATCTAATCCAGATCTGTACCTGCCCTTATTTGTTTTACTAGTAAGGTCTATAACCACAAAACCATGCGTTTCATCCCACGCAGTTTTGCATAGTTTTCGAAATTCTTCAATAGTCATATCATCTACGCCTATATGATCGCTGTATATATGATTAATATTTTTGAGGTCTTGAGGGAATAGACATATAAAGTTGGTATTCTCTCTTATAGTTTGTCTAGGTAGCTTGAAATAATTTTGTGCTAGGTAAAAGCAGTCTACATTACTATGCCTACCTCTTATATAATACGATTCGCATTTATTTTGCCTCTCTAATTGTAAATCATCAAAAATCATGAGATTCTTCTTATCTCGACTTAAGTCTCGTGGATCTGGAACATCTTCAGAGGTTTCATAGAACTTGCAGTCTATATCGGATTTCTTATCCATGTTTTTAGACATCTCCTCAACAACGGCGGTCGGTGATACATTTAATTTCATTATCTCATCACGATTATCAAAAAGTCTTATAATTGCTTCCTTTGGTAATTTCTCTTCGAATGCTTTCTTTAGTATCTTGTATTCAGGTTGGAAAAGTGATTTACCGAAGATCTGCAGGTTATCGTAGTCTAACCAACCAGGTCTCAGTAATAAATTAAGTAGTAATATTGTCTTGCCGCATTGAGACTTACCGACGATCAAACCTCTGATGCTTCTTGGTAGGAGAGGACTGTTAAAGCGTTTACTTGATTCTTCATTCCACGATAGGTCTTGGACTTCCATTTTAATTATATTATATTAAAATGGAGCACAGCTCGTATTGCGTAAAATGTAAGCGACAAACTCAATCCCAAGATATTCAACGAGTTGTCAGTAAGAATGGCAGACCTATGCTTAGGGGTGTATGCGTTGAGTGTGGCGCTAGAAAAACTCAGTTTACTAAAATGTCTACTACTGTACAAGGAGGTGATTTGGTATCAGCTCTCAATTCTGCTACTTCTAATATTAAACTTCCATGGGCAAAGTACCCGGGTGAAATGCATCTTCCAGGACATTCTTTCACGGGTCCAGGAACTCGATTGGATTTGCGATTGAATAGTGATGGAACACCAAAAGACTGGAGTAAACCAGTAGATAGGGTTGATGCAGCAGCCTATCGTCATGACCTGGCTTATGCTAAACATACTGATACAGCAGGGAGAAACGTCGCTGACAGAGCTATGATAGATGAATTAAATAATATATCTAATCCTACTTTCCGCGAACGAATTGAAAGATCTATAGTAAAACCAATATTATCGACGAAGACCCATTTTGGAATGGGATTGAAAAAAAAGCTCTGACTTGGACCGATGAGCTTGCCGATGAGTTACATAAACCAATTGTCAGGAAGTTTAGGAAGAGAGTTGTTTATGTTCAGGGAGTGGACAAAGTTTGGGCGGCTGACTTGATTGACATGCAGGCTTATGCTAAATTTAATTCTGGTGTGAAATATTTGTTAAGCGTCATCGATATATTTTCCAAATATGGATGGGTTGTTCCGATAAAAGATAAAACTGGGAAATCTGTGGTAGATGCTTTCGTTAAAATATTTAATACGAGTAAAAGAAGGGGTGATAAACTTTGGGTCGATAAGGGAACAGAATTCTACAATAAACAGGTAAAATCATTAGGTATGGAGTTGTACTCAACTGAGAACGAAGAGAAATCTTGTATCGTAGAAAGATTTAATAGAACAGTAAAAGAGAAGATGTTTAAATATTTTACAGCAAATTCAACTCAGAGATATATCGATGTTTTAGATAATATGGTTAATTTATACAACAACACAAGACATTCTTCCATTAAAATGACTCCTGTTAAAGCGAGTATCAAAGCAAACGAATGGGTTGTGTGGACGAATCTATATGGAGACGCTGTACCTGAAACTGTTAAACCTAAATTTTCAGTAGGAGATAAAGTAAGAATTTCTAAGAAGAAAAAGACATTTGAGAAAGGCTACATGCAGAATTGGACACAGGAGGTTTTTACAATAACACAAATTCAATACACGGATCCTATAACCTATAAAATAACAGATTATAATGGAGAACAAATACAAGGGACATTTTATGAAGCTGAGTTACAATCGACAACGCAAGATACATTTAAAATAGAAAAGATTATAAGAAAACGTGGAAATCGTTCATTGGTGAAATGGTTAGGGTATGATGAGTCATTCATTTCATGGATTGATAATAAAGACTTGATATCATTGTGAATTTACTACTACTATTAGCAAATTGTTTCTACTACAGCTCTTGTGCAATCATTACTTCTCTATGAACACGCTTTATTAACAAGTTAAACTGTACATTCGCAGCTTGGTATCACTGATGATACCGAAACTAGGTCATGAAGCACGCTGACTAAAAAAAAAAGGTCGTTAACTTTTTTGACGGGTAAAAATTTTCTGATTAAAAAAAAAAAAAAAAAAAAAATGGGAAAAAAAAAAAAAAAAAAAAAAAATTTTGGTCATCAACTTTTTGGGTGGTGGAAAATTTTCTTCCCTTCGACCACTCCTACGTCCTTCATCCCTCCAACTGTTAATCCAGGTTTCCGCCTATGCTGTAATAAGATTCGCAGATCACTTAGCAAGCTTTAATAACATTCACAGAGCACGAAGCACGTTTTAATAACATTCGTAGAGCATGAAGCACGCTTTAATAACATTCGTAGAGCATGAAGCACGTCTTAATAACATTCACAGAGCACGAAGCACGCTTTAATAACATTCGTAGAGCATGAAGCACGCTTTAATAACATTCGCAGAGCATGAAGCACGTCTTAATAACATTCGCAGAGCATGAAGCACGCCTTAGAAACATTCGCAGAGCATGAAGCACGCTGTAATAAAAAGTTCTGCTGTACATTCGCAGCTTGGTTTCATCGATGAAACCATAAGTAGGTCATCCAGCACGCTGTAATAACATTCGCAGAGCATGAAGCACGCTTTAATATCATTCGCAGAGCATGAAGCACGCTGTAATAAAAAGTCCTGCCTCGACGTAGGCCTCCTTCGCGACAAAATTAATTATTATAATCACCTTCGTCACGCTGTCCTACACAATCACAAGACTCATACATGATACCGAAAGTGGGTCAGATGAACGCCCTGTAATATCAGCTCCTACATAAAAAACATTTACACTTCTTATGACTCTGTGCTAGAAGACAGGTAGGTTCAGGAATAAGGATTATACTGCACCGGTTCTTCTTCGACTTCCATTAAAGAACTGTTAAAATGTTCGTCTTGGGCTTCCGTTAAACCGCTTAAAAAAGTGTTAATGCCTTCATTGGCTAGTACAGTCTTGTCAGCGCCATCCGTGAAATAATTTACATCATTGTCATAACAGAAATCGGGATCTACGTTGAGATGTAATTCGTTTTCGAATACATCCTGCATTTTTACAGGTATGATGGTAAATGGTTTGTTTTGGGCACAGACGTCGACTCGTGATTTTAATTTCATGCCAAGGTCATCGTCGTTCTTGATAAGCTTTCCGATTCTGTTGTGGTGCTTCGTGATTTGGGTAAAAGATAGGCCACAATATATTAACCCGGGATAACTCTGGATGAGTGTTGAAAATAGACAATATCGGTGAATTGTTGTATAGGGCAAGCCGAATTCTTGAGGAAACCATTCTTTTATAGGGATGTCAGTTGGCATGTACTCACGTGCACGTAGGTAACATATTCCTCTGTGGTAGGCTATGATGAGAAGCAGATTCAGTGCTGTTTCTTCACTGTCTACAAGCTGTTTGTGAATTTGTTTAATTGATGCTAGATCAGTCGGCTTTAAATTATAAGTTTGGTCTAGAAAATTCAGATCCAAATTCCACTCCAGGTCTTTATGAAGTCTTCCGTATTCTACGATCCTCTCCCGTATCTGAGGCACAATCTTTTCTTCGAAGATTTTCGAGCTGTAGTAATCTGACTGGCGACCGGGTGGAGTTGGAGACTCGACGGACTGAATGTTAGATGGAGTCTTACTACCACACGGAATCGGTTCATTGACAGCAGATGGAGGTGGTTGAGTCTTACTACAACACGGAATCGGTTCATTGACAGCAGATGGAGGTGGTTGATCGGTAGCAGCCGTAGGTGGTAGATTGTCAGCAGGCGGTTGATTGTCAGCAGGCGGTTGATTGGTGTCACGAGGTCTTTTAATCTGACGTTTTCTTTTCTTTAGTTCATCGATACAGGTTGCTAGTTCCTGTAATTCTTCCGTTAATATTGTTCTTTTAGCGACTGTTAAAGATCTCTTAATAAGTGCTCTATCTATTACTTCTTTAGAGTTTCTCCCGATTTTTTTAAACAGAGCACTGAGATCGGCCATTCTGTTATAAGCTTACAGCACGAGACTCAAACCAACTAATGACTGATATTGCGTTCTAGGCGTTTGTCTGCAGGACAGGTGTTTCTGCATTGTTATTGCTGCAGTGGCCGCGGCAGCAGCCAGCGCCTGTGATAGAGACACCTGCTGCTTTGTTTCTTTGTTGCTTTGTCTCGCTCAATGTCGGGCTGTTGCTGTAGTCTAGGTATTGATCGAACTGTTGCTACGAGCACTCATGAAGACAAAGTCTGCTTGCACCATTTAAACTGGTTTATAAGCTGATTGTTTCTTCAATGGAAAACACCCCAGCTTAGCCTTTAGCACCATTTTAACTTAATTTATCTTCAATATCAGGTTTCTTAACAAATAGCTAAGTAATTAATTATGCATCAGGAAATAATAAAATACCCTAAAGAAGAAGAGGAGGAATCAGGGGGAAATAATAAAAGACATCCAAAGGAGAAGAGGAGGAATCAGGGGGAAATAATAAAAGACATCCAAAGGGGAAAAAAGACTTCATTTTCAAGGCCTTGGCATATGAAGGCGGTGGTCAATCCCCTCTCTCTCGCCGTCTCATCATCCACTGACCGTGTACTCATCATAGCTGAGTCGACAGTCCAGCGCGCTATCCACTGTACTACCGAGCACCCCCCCTCAGGAAATAATAAAAGACATCCAGAGGGCAAATATTACATCTACTCATGCATCAAATAGGACAAGGAATTGCAAAAACAGGTTCAAAACGAGACTGGAGGGAGACTCAGAGAGACAGACATACCCCCTCACAGACACACACACTGTGACACACACACGCACACAGGCAGACTGAGCCCCTGGGAAAATATACTGCATGGTGTGAATTTAAGCGATGGACGGATTGAATAGAGTAACAGAGAAATCAATGTGATAAAAAAATGTAGAGAGGCTATAATTATAGAAGCACGTACCAACAAGTGGGAAGCTGGCGGGCATTCCGGATCATTTTAACGTCAGCTCATAGATAGAAATTTTGCCCAAACGCTGGTCTATGAATGTTCATTGGATGTATATAGTAATGTCTCAGTCACTTTATATTATTAAAAAGTAAAAACTTAATACCATAATAATAATAATCTCCCCACATCTTTTTCTTCAGGACTGCCATGACTCAATCCAGAGGATTTGCCTGCAGAGATCCCTCTCTATGGAATGGACTTGCTCCATCAGTT
The DNA here is from genome assembly GCA_945859605.1 of Lumbricus rubellus. NCBI lineage: Eukaryota > Metazoa > Annelida > Clitellata > Crassiclitellata > Lumbricidae > Lumbricus > Lumbricus rubellus. The sequence continues at coordinate 24,450,340 of OX243823.1, read as the reverse complement.
CACCCCGCCTTTCCCTCTGGTATAGTCTCTCATCATTTTTCTCTCGCGTCAAATTCTGCCTTTCCTCTCGGGGTCGATTGCACTGAAAGCGCTTCTGAAAGGCTTTTGCTGAGACAAAAGCGCTTTATAAATGGTCATTAATTATACAATGCAATATGTATGCTTCATGCATAAATCATTCAAGGCATTCGTCTATAATTCTGTATTAACTTGTACATACATGTAGTAGCGACAACTCAATCTGGATGCTGCATTACCCTGCACAGCAGGTCAACTTTAATCTCATACGCCCTAAGGAGTGGTACAGCTAATATCAATTTGTAAGTTTGCATTAGGCCAATCAGAGTTTAACGACATTTTATGACTGATTTATTCATCTAGATATAATGTGCCTTTATGTACATCATGTGACTGTTTGATTTCACATATATATATTATATATATGGCGCTATATAATATGCGGGAGATGGTTGAACGGTAACACGCTTAGTTGGCTTGAAGATCATAAGGAGGCGGGTTTGATACTCGTTGGCTCCCTTAATATGGCTAACTCGGCCTTCCATTCACTATGTGGTTATAGTAATATAAACTATAGTATAGATGGGCGCCTTGCAGGCTATATGCAGTACAGTTAAATAAATTATTATTAGACTCTCCTGTTAAAATTGTCATTATCTGCTATACTACTATAGCATGCAATCTTACTGTGTACTTGTCAGTTTGAATCAATTATATGGCTCCATATGTAGTATAGCTATGAAGCGTTCGTGTGTGGCAATTAAAGCGATGCATGCTGCTGCAGTGTGGGAGTCTGCAGGGAAAGCATGCGTTGGAACAAGGGAGGGTGGTAGTGGCAGGCATGGTGGCAGGTGCCTCTGCGACGGCAGACCAAACAACTTCCGGCATTCGGCCGCCAGGAATAACAATGACTGCCGCAGATCAGTGGGGGGGGGGAGTGGCGGAGAGGGAGAAGGTTATCGACCGGTGGTTAATATTTAATTCAGCCATATTTTTATGGGCATCTGTATACAAGAGGCGTCAGCCAGGTCTGCAGTCAATTTACCATTAATACGTCCAGCCAAGCTGATCCATACTGATATAAAAATCTGAGTTGATATTTATAAGCCATAGTTGATCTGGTTGAATATAATCAAAGCTAATCTAGTCTGAACTTGTCTCGTCAGATCCAGTTGTATAGTCTTATCTTGTCTGGTTCAAGTCAGTTTAGTCCAATCTTGTCAGGCTTGAGCCAGTTTATTCAATGTTATTTTGTTTAAGCCAGTTTGTCCAATTTTGTTTGGTTTGAGCCAGTTTAATCCAATTCTATCTGTGACTCTGATCTGATCCAGATTAGTCTAATCTTATCTAATCTCATGTATCCAGTTTAGTCTGATCTTCTCTCGTACCATCCTCTCTTGTCTTTACTATTCTGGTATGATCTTATCTGGTAATATTATGTAATTGCATATAAACGTCAGCTGTAAGCTATACCTCATGTAAACTGGTATACAGTCAGGAAGTGAATTTTAGGGTTGAGACTGTGACTAATAAATTGATAGAGGAATTTAATTTCTTTCATTATTATTATTTTTGTCAGCATTAGTATTTTTTATTGCCCTGGGTTCTTCATTCACCACCAGGGTCTTAAAAATCTGAAACGGATACCCCTCATCCACGCAATTAAGAGCTTAAAGAGCCAGCGAAAGCCACAGCGTTGAAACATTGTTACTATTATTATTGTTAATATTGTTACTATTATATTTTTTGCCCCGAGGTAAACATGGATACGCGCTACTAAGGACGATCATAAAACGAAAAAAATAACGAGATAGGGGAAGCAAACAAGAAGAAAACCACGACAGATGATATTGCAGTATTGGACGATGATGATAAAATTTTAATGGATATGAAAAAACTCAAGTGATAGGCCAGCATCGAGAGGAGTGGCAACGTCGGAAATATAAAGCTGCCTTTATAAGAGGACCAGAAGTTGAAGAAGATAGATGAAGATTGATGCTATTGATGCGCAGAGTAATGAACGATTGGCTCAATGTCCTTAAATTGCGTTTGAAACGTTTATACGGAGAGTCATGGAACCAATATAGGCCTATACTCTTATTCATCGAGCCGTTTTGCAAGCCGATCGTTTTGCCGAGTCCCATAACATTATGATGATTGATGAACCCAAAGATTTTTGAAACTAGAGGACCAGCGCCTAAAATTAATATTGTACAGTGTAAACAGTACTACACACGTATAATCACGTATAAAGCTTTTTGTAGTGGGTTTTCGCAAAAGTATATAGAAGAAATTAAACGGCGAGAGGGCTTGATGTTCAGTTGTTAATTGTTATGGACCATTCTATCTTATTTAGGCCTAAATATATATCTTTTCATTTTGGTCAATATTTCTAGAGCAAGGACAGTTTTGTGTACAGTTTACTGATATTGAATGAAGCGATATGATGTAAGACTGCCAGAACATTACCAAAATGATGATTCCTTAAGTCCACACACTATACAGTAGGCATATACTTTCACAGGTCGACGCTATTGCCGTATAATGTGTAGCTGCTGTACTATAGGGCCTAGTAGCATCAATACATTTATGAGTAGAATTTTTGCAACTGGCCTAATATACACCTAAATTAAATTTACGGTTGATATTAATTTCAAAACCTTATAGGCCTAGCAACGTGCAGATGAATGGTTTCGCAGTTGAAATTAAACATGTTTCTGCAGATATTGCTTGATGCCTAGATGCCAACAAATTGATGTTACAAATCTTTAACAAATCTTGACGCAACTGGCAAGGGTTAAACGTATTGACGTTAGCTTTGATATTTGATCTGTTCACTTTCAATGTTATTGCATCAGGCATGTAGCCGTCGCCAGACTTTATAGTCATCTTCCATTAATACGTCCAGCTACGCCATGCAACGTATCCAATTGAAAGTGCTCTCATTCACCTGTGGCTCTGTGTTATATTAGTCCAAATGCACTTTAATCAATAAAAGCTATTCAACATCCGACGATCATACGACGTCGCTTCATTTAATTGTCTTGCCAATTTGTTATTCCTCTCTGATGTTCTCTATCGGATCCATATAGACTATGCTATACTGCACCCCATCTGTGTGTATCAGTTAACTTAAACCCATTTCCATAATCCACATCACTCAATTTATGTGATCGTATAGGCCTAAGCCTATATCGGTACTGCACGCTGTTGATCAGTCAATAGCTAATAGCACAAATGAAAACAAGACATTTCGTTTTGTTTTCTTATCCTATGAAAGGAAAGATGCGACAGAGCGTTTAGCTATAGAGTGGACTGTTTGTTTTGCAGCTTTATCTGCCTTTTAACACTTACTTTACTCAATACTCATGGACAAGAAAGAGTGACAGTATAGGCCTATCAGCGTAGCTCGAAGTTGCATAATGGACGCGCGCACACACACACACACACACACACACACACACACACATACACATATATATATATATATATATATTATGTACTCGCTGCTCGTACCAATCAGGTGCCTGTTTGTGGAAATTTCCAGGAAAAACGAATGACATGATTAACTATTTAATAATGGAGACGAAATGAAACACAAAACCGGTGTTAATTTGATGGGTCGTAGATCTTCAATGCTGAGAGATTCAATCTAGTTGATTTAATCAGGACATTACGAATATGAGACGAGACATACAGCCAAGCATAGGCTATATAATCATATGGGTCGATATGTACTGTAGTGTAGAATGTGGCATTTTAGGCGCTCTGGGTTACGACGCCCTATAAATTGTCGTTATTTATTAATAGTTAGTATTATTAATGTGATAGTAAACGAATACTGGATGGTCCTTTTCTAGAATAATAAAGTATTTCACTATTATTGTTTCATAACCAAGGAATAATACTAAGCATACAGACTTTTATAGCAGCTGAACGCAAATGAATGAATGAACGAATGAATGAATAATTAAATGAATGAATGAAATGCTATAAAATATATTGAATATATATTGACCTGTCTTCACTATCATCACGCCTATATAGCGATTCTATGACATGGAGATGGCGTTGACTGTTTTGGTTCATTTGACTTAAAATCACTTTTCAGACAGGAATCGCCTCAAGCTAAAATCCCCATCGTTGACGGTGCAAGGAAGCCATCAAGTGCATATCGATACCAGGATTTGAAGGTCATAAGCTTTGTATTGCTACGGTGCAAGCAACTGCATGGATAGAGCCAAAGCATGAGTAGTTTTGAGTTTGGAAGTCCAAAGTTCTTTGCATGGTAACGTTGGAAACAACTCATGCTGTACACTGGTGTTGGTAATTTTCACGCAATTTTATTATTATTATTCTATTTTTTTACCCGAGGTATTTATGAACCCTCTGCCCTCATGTGTTCCAAACAATACATCTGGAGATGTGAATGGTGTTAGGCTACTCTGGAACAGCTTCTTCCTCGTCACGATTTAGTTGGGTAAATTAGCCTATTATTATTTTTTTATATTATTATTATTATTATTATTATCATCATCGTCGTCGTCATCATCATCATCATCATCAGCATCATCATTACTACTATTATCTACTGTTTAAAAACTAGTCCAGAATGGCAATATTATTATTATATTTATTATTATTATTATTTAATAATAATATTATTATTATTATTATATTTATTATTATTATTATTATATTTATTATTATTATTATTTAATAATATTATTATTATTGTCACCATCGTTGTAATTTAATTTTCAGATGACCAATTTGACCATACTATTATACCATGGAGTGAAGTAATAATATTGCGCAGCATTTATAAAAAAAATACCAAGTTGTATATATGTTACTGTGAACTCACATACCGGTCTATTAACTAAATCTCTAACCATTGTTATTACGTGTAAATTACGTTTGTACAGCGGTTGCTGCATGCGTTGTATATGCTAGCTGCTAAATGAAATGTGGACGCGAGGAGGAATTGCCTTTAATCCACTTGTGTGTTTGTGCAAATGCAAAAACGAAGACTGGCTGCACATAAACCAGTCAATTACATTACTGGCTGCACATAAACCAGTCAATTACATTACCCGCCGGTCGTGCCTTCGGTCGTGTGGTGGAGCCACCTAATTTTATCACGTGTCCTCCTTTGTGCGGCTCTCAGCATGCAATCTCAACACTACAGTTAATGTATATATATATATATTAATATACTATATATAATATATATATATATATATTAATATATTATATATATATAAAGATATTAACTTTATGCATTTTTCATATACAATGTACATATGATTATAATATACATTATAGCTAGGCTATGTAGTTTATGCATTTTTCATATATACACAATGTAAGCTTACATATAATATATGTATATTGTGCATACATATAATATATATATATATAACCAGAGGACCTAGCTTACACTCATAATATAATATTATCGCGTTATTTTCTGTCTGTATACATTTGGGGGTCTATATGTGTATGTTTAGATCATCCCGGGGGACAATTTTCCTGCCGTGGTCGGTCGTGCCCAGCTGTGTATTGTATTGTGACCAGCGTCCTGCAGGACATTGACCAGCCATCCTCTCCTGAATGCTGTTATATTAAGGCGCTATAATAATGATAGGTTGCATGGTGACAGAGGCTGCATGGAGGGACCTAATGGCATCGCCGTGTTCTGCAAGTTGGAGGATGGGCGAGAGGCAGAAGAAGAGGAGGAGGAATTAAGGAAGAAAGAACTGAAGAGGAGACAGATAAAATAATGTATAGGCCCACTCTGCTTTCAATTGTTCTCCTCCAGTGTGTTTTCTATTGTTATGTTATGTAGAGATAAAGAAATATACAGACAGAGAAAGAGAAAAAGACAGAGAAAAAAGACAGAGAGAGAGAGCGACAGACAGACAGACAGAGACAGGGAGAGACAGAGAGAGACAGACAGACAGACAGAGAGATAGCGAGAGAGATAGACAGAGACAAAGACAGAAAGACAGAGACAGACAGACAGAAATTGGAAGAGAGATGGTGAATCCATGGGAGGTGGGAAAAAACGAGAAAGAAAACGCAACGAGGTAAAGAGATTTAATAACGTATTAACGAATTGGCATGTTTATACCTACATGTATAACATTAAACATTGTATATACACACACAGCAGACGCAGTCATATTGGCGCGCCAGTGAAGAGACAATTACAGGCGACGATCGTAAGTCTCTGCTTAATTAGAGCGCAGCTATTCACTCTGTCTGTTACTACAGACGCCGGTGATTTAGACTTTAGAATCAAAACCTGTGCTTGCTTTCATCAATTTATTGCTCACTGGCTTTGGCTACTGCAGTCTGCAGCTGCATGTTCATATGAACATTTGAAAATATGGAATTGCATATAATTATTTCAATTCAATGTCATTCTATGTTTGATACTTAGAATTATTTATCACAGAACCCTGAGTCTTATATAAGGAAAGGTTAAAATGCACGCCAGCCATTCAAGCCATTGAACTTTCGAATCGAATTAGGCGTCTGAGATGGGATAATCAAAAAATTTCTTCCCAGACTCGAGACATCCAATGAGGAAATACGGAGGACACAATCACGTTTTGCCGCCTAAATTTTTTTTGCTTTTCTCCCAGAATTATCTTTGTTTTCTTTCACAGCAAGAAGACTCGGTGGAAAGACGGCGTCTTTTGGCAATGGCGTCGTATATTTTGGCCGCGTTTAGATTAGCCTGGGTACGATTAAGGTCTCCACGAAACGATGACTGCTTCTATCCAGGCAAGCATGCAGATAGACAAGCAGGCAGATAGACAAGCATGCAGAAGGACAGGCGGACGGACGGACGGACGGACAAGCAGGCATGCGTACAGTCAGGCAGACAGATGGACAAGCAGGCATGTGTACAGGCGGCAGACGGGCGGACAAGCAGGCAGATAGACAAGCAGGCAGACGGACATGCAGACGGACAGGCAGACGGACGGATGGACAAGCAGGCATGCGTACAGGCAGACGGGCGGATAAGCAGACAGATAGACAAGCTGGTATGCAGACGGACAGGCAGACAGCTAGACAAGCAGGCAGACGGACATGCAAACGGACAGTCAGGCAGACGGATGGACAAGCAGGCATGCGTACAGGCGGCAGACGGGCGGACAAGCAGGCAGATAGACAAGCAGGCAGACGGACATGCAGACGGACAGACAGGCAGAGGACGGACGGACGGACGGACAAGCAGGCAGATAGACAAGAAGGCAGACGGACATGAAGACGGACAGGAAGGCAGAGGACGGACGGCAGGCAGGCAGGCAGATAGACAAGTAGGCAGACGGATAGACAAGCAGGCAGATGGACAGGTAGGTATAGGAGGACTGACGGACAAGAAGGCAGACGGACGGACAGGCAGGCGGACGGACGGACGGACCAGCAGGCTAGTCTTGATGGGACGCTCCAGTCGAGCCCGCTCTCAATAACTCACGCGGCTCTAATGAATTGCAGACCTCTGTGATCTTTATATCAGCCTCCACGTTGCTCCGAGCAACTCGCTTTGGTCTATGTGACAAAATTTATACACGTAATATGCAGACCTGTGTGTGTGTGTATGCCTGTGTGTGTATGTGCGTAGCACTCAGCCATTGTCTGCTCCCACTTTGGCATTGCCAGTCCAAAGATTGTATAAAGAGGAGGGCGACGATAATGTTATAATACTGTACAGTGCATGTCGTTAAACCTATAAATGCAACCTATAGATATGTGTGTCACCAATCTTCACTAGTTTTTAGAATTAATGAAGATTAGTAGGCCTGTATAACGGACTGACAAGCAGGCAGGAAGATAGACAAAAAGTTTCCCTCTGCTCCTATATGAGACTGTTCTCTTTAGCCGTGGTTGGGTCGGGAGCGCTTCTGTGTAGGCTAAATGTTCTTGAAGAGGCGCTATATAAATGCCTGAAATGAATGGATGAATGAATAATATTAATGTCTGTAGTAATTCTTATATACATAGGCCCCTACTGCATACAAATTCAACAAAATAATGATGATATTGACGAAAGTGGTCTTGTTATTGAATCCAACAGGGAGAGTATTAATATGTTCTATGTGGCTTAAAACGCTGGATTGTTGTGTGTGACCCATTGAGAAAATTTGGCAGGAATCTTAAATAAAAAATCCTTCAATGTAAAAAAGAAAGAAGAGTTAGCGGCTTTAGCGTAGATGTCGCGTGTTTTGTTAACCATTCTGGTCGACTCAGTGAATGTAAGATGCCATTTGGCAGACTTGACCCGACCCACTGCGCATGCGCACACGACATGATCGATTCGGCTTGTTATTACGATGGGCTAGTCCGTTAATTAAATCCGCTAGTCGCTGTGTATGTGTGTGTGTGTGTTTGTAGGTTTGTGTGTCCTGCTGAATATCTGTCGTTGGTTCAGGCGATCCCGCTGTGCTTGCCTCATCTTTCTCCTTCTCTTCTTCACGTTCACCTTCTACACACTGACGTCCGAAGACTACGAATTCGACGATGAACCGGACGACTCCGACCGCCAATCCCCCGTCGTGAGGGTGGACGCCCCGGGTCAGGCCCTGCCGCAGAGGAACGCCATCAACGCCGGCAACTACCGCCTCTCGCGGCCGAACTGCAACGCCCTTGAGGACGGCGATGAGGGTGAGATTCGTCTCGTGGAGGACATGCTGTACAAGGAAAGCCGTATTGGCATTCCGAACCACTTCTTCCGAGCTTCTACGACCAACTGCTCGCGCTTCCGTGAGCTGCGGAACTACGCCGAAGCCGCCTACTCCGTTCGCGAGCTGCAGACCCCGCTGGCCTACGTGATCGGCGCGAAGCAGAGCGCCGAGCAGGTGGAGCGCCTGCTGCGAGCCACCTACGCCCCTCAGAACGTCTACTGCGTGTACAGCCTCCGCCCAACGATGGAGGATTTCACTACGAGCAGCCTCGGACAGGCGCTTCAGTGCATCGCCGGCTGCTTCACCAACATCATCGTTGCGTCAGGAGGCTTTGAAGAGAACAACCAGAGACAGCAGGACGAAGTTGCTCCCCCTTACCGCGTTTGCCTTAATTCGCTGCTCGCCTATTCGTCCTGGCGCTACGTGCTGCTCGTCGCTGAGGGAGATTTTCCGCTGCAGACGAACCGCCAGACCATCGACGGCGTCCAGCAAGCCGTCACCGCCTGGCGAACGAAGCGGCAACGCACAAGCGTCGGCCAATCGATGATCCTGCCTCCGCTCAACAAGGGTAACGACTACTCGGGTTTCGTGCTCACTCGCAAGATGGCGCAGTTTGCGGTGCGCCGCCTGGCGAATCAAGACGAGCTCAACGGTAAACAAATTAAGATGCATGCACAGGCACCTCGATCATATCCACCGGTAGGTCCAGCGGAGTTCGACGATCTGAAGATACGGCTGGACTACTTCTGCCCGGAAGGAAAGCCGTGTGCTCTGACTTCGTCGGACCTGCACTGGTTGCTCAATCAGCCGGCTCTGTTTGCAAGAAGGTTCGACCTAAAGATAGACTATGTCGTCATCGGTTGTATGGAGAATCGACTTCGGATTATCAACTCTCAGATTGAAGATCTCAGTAAAGTTGGCGCTCTAGAGGGTCCTCCAATGGTCCGTAAAGAGGGCCGTCGTATGGGCCGTCAAGAGGGCCACCAAGACGACCAGCAAGAGAGCCGTCCAGTGGACCGGCAAGAGGGCCATAAAATGGGTCGTCAAAAGGCCCCTCAAATGGGTCGTCAAGAGGGCCATCAAATGGGCCGTCAAGAGGACCATCAAATGGGCCGTCAAAAGGCCCCTCAAATGGGTCTTCAAGAGGGCCATCAAATGGGCCGTCAAGAGGACCATCAAATGGGCCGTCAAGAGGACCATCAAATGGGCCGTCAAGACAGCCATATTATGGGCCGTCAAGTGGTCAATCGAAAGGGCCGTGTAGAGATCCATCAAGTTGGCCGTTAAGAGGGCCATCAAGTTCATCAAGCAGTTCTATGAGGCGTCGTTCCATCAAGGGGGAGGTGCGGTGCTTGTGGAGCGATCTGGCGAACGCCAAAGGAAGCGATTGAGACGGAGGATTTATAGAGAGACGCCACTGTGCCAAATAAACTAATTCATCCACGTTTCAAAATCATCATCATCGTCGTCATCATCATCATCATCATAGTCGTCATCATCATCATCGTTTTCATTATCATCATCATCATCATAATTCCTAGCATCGTCGTCACCATACGGATCATCATCATCATCATCATTTTAATTATCGTTATTATGTTCTTTGTTGTTGACGATTTTTCTGGTGCTTTGCTGCCGTTTACATATCATAAGTGTTGTAAAAGATTCGTTTGATTTTCTATTCATTTCCCGCATTCGGAAATAGATAGCCTAATAATACAGATTGTAATCGCCGAATTTACATAGCGCCTTTTCAATCGAAACGTCCCGGTTGTTCTACCGACCTTGCAATACAGAAAGTTCTGAACTACAACAAAGATAAATCAAGGGATTACATATCATATCATTTTCATATGGCAATTAAAAGCATAGCCTATAATTGCCTATAAGAAACTACTCAGTGCAGCTCTGTGGAGTTTTGTGCGTGTTGCTGTTTAACGACGTTGCCATTTCAAAGATGATTAGTGTCGCCCTCCTTTATCCATGCTTGGGACTGGCACTGGCAGAGTGCAACCAGTTGTGGAGCTTTGTGGCAGCGACCTCTTATTTGTTTGTTTGTATGTGCACTTATTATAGCGCCCCTTCAAGCTCTCTACTCAGAGGCGCTCACCGACTACAGCGCGGACACTGCATCGGAGTTTTACGCCGAAGCGCTGAGCAACTGCGAGTGCAGGACTTGCCTAAGGTCCCTATTACGCGGCTGCTTGAGGTGGATTCGAACCTGCAACCATTCGGCTGCAAGGCGACGAACATACCCATTACACTACCGCGTCCCATTAATTAATATTGTCATCACATAAGCCTAGGCTATTTATAACGGTGCTGCAAGAGAGATTAACTACTCTGATGCGCTCGTGAATAAGCTGGTGCCCTGCACTTGGATTCCGACTGGAGCTTAACACGTTTAGAATTATTAGACTAACGATTGAGCAGCAGACGTCAATAATTCATGATCAAAATAAAATAATGTTTAGAAACGCTTTGGTCCTAATACTTTCCTGTAATCAATTTCATTTGTTTAATTTTTCTTCTGAACACCTTAAATCACTTTCTCGTCTACTTTTCATCATCATCAGCAGCAGCAGCAACAACAACATCATCATCAGTCATCATCAGGATTCATCGACTTCTTACTCTTCATAAAAATGTCCTCTGCCTCTCATTTTCTCATTCTACTAATCGCTTCCCTTTTCTGTACGCCTATAATGTATTATAGGCCTATGCAATGTATGCATGCCTGTCCTTTATGTTCTATTCTCTGTTTCTTCGTTATCTGCCAATTACTCTAACAGCCAATTCATTTGACTACACAGTGGATCTACCGGCTTCCACACCGGCGTTTTTGCCTGCTTAGCAAAGAGATCACAATCATCATTCTATAGACGAAATGCGCAATGTCATTAGATCCCACGTGATATTCGTAATAATGGTAAAATCTTTCGATTGGCGAAGATCAAGTGTATCTAAAGTTCTAGCGACTGAAACCGGTTTTACATCAGACGTCGCCTAACACCTCTCCTCTTAGCAAAATTAATGCGTTCATACAATATTAGTAGGCGCGTTGAATTCATGAAAACTCAAACGATATTAGTAAAAGATATAATTTAAAGAAGTAGGCTAAATAAGAAAGTATGTAAGTATGTACTTTAGGCTATTGAAGAACTGCGGAAATGCCGTATCGAATAGCCTAGGAGCAACCTATATAGGGCCTATTGTGTATAGAAAATGATGCAATCGCAAAATAATCGCAATTAGGCTACAAACCATGGCAGAATAGTTATTAGGCCAATTGTCTAATTAACCATCTGCCTAAGGCCTATTTAGATCCAGAAAACAATGCAACTAGCCTATTGCGCATTATCTGAAAACGTTAGAAACTCACTCTGTTATCCAATTAGGCTATTAGGATATTATGATCCCTCAACATTAAGGTTCTTCCCGAATCTTCCGATGTAGACCTATAGGCCTAGTACGTAGCTTATTAGGCTAGGCTATCACTGTTGATATCATTGTGTTTTACAATAGCACAATAATTGCACAGTAAAGTCTTTATAGTAGGCCAGAGTGCCGCCAGACTAATAAGATTAATATTAATTTATATTAGCCTAATCATGCGATTAGTGTATAGTCTATAGAAATCATCGAACAGTTTTAATGCTGTAAAGTGTAAAACATGGGACTAAATCTTACGCAGGTGGAAGACTATAATTGAGTGAATCGCAGAACTATCCAGATGAAGGAATCCACGTTTTTCTATTTACCAAGAATAAATTTCGGTGAGTCGAACGAATTGAATTCGGATCTTTAGTCTATAGAAGCCATGGACTTAACCAGAAACGGACAGAAAACGGATTGGCCTAATTGAGGTTCGCATTGACAAAAATATAGACCTGGGCCTACTCAGTGCTAAAAGTGTTAAAAAAAATAAGTTCCTGGACGCCCCTTACCTTTCCAAAAGAAGTGCCTGGACGCTCCTAAACTTTCCAGTGTGGCTGGCGAAATAAGTGGCATAACGGCGTTCAGATTTGAAATAGCGTAAGTGCATGGACGCCGTCTATGACCGTCCTGGCACACTTTGAGTCCTGGGCCTACTGCAAAGCCTGACAATCCATGCTTGCTCAGGCCTACGTATTTTGGTCGCCCACGACCTCCACGGTCATCGTCTGTTTGACGTTGTTAGAGCTACTATAGGCCTACCTTCGCAAGATTACTTTACGACTTCCCTGTTTGGCGGGGATTTGCCAATGCCATGAAGCGTAAAATTAATGACTTAACGGTCTTTTAAGAAAATTGACCCATTCAAGCTTAAGCTTATACTTCCTTCTGATTTTCCTAGTTTTTTTGACGCACTCTGCTCTAGACCTGACACTGCTCTTCTGAGCCAAGGTAAGAATTGCCGGGAGGTTGGGGGGGTTTCAACCCCCAGTCTTTCTTAGAGCCCCTGTTAAGATCTGTTTTTCCCACCCCGATTCCAAGTGGATAATGGTCCAACCCCACAACCCCCCCCCCCAGTTAATTTTCCGCAATTCTTACACTGCTCTTCTCCACTCTATCCTCTTAAATTCTTCACGACCTCATCTCTTCCCATAAGCCTCATAAGGTTACTCCGTATACGGAAACATTAGAGAAACACTCCTCGAAAGAGCGAGAGGATGGGGAAATCCCGGATCCCTGCATTCACGCGTGGGCTAATAGTTGGTAGAATTGTATGTTTCAGTGTATTCAAGAAAATGATGGACCTGAACTAGGACTTGGACTCGATCTTTAGTAGCTCATAAACAGAGACAGACAGACAGACATAGACAGAGGCAGAGAGACTCTGAGAAAGACAGAAAGACACATTCACACATAGGCCTAGAAGTAACGTAACAAAAAGCAGACAGTGGAAGCCGAAGAGAGATAGCGTAAAGAGATATAATACGAGGAGAGAGATGGAGAGAGAGAGAGACAGACAGACAGACAGACACAGACAGACACAGACAGACACAGACAGATAGAGACACACACAGAGATAGAGACACACACAGACACACGGACACACAGAGAGACAGAAGGCAGAGAGACAGAGAGACAGAGAAATATGTAGATTTCAATCCAGCAATCCAGAAGGAATAAAAAGATAAATCGACTCAGTCTCGGTGGGCTCGACTGTATCATTGTCTGATTTGTCTCTATAGGAATACTAACGTGACTTCAGTTAATTATGTCAGAAACTTTTTATATTATTACAGGCAGTCCTGTCTTTGTTTCGACTTAACCTCAGCACCACGATGTATACACAGCAGCAGCAGCAGCAGCAGTAGCAGCAGCAGCAGCCTTAGATTCTCATCAATGCTTCAGCAACAATGTCTGTAGTCTGTGAGTTGAAATTTGATCGTGACAAACTGTGTTAGATGGAGACTATGCCGTCGTTCAGCTTTAGCCATATCACTGCAATGCAATGCATTGTAGGCTAAGCTTATTATGGTTGGTCTGTCTGACACGTGGACCTAATGGTGTCATCGACAAAACAGATTGAAATGCCCAAAGGCAGACTGTATATGGATGGCACGTGCAGATGAAGAATGAGGATGAGGAGGAAGAGGAGAGGAGGAGAAGGAAGAGGAGGAGAAAAAGAAAGAGGAAGAGGAGAGGAGGAGGAGAAGGAAGAGGAGGAGAAAAAGAAGGAGGAAGAGAGGAGGAGGAGGAGCAGGAGGAGCAGAAGGAGGAAGAAGAAGAACAGGAGAAGGAGGAATAGGAGGAGGAGGAGGAGGAGTAGCAGGAGGAGGAGGAGGAGAAGGAGAATGAGAGAAGGTAGAGCAGGAGGAGGAGCAGGAGGAGGAGCAGGAGTAGGAGGAGGAGGAGCAGGAGAGTGAGGAGGAAGAGAAGGAGGAAGGAGAGAAGGAGGAAAAGAGGGAGGAGGAGAAGAAGAAGAAGGAAGAGGATCAGCTACCGTCGGAGGGGCGCCGTGTCGCTAGATACACGAGAGACATTCCGGCGATTAGTTAAGTTAGTTCATCATGTGATCATGCTTTTGCGGAAACAAGAGTAGAACAACAACAGGATAAAAGTAAAATCATCCGGAGCCGAGTATACAGGCTTGGACAAACACACCGTTTGTAGTAAGAATTCAAACACCGTCTTGTTCAATATGACGCAAAACGCCGTTCACTAATTATCCCTTCCCTTCCCACCCCTTTAATTCTTTAAATTTTGCATCGAGTTATAATTATGATTTCCATTGCCATAGCTGTTCACTAGGAATTTGACCAATTTGGACCATGCTGTATAGGCCTAGTTGTCCTATATGGTAAGAATATTATTGTCGAGGGTTGGGGTTGCAACTCCCAGTCTTTCTTAGACCCTATGGATGGATAGTTAACCTTCTTTATAACTCCAACTACATGCAGATCAGAGTCTGATAAAAAGTTACTTTCCTGCAATTCTCGTGAAACTATAGGCCTACTGGTTGCTAGCCTATAGGTTAGACTCCGTTAGAGTAGGCCCTATGGGTCTAATATTTGGGCAAAATTGTAATTTTTTAAAGTTAATTTTCAGTGAGCTTATACGTATACTGTTGACTACAGCGCTTCAAAGTTGAGAATGGTGTCATGTCTTTTTTTCACTTTCGCTACTTTTAATAAATCCGTATTCGTCTTTTGTCATTGCCCCACGGGGTGTCGTTTGATTATTACTTAACCCAGTGAGGTTTATTTCCTTCCACTTCGACGCCAGACGATCAAGCGTATTATTATTCGGAAGATAACGCGATATTCTCGCGATATTCTCGTTTGTTTCGAGACTTTAGACGCGCCTCGTTGTCATGTCTGGCCCCCAGGGTGCAATGCGGTAATGACGAAATCGTCGCCTGAAATTGAGTATTAATAGCAGCATATCCGCGATTTTGTTTGCTCTACTTTCGTTTCATTTTCTTTCCCTTTCTACTTTCTTCACTCTTTCCCCTAAGGAAAGGAAGGAGACGACATCAGCTTTGCCTGTTTTGTAACCGGCGTGACTTAATCGAATGTAGTCCTATGTAACACTGCAGTACTGTGTTACATTTCTCAGTAAAGTCATCCGCATGCATGATTCGACTAAATGTGTATTTGTTTGTTTGTATGTGCACTTGTTATAGCGCCCCTTCAAGCTCTCTCTACTCAGAGGCACTCCCGAATGCAGAGCGGACACTACATCAGAGTTTCACGCCGAAGCGCTGAGCAATTGTGAGTGAAAAACTTGCCCAAGGTCCTTACGCGGTGAGGTGGATTCGAACCTCGAACCTTCCGGCTACAAGGCAACGACGCCACCACTACACCACCGCGCCCCACAGTAGGCGGACGTAGGCTATAAGCTTAGTTTTACAAGCAAATGAAGACTGTCATTAATTTTTTCGCCATACAGTGTTGGACTGGAGGCGACGCTAAGTAGGTATAGGCCTATCTTAATTGTCGGGGCGCTATATAATAGACTAAGTCCTCTGAAGGAACTAAGGAATTAAATGGAATAGCCTATTTTATGGTTGTTTATTGTTTATCAGGCCGAGTGGTGGGCTACATGGCTTTGTCCCCTTTCTTCCACTTCGATGCGTCCTCTTAGGTCCTCTGATCGACTTGACCTCTTCATCCCCCCCCCGAGTCAGGACTATGGCTCAATCCAGATCAGTTGCCTGCATTGGTACCTTCCTATGGAATGGGCTTCCCTCATCAGTTCGCTCCGTCATCCTCTCCGGTAGTCTTTCTATTAAATAAATTGGAAACATATGGCATACGTGGTCTGCAACTCAGTTGGTTTGCCAGTTATTTGGATGGGAGACGCCAATGTGTCGAAAATAACGGCAAACGTTCCACTTTAAAAAGGATCCTATATGGTGTCCCACAGGGATCAAATCTAGGACCCCTATTGTTTCTCCTCTATATCAACGATCTCCCGAACGTCTCTAACCGCTTGTTCTTCATCCTTTTCGCAGATGATACGAACGTGTTTTATTCACATTCTTGCTTGCATACGCTATTTCAGATCATAAATGTGGAGCTGGAACTTATTGCCGACTGGTTTAAAGCTAATAGATTGTCTTTAAACTTGGAAAAAACTAACTACATCCTGTTTAAATCGCATAGGAAAAGAATTCCACTTGGTGAATTTCAATTAAAAATTAACGGCATCTCTCTCGCTTCTGTAGAATCTACTAAATTTCTGGGAGTTTATGTTGATAGCCATTTAACATGGAATGAACATATTGCTCATGTCGCCTCAAAAATAGCAAAAAATATTGGAGTAATGGCTCGAACTGCTTACATTTTACCATCTAGTATTAGGATTAAACTATACTATTCCTTAGTACATCCATATCTCTCTTATTGTAACATAGTGTGGGCTTGTACTTATGTCACAAGATTATATAGAGTTATTATTTTGCAAAAAAGAGCTGTTCGTCTTATTGTGGGAGCTCCATACGGCTCTCACACTGCCCCCATATTTCTCAACCTTAGAATTTTAAAACTCGACCAGATTTGGACTTTGCAAATAGGGGAGTTTATGTACCGGTTTGATCGAAGCCTTCTGCCACCTATATACAAAAATTATTTTCAGCTTTCATCCCAGGTTCATTCTCATTTTACAAGATACTCTTCTTTGTACCACCGAACCTATGCTCGCACTAACACGCGCCAGTTTTCTATTAAGTCTACTGGGGTTACCACTTGGGAAAAAATTCCAAGGGAAATAAAATTGAGCCCCAGTATTTGGACATTTAAGAAGAAATTTAGCGCCTTTCTAATAGAAGTTACCAAATAAAATTAAAGTAGTGTTCGCTCAGTATGTGCATTGCAGTTGGTCTCTGTACAGTACAGTTCAGTAGCCTATATAGTTAAGTTTTTTTGTTCTTTTTCATTATTGTTTGTGACTCAGCAGTGTTGAGGTTTTCAGTTTCCTGTTTTTGTGTTTTGTTTTTTCTTCCGTTCTCTAGTATAAGTTGCTTTATCTTTTTTGTCAGTCACTGTGTTGATTTTGCAAAGACTTCGTCATGGCCACCTTGCATCGTCAAGTCATTAATAGTTGGTGTCCCTAGACAGCGGGATTTTTAAAAATCCCTTTAGGGCCTCCCTTTTTTGTAGCCAATGTGAACGATGTGTGAACCTTTCATGTATACTGGTTGCAAAATAAAAATATTTGATTGAAATATTTGATTGATTTGATTCGTCCTTTTTCTCTCGTCTCAAAACCTGCTTTTTTCTCTGGGGTTGCACACACTGGGAGCGCTTCTGAAAGGCTCTTACTGCGAGAAGCGCATCATAAATGGTCAGATACAATGCAATACAATACAATTGCAAATTTGACGCAAAACATTAAACAGTCATAATTATTTTCCTTGTCGCTACAAATAACGATCAATTGAACATTATTCGATAACATTTTATGGACACAGAAAGTTTGTTGTTTGCCGCATCCTAGAAGAATCCGGTCCGCTTCTACTCTCAGGAAAGACTCGAACACGCGCACACGCACACACGCACACACACACACGCACACACACACACACACGCAATCGTGATGTAGCTGGAAGCATCATGATGCCAACTCTCGTCTTCCGTTGCTATAGGCCGACCGCGGTCAGGTGACGACGCGTAACAACGCCCACCGGCCAATCACCTCTGCCTCGCAACGCCCCGGCTTCGATGCCCTGCCCTGCCCAGTTGCACCGCCCGAGGAAGACCGTCTCTCATCCGCTGCATCTGTCTTATAAAAGCTCCTCCGATCGCTGCTCCGCTTCATGTAGTTCTACTCGCAGATGTTCCACCGCGTTTTTCAAGTGGCGCGCGCGTAATTGCTATTATCTTGCCGGCGTTTTTCGTCCATGGGGCTCTCTGCAATTAGCTGCTTCGGCAGTTGCCACGATATCTCTGCTGTCGGACGATGAGCTACAGGTAACCTGAGGCAACAACGAATCTCTCTCTTTCCACGCGGTTGCTAAGGTATCGCTGTTGCTATAGTAACGCTGCTATACCGTTGTAAGTCGCTGAAGGCCTGCGTTACAAAAATACAGCTCACTTGTAGGATGATAAAATCAAACATTGTCATTGGAGAATACGTTATAATAGTCGGACAATAATTACTGACTAGAAACAATGTTGCGCACATGTAGGCCTGTGTATTAAGAAGTGAAGAGCTATAAAGTCTTTGGAGCTAGCGCTATCAGCGGATTCGTAGGAAATTAGGACTTTAATTTGCATTTGTTTTAGAAGCAATTAGCCTATAGACCAAACGTGTTTAATAGGCCTAAATGATGGATTTTAACCGGTTAGAGATCACAAATTATACATTTTAGAATTCCTTACATGATTGGTGTTATTACCATAGCTGATTATTTGAAGACTTTATTACGAAGTTATGAACATCGTCGTTCATCGAATAAAAATCCGATAAGGATAAAAGCATCTCAACGCCTCCATTATGTCACTTCCGCTTCGGGTATACAGTACGACCACGGTACGATATGAACTTTTATGACAACACAAAAAGTCATTGATTGAAAAGTTGATCGCTCATGCTCATAAGAAAGTCAGGGAAAGTCAGGGCAAGTCGGGGGCTAGTCGAAAGTTACTCTATACAATCGTCACGAAGTAGACCTAAACACCAACTCAATGCAACATCCGACATACTTTTAGGTCACCTAGCTCTTAAAGTCATCCTATATCTTATGACTCAATTAAGCGGACTTCGTAAACAAATGACCGACTCCGATCGCGGTAAATAGGCCTACTCCGTAGAAGAAAGGATAGACCTACGAATACAAGAAACCACATTTCTGGCATAACATCATCGTCTGCATATAAATCTTTTATGCAGTATTAGTGTCGTGAAGCAGATACAAAATGCGCTAAGTGCAAATTATTAGCATAATTTTGGTGCCGTCGTTTCCTGTCGGTTCTACACAACTGGAAACATAGATCAAATCTGACTGGAAAGCGTGAATTATACACCTTCAAAATTCGTGAAATTTGATTCAACGAGATACAAATCAGAAGCGAATGCAATTTGCAGACTGCTTACAAGAAAGATTCCAAACACGAAGCAGAGGCTTTTGAACCGAATCGAAACTATTGGAACATTCACCGAATCAAAAGAATGTCTTTTCTCACACTGGATTCAAGTCCTTGGCAGGTGAGTCAAAGAACTTAAAGCTTATTCATGTTCATTGCTCATCTTTTCAGCAGACTTAAATTACATAGGCTAGGTTCCTATACGCGGCGGCTTGAGGTGGATTCTAGCCTGCAACCCTTAAATTACATTCAGTCAAATCTCTATGTCTTTCGTAATTGTTTACGGTCTAACCTTTGCAGTGTATACCGTGTAAAACCATTGAAGTGATTTGGGAGTAATAATTCTACAATAAATTATAATCCTGCATTGGTCCATCCCTGTGGAATGGTCTTCCCCCATCAGTTCGCTCTACATGTATCATCCTCTCTCGTAGTCTTTAGTCATCTTACTCTCGTCTCAAAACAACTGCCTTTTCTCTCGGGTTTGCACGCACTGGGAGTGCTTCCGAAAGCTCATGTTGCGAGAATCACTTCACAAGTGCTGAGATATACAATACAATGCAATAATTGCGGTCTTATACTATAGAGAACATACAGAACTAGATTAATAAATGATCAGTGACAATTTTATACAATGGACAGAAGCCCACCAACCGAGATCTGGTCCTTGCTGACCCCAAATGAAGTCACACCATGCAGTGACGGTTTAAACCCACAAAACTCCAAATACCCAAATCCGTCTGCCGTCCGGGGAATCGGGGATCTGGTTTATTACTGGTGCTGTTCCAGCTCTTTCAATTCGGATAGGGAAGTTGGAACACCATCAACCTTGGACCATGCAGCAGCGAAGGGAGATGTATCTGTTGACCAGTATATCCTAACAACGACGACCTCATTATGATGAAATACTAATCGCTTAGGCATAATTATATCGTCGCTTTCACTATAAATAGATAAAAGTCACTCTCGTTGGAAACCTCAAGCAGTTATGATGAATTGTTTTCCACGATCTCTATATATATTCATCATAGTATTTAAGTGCACATGTATGGGTGTGATGTAGCATATAGCTGTTATACTTGTGCCGTAATCTTCGTATTCATTTAGTTACCAGAGGGAGATGTGCTATACAGGATATTGTTACCATACGGTTTGAATGTCTCGTTGTCATTGAGATGATCGTGTTTCTTATTCTGTCTCGTTAGAACAAGAAACATTATAGATCTATCTCAATTGCAACTCATCGCTATGCAATCATTTTTGCAGAAACGTATATGGTAACGCTATACGTATTTACGTCATGAGAAATTCAGGCATTTGGACATTTTATGTTGCGATAGTGTGTATGTAGCCTACACGAGCACTTCTTGTCGAGGACTAAATCGGAGTTTCACGCCGAAGCGAATGAGCAAGTTGCGAGTGAAGGTCTTGCTTATATAGTTCCACATACGGGGCGACTTGAGGTGGATTCGTAGCCGCTATAACTTCCGGTTCCAAACCACTGAACATACCCTTGTATACTATACATGCACCATAAAATGCTGAATGCATGCATAGCTACCCCGTTGCCGCCGTCCCCATTTCACCTTCTCCGCTGCTATAGTTTTTATATGCATGACCTGTATACAGGCCTTCACCTAGATCAACCTCCCTATAGCCGTCACTGCTTTACCAGTGGCGATGGTTTGGCACAGCTAGTAGTCCACTCGCTCACTGCTAATGTTGTCTCTACCTTTATCCTTGTTTCATCATATCTAGACTAAGTCAAGGTGGACACAGTGCACGACGAACTACAAAGTCTCACCCTATAGTGATTCCACCGACATCCAATAAAGGAAAGCGCGTGGAGATCTGCAAAAGTATGTTAGAATGTATGTTAGTATGTTAGAATTATGACCGTTTATTATGATGTTTGTGATGTCTAATCCTGCAAAAATTCTCCGACTATGCTTCTTCCCAAGCACACATCAAAATTAATAAAGCAGGTCCGGATGGCAGAACAGCTACTAAGGCGTCAGTTCGCTGTTCCATGGCCTCACAACACGACCCATGCACGTGTCGGGGTTTCACTGTCATTGGACTTTCATTCTCACAGAAAATCTATGTATACCAACTTACAATCACTCAGTTCCACTCATTGAGGACTGCTTTTCATTTCATCGAGCATTAAAGACATCTTTTCCGTCTGCTCAATAGCGGAGTGCAAATGTTCCAAACACCTGTATACACGCAGCTATAAATTGGGCAGACGAAAAATATGTTTTAAATAATATCAAATTAAGTGCAGTGCAGTCCCCAATGAATGGCACTGAGCGAATGTCAGTAGGCCTATACGTGTATAGTTTTGTATATACGTAACGTAATAGGACACTCTATTCTGTTACAATACGATAGATCTATACCATTATGGCGTAAGCTTATACAATGTCATGTTTTGCGAATGACGACACTTTCGAGCGAGTATATTAAATTGAAGTCGTCGCGTGGTGTGATGACGCTGGTGATGAATGGTGTGGAGTGAGGAGTGTCTGCGCATGCGATTGGAGAGAGGGAGATACGTGGGCTGTGGGGTGTGGTGGGGGGGGGATGGAAGGTCGACTGCGGCGGTCCTGCAGATGGTTCGTGGGTCAGATGAAGTGTTCGACAGGCGAGACGACCGAGCGCAACACCTGATCAGATGGATGACGACGACAAGGAGGAGGAGGAAGACGAGGAAGATGCTACGGCTGCTGAGCCTGCATGGTGCCAATGATGCTCACGAGACGGCGACAAGGATGAGGAAGAGGAGGAGGAGGAATAGGAAGCGGGGGAGGGCACAGGACGATGTTTAGTGGACGATGCTTTCCATGAAGAAGGCCCCACGTGCAGATCGCGTGTCACAGTTCAGAAAGACACACAAAGCACAGGATTTTGTAACACTTCTTGTATATATACCAGTGTTTTGAGA
>OX243823.1:24307658-24425158 GCA_945859605.1 Lumbricus rubellus | reverse complement strand
ATTTACTTCAGTTGATGGCAATAAGGTAGCGCCATCATAATCAAACTTGTCGTGCGAGCAAGAAGGCGCACCGTCCTGCTGGAAAATAAAACCAGATGTTAGAGCATACCTGGTCTTCAATGAGTCTGGGTAAGAGAGTTTAAAGATGAGTTTGACATCTAACCTACTGAATGGGATTAAATGCAGTCTTTTCTTGCAGCCGTAACACACGCCATCATATCTGATGTCGAAACCACGATGTGCTTTGCAAACTTGACCCTTTCGAT
The DNA here is from genome assembly GCA_945859605.1 of Lumbricus rubellus. Taxonomy (NCBI): domain Eukaryota; kingdom Metazoa; phylum Annelida; class Clitellata; order Crassiclitellata; family Lumbricidae; genus Lumbricus; species Lumbricus rubellus. Next base: position 24,424,892 of record OX243823.1, on the reverse strand, counting down.
TACCAAGCGAATTTCTTGAAAATTGTACTTTTCCACCAGACCAAGCGACCACTTCCTGCCTCGCTTCCAACATCTGATCTTCGTTACATAAACATGCTTACAGATAGCCTTCAATATGCTCAGGCTCCACTTTTCACTGGGTATTTTGCTATGATTACGCGATGTCCCAGTCTCTGTTCACGCAGCGTCCGAGTTTCCATTTTATCTTCCGCAGAAACTTTGCCCATGACGTTCAGTAATGGATTCACGAATTGAGTCCTTAATCTATAAAATATCACTAAATACCAACAGTTTGCTTCATAAACAGCTTCTTTACAGCTCTTAGTGAGGTCGTAGGACATCATCATCATTTCTTATGATGTAATTTGCGAAAAATCTTAATGAAATCACATTGTATTGGAGCTTGATTCTCCGGATATTTGAAAAAACGAAGTTTTAAGTTTGAACAGCTGTAACTTTCGCAAACATGAAAATTTGCAAGTGAAACTTTCAGGGATTCTTGGAAATTCATTCCCCTGCAAAATGGAAAATTTTCACAGAGAAATGTCAGTCGGTTGCGAAGTTATCGCATTTTATCCGGTGGTACATTTTTTTGAGCCACCCTGTACAACATTGTACATGTACTACATGTAGCAGTTTTTTACGAAGCCTATACAGAAATGACTACAGCCTAAAAATGAACCAACTTCCTCAGTTTCCATTGACCGGTTTTGGTACTGTGAACTATAATATTATATGCTACTCGTGTTATAACCTCCGTTTATCTTTGCTCCGCCCGCCACAATTAAACACCCTATCCATCTCACATCATACCAGCATTTATCATAGATCATTGTTTCTTCATCCTATAGCACGTCTCTTGTTTCTTTTAACGGCGCTAGATAAATCTCTGTGGTCGAACGTTGTCACTCTGATAGTTAAAAACCCGACGTCCGAAATTAGAATGTCCCAAAGATGATTATCCGATTAGCCGGATATTCGATTACCCGATAAGGCACCATGCAGTAGTCGGGTAATTCAATTAATCGTCATCCTGCCATCAAGACACATTGATCAGCATCTGCGTCAGCAAGCTTCCACTAAGGTCAAAGATCAAACTGGTCGCCATAGAAGCTGTGCGCCGTGCATGTGCGGTGCTTCACGTGTGAAGTGGGAGCAATGAAATACTGGCGCATTATAAACACATTGGATACTGTTCTATTTTATGGATGTAATGTAATCAGCACCACAGGACCATAGGTTAGAAGCATTCTGCAGATAAGAAAAAAAATTATTTTCGGATCACACAAACTGTAATGATTGTAACCTCATTAACTGTTATCTCCAACTCGCAGAGAAAGAGAACGTTTACGCATAACAAGAAGCTCAATGTCATTTTAAGCGGTTATCCTACTATGCATTTGCTGGGTTTCTTAATCGCCGACGGCTGCAAGGCTCGAATATTATGATAAAATGTCTTAACAATTCATTCTGACGAAGAATTGAAGAATTGATTACTCAAGTGGACAGGAATTCATTCCGAAACTTTATTTCTCGACTAATGCTATCAGCAGCATTTCCCACTTCCACTGCAAGTAGCCTAATAAACTATTCTCTTTGTAAGTTGCATTCTTCTTCTTCATGTCCACTGCGCATTTGACTACTTTCTTCTATGATCCATTGATCCCTGTCTTGTGCCCGGTGTGTCAGTTCCTGCGTATTCAATATTCATCCCGTACCACTCTTTTATGCGCTACAGCCTACAACCATTCTCTGCATGGTCTTTCCCCTTCTCCCCGATCCCTCCATGATTCCCGTCAATATGCTCTTTATCTTTCTATCATCGCTCATTCTTTGGCTGTCTCCGAATAATTTCAGTTTCCTTTCCATTATGCTTCCTATCATATCTGATTTGCTGTTAAGTCTTCTTCGCATTGCATTACATGTACCTTTGCGTATTGCCAACTAAGCCATTTAAAAGTTTTTGTTGTGAAAACTTTATCTCTGGTTATATTTGGCTGTGTATGTCTGCAAATAACTGGTCTTTAATCTTTTTCAAATGCATGCTATCGCTCTGTGTAAAGTTCCAAATGATAATGTGCGATCTTCGCTTGAGGACAACTTACTTTATCATCAATAATAATATTATCTTTCTCTGTACATACATGTACATTGTATCTCTGTCTATGTGTGTCTGTCTGTCTCTGTCTCTGCCTATGTCTATGTCTAAGTGTTCGCCTCTATCTCTGTATGTCTCTGTCTCTGTCTGTCTGAAGTTGACTTGAAAATAATGTGTGTTCAACGGGCATAGACTACAATGCCGCGTCTGCTAATAGCATTAGTCCTCCGCGTTGTTGTTGTCATCAATGAGGCTAAAGAAACTGTCGGTTGACAAACGATAATTAGCAAGCCATCAGCAAATTTTAATCTGCATGATAGTGATGATACACCGAGATTTCAGCAGAGAATTGCAGGTGAAAGGTAATACTATAGCATTCAGTGAATTGGTATAAAACAGGTCAGTGGCGTAGCAAGGTTTTTGGGGGCCCTTGTGCAGAACTTTCGTGGTGGGCCCCTTCAATTCTTGAACCCCAAGATTTCAAACAATAAGACTGTGCAAAAGCGCCTGGCTTTTGCAATGGACTATTTGTTTAGGCCTAGCTGAAACTCGAAATTAAAATTTAAAATTAACTTATTTCAATTTTAATTATTACCTCCCGTTTGGCTCTATAAAACATTTTTCTATTTTTCAGGCTGCCAGAGTACTGAACAAATGTATCGGTAAACATCGTTTCCTCTCTTGTAGTATGAATTATAACCATCCGCACTGAAATTTTATCAAACAGTTGGGTTATTTGACTAAAAATGAAAGCGTTTAATAAATTGGTATAATATTATGTGACTCAAGTTTGGGTTACTAGCCTATACGCGGTAGGCTAAGTCTAAAAGAACAATTAAAAAATTTGGAAATGCTGAAATGTTCGCTTGGGCGAATACATTTGGGCGAATTCTCTTGCGCAAAGATAATTAAGGTGCCTAACAGTTACTGGCATACCACCATAGTTTCCGAAGTGCCTCTCTGCTCGGTGTCAATATTTAAAGTTACCAACACCTTAGCATGGATGAAACTGAATTCAATTCTGTCACCAGGCTTGATGAAGTCATCGAGCCTGATCGAGGTCTTGTGCAATCCATTCCTGCGCCACCGTTGTAGGCCTATATGTGGACTTGATCATTTGAATACATTCTAAATATTTTAAAGTAAAAATTGACTGTGACTGCGGGGGCCCCTCTACAGCCGGGTTGTTTAAACATTCCGGCTCAAACCCAAGAAATATACAGGGTGGGCCAAAAAAGTGAGAACACCTTGTAGAATACGAGTTATTTACAAATATAATTCAATTAATTATATTGTTTTCATATATTTTTGTTTGCCAAGTATTTAGCTAATCAGAAATCATGTTCAATGTGTCCTCCTTGCTTCTCAACGAGTTTTTCTAAGCGTCAACGCCACTCGTTTATGCTACTACATATGTCAATAAAACGCTGTCCCAGATTTCTTCATTCTTCGAGGTTCGATTATTGCCAACTTGAGCTGCTCAACTGTGGTAAATTTTCGCCGAAGGTAGACTTTTTCTTTCAAAGCACCCCATATGGCATAATCTACTGTGTTTAAATTACAACTGTTCGGTGGCCACATGTCTGGCTCGATGAAGTTAACATTCTCCTGCCAAAGAAAGTTGATTGTATTTTTCGCTGTATGAGATGGAGCTCCATCTTGCTGCTGTAATGTCCAGTTATGGCGATCGCCTTGTCTCAGAACATGTCCACAATTATTCACTGTTTACTTTGGCACCTGGTTCAATGAACACAATATTAGTTTTACCCATTCGAGACACACGAACTGATATAAAAGATACCGCGCGGCTGAAATGGTCACGTTCTCGTATGAGTCGATTTCCTGAACTTACATTTTTCTTTGTTTCAACGGAATAAACAGTTAACTGGAGTGGCATCGGTGAATGTCTTTTCGTCGGTAAACCAGATGCTTCGATCGTACACTTCTCTAATTAGGAAACCGCTCAAGTAGCTGCCGACTGCGTTGCAAGCATTTCAAAGTGACATTTTCATTGAGCTTCTGCCCGATTACACGCTTGTACGTTTTGAGGTGTAAATTTTGCTTAAAAATGCGTCGAAATAAAGACATCATATAGCTAAATAGGTAAGTAAGTGAATGAGCAAACAATTTAAGCTATTTTGGATACAGTGAAACAAGCTTTGATGCAATTATACTACTTTTTACGCGATGTTCTCACTTTTTTTGGCCCACCCTGTAAATTATTGAGTGTGTACGCTGTACATGTAGACTTTAATACATTCTGATTATCCTTAAAGTAAAAAATTGACTCTGACTCCGGGGGGCCCTTGACAGCCGGGGGCCCTTGTGCACTGCACAACCTGCACAACCTATTGCTACGCCACTGAAACAGGTCATCTTCTACGCTGAATAAAATCCCTTTCTTTATGTAGCCTATTTACGCATATTATTTTGTTAACAAAGTCCCGTGGTGGCTTTGAATTTAGACCATCACTCGTAATCGTAATCGTAATCTCCACATTTCAAAAGCGCCACTCGAAAGCCAAGCGCCGGGCACCGGTTTATTCAAGAGCGCTGAATTGTGTTAGCAATGGTTTCATTGCGTTTGCTTTTATTGCTGGCTTTCATTTCGCTACTGCAGCTACTGTTCCTGTGACCGGGCAACGTTATCATCAAAGACGGTACAAACTTTGCGTGCTAATAATAAATAATAACACCAAATGGTCCTTAGATGCTGAGCGGCGTTGGAAGACATATCAGCTTAAAAGATGCACTTCTACTCCCTCCCCTGACTCTCTCTACCTCCCCCCCATTTCACTTCCAGCCTCAAGTAACCAGAAATTTATATATCGCCCGCGTATGGTTATGATCTACTGGGTGCTGAATGACTCCATTGTTTTGCCGGCCAAGTGCTTCCACTTAGAATGCTTTGATTGTCGGATTCGGCGGCGGCGGAGGCTGTGGAACGCCGACTGGAAGCGCTCCAGGCGTGGCCCTCCACTCCATTCATCCGACGACATCAAAAGTACCAAACGAATACATCTCCAAGTGTCGTCTTCATCATACACACACATACGAACACGTGTACATGCACGAATAGACACAGACATACGCAGAGATTATACATGTAGTCTACTTGCAGATGGACATTAACACACGGAAATGAACTCGCGTACGTACATATATAGGCCTATGCAAAGACACAAACATACACAGAGATATTATAGTCTACTTGCAAATAGACATTCACACACACACACGCACACCCCACCCATCCACACCACTACACACATACACACAAGAACACACACACACAAACACACACACAAACACATCCACACACACGCACATACATGTGCACACACATGAACAATTGAACATATAGACCCAAACATAATAGCCTAGGGAGAGATATAGTCTACTTGCAAAGCAATGTTCATGCACACACGTGATGCGTACGACTACAATGCGTGTGGCTGAGTGCACAACAATGCACATACATCAGATTGTTGAGCGATAATATAGGGAACCGTCCGTCGTGAAAAGCAGACGAGACTCGATGCCCGCCCTTCAAAAGTCTGGAATTCTCATCCTCTGCCCCCACTCATGGAAAAACTTGTTCCATTTTCGGTTTTGTGATTCCCGCCCTCGCCCCCCCCCCAACCCCGGTTTCTTTGCTCCGGCTGATTCCTTGATGCTTTATTAATTTTCAACAGCGAACATTTGGGCAAATGATCGAAAGATTGGCTTTGCGAAATGTAAGGAAATCGGTTATAAAAGTTAATCATCATGTGTATGAAATCTAAAGAAGGAAACAATTATTGAGCAGCATAAAGCATGTGACTTTCTTTTAGAATGTGAAGTAGCTTGAAGCTGTGTGCAACGTAAATTTTTCAACGAATGAAGGAGTTATTATGTACTTTATGTCAATATTAACTGTCATGTACTTTACAAGTACTCAAGTAGCCTACGACGAATGAAGCGTCTCGCGCATGGCGACCATCGGATATTAATTTTTCTCTTTTTTCGATCACTTTCGCTAATCTTATAGCATCATTATTGTTGTCGTCAAAAGTTTTACACATGGAATTCTCAAGTGTGTGAAGCATAATTAAATTAATTAATTAATAAGTTTTCAAACATCGCTTTTTAGGAAACACCATCATGCATGGCTCTTCTTGCAGTTTGGAGATGAATGACCAAATTCGGTGTCATCTTAGTGTTTTCTGATGTACTCGGGTCCAATAATATTTACGAACGACAGGCCCTACCAACAATGAAATGACGACTGGGCGGACTGGCAATGATCATCCGGTAAAGTTGTAAACTATGACAAAGACTATAAATCTGATGAAGGCGGACTTTTGGTCACGTGTGTTTCAGGATCGTCGTTCATTCGCTGGTTCCGACAGTTGCCTGAACCCTCTGCAGGGTTCAACCGGAAGTGGTCCATCTGGACCCATCTCCGTCGTCAACGGATCCTCCTTCGCCAGCACCCACCGTCTGCGCCACACCCCGAGCGCCGACTTCCAACCGCCCTACTTTCCACCGCCCTACAGCGTGCCCCAGCCTCAGTCGACCGAATTCGCTCATCACCCTGGCATCGGACCGGACCCCTACTCCCACCTAAATCACCACCACTACCACTACACTTCAAATCACCAGCCGTACCTCGGCCCCTCCGACAGGAGCCTCCTTGGGGCCCCTGATCCTCTGAGCGGTGGACCGCTGTCAAGAACCTTCCCCGGTGGACCGTATGATCCTCGAAGGTCCGAGTACGTTCCTGTAAGTCGTCAGGAACTGTTCCTGTCGACTAGGACCTCGCAGGAACTCAGCGACGCCTCGCTTCAGCTGGCCTTGCATCATGGAGGACTCGCACTGAACGGAATCGACGATGGGACACAGGTGAGTGGAAGATGAGTCTCGTGCAGAAGTCATCAAGCATTCGTATATGACTAACATCTCTGTGCACAAGCATCTTGTGGAACGACTCCCATTTCCATCTGTTTCCTGATCTATTATCATTTAGCATATTATAATGAAGATTTTTTTTCTTCGGCAAATAGGCCCCAGTAGCGGGATCACTTCTTTCGGGTAGCCTATTGCTCCCTACATTTCACAGTAAAGATTGTACACTAAGCTTCACTATCGCAATTGTTAACTGTAATTAATCACTTTGTGTACTATTATGAATGCATAATTGTCTGTTTGATATTCTTGGGATCAATAAACAAGTTCAAGTTCAAGTTCAACGACGGTATAGTCTAATCACTCTAATGTGTCCGATATACCAATGCCATTTTTGTAATTGTAAATTTTGGAGCGAAAGACTAGAAAAGGCCATCAGAAATTTTCGGGACGAAAAAGAGCATATTTTAATCATCGGACGACTAAAACGACTAGAAAAGGTCTTCAGAAATAATTATTTCATGCAAATAATGGAAAAATCCATGTATTTTTCAGCGAAATTGTCTATAATTAAAGCCTTATCTAGCCTTTTTTCGACCAGATCTGACCTTTGTCAAAATTCAGAGTGGCATCCCTGCATAAGAGTAAACTCAATTTGTAAAGCCTCACTTGAAACTCACTTGAGCTGTCTGGTGTTGATTCTTTTTTAAAACTATTATGAGAATAATTAATGTGTTTTAGGTTCATTTGGATGAATCAGGAACCTACATATCCGGCGATCATCATTCAGTGATTCGTAAGCATGGTATGTGTATTTGATAGCCTTTCAAATGAAACCATGCAATTCATCGAATTCAGCTTCATTTTGATGCAATGACTACTGGATACTGCACAATAAGGTTCATTCCGAAATTCATTCATTCATTCCGAAAACTCATATAGGTCTGGCGAGTTTGGTGGTCATTCATCTGGACTGAATGTGCTGCAGTTGATGGCATAAAAGCCTTAAACCAGCTCGCCTTGTAGGCTATGAATGCTTGAAAAAAACGATGGTAGAATATATATGTATATATGTATATATGTATAGGCCTATATATATGTATATATATATATATAAAACGATGGTACAATATATATTAGGGTGCCAACCAAATGCATGGTCAAAAAATAATTTTGTCTGATCCAGTTGCTCACCCCCTACAAATGTTTTCTATGGCAAGAAACTCACGTGATACAAATTTTATTCCAATAGAAGATCATTTAGAGGTAGCTTAGCGCGTCAGTAGTTTATAGTAGCGTATAACATAATTTCTTCAAAATCGCATATGGAAATAGCTTATATTTACAGAGAACAGGCTGTGCTGTGACTCAATGTTCATACTGACTAAGAATAATAATGTTTCTTGTAATTTTTTTATCTTTCCCAATTCTTGGATGTTGCTCTAATAACACGGATAAACCATAAAAGGCTAATTAAAGACTGTCAATGTCATTTCATACAACTTCCAGCAATACAATCCTTCCTGATGGTGCCTATGTTTTGTCTGAACAAAAGTGTATAAGAAAACACTACTGAGCTTGGTTTGCAGACCAAAATCATGGAATTAGTCGATGCCAAAGTGTTCAACACCAGATGGGACCTCCAGTGGCAAAAAATCAAGATATTTAGAAGATTTAGATAGGCTACTCACGTATAATTATGCATTTGACGCAGACCGGTATGAAAATGGAATAAAGGTGACAGCAACTGCAGTGGTTTGGATCTGGTGCAAAATGAGTTTATCGAGTTCATCCAGCTCAATATGATATTCAGTCAAGACTGTTAGGAAGACTATGAGCTATTTTACCTGGCACTGATATTCTTAAAAGGAGTATAAAGTAAGGGAGATCTGTGCATATCCATGCCTTTGGAGTCCACACTAGAGCTAGATGGATAGCAAGGTCACAAACAAGGTTAAAAGATACTTATTTTACTCTCAATAAATCTCATCAAATGCGAGTTGTCAGCTCTCCCAGAGTTCAAGTCAATTGTTAAGTTTACATTCAGTGTCTGTACACACATGCATGTGCCACACCTGATCCTCGCAACGTCTTGAATCTTCTGCATGAGTTTGATGCATACAGACAAACAACTAAACTGTTATCGATTCAGCAATCAATTCCTTCTGTAGTCATTTGTAGTATCTAGGTGAAATACTAATTGGTCACACTTTCTCTGATACAATGGTTCCTCTGGATTTGAAGGAAGCAATAGTCATGCACAGCCCTAAGTAAAGAAACCCATGGACAAACTCCTCGGCACGTTGTAAGTTTATACTGCATGGACATGACACTGTTGCTATACAAATGCTTCGGTGGTTGTCACAACATATTTAGCAGTTTCTTGTGGCAATTGGAATATCACAGCACTTTTTGGCCCCAAAGACCTTCACCCTAGCATTTGAGAGAGCATTTCTGAGTATGCTAGTGCTGAGATATGGGCAGAGCGTCTGATGGTGGTAAACAGTGCCGCTGATTTATTCAATGGTGTTCTTGGTCACTATGAAAAACAGAATAAATTTATGTCATAAGTTGCTGAGAGGCACCGCAGGACATTTCTAGTTACTAAGGAGTCTACTATTGCTCACCAGTAGTGCTGGGCTCAATTGCTCATCACTAACTTAGCAATAATGAGCACCCTGGATAGTTGTGTATCTTACGCATTGAAACGTCATGGAATTTAACATTGTCCAATGCTAAAAACTTTAACCGCGTCAAGCTACCAGTAATTTTTTTTAGAATGCTTCCAAATTTTGTGAGCCTTATTATTTCAACATTGAAAACATATTTTGGGGGTGAGAAGATACAAATTACAAACTTTTATTTTGAGTGGCACCCTAATATATATGCTACCTTCACTGTCCTGCAGTCTTCAATGAGTCTGGGCAACTTCGTCCTATAACTCCGATGCAGTGTCCGCTCTGCATCGGGAGCGCCTCTGAGTAAAGAGAGCTTGAAGGGGCGCTATAACAAGTGCACATACAAACAAACAAACAAACAATATCATGACTTTGAATTGCAAACTAAGGATTATAAGAACTTCATTCCATGGGTACTTTACAAGAGATCACCAAAGAAATAGAAAATTGAATGAATGAATTTAAATAAATAAATAAAAAATAACCCGTGAACAATGGACAAATTAATCCACTGTAGGATACTATTCTTATTTTAAAAACTGCTTTTCACTCCATCTTGTAACCGTGTTGCGGCCTGTCAACCTGATTTTGATTAAACGAATACCGGTACCTAATTATAACAGAGTTCAAGCAAAGATTGACGTTTAATCGTAATCGTAATCGTAAACTCAACATTTCTAAAGCGCCACTCGAAAGCCAAGCGCGGGGCACCAGCTTATTCACGAGCGCTGCGTTAAGTCAGGAGGTTTGTCCGAGAGAGTAGTCCGTGGTGGTCCGGGTCGAGTTACCATAGGATCAGAGGGGCGGAACAGCTATTAAGGCGGGTGTCGTCTGGGCCGGGAATTGGAGGGCGGAGGATTAGATGAGACAGGGTAAGAGTTCTTGAAAAGGAGAGTACTTAAGTTTACTGAATGGGATGAAGTGGTTTTTCCTCGCCAACGTAACACACGCCAACAGAAGCAGAAAACATGATGTCCTGTGCAGACTTGACCCTCTCGACTACTTGGCGACTTTCATGAATATCGCGTTTTTGCAGTCAGACCAAACGACCACTTTCTGCCTTTCTTTCGACACTTGACCCCATTATGTAAACAAGTTTGCAGATAGCCTTCACTGTGCTCAGGTTCCATTTTTCACTTGAGTATTTCGTCATCGAAGTCGTAGTAATCATGGAATCTAAATTTCTGAAGCTATGAGCAGGGCACCAGCTTATTCTCGAGCGCTGTTTAATTATTTCTAGCTGCGCATGAGTGCTTTTACAACTGCACAATAATTCCATTAAGAACTGCACATTTTGTCAAGAACCGCGCGTTCAAAGAAGCTCTGAAACATTTCCCCAAATCTTATCCTGTTCCTCCTCTTCTCCTCACATCCCTTGTCATTTCAACTCTAAACATCATCCACCTTAGCCGTCCGTCTGTCTGCCTGCCTGACTCTCCGGATCTTGACCCGCTGCCTATCGATTTTGTTATGATTAAGCGCCTGTGAATAAGCTGGTTCCCGAGACTACGCTGTTGTGGGCGCTGTAGAAGTTTCGAGATTACGATTAGCCTACATTTACGTTTGCTGACCGAACGAATATCGACAAATAGCAAAATGGTCTGACTTCCCTTAGACTTAGAGGCTTAGACTGTGTCAATATAATTTGTATAATATCAATCAATCAATCAATATAATCAATCTAATATTTTTATTTGCAACCAGGTTTACACATCTTAAACGTTGGTTTATATTATATAGGCCTAATTTACGATTACGCTTGCTACCCAAACGAATACCGATAACTAGCAAAATGGTCTGACTTCTCTTTGACTGTGTCAATATAATTTGTATAATATCAATCAATCAATCAATCAATCAAATCAGTCAAATATTTTTATCTGCAACCAAAGTAAACATGACAGCTTTACACATCTTAAACATTGGTTTATATTATAATTATAATAATTATATAATTATCTATTATAGTGTCGCTGCGGAGTAAGTCTGACGGAGGAGGGATCGGTGGTATCGGCGTCGGTGGTGGGAAGGACCTGTCGTCGTCTTCGTCATCGGTCGTTCCGTCGTGTCTGACGGGCAGCAGTGGTGGCGGTGGTGGTGGTGGTGGTATTGTCCCAACGGATCTCTTCTGCTCTGTTCCCGGTCGTCTCTCACTTCTCAGCTCGACGTCCAAGTACAAGGTGACGGTCGCTGAGGTCCAACGACGACTCTCGCCGCCGGAATGCCTCAATGCATCGCTGCTTGGTGGAGTGCTTCGCCGGTAAGCTTAAATAATGTAGACCCTCTATCTCTCTTTGTGTAGGCTATCTCTAAAAAATAGTGCGCAAGTCAAGTTGTCTACGATTTGGGTGACAGCACTGTGTCGGTGGACACGGTCACAGCATTTAAAAGGAACCTTGGAAAATTGGGGTATTAAATGTTCCAGGACAAATTTGCAGTGGCTCTAACACAGGCCCAGCGTCTTCTGAACCACTTAAAACCCATGTTATGTTATGTTATATTATGTTATGTTATGTTATGTTATGTTATGTTATGTTATGTTATGTTATGTTATGTTAAGCAGTGGCTTTAAATGAATTCGAGGCTGCAATCTTCTGGCTGCAAGGCACAGAACATATCGCTATATAGGCCTACACCATAGGCCTACATACTCACCAACAATCATTTATGTATTTATTTATTTACTGAGAACTTGACATAGCGCTTCTTCAAGGTTCTACTCAGGAGCACTCCCAGTCCAACGGTGCCATACACCGGCGGTGTTTGGGCGACTCATTAAAGCAGAACCCATTACATGTGGTTCATTATCAATCCACTCATTGAAACCCACCCTTCAAATTAAATTAATTTAATTTAATTTTATAAAGACAAAAGCGGCGAGGAATAACGAGAACGGCAGCGGGTACCTATTCGGGCATGAGTATAAAATTCATCATCAAGAACCGCTTCGTTCTTGATGATGAATTTTATACGCATCCTTAATTGTAATTACTCTATTTATTTATTTATTTCGGAAATTTATATAGCGCCTCTTCAAGATAGGCTTCTCAGAAGCGCTCCCGGCCCAACCACGGCTAAATAAAACAGTTTTAGGTTCTTAATGACGTGTAAACACAATCGCGGTGATTTTCATTTTCTTATTGTTGGTGATAATAAAGCAATTTTAACTACCGCGGTTCTGTTTTCAACTCGATTCAATCCAACGATCCCAGCAACTGCTGATAGTTTCTGAAGTCTCAAATGGCGCTTGGCGTGTAGGTTTGTACATAATATTATTATTATCGCCGCGTTAAGTGAATTAATGTCTGAAGCATCCGAAGTAAACCATCCAGACTTTCACTGAATGCACTTTCATTCAAGGAAGCTATTAGACATGATGTGTCTTTCCACCTTGGATGTGTTTCCTTTAGTGCCAAGTCAAAGAACGGAGGTCGTGCGCTGAGGGACAAACTGGAGAAGATTGGATTGAATCTACCAGCTGGAAGAAGAAAAGCGGCCACTGTCACCCTACTGACATCTCTTGTTGAAGGCAGGAAACTGTCTCTCAATATCTGCTCTAATTACTGTAACGTGTAACGCTATGGTATAGACGTGGAGTAAGCTTATATAATATATACTCAGAGGAAAGTTCCTCCCAGAAATTGCTTCCTTCCAGGAGAATTGACAAAATGATATTAGTTTTTAGTTGTTTGCATCATTGAACTGTAATAATACCGTACACCGTGTGATTATCTACTATTACATGACTATAATATTTATTTGCAATTATATGATACAGTCATGGTATAATGAGTATAATTTACAGTTAATCTTTGTGCATAATATTATTATTTGGAACAGGTGAAGCGGTCAGATTGGCCAGAGACTTCGGATATCTGTGTGAGACGGAATTTCCCGCGAAGCACATGGCCGACTACGCTCTGAGGCAATGCTGGGCCACAGATCCAGTGGCTGCTGACCCAGGTCATCGCAAACAGATGATACAAGCAGCCAAGTGAGTGGTCTACTGCAGTAACTATCCACGCACGCACACTCATTATGATTATCCCTCCTATAAGATCATGCGAACTTCGGGTTCTGTCCGTACGGCTGAGCCACGAGGTTCATGATTTGCCACGAGATGTCAAAGATCACTTCCAAGAAATGGAACACGAAAAAAACAGTTGCTCTTCGTGACTCGAGCTGTTTTCTTTCTTACGAGAACTCAGAAAGAGCTAGACCTACATGTACATTTAACCTAAGCAATGGTGACAAATGACAATGATGATGATGATGATGATGATGATGATGACGACGACGACAACGACGATTATGATGATGATGATGATGATGATGATGATGTTGATGAGGTCTGTTGTTGTCATCATCATCATCACCACCACCACCACCACCACCATCATCATCATCATCGTCATCATCATCATAGTTTTGGTAATCAATAATCAATAATGACTCACAACCATCTTTCAATAACTCTTCTTCTGCTAATGGCTAATAGTAATGGTTCGTAAAGTTCTCTGTCTCCCGGGCCCCGGCTGCAATCTACGCTTCTGAACTTTGAAAAAGCATTATGAAATTTCAGTGGCATTGCATTTGTTGCGAGTTGCTCATGTCCTGGGATCGATCCAAGCAACTGATTCGATCATCTGTTCTATGACAGACAACTGCTGAAGGAGATGATGGAGCTGCTGAACCAGGATCGATCTCCTCTGGGCAACACGCGGCCACCTGTCGTCCTCGATCCGCAACTGCAGCGCCATCTCACGCACTTCTCGCTCATCACTCACGGCTTTGGGTCACCGGCCATTGTGGCCGCCATGACAGCCGTACAGAACTACCTGAGCGAAATGATCAAGGTCATCGAAAAGACTCCGAATGCAGCCGGAACGCAAGGCAACTGTGGAACCAGCGTGCTGCTCGAGACAGGGAACCATAAGATACTCAAAGACAAAGATGCGTTCGATTGTAGAAAATAGATCGTTTTTCAGCACCAGCAATCCCCCTCTTTAAGCAGGGAGAGTGTTGGTAGAAATGCAAAAAGGTTGGTTTGTAAAGTAGGATCAGGGTGAGAAGTGAGAGGAGTTGTGGGGTATAATAACCTCCTAGTCTTTCTTAGGAGGCCATAGTAAAGTCCTTATAGCACACCCAAAGTCCAGGTGAATCAACGTCTGACTCCCAGCTACTTTCCTACAATTTTACTTTCCTACAATTCTCGTGCTGAGTAGGATTACGGTAGCTTTACAATGCGAGTGGTGTGTGTATAAATCTATTTAGTTGTATTCTTACAAGAACAACTGAATCTGGGGTCACAGTAAACCGAATCGAAATCCCCATCGTAGGCTACTTGTATATCAAAATCGCGTGAATGAGCGACAAGAATATTATTATTTACCACATATTCAGACGTCGGATAGTGGATATGTCAGATAGACAATCACAGACACGTTTTGAAGAATCAGAATGATTGATTTTGTAGATCTCTGGCATCTTAATGGGCCACTCACAAATAGTAGTATTAATAGCAGCAGCATCAACAACAACAACAACAACAACAACAACAACGATGATAACAAGAACACCGATATAAATAATAGCTGTGAGCTTCTATATCGCCATTGCTGTAAGAGTAAAGGCATCACTCTCAATGGTTGCAGCAAAGCAGTAGCCTATCGGCGTTGGTGACAGAATAGAATGTCGTTCAGCAGCAAGAGATTTCAGAAAAAGACACAAACACATGCCGTGGACGAAGACAGTTCAAGAAAAATGAGCTATAGCTTTTTCAGATCTAAAAATATTTAACAAAAATACGCAGTCTATAGCAACTAGCCTCATATCGTCCCATGCTACCAATCATCTGTCTTTTGACTGATCTTCATCAAGACCTAGGCCTACAAAACCTTTGCTATTGTGTTACTGAAAGTACGAACATGCACCCGTTGCAAACTTCTAGAGAGCCTTAATTTCTTGCAGAAGCGACACCTCTCTGAGCTTGCAAGTCTCAACTTCGCGCTCGACTATCAAGACAATGAGTATATACACCGTGGTTAAAAAAAGTAAGCCAAATTGTTTTGCATATATCTCTAATACCTGATGACATATCAGGCTACAATTTTCCAAATATTTAGAGAAGTGGACCATGAATATGATTCCAAAATTTCATGAGGTAAAGTTGAACGGATAAAAAGATATGAATATTTAAACTTCATATACCGAAAATTCAGTTTACAAGCAATTTTTCTGTCAGATTCAATAAAAAGTAAGCCAAACTATTTTTCTTACATCTCTGATGTCTGTTGAGTAATCACAAAAACCTTTAATCAATATTTAGAGAATTGAACCAAGAATAGGATTCCAAAATATCATGTCACAAATTTGAAGGGATAAAAATATATGGATATTTCAACTTCATCACCCGAAATTTCAGTTTTCAGCAAGTCTGTTATGGGGTTCGTTGCGGTTTCGACGCTTGGCCGTTCCCTTTTAGTCTTCATTGATCCTGGAGAAAAACTTAATAGAGCCTATCATCGCGATGTTTTGCTGTCACAACATCTTCTACTTGTAATCAGAAATCTAGTCCCAGAAGCCAGCTTTGCTTTTCAACAGAACAGCGCCAGCCCACAGAACCAAGGAAACCATCGAAATGCTGACAAGAGAGACGCTAGACTTCATTTCTCCCACATTATGACCTCCGAACAGCCCAGGTTTGAATCCTGTCGATTATAAAATGAGGAGCGTGATGCAAGACCGAGTCTACCAGACAACAATCCATGATATAAAAGATCTGAAGCAACGCTTGTTGGAAGTGCGGGATGGCCTGAACCAGAGGATAATCGACGTTGCTGTTGCCATTGCAATGGCGCCAGCGCCCTCAGGTTTGCGTGCAAGCAGGAGGGGGACATTTTGAGCATGTTATTTAATTAAATGATGAAACCATACTGTTGGGGTCATATTGTTAGTTCAATTCTCTACATATCTGGAAAATTTTACAATGATTAATCATCAGGCATTGGAGATAATAAGGAAACATTTTATTGAATCTGACAGAAAATTGCTTGTAAACTGAAATTTCGGCATATGAAGTTTAAATATTCATATCTTTTTATCCATTCAACATTATCTAATGAAATTTTGGAATCATATTCTTGGTCTACTTCTCTAAATATTAGGGATTAGAGATGTATGAAAAACAATTCGGCTTACTTTTTTGAACCACGGTGTAGATGTATAGGTCTATATAAACACTCCTATCTTGATGGGATTGTGAAAAGCATTCGTCAATTTTGAGGCTTCGCTCCAGCTTTCCTATAGAGGATTTCAATTAGTCTCGATGAAAAATCTTTGGTAAACTTTAAACTTCACAGTAATATGAGTTTTCATATTTATCTTAAGCGATAAGCGATCGAAAAGCCAAAGCTAGTAATCGCCTCTTCGTAATCGTTCGGTGGTCACGTAGGTCTAAATGAAGACTATGTTTAAAATTTATGTTTGTTATAAATAGTTTTGCAGGCCTACTCGTTTCAGTCACAAACATAGTAAGCCTAGTCTACATGAAGGGCATATTCTTATCTCAAAACATCTCTTTAAAGCATGAGTAATTGAGTAATCATTGAGTATTTCAGTGATATTGTGACATAATGTACTCATGAATCTGCAATTCTGCATCTTGCCCTTGAAAACAATTCTTCATTCGCATCATTATGACATTGCCGTACATGCTGAATTATGTTAGATCTTTGATGCCGTGGGGGTCGATGAAGGAAAAATGTCAGAAATCTAACACTTTGCCAGAATGATTATATTATGGCATAGCAACTACTGCATACCCTGCCAGTTTAAGAAAATAAAAATAAAATTCAACCATTATTTTCACTCCACCTTAATAATTATCATGCCGTCGCCTTCCCTGAACGCCTCAGTCGAACAGAACTTGAGTCCAATGATCATGTATAGACCTACCATGAATAAATGTGGGGCTCGGTGGTGTAGTGGGTGTGTTCGTTGCCTTGCAGCCGGAGGGTAGTAGGTTCAAATCCACCTCAATCCGCCTCGTAGGGACCTTGGACAAGTCCTTCACTCGCAATTGCTCAGCGCATGAAACTTCGATGCAGTGTCCGCGCTGTAGTCGAGAGCGCATCCGAGTAGCGAGCTTGAAGGGTCGCTATAACAAGTGCATATACAAACGTAAGATAATTTCCTAACGCAGATCTACATAAGACAGATTTATGCAACTAGACAGAAATGCAAATACAATAATTATATGCAAGTAAGACGGCGTTATATTGCCCATTGCCCACTGGTGAAAGAAAAAGAGGACAAATGCGGCAAGTTAAAAGATAGCGTTAGCAATGAGCATGAAAGAATGGCCATTGGCCACGACATTTTCTACAGCGCTGTGACAGGCACTTGCCGCTACAAGGGCGCCATAGCAATTAAACAATTAAGCATGATACTGGTATCAGTATAGATTAGACAAGTAGGCTAACCGAACATCCTTCTTTAAGCGGAGGACTCATAGACCAATTTGATTTATAGGGCTATAAGCCCTAGCCTATAGGGCCTACGCCAGAGCTCGAGTTTGGCCCCAAACTGTCTTGATCAAAGCTGCTACAAGAATTCGCAGATTTGCAGCACGAAATAACTTAAACGGCAAAATAGTTTAGATCGAAAATGCTGGGAGACTATAGCATCGTCACGATGCTAAATTTCTGCTCCACTCTAATCAACTTATTGGTCCGTCTACTTCTACATCTGGAATGTTAATGGCTGATTTTCATCAGAACATTTATCTACGACGTGCGAACAGTTTTAGGTGTGCTGCAGGAGAACATTGTGTGCAATGCTGTAGATTAACTGAGGTGGTCGTCAAAACAACGTTTGACGTTTGACATCTGTAGCGTAAACTTTCTGAAGCGATGAGTTGAGAGATGCATGCAGTGCACACGGAATAAACCGAAAAGATAGCGAAGGAGGAGAGAGGAATAAACATCTGCCACATGTAAAATTGTAAATCACACTCGATAGATGGCAACGAGAAAAGACCGCCACGCGCCAAGTCCGTATATCCTGTAAGTCTATATTATTAGACTATCTATGTATCTATTTGTGTGTATCAAGCACATCTCATTCTCTGTCCATCCATCCATCCATCCATCCATCCATCCATCCATCCATCCATCCATCCATCCATCCATCCATCCATCCATCCATCCATCCATCCATCCATCCATCCATCCATCCATCCATCCATCCATCTATCTATCTATCTATCTATCTATCTATCTATCTATCTATCTATCTATCTATCTATCTATCTATCTATCTACCATCTGCTAATCTATCCATGGGCGTCCGCAGGAATTTTTCTAGGGGGACGCAAACTTTTAAATAATTTTCACATGGTCTAAATTGAATGGGTGACAGTTTGAATTTCCATATTACCACGAGAGAATCCTATAGCCTACCCATACGTTATGCGCTCAAAGAAAAATAAATAGGTTCAACTTGTAGAACGAATCGATCAAACACATTGAAAATCGCGTTGCAACAATCACAACCAAATAATCTAAATTTATGTGCAACTATGCGAAAAATCCAGAGGGGCGCACTTGCGCCCCCTTGCGCCCCGCTGCGGACGCCCATGAATCTATCCATACATTTGCCCATCCATTCATCTCGGCCTATAGATATCTTTCTAGCTATAGGCCTATATGTATTTTTAAGCTTGTCACCTGTGTTCCGAGTTATCTTACTTTCTCTATTATATCTGTATCTCATTTTTCGCTTCTGTTTCCATCTCATTCTCTGTTCATCTTTCCAAGCCATAAGTCTCATGCAGCATTTGTTATCTCTTTTCGATTAATACGGCAGTCGTTCAAATTACATGCTGAACAAATAAGACGAACCTGCGAACCGCAACCGAACAACGAACGAGTCTTGCTACGATCTGGCGGATGAATTGTTCCACGGCGTCCACGCTTTCGGTTTTGTTGTTGCGCTAGAAGATGCATTAATCAACAACTATGTTTTTGTTTTAGATGACTTACTCGTCATAACAGACTTCGTTTTTAAGCATTATATTTGTCAAAATGATATTTCCAATCAATAGTGCGCTCGGAGGTAATTGCTTTACGATCCCTCCCCAATTCAAAACGTATGGAGGGAATTTCCACCCTTCCCTCTTCAGGATTTTCGATTAAATCTATTTTTTATAACTGCTACTTTTTGGTTGTTAACAAATTTCTTTGCACTAAAGAAACTATATTCATAATAAAAAATTATAAAAAAGTGAAATTGAGACTTTTACATTAAGAAACGTCTATGAAAAATACCCTTGAATGCTCTAAATTTCCCGATTTGCATTTTCAACTTCTTGCTACAAAAAATGTTAACCGTGACCATCGAGTTTTGCTCTTCCTGCAAATATTTCTGCCTTGAGTTGTCCACAAACAACAGAAACATGGCCTATATAGGTGGAAGGTGCATGAACTCGGTAGTCTCGAATGAGTCCCCGTATACGCTTACCCAGTTGCCCAAGTGGCTTCTTATCAGCCATTACCTGCCAGTACTATGTCCACCAATCTTCTAGAAGATTCTTCAGTTGACAAACATCAATGATAGGACTTTCATGGTAGCAGACGTTTCATCCCAGATGGCCAGATCCGTGGTAAGCCTTCTTGCTTGATTTACTGACTTTCTTAATTACCTGCCTTCTCTCCTCTTCCCCGCGGCCAGCCTGACTTCATGGAAGTGCCATCATGTCACGAGCACTTCATTCATTATGTGGTCTCATCAGTGTAGTGATATATCCGGACTATGGTCGCTGTTCACTGAGTCAGACTACACTGTGTTACGGCATCTTTTATTCAGCAGCAATCGGTGTTTCGTACACAGAAGAGCAGCCGTAATAGAACAGAGAGAAAGATAGGCAGAGAGACAGAGATAGAGGCAGAGAGACAGAGAAACAGAGAGATACAGAGAGACAGTGAAAGACAGATAGGCAGAGAGACAAACATCCAGAGAGAATGACAGAGACAGGTGCAGATAGATACAGAGACAGAAACAGAGACAGATAGACAGAGACAAAGAGAGACAGAAAGAGTGAGAGGGAGAGAGAGGGAGTGGGAGAGAGCGTGATAATGCAACAACAGGATGTACAGCTCACTTTCTTCTGACAAACCTACACTATAGCACTCTAGCGGAGTTACCACTGGTTTTTTATACTAAGTTATTAATCTTAACGTTAGGCCTAAGGCAGCGCTCGCTTGTATGAACATTGGAAATTGGAAGGCTCGCGTATACATGTAGGTCTATACAGTTATCAGTTTAGTTTTTACTCTATATAGGCTACTGCAGAAACGACTAGGTATCTGAAAAGCCTTTGACCGAACTCCAAGCATAAGTTGTGGAGATGGAATCCAATCGCTGCAGACTGTCCATAATTGATGCCAAAAATTAGAATCTGATTCCATTTCGTTGCTGCCAGATCCTAATCCTGTCCGCATAGGATGAACCGAGGAAACGTTGGATCAGCTTAAGCCAGAACTGCTATGCAACAAAAAGATAAACTGCATGCGGAGAGGATCTCGTCAATGTTTTGCCTGCGACCATTGGTCGACGCCATAGCCATATCTATAATTCAGAGTTAGGTAATATACTATAATACTATGGTCATGTAGCTCGTTTTAGAAACAAATTTTAAATGATTCTGTGAAATACGCTATACAAATACAAAATAATGCGAACGAAAAGTGCAACTGTGCATGGATGTATGAAGCAATTAGGCTACAATAATTGGCGAAGTTCGGGGTTTTTACGGATTCAAGCACTCAAATAAATAATATCCAAGTTTTTCAAGAAAATTATCTGTTTTTCCCCAACATGACCATTGGAAACTGCCCCTTTTGAAAAAAAAATTTTTCTGACTACGCCCCTGGTAACGCGTGGTGGTGGTGACGGCAGTGGTGGCGGTGGTGGTGGCGGTGCACGGTGGCGGAAGTGGAGGTGGTTGTGGTGGTGACGGCGGTGGTAGTGGTGATGGTGGTGGTGACGGCGGTGGTAGTGGTGATGTTGGTGGTGGTGATTGTGGTGCTGATGTTGGTGGTGTGATATGCATCTGCATGCGCACTGAAACAACGTGCTCTGTTTGAGGTATTGAATCGATCAATCGGCGCCTGCATGGCAGCAGCAGCAGCAGCATTCTGTAAATGACGCCTTCAGCCTTTATTAAAGCGCCTCTCCCATCGCATGACATCGTGTGTCATCGAGATCGTAGAAATGCAAAGTTGCTCGATTGCAACGTAACTCAATAGCTGCTCGAAAGCCAAGCGTGGAGCACCAGCTTATTCACGAGCGCTGCGTTGCGTCAAAAGGGTTGTCCGTTAGAGTATAGTCCAAAGGTGGTGCGGGACGAGTTACTATAGGTTCGCGTGCTGTAGAGTGGTAGTTGCTTCATGAAAAGGTTTTTAATGTCTGATTCAGTAACTAGATGTTAAACCATTCTATCCCCTTTGTTGAGCAATGCGGATAATTGAAAAATGTGTGCTGTAATAACAATTTAAAGTGGTTCTAATTGTTTTAAGTGTCCTAAGCAATGTTCAAAGAAAGTCAACTCGAATTTATTTAGTGACTTGAGTGTCTTTGTGTGCTTCAAATGTTTAAGTGCTCTCAAACCAAAGCAAAAAGAATTACCTAATATATAGGATTAAACATACTTGTTAGTGTAATAATTATTGTTCAAAACAAAAAGCAGATGGAAATTAATTTGCAAAAATAAATACACGCGGAAGTGACTTTTTCGGCTTCTCTTCATTTGGGTGATACGATTAATACTCTATTTCGTAACACCGGACTATGATTTAGCATCTCATTAATGCACGATGATAGTAGGCCTATTTCCATTCAAGTAAGTCTAGTAAGACGTATATTGTCTGATTGTTGATTTCTGTTTGTCTGATCTTGCACTTAAAGCGGCGCATCGACTTCATGTCGTCTGCATGTTCGTTAGATGTGCACCCGCCTTGATTCTGTCGAGAAGAGAGAAAGACAGAAAAAAAGCAGAGAGTGAGGGAGAAGCAGAGGTAGTTGTGTTCAGAAGGACCTTGTCAGAGACTTTGACGAACAACACACGCGGTATAGCCATGGGAAGAATTTCAAGTGCCAACACATCATCAGCTCTACAACGACGACAGTTTACGCTATACTATCGCAGGAGGCGTGGTTTATGGTGGAATTGGATGATTCAGGATCTACAGAGAATTGCTGCTGTGCGTGGATTATGTTTAAAGACTCATTGCTTCAGTTCATGGTAGGTGCTTTGAGTTGAGGTAAGTGAGATTGCCGTGGCGCTGACATTGTCCATTTCGGTTTTACAGTGTTAGCTAGATTTTAAGTGAGCCTATATATTAAAGTCAATGTTAAGTTTCTTTTATTGCACACATTTTGAATTGGCCTATATGGGCCAATATGCACATTGGTTAGACTAAAGTATAGACCGCAACTGACTTTGAAATTAGTAGGCCTAGTCATAGGTACAAAATGATCTATTGCTACAGACACTAATTTTAACTCCGCCACTGGTCGCATTCTGCCAGTGCCAGTCCCAAGCCTGGATAAAGAAGGAGGGCGACACTAATCATCTTTGATATAACAGTGTCGTTAAACATGCTACGAGAGAGAGACCCTCTAATTTCAAAGTCTATTGGTAATTTGTCACAGTTAGGCAGTGAAACTAAATAATTTAAGTGGCAAGCCTGCATTTTCACGCACATACATCCACACAAAATAAGCCACATGCAAGTAGGTATTGAATGGTCCTATATAATATAATAGATCTATTATATAATATAGTCGGGTGACCATACGTCCCGGTTATCCGTGACATGCTCCGTTTTTTCTCATGTGCCCGGTATCCAGACAACCTTGGCAAAAAAACCAAAATTGTCCCGGATTCTGACAAAGAAGGAAATAAACTGTCAACTTGAATAATATAATTATTGGAAACGTCAGTTCTTTGTAATGACAGAATAAATTGTGGTTTGCATCCCCCCCCAAAAAAAAGTATAGCGAGGATTCCTGCGCGGCGACTTGAAGTGGATTCGAACCCGCAACCTTCCGATTCCAAGGCACGGAACATACCCATTCACCACCGCGTCCCACTATATATATATATAGTGTTTTTCGGCAGTGACTAACAATTATGTGGTTCACAGTGACAGAGTTGGCCCGATAGTATCGCTCCAACCTCCAGAGTGTCGCTTCCCTCTCCGAATCGAATTCTATGAAGTGAGGAGATTGAAACTGATGATGCAGGATGTGAAGGGCAATTACCGCTCATCAATGATGGAACGAAATAAATATCGAATAATACAACATCCGAAGAGGTTTCTGCGTCTGTAAACAACTCCGCCGCTACTGGCACTTTGTCAGAGCCAGTGTCAAGCATGGACATAGGAGGAGGGCGACGCTATTGGTCTTTGATAATAATAATTGTCTTTGAACTGGAATAAAACAACCGAACGTCTGTAAACGACGTCTGGCAGCAAGCGATATTTAGTTATACAGCGTCACTCAAAAGCCAAGCGCAGGGCACTAGCTTATTCACGAGCTCTTCTCTATAACGACTTCCATCTCATGACTTTGTCTCATCGGTGATCAGTGGACGAATGGAATAGTCTCCACCAGGTGGTTTGGGGTGGCTGAAACCACCCACTCTGAAAAATATGACCCTCACAATTTCTTCAAATCCGTCGAGTTTTCATTTTAGTATAGGGGAGGGGACAGGAGCTGGGTTCGAGCAATAGTGACCTAGACTCCTATGCTCATTAAAAACAATTTGTAGCCACCCCACTTTCTACGAGCTGGTTACGTCCCTGAATAGAATCCTGGAAATGATAATCGGGTTGTGGTCGGAGATGAGCGGAGACTCGGCTGGAACTGTAACTGGAGGACATCGTGTATTATGTCTCTATGGAGGCATTTAAATTCAACTTTATTTATTTGAATAAATTGCGTCAGTATGTTGCTACGTTTCAACGGTGATCATTTTCTTGCAGAGGCAACCGATTGAGCGATAAGAATCTGGAATCTCTGGCAATGAGTCGAGTGGAGGTAGGCAGCGCATTCTCAGCCATTCTGACAGAATTAGTTCTACGTCTTTTGTAAGCAATCGTAGAAGAATTTCATTAAATGGCAATTCACTTCCAACAATCTTTGCAATGGTGATGATATGTAAGCTCATATTTGCAAGCAGAGCTGAAAATTTATGATAAACGGGTAGGCTAATCTATGTATTGGCTCCTTCCAGGAAAAATAATAAACATCATAAAATTTAATGGATTCAATTTGCGATAGTCTATCTATTTAGATTGTCAATGCGAAGTATAATATTCTTCTAAGGATGAAGAGTTTTTTGTGGGAAGGTGATAAGTTAGACAAGCTCAGTGATTGTCGATTTGCCTTAAACCATGCAGTCTGCTATAATATTTATTAGGCTATTCGTGAGTTTATTCATGCGTTCAGTATTAACAAACTCTAGTAATACAGTCTTTGGTTCGTGGTATATAAAATGTTTAGTGTCATCTGCAAAAAGAATGAAATAATGCAAACCAAAAGATTTGGGAAGATTAATTTTGTAAAGGAGGAACGAAAGTAAGGTCTGTATACGTTACATGCTATTGCAGTGCCTTTGCCCTGTAGGCCTAGTGTTATGACTTAATTTCTTAACACGAAATATATATGAATATCGTACCATGATAATTGTTATAAAATTATTGCCAGATATATCCTCCAGTATTGAGTACTGAAAGATGTTTAATGTCGCAGTTCACTACAACAGTTTTAATGAGCTATAGCCTACGCTTAGGCCTACTACCTTGTTTGCTAAAAATTTATATGGGACGTGTCAATAGGCATCTAATATTCCATTCGGACATTAGTCAAACCTAAATTACGGCCATAATTTTTTTTAAGTAGGCCTATAGCGTAGGGTCTTAGAAATAATCGATAACGGTGTCTTACCAAATTTATTGCGAATCCAAACTGTTCTGATTTTATCTCAGAATTTCTCTCATAATAATTGAAATTAAATATGTATATTTTATATGTAGACATAGGCCAATTGTCAAATATTTCAATAAAAGCTTTGATTGATTGATAAATTAGGGCCTACTTAAATTATCCATTAAGAATTGCACCCTCGATAAAACCAATATCATTTTGCTCTGTAAGCTTGCTGCTAAAACAAATTAAAATCGCTAATTACTGGAGATATATCCAGGACCACACAGAGGCAACTGTTTGCTCAATGATGAAAGCAACTTTTCAGTCTATAGGCCTACCATAAACACAATCTATTGTACAGCGACAGACATTTAACATCTTGATAGCGAACCAAGACCACTTAGCTTACGAGCCGGATGCGTTGAATCTTGCTAACCCGATGGCTAAATAACAGGGCAAGGAGAATCGTATAGGCCTATGCAACGCCTTTTTAGAACCAGACGCAATCAATCCTTCACTCAATGTACTCAGACACGTCAGGCTTTCAAACAAGCAAACTGCACGTGTTCCGCATTGCTATGTGTATTATAGACTACTAATCGGAATTGTTTTTCTTGATGGTCCAGTGAAAACCACTTCGAAGAACTAATACGTTCTCTGATGCTATATGCAGTTCATGAGGCTAAAGCGAGATAAGGCAGGAGACGGTTCGATCTGGTACCGTATAGGAAGCAGACACGCTCCAAGGAAAGCTTCAAGCATGCAAGTGCGGAGAATGGAGATAGACTTATAATTACATCATGTGGGTCTTTTGATAGAAAAGAAACGGTGTTAAGTAGTGGCAGGCTTCAACAGCCACTGCTCGCTGATAATAATAATTTAACTACCAGCCAACACCAATACACGCAGTGGCTAAATTCCATATGGATCTCAGATCCGGCAGCTCTTATTTAAGATCCGCCACATGAACTATGATAACGACACCGCTGTAGCACCATGCTGTCTCCTCGGCTTTACCTCCCCGAAATTTGATCGGGCAAGAGTACGAAGTACGAACAGAGCAGCCTGGCTAGGCCCCCTATTTAGGATTTGTAGATTCGAGCTTATTGAAGTTTTAATTTTGAAAATACAAAATACTGTCATCATAGGCTATGCTGTATTTGGTTCAAAATGTAGGCTTGGCTACTAATTGCAGTTTACAGATCGTGACAGCATTTTGTACATAGCGCTGATAAAATAAGCTTTGGCGTAGCTTTGGTGGGCCCATGTAGATTATAATTATCTAAGATTTAAATTACATTCCATCTCTCACGAAAAGAAAAGATCAAGAGACTGAATGCATAGGCCTAATTGGTTGTAATAATAATTATTATTGATTCCATGATTCGTGTTTCTAGCACTTGATGTTTCATCAGTGAAAGGGATAGTGATCACTTATAGATTATCAGGAAAGCCTTAAGTTTTGTGTTGGTAAAATATGAAGTAATATCTGCTGCCTTTATTGGTGAGTAGTATAACAACTGAATAGAGTAGGTCCACCAATTTAGCCTACAATATCATAAACGCATAATTGCAGAAAAAACTGTAGGGCTTGTATGTTGAATATAATTTCGATTTATTGATTGCTATAGATAGATTCATTCAATCATTCATTCAGAGGACCATACGTAGCGCCCCTTCAATAAAACTCCGGCGAAAAAGCATATAAATTATTATAAATAGGCTATCTGTCAGATGCTGATAAAAGGTGTATGCGAGTCCTCAGCTATACAAGAAGAAGGAAGAGGCAGAAGGAAAGCTATTCCACGTGATTGGTTCAGTCACTGAAAAGCAAACCGTTGGATCTTTGATGTGGGTGCAAAAGAATAAGTTCATCTAGAGAGGCAAAGCGAAGATTTCCACAGCCAACTAACAAACCATGAGTGCATGGGTTACAATTCCCCAAGGTGACAAAGAGAATAAATATTTCCGGAGCCAACAAACCCGAGTGGGGCTACAAAGTGCCCCAAAGTAGGTAGAGACGTTCTCTAGCTGGCACTGAAATTCTGAATTCAGTGATTGGTGCTAAGGTTGGAAGGCATACAGTAGCACCCACGGGTGGAGACAGATTTCCACGAAGGTTGATTTGATTGTTGACGCATAGCAAATAATGGAGATCCGTTCATATGAAAGAGCGATCCCATCTTGAGAGTCCTATAAGAGGTGAAATTAAGGCTGTCATTCAATCTTGGCAGTCAGAGAGTGCAGACAGAGAGACAGACAAAGACACAGAGGCAAAAAGACAAACAGACAGAGAAAGAGAAAGAGAGAAAATGCCAAGTGCACAGAAACTTCTAATGATAAAGACAAATAAACACGGACCTGCGTGGTCCATATGTCAGGGAATGTCAATAAAAAATTATGTAGGCTGTTGACTTTGTCACTAAACTTATTAGGAATGCAGCAGCGGTGAAGCATTTGTGCCCACACGTATCGTTGCGGAAAGCTTAACAGTTATACACTAAAAACTTGATTGCAATTTTCTTAGCAATTGAGGACACACTGTCTGTGTATACCTGTATGCATTGCATGCTTTCCTGCCTGACTGCCTGCCTACGCGTCTGCCTGTGTGCCTGCATGTCTGTGTGACTCACTGTCGGTACTTAAGGTGCAAAAATAATGTTTGGACGCCTCTTAAACTTCCAGACAGTGCTGACAGTGCTAATAAGTGTAAGGACGGCTTTCGGAATCGAAAATTAGTGCGTGAACGTCGTCCATGACCGTCCAGTCAGACTTTAAGCCCTGCGGGTCACCGTAATTGATTGATGACTGAGTTTGTTTGTCTGTCTGTCTGTCTCTGAAAGTCTGTCTGACTGACTGTCCGACTGACTATACCTTGTTAACTGAATGCATGTTTGGCCGACAACCTTCCTGGTTCGACTGACTATACCTTGTTAACTGAATGCATGTTTGGCTGACAACCTTCCTGGTTCACTCGCTGCCTGACTGAACTGCAAAAATAAAATGGACCATATTCCATTGCATTATCGAAAACAGCAGCAACCGATACGGTATTTGTAATAGATCTACTGTGATATGCTGTTTGCATGATATCATTGTGCATGGCTCTCTGGGTTTCACTGTCCGCCTCTACGATATGTCTAAGGAATTAGCGGCCAATGAATGCTGCATCATGGTCGGTTGTTACGACCCTCGTTCGTTTGTATGCACCACTGGATACAGGCATTGGATGCGTTTGTCTCCGGGTTCAGGATCGGATTAGGGTGTGCAAATGAGGCAGATTGCATGGGACGAAGGGAAAAGGCAGGCAATATGCGAATAGTATAGATAGTCTGATAGAGGCTGGAGGTGGAATGGAACAAGGGAATTGCAGGCATGGGAAAATGAGGAAGGTCCATGAAGGCATCAGGATGAAAGACAGTGGTCCAGACACTGCTCCTACATTTTAAGTAGAATTGAGGATTTTAACGAATCGATCTAATTAAAAACATCTAATCGTCAAGAATTCAATTGACCAATTTCGACTTGCTCGATTAATGTTTTTGCTTATTCATAATGTCAAATAAATATCTGCATGTAGGCCTAATTATTGTAATATAATTATAGGCCTACACATGCTATTTCGTTAGATATACGAACAGAGACGAAGTTTCTTTAGATAGACTACGCATACCGATTCCTTAGCAGGTTGAGAAGTGTGCGCAACGCTATAAAGTAGGCCTATATTGCGACTACCGACTATGACAGTATACCGTGACAAGGAGTGTGTGCAATGTGCATCTGCGAACCGTTAAGGTCTGGTCGTAAGTTAGACACAGTCCACCGCAACAGTAGCCTTGAGTCGGCCGTCGTAGGAGGGCGCCAGAAGCATCGAGCGATCAATAGAATAGAATAGGATGCATACGGACGCAGCCGAAGAAGAACCTGCGATTATTATGAGCGCCATATTTATTTACTGGATATGAGACACTTTCAGACTGGAAAGACATAGCGGGATATAATACACATTATTGTTTAATATACAGGCTCAGCATAATTTTATATGCAATCAATATGACCAAAGAACAGGACATTACTGCCGACCCAAATAAAAAATGAATGCTACACTTTCAAGGAATGAACGAGCGAACATGTGTGGGTGGATGGGTGGATTTTTTATGTATGTGTGAATGAAGGTAGGAATGTAAAGAACAGGTGAATGGATGGATGTGTGAATAGATGCATGAATGGATGGATAGGTGAAAGGATGCATAGATGAATGAATTGATGGTTGGTTGGATGAATGGATTGATGGGTGGATGAACGGATGGGTGGATGGACGGATATATGCATGAACGGATAAAGCGAATTGAATAAACGGGTATGTTAGTCATTCTATCAGTAATAGAACTCGACAGCAGATAAATGGATATAATAATGTCCATAATATCAGATGGAGTTGGTGCAATCAAGCAATTGCCACATTCATGCACTCCACACAGAGTGCTTGCAAACGCAAACCCAAGCATTATTTACACCTAAGCACCTGCAATAAAAAACGCTATAAATCAATCTATGATCCAATATTATATGCTGAAGATAATGCTGAAGGTGCGATGTTTATCCACGTTTAACCACGTTTATCGTAGGCATTGGAGAGCAGCAGCAGCACTGGAGACGATGGAGTGATAGCAGTCGACCCTACGACGGTGGAGGTGGAAGGGGTCTTGCGGAGGAGGTCTTGCGAGATGGATGACATCCAGCGGGGGTCTGGATACGTTACCTGGAAGGCTGTACTGATTCAGGGAAGTGTTCTGCTCGTTTTCCTCATCTGTGGTGGACTCGTCTTCTGGGTTCTTGAAGGAAACAAGAACGCAGCCACACAACAGCAGCAGGACCTGGTGTCAGAGGAGAAGATGGGATCGGTTGCATTGGCGACCAATCTACTAAACAACTTGACTAAACATCTCGGTAAGTTATTATATAGTCTGTGTTTGTCTGCGTGTGCACCTGGTATAGCGCCCCTTAGGGCTCTCTACTCAGAGACGCTCCCGACTACAGCACGGACACTGCATCGGAGTTTCGTCCCAAAGCGATGAGCAACTGCGAGTGAAGGACTTGTCCAAGGTCCATACGCGGCGAATTTAGGTGGATTCGAACCTGCAACCTTCCTGCTACAAGGCAACGAACATTTATACCCACTACACCACCGCGCTCCACTGTAGTTAACTTCCGACCAATGTCTTTTCTAACCTAAAGCCAAACCAAATGACATGTACGAAGACTGATTTTTGCGATGCTACACATGGAGAATGTTTCAGCATGTTATACTTTCAATACGACAATTCAACACATAATATCTATGCCTCCACTACAGTTCACTTTGGCATGCGTGCTGCCTTTGTTAATATAAAGTGACTCGTCTTTAAGTTCTTGGTAGAGTGGAGTGGAGTAGGTGGGTGCCTTGCTGATCTGCAGAAGTAGGAATGTTATATTAGGTATACTACAACGTTTTCTTTATCTTTTTCTGTACTATAGACAATCGATCGTTCTGTTAAGTGCGTAAGATGCACCACGGATGAATGTGAAAAAACGGAAGATAGTCTCAGTAGTATATGCTATAATACACATAATATTGAATATATAATATATATTGCACATTATATATGGATATATTTAGGATATCGTATGATGAAATAAAGCCTGAATTGTTACATGTATAAGAGAAAACTAATCATATATTTTTTTCAATCTGTATTTTGTTCTGAAAGAAAACAATTGCTCATCAAATGTGGACTTAACGGAAATGCTCAAACGTTTAGAGAAGATCCTTTTGAGTGAGAAACTCCATGGAAATTCATCATCCGTGGAAAATTCACCTCATATCTGGAATGTACCTGGATCAATTTTCTTCGCTGTTACAATCGTCACAACTATCGGTAAGAAACTCTGAAACGAAAATGCATTATGTCGCCTTGTTTAAGTGTTCAGTGTTCCTTACTGCTCTCTAGTAGCCTACAGCGGAGAGAAACCGGCCACCTATTACAGTCGCTTTCAATTATTATTCAGCGATTCAACGCCGTTGCATATAATTATATAATTAGGCCTATACCGGTACCGTAGCTCTCTTGACTGGCCAGAATAATTGGATGAAAGGTACCGTA
Source organism: Lumbricus rubellus (assembly GCA_945859605.1). Taxonomy (NCBI): domain Eukaryota; kingdom Metazoa; phylum Annelida; class Clitellata; order Crassiclitellata; family Lumbricidae; genus Lumbricus; species Lumbricus rubellus. Next base: position 24,393,090 of record OX243823.1, on the reverse strand, counting down.
ACCATTTCAGATGCCGCCAACTAAAAGTCTCCGGACAGTTGTTTGATTCCTACGGGACTAGAACTACCTCTGGTAAAAGTATAGTCATAATAATAATATACACAGTTGTTTATCACACCGTATAGATCGGCAAAGTCCTAAGGAAAGCCTGGAAAGGCACGGTATAGACAGTTCAACAGGGCAATGACAGTCATCTAACTGTTGTAGAAGATAAATCTTAAGTTGCTATTTAAATGTATTCAGAGATTACGCATTCTACACATGATCACGAAGGCTATTCCACGCTGCATATATCCAACAGGGTGAGAATTGCAGAGGAAATTGGGGGTTTCAGCCCCGCAGTCTTTCTTAGAGCCCATAGTAAAGTCTATTTTTCACACCCCAATTCCAAGTGGATCATTAATTTGTCCAACTCCCCAATTATTTTACCACAATTCTCACACGGTATCCAGAGACAGAGTAGAGGAACAGTGGCCACAATTTCGTAGATATGACAAATAAATTATGTCACGACCAATTAACACTAATCACGGTGACGAGAACCAGAGCTTTTTGTAACGTGCAGTAATGTGCAGTTCTAAATGGATTCGCGCAGTTGTAGAAGCACTTCCGTACAGTTAAAACTAGGCAAAAAGGTCATTGTCTTCCGATTGGAAGTAATTTACCTTGGATGATGGGAAGGAAAAGAAGGAGTTGTGCAGTTATAAAAATTTCTTAAAAACAGCCCTGACGAGAACGTAACTTAAACCTAATTTATGACACACGTCGCATTGTCGCAAGTATGCCAGGACTCTACAGGGTGCGCCAAAAAAAGTAATCCCTACGGTTTTTAACCCATATCTTGACCAAAAATATGAATTTTTAAATGAAACTTTGCAGTCTTAAAGGCAATTCATATTTACGTACAATGGTTCAAGTTTCAACAAAAATTTCAAACAGAACAAAAGTTATATTACTTTTAGTAGGGCCACCCACCGTTTTTTGACGATTCACAAACGAAACGCAACAAAAAGTAGGTTTTTTGCCCATATCATAGCCAGAAGTAAGAATTTCAAAAATGAAATTTTACAGGCTTAAAGACAATTCATATTTAGTTATTTACACATGAAAGCCAGATATCATCAACATATTTCTAACACAACAAAAGTTACCCGGTATACCACTTTTAGTGAGGCCACCCACCGTTTTTGACGATTCAAAAACGAAACGCAACAAAAAAGTAACAAAACACGATTTTATTAAGTCTCATCTCAAATAACGTTTGTCAAATGAACTTGGTAGTGCTTCACAACTTGTGTTCAATGTGCCCACCACCAGTGTCAACACTTCTTTTGAGTCCCTTTGCAAAATTCTTGATGGACCTGTTGATTAATCTGACAGATTCCTTATTTGCCAAGTTGGATGTCATCTTGCTAAGTGACTTCTCAGTGACGTGCAGCTACGCTGGTACCCTGTTCCTCTTTTAAATAGTAATAACAATGATCATTTTGCATTATCAAGGCAATCTGATAACATATTATTTGAGATCAGACTTAATAAAATCTTGGTTTCGTTACTTTTTGCTGCGTTACGTCTTTAAATCGACAAAAAACGGTAGGTGGCCTCCTTAAAAGTGGCATAACTTGTATTCTGCTTGAAATATTTTGATTAAATCTGGCCATCATGTGCAGATATGAACTGTCTTTAAGCCTGTAAAATTTCATTTCGAAATTCTTACTTCCGGCCAAGATATTGGCCAGAAAAATTAAATTGTTTTTGGTTACTTTTTGTTGCGTCGCGTTTTTGAATCGTCAAAACACGGTGGGTGGCCTCACTGAAAGTGATGTAACTTTTGTTCTGTTTGAAATATTTTGTTGAAATTTGAACCACTGTACGTAAATATGAATTGCCTTTAAGACTGTAAAGTTTCATTTAAAAAGTCGTATGTTTGGCCAAGATATGGGCTAAAGTCCGTAGGGGATTACTTTTTTGCGCACCCTGTACAGTGCTCCCTCTTCTCACCATCATTATCTGTAGGCTATGGAACCGTCGTTCCGGTGACTCCGATGGGTCGCGTCTTCTGCTGTCTCTACGCCCTCCTCGGTATTCCTCTCTGTCTCGTCTTTCTCGTCAACATCGGAGAAAAGCTGAATGCATCGACACGACCTCTGGACCGACGTCTGAAGGCCCTCCTCAGACCCCGTCTGGCCAGACCTCTCCGTGCCGTCCTCATCGTTGCCATAGGAACCGTCGTCTTCATGGTGGTTCCAAGTCTCGTCTTCTGCCATCTGCAGGAATGGAAGTTCGGAACTGCTCTCTACTTTAGCTTCATCACACTGTCGACGATTGGATTCGGAGACTATGTCGCTGGTTGGATTATCAAATAATTATTAATTATGTCACCATAGGCGCAGGGCCGGATTTAGGCATGTTCAACATGTTCGGCCGAACAGGGGCCCCACACTTTAGGGGCTCCCAGAAATGCGAGAAACAAAGTTTTTTGAGGAAATTTCGACCAAACGACAATTTTCTCGAAAATTTCGCCTGATGACTACAAAAAATAAAAAAGGTCATCAACTTTTTGGCGGATGAAATGGTATGATTTTCCAGAAAATTTCGCCAGATGACTTTTTTTTAAATCCCGAACAGGGCCCCACATTGCTTAATCCGGCCCTGCATAGGCGTACGGGAGATTTCAGCAGTGGAGGGTGGTAAAGATTTTACTTCTGCCCGAAAAATAAATCTCGCGGTGGAAAATACTTTTTTCACAGACTATAAAGTTGAGGACCTTATTTTAGTCATCGGGTTGAAATCTCGTGAAAAACACTATTTATAGTTTTTAAAACTTTTTTCAGGGTCTGCTTGCCCGAAAAAACAGACTTGCCCGAAATTTCCCAGAAAAAAGTTGAGGACCTTTTTTAAGTCATCGGGTTAAAATCTTATGAAAAATACTATTTCTAGTTTTTTTACAATATATCCGGGTCAATCTTGCCCGAAAAAACAGACTTGCCCAAAAAATATTTTGGGGGGATTTGCCCCTCTGGACCCCCGCCTCGTACGCAGGCCAAGATCTACAGTTTTGGGGGCCCTGTGCTGATCGAATGACGGGGGGCCCCCTTACAATTTTAAGAAGTCAGGCAGACATATAATAACCACTTTATAGCACATACATGTAAGAAGTAGATAGGACAATTGTCTCGAGCTCACGACTCACGCACTATCAAAAAAGTTGATAACCTTTTTTAGTCATCAGGCCGAAATCTCATAAAACCATGCTATTTTCTCCGCCAAAAAGTTTATGACCTTTTTTAGTCATGAGGTCGAAATCTCATAAAACCATACTTTTTCCGCCAAAAAGTGACCTTTTTTAATCATGAAATTGAAGTTTCGGTTCGTGAAAAAAATTCCCACATATATTTTGTTCAAGTATGGGTCACGGACTCACGGCCTTCTGGGGGGGGGGGCTAAGCCCGGGAAAAGATACCATTTTCATGGCACAAATATGACTCTGGACCTTCTTGGAGGCTTAGCCCTCGGGGCCCCCTCCCCTATAGCCCCTGATAAGCTCCGTCCACCGCCCATGGTTCGGAATCCTTATATTGGTGATTCTCCACGTAACCCTGGGTCTTCTTCTATATAATCATCATCGAAAGTCCCTCGCATTTTCTGCACAAAAGTTAGAAGTGAGTGCAAGTGATTCGTACAGTTTGAGAGGGATAAATCAAAGTGACGTCATCATATACTATGACATTATTTGCATAGTTGTAAAAAAGGTTTTTTTCATTTTTTATTCTCTCCCAAAAATCGTCGTTTTTTCCGTTTTTCATTTTCCCCATCGTTTTTTATCGATTTTTATTTTTTCTTTAGCTTTATTTATTCATTTACTTTCTATTATTTTTTTCCTTAATTATAATTTTTTTCTGATATTCCTTATGTTTTCCGCCAACTCTCAAGAAAGCAGCTAACTAAAGTCATTATTTCATCGTTTAGCATGACAATTTAAGAGATAGCCTGCGTGTAGTAGGTTCCTAATCAAGGTTTTCAAGGTTAAAATGCGGTTTTAGATGTAACAAAGTCAAATTATTTTCCGTTTCCGTTTTTTATGGGTTTTTTGTGGTTTTTTATTATTTCGAAAAAAACGACGTTTTTTCCGTTTTTTTATTCCGTTTTCATCGTTTTTTACATCTATGATTATTTGGTTATATATTTGGTCATTGCTGTGATTGCTAATTTGCTATCCATAATGCATTGCAATTTGCACTGTTTCTTTCCTGAATCCTCACTTTTTTATTTTTTACTTTTACAGTTTGGGGGCCCCACCGAAGCTCGGGGCCCTGTGCTGCAGCACAATCAGCACCGTGGTTAATCCGGGCCTGCTCGTACGCCTATGTATGTGACCCATCTGACCAAAACTAATTAAGCTTAGTTCGCAACTGCATGGTGCTTCTGAGATAATGACTTACTTACTTAGACTTAGACTTAGTTCCTCCAGTGAACTAAGTCTAAGTGAATGTGAATGATGATGGCGACAACGACTAAAAAAATGTTAATAAAAACTTATACTAAGTTACACGGTTAATTCCTTTTGGATTAAAGGCCTAAGGCTATCTTATATGCGCGTCTGTGTTTGTAAGCAATTAGGCAAGTAAGTATGTAAGTAAATAAGTGTGTAGGCCTAAGTGCGTAAGAAAGTAGGCGAACAACTAAATGAGTAAACGACGACGATGATCATGATGATGACAACGATGATCATGATGATGACGATGGTGATGACGACAACGACGACAACGACAACGATGACGATGATGATGACAATGATGATAATGACGATGACGATGATGATGACGATGATGATGATCTTGATCTGTAGGTATCAACTACTTTGGCAATCACAGACCAGTCTATCGGATTCTTGTCGCAATCTGGATCTTTCTTGGACTCGCATGGTTGGCCGGAATCGTTTCATCCATCCAGGAAACCTTCCAAAAAATGGCAAAAGAAGTGGAAGCAAAATCAGTTTTCCGCCAGAGCAAGGAAAAGGTATCTATCTATATAATCATAGTCTATCTTCACACAATTCTTCTTCGTCGTCGTCTTCTTCTTCTTCTTTCTTCCGCTTCGTCTTCTTTTTCATCGCATTCTAATTCTTCATCGCTTTCTTCGCATTCTTTATACTTCTCCTCTTATTCGAATTCTTCTTGTTCTTTTCGTCTTCTTCTTATTTTCTTCTTATTCGAATTCTTCATTTTCTTCAATCTTCATCTTCTTCTTGCTTCTTCTACTACTAATACCGGTATTCAAGGCGTTGTATATAAAATTATTATCTTTGTAGAAAGCGAGACCATTGCTAAGGATCGAGGACCCTCCAACTGAAGGCCACTCAGCAACACCGTCCATCCATTGCTGTTCGATAACAACATACACAAACAACCGTTCACCTACGCCGTATATTGGCAGGACGAACGTTTCCAGCCACAATGGACACAATTAATAAACTGATGACCAGGGATCGGACGAATTCACCAATTAAGAACATTTACATACGTGTTGCATACTTTGTACAATTTACATTAAAGTGAGACCTAAAAGTTCCACTCCCTTGCTGCAGCCGATATGCTACAGCTGTTTTAAACAGAAGCTAGGCCTATAATGTCTGCTTTTTGGTGCTCTTATTGAAACATGTTTTACTAAACTTAAAATGGTGCTTTGTGCCGTGCTAGATCCGGGAGTGCTTCTGAGTAGTCGTTTGCATTCGAAGCTTTTTCTTTTCCTTCCGGCTTGAATTATAGTCCCTCACTGAGTCGCTGGGGAGGGGTCAGCCACTCGGATCCTCTGACATTGTCTTCGATGCTTATTCGAGAGTATTCGCCAGAGGACTAAATAATGATCAGCATATTAGGCTGAATGATAATAATTATTATTCATCGCATGGATAATAATTATCTTGGTGCTGATCAAAAAATAATAGCCAACTAAATAATAGCCAACTAAATAATAGCCAACTAAATAATAGCCAACTAAATAATAGCCAACTAAATAATAGCAAACTAAATAATAGCCAACTAAATAATAGCCAACTAAATAATAGCAAACTAAATAATAGCCAACTAAATAATAGCCAACTAAATAATAGCCAACTAAAATAATAGCAAGCTAAATAATAGCCAACTAAATAATAGCCAACTAAATAATAGCCAACTAAATAATAGCCAACTAAATAATAGCAAACTAAATAATAGCCAACTAAATAATAGCAAACTAAATAATAGCAAACTAAATAATAGCCAACTAAATAATAGCAAACTAAATAATAGCCAACTAAAATAATAGCAAGCTAAACAATAGCCAACTAAATAATAGCCAACTAAAAAATAGCCAACTAAATAATAGCCAACTAAATAATAGCAAACTAAATAATAGCCAACTAAATAATAGCCAACTAAATAATAGCCAACTAAATAATAGCCAACTAAATAATAGCCAACTAAATAATAGCCAACTAAATAATAGCCAACTAAATAATAGCCAACTAAATAATAGCCAACTAAATAATAGCAAACTAAATAATAGCAAACTAAATAATAGCCAACTAAATAATAGCCAACTAAAATAATAGCAAGTTAAATAATAGCCAACTAAATAATAGCCAACTAAATAATAGCCAACTAAATAATAGCCAACTAAATAATATCAAACTAAATAATAGCCAACTAAATAATAGCCAACTAAATAATAGCCAACTAAATAATAGCCAACTATTGAGGTCCACCTGTAAAGTGTTGTAGTTCTCTCACAGCTGAAATTTTCCATTTTCGTTCAATGGATAATGGATAATGTGTGAATAACTTTACTTTTTGTGTTACTTATCAATAAAAGACATAGGCCTACACAGCTATACTTCTGTGCATGATGGTTATCTGCCATTTTCAAGAAGGTTCGTGCTTTCAACTCGTCCATTCATATCTATCTAATTTATACATAATTATCTTCATGCAACTTCCCTCGCTCAGTATTTTCGTCTGTGTTCTGCACATATAATCTGTCCATCTGTCTTTATCTCCGTTCTCACTTTGTCTCGCTGTCCTCATTGTCTCTTGCACAGTTTTTTTTATTGCCGTCTCAATATGTGTCTATTTATTTATCTCATTTAATATAATTATTATAGCACCAATTCAAGCTCTCTCCTCAAAGGCTTAAGACTTAAGATGCCTGGAGCTGACATGGGAGGAAGCGGAAGAACTGGCGATGGATAGAGACGAGTGGAGGAGATGCGTCGCCCGGTGTGCAGACATGCACAGGAAGGACTAAGTCTAAGTAAAGTCCTCAAAGGGGCTCCCGGCTACAGTGCGGACACTGCATCGGAGATTCACGCCGAAGCACTGAGCAATTGTGAGTGAAGGACTTGCTCAAGGTCCCTACGCGGCGGCTTGAGGCGGATTCGAACCTGCAACCCTTCAGGTTCCAAGACACTGAACCGCACCACTACACCACCGCGCCTCCTGTGTCTCTCTCACTGATTCACACAAATCCTGAGTGGCTTAGTTATAGTAAGCGGGTCCCTATGTGTTGGTTAGGTTCAGGTTTAGGGGTCGTAAGGGTCGGTTAGGGTCAGGTTAGGCATCGTGAGGGTCGGTTAGGGTCAAGTTAGGCATCGTGATGGTAGGTTAGGGTCAGGTTAGGCATCGTGAGGGTCGGTTAGGGTTAGGAATAGGGTGCAGTCATTCATTAACGAAAGGACCCGCTTACTATAACTATGCCTCCTGAGTTTCCGTGTTTCCCTTTTCGTTGAGTGCTTCACCTTTCCATGCACGGGTTGGGATTTGGGAACCACTGGTCTAGGCTATCTTTCTTTCCTCGGCCTATATATAATTAACTAGTCATCTGCTTGCTTTGTACGTTGTTTATCTTCTAGCATTGTCTCTGTCCATTTACTTTTGTATCCATTTCGAAAATATTAATTATCGCCAGTTGGAATCTGTCTGTGTATCCGAACATAACGTGCGAATGGCTTCACTATATAATAGACCTATTTGATCCAAAACATCGGTTCCGAAAGTCGCATAGACCTACGTCATTATTCATTTTATACATTTATCAATTCATACGTCATTGTTTATTTTTTGCATTCATCGATTCATATGGATTTCAGGTAGGCTATTAATGATGATGAAATAAATTTAAGATTCTAGACTATAGTCTTTCAAATGAGGAAGCTCAATAGCCTACAACTCTCGAAGCTGAAGCCTCCAATCTAGGCCTACTGGAGAACCTAACCTAGGGCAGCCTACAATGACTCTAAATCCTACTCTAGGCCTATAGGCCTAACCCTAGCTAGAGGAATAAGACAAGTTATTTCTGTTCAACTTTTATTGATCGAACAATAGACTTCATCGATCTGGTATTTTAAATTAGTTCGCAGACGACAGTTCATCTGTTGCTGTCGCTCGGGTCTTTCCCGTCTTCAGCGTAGAAGGAGGAGGACGCCCTCCCGATCGTAGCAGCGTCGTCTAGGTTTTATAGTAGCGGCGATGGCGACGTCGGCGACGGCGTCCGTGGCTTCGTCGTCGGCGACGGCGGCCTCCCCGTCGGCGGCGTCTCCGTCTCCGTCGCGAAGGAGTCGCTCCCTCGTCATCGTCGTCCTTGGCCGCTGCTGCTGCCGACGCTCCCCGCCGAGCGCTGCGAGACCTCGCCCTCCGTCTCGCTTCGACGTCCTCTCCCAGGTCTTCTTCCTGCGCAATCAAGAACAACAACACCCTGCCCTAAGAGAACGCCTTATAGGGCAACAATCGCCTAAGTCTAAACTATATTAAGCCAGGCCAGTGTCTAAGCTTAGACATCGGTCCGTTTACAGGACTATTATAGCAATAAGAAATCTGAACTAGATAAATCTAAATATAGAAACATCTAAATATAGATAAAGCTCAAATCTAATTAACCTTACACTTAAAAATCAACTAGGCCTATCATCACTCATATCTAAGGCCTACTATGGCCCGGTTCTCTTGTAAGTTTGACTCTTACACTGGCCGAAGAGAGGCGGTCTGAGGACCGCTTCCCTTCGGCCAGCATAAGTTATATAAGTCAAACTTACCAGTTCGAGATCTTCGTAGTCTTCCATCCTCTTGTTGTTCTTCCGATCTTCTTCCAGCGTAGGAGGGACTGAGTGCCCCCAAGGGATGGCTCCATTTTTATAACTTTCAGGCCGAAAACGAACCGCTAGTAGCCAATCATTACGCAGCGTTGAGTACAATACGCTACCATGGTAACCGGCCTTGAACCAATCATAGCGCAGCGCCGAACACAATACGTTTCCTTGGTAACCAGATCTCAGGATGCGATTTTGCTCGTCTTTTGATTTCAGAAGTTATGAGCTCACAAAGTATAGGCCACAGCGGGATCTGCAATCCTCAGTGATTTAAGGTAAAATGCTTGAATTTTCGAAAATAAAAGAAGCAACGATGAAATGATATTTCATTTGTCTGGCTTAGCCTACTGTGTAGGCAGACACGTCCTGCAATGTTTGTCAGCGATCGTGACAATAAGGTGACGTTCTGAGCTTGGGTTTTGAGTGACTCTTACAGAACAGAAGTTTGGATCTTACGATTAGGCCTACTCTTATTATTACGATTACTAGGCCTACTACTATTGCGATTACGATTGGGCTGTCATGGATATCGAGCATCTTAATCAGTTCTCTAAAAATAAAAAAAACAATTGCAAGCCACGTCGGAATCTGCTCTTAAAAATTATCAAAGAGGGTTTCATTCAAGTTATGCAGGCATAGGAAGAAAACGCAACCGATATGAGAAATTGAACAAGGAATCGAATGCATGGGTTGCACCTTCTTCTTTTTAATAGAATCAACGAAACGCTGAATTTCACATCCTTTCAGGTTTCCATTTTGTAAAGTTCAATTTTTTTATGCTGCATTTTAAACGCTCATAAATTTGACAAACTCACGAATATTTCTAATCTGTTTTAGGCCCTCTTATAATTATGGTCAATGTTGCTGGATTTAAAATGTCATACAAATCCTAAAAGTTTTGACCGAGTTATGAAACTTTTGTGTGCTCTACTTTTTATCCCGACACAGTGTATAACTGTATATGCAGAATCGAGCCTTTTCATGGCGGGCCCAGTTGTCTGGAATGGGCTTTCCACAGGAGGTCTTCGTTTACATCCTAGTGCTCTTACTGAAGCAGTTTTTATTCAATTAAAACTGTAATTTTTATGCCGTTCTATAGGGTAGGAGCGAATCTGAATATTCCCTTTGAAGCGGCGCTACAGAAATTCTTGACTGAATGGATGACCATTCAGCTCAGTGATGTATTAGTCTCAATTAAGACTTCAACGAACTCGAGCGGAAAAGTTCATTGTGAAGAAGCTGATTAATTCTTTTTAAAATCCTTCTCATCTCTCAGTCTGATCATAATATATCGATTTCCATCGTCGTCGTCACAATCATCATCATCATCATCATCATCATCATCATCATCATCATCATCATCATCATCATCATCATCATCATCATCGTTCTCATCGTCATCGTCATCATCAGCATCATCATCATCATCATCATCATCATCATCATCATCATCATCATCATCATCATCATCATCACCACCATCATCATCATCATCATCATCATCATCATCATCATCATCATCATCATCAGCAGCAGCAGCAGCAGCAGCAGCATCGTAGTCATCATCATCATCATCATCATCATCATGCACTTGGAATTAGGGTGTGAAAACAGACTTTACTGTGGGGCTTTACGAAAGACTATGAAGTTGAAACCTTTCCAAACTCCCCCCAACTCCCCCGGCAATTCTCACCCTGCCTGTAGCCCTATAACTCTCCTGTTCGTCTGCACATAACATGAAATTTTCTGTGTTCGATGACTGCAATCAGACACCAATGTCAAAGTACATGCAGGAGCTTCTCTCTGTGGAGAAACTGTGAGTCTGCAAATCTTCATGTCTCAGACGCATAATTATAAGAAGCAAGTCCAGCATGTAAAAAATTATGTAAAAATCGGAGGTGCATGTTCAAGACTTAGTGACTCTTCCTGCAGGCGTGAAGCTGTTTTATGAGTGTCTTGGTCGTAGCCTATAGCTGCTCTAGCACACGGATCTTAGATTATTTTCGTTAAGTCGACACCTCAAAGGGATGCAGAGGAGACTAATACGAAGTGTTGTCTAGAATCCTCACAGATGCTTTGCATTGTTGATTGAGCAGGAGGAGTGCAGACATTCTATATTCCTATTATTCAATCGTCTGGCGTATAAGGTAGCGTTCCAGACGCTTTTGCACATTTTTATGTAAGCCAATAAAAATATCCATTCCACTTGCAATGCCGGATATGCCCGGGGTTTGCCTGTCCAACGTATACCCTGTGCAGTGTGCACTCACTCCAGCAGCTTTATACATTATGTGCGAGGTATAATTATAAGTCGAGCTCGATGGCTCTGAATGCGACCTTTTCTTCCGCAGGTTTCATCAGTCTTAACACCTTTCACCGTTCCATCTTCCACGGCTCCCAGTGGTCGCTTAGAATTTGCACGTCGTTGCTTTTATCTGATGGCTGCGAATACATTCGACATCGCTCTGCATGACCTTTGAAATTATTGGAGAAGACTTTGTTAACCCTTTCACACCCAGCGTGTACTGAAATGCATGAAAAACATATGTAGCTGGTCGCTATAGGGTTAAGTTACGAATGGCCCTTTCTGTGCCCGATGCTTGACAGTTTGTACTTGTATTATACAATTAAATATTTTACTAGGCGCCCTTGTAACACCCTGTGTTAGGCGCCATAGAAATTCTCATTGTCCTTATTTATTAAAATTATTATATAAGCGTAGGGTACTTTTCTAAAAACAAATGCAAATAGGCTATTTATGTCACATACACGTATACTGATTTTTCACTCGCTGTATATAAGGAAACAGAGGGCTACATTGTGAAATTGATTTAGGATCTGTTACACTGCCATTGAGCCTTTAAAGCCATGGTGCACCCAGTAATACGACATACCATCTAGGCCTACATTCTACAGTATAGGCTATATTTACATGTACATTTTAAGCACTGTTAACTTTGTAAAAAAAAACAGAACCACTGAATAGTGAGTAGTTATTTTTTTTAACCATTTAAAACCCGTAGTCGTTCTGATAACGTCTGAAGAACGGAATTTTTGTTTCAATCCTCAAAGAGGATGCTCGAATCTACACCATTGCCGTCTTATAGCTTAAGTGCTTGAACGGCTTTCCTGTCAGCGGCATTACTGCCACTTGAGACCTAGAAGCAGAGTAAGTAAACCGGATGCTGATATTCATCGATGCGCTTCTTTCCATAATAATTACACAGTCCTTTCATTCGCTATATTGACCTTTCTTCCACTTTGACTGTAATGTTCTTTTCTGGATAGTTGTCGAAATCTTTTTGTCTCTGACTGTCTGCCTGTGGATCGAATAAGCGGAATTTTGGTGTTTTCTTGTGTTCGCTGATCTACCGCATGGAGCAAAACTGGAGTAATAGTAAGGTAGACTAACAGAGATTTAAAAATTTATAAAAACGGAATGATTTTTATAGATAAGCAATGCCAACAGAGAAATAATCTCCTAAGAAGCACATCTTGCTAGCTGATTTCTGGCGGTGCCCACACATAGGCGGCACTATCATGGCCCATTTTTGGTGGTGCTGAACACTCCCGGGCCTCGCAGAGTCGGCGCCCATGGTTGAGAACCGCAAACATTGGTTCTTCTTTTTCTAGTCGATAGCTAAAAATTGTGTAACTTGCAACCTGTGCAAATTGTAGACTCTCTGCGTATTTGAATATTTTTCCAGAGATGCTCTTTAATTAATTAAATAAAATATTAATTCAGCAAAAATAAACCTATGTTGCTAAATCACCGTATTCTCATTGCAGTAAAACATAATGTGACATTGCATATATCTTAAAGACATAAGTAATTTACAGTGCTTTTAATTTTAGTAATTTTGCTGTAACTTTTCAAGCGTGTGACAGAGGCACATTGGGTTCACCTTTCTGAGCAATACCTTCCATATATTAATAATATTATTATTAATATGATATTATAGTATTATATTTTATATGATTATATTATGCATGTATGCATGTATGCATGTATGTATGCATGTATGTATGATTGTATGTATGTATGTATGTGTGTTTGTACGCATGAAGTGTGTATGTATGTATGTATTTATGTATGTATGCATACATACATAGGCTATACATACAAAACAGGCCTATCTGGGTAACTGGGACCATGATATTGATTTGCATATTCAATGCAGATTTCTGGTTTCTTCAGAGCATTAACGATGAGAGTCCAACTTCCGGTTGGTTTCCTTCGTCACCACCGCCGCCATCTTGAGCTTGTTAGCGCACACTGCAAGACACGATAGATCACCGAAGTGGACTTAAATGCGATCTATCGCCCGCGGTGATTGGGCGAGAGAGCGGAGGCAGTAAACCAGACTGCGCGGACTACGGATCATAATGAAACCGCGAATTTGCTGCTGCGTGTGGCGCCACCTTGAATTTGGCGAAGACCGACTAAGCCGCACCGAATGAAGTAAGCATTAGTGCTATGAACGATATAACTCAACTATATCTCAACTCTATAGACCTGTGTGGCCCACACCGGTGGCATAATAGGCCTATACACGAAGGTCATGCCTGTCTACTGTGCTTAGCGCTGATTGACGTTTAGTATTGAAAAGCGTATTTGTATGGATAATTATTACATTGAACCAACAGTTCGCTTTCTAGTCACGTAGTGCTGTAGTAAGCTTTTATCAGGTGCTCAATCTTAGGTTGACCTTCGTAAAGGTGGATGGTGCCATTAACCCTAAGACTGCAGCTTCGTTACATATGACAGATGTGCTATCGTTACCTCGTCTTATAAAATCCTGTCCTAATAATAATGTTTCACCTTATAATAGACCTATAGGCCTACAGCCGCTCATCTCAATCGACCACGTGACATTATCTCTTTCCATAGCCGTAGACGGCACAGAGCAGACAAGTGGACATAGAAACAGACAGACAAAGAGACGGACATAATATGGATCCATGCGCCGCATCAGCACTGTCGCCAGCGCGGCGCTGTCGGCGTCGGTGGCTGGGGTAGCTCAGCCGCCGCTGACTGAACCACGCAACCGCTGTTCCTAGCTGCTGCAACAGACAGCCCTGCTATACGTGCATCTCTAGCCGTGGCCACAATCAGCTGCGGCGACTGGCGAGCGGACAAACGTGGACATGATGGTCGTTGTTGATGTCACCGTGCGTGCGCAAGAGAGATGCCTATGCAGCAGGTCGACATAAGCATAGGTTGATGGTGGAGGCGTTTGGGGTCAGGTCTGGTAAGGGCCTGCTGCTGCTGCTGGTGCTGGTGCCATTCAAAGCATCTGTTAATGAGATTCGGCGCCGACGAGTCTTTGAGGGCTGCTGCTGCTGATGCTGCTGCTGATGCTGCATGGTGCCTCTCAGCCGACAGAGCACCGTCATTGAAGACGTATAATTTATAGTCGAACGGTATCAATCGCATAGCACCAGGTAAGAATCACCTACACATCCCTCATACTCTGTCGACTGAGCTATATGTTGTGAATCGATTTTCTCCGTCGGCTGGAACACGAGAGTATACTACAGGAGAAGGAAACGAGAGGAACAGAGACAGATCTATACGATATACAGTGTACAGAAGACGGTTGGAACCTTGGAATGCCCAGAATTAATTAGTAGCTAATTAGGAATGCATTAATGCAAAGCTGCGGAATTTGAAGGTGAAGAGCAAGATTCTCTGGAGAAGAGAGCCACGGCTGAGTAGAATATTTCCATCGTCTGTTTTATTCTGAATGCTTTGAATAGCAGAGAATGTTTTCTAAGGTCAGGTTTAACAGTGGAGATTGTAGAATGTTGCAGCTGCTGTACATGTAGCTGTGTGTAAGAATATGACCTGACAGCCGTGAGACCGTGACCACCATTTTAGGCTATAGTTACAATAATTGTTGATACGTCTAAAAGCAACGATGTCATCATCGCAGACTAGACCTACTATGACACTCTACTAATATACTACTGCCACAAGCATTGCGACTGTTGTCACAATACTACAACAACAACTACTACTGATACAGTCATAAGGTACCACTGTTTCAATCACAACTATTGCTATATACGATTAGAAAGAACAACGACAATAACAGCAGCATAATAACGAAGATGATGATGATGATGATGATGATGACGATTATGACGACGACGACGACAACGACGACGACGATGATGATGATGATGATGATGATGATGATGATGATGATGATGATGATGATGATGATGGTGATGATGATGATGATGATGATGATGATGATGATAACCATGATGACTATACTAGCTGCTGCTGCTGCTGCTGATGATGATGATGATAACCATGCTGACTATGCTAGCTGCTGCTGATGATGTTGATGCTGCTGCTGATGATGACATCATCATCTGATGATGATGATGAAGACATCAGCTGATGCTGATGATGCTGCTGATGCTACTGATGATGACGACGACGACCTCTATGATGATATTAGCTATAATGTTGCCATCTATTGTCGTCCAACGCTTAAGCTCAATTGATTTCGCAATACTCCAAAACTTTTAGTACTTTTGGTACTCAGCACGACATGAACGAACGTTGACTAACTATAATATAGTTAGTCATACTGGGATAGTTAGTAGAAGCCAGAACTACATGTATGCTATCCCTATTTTGTTGAATACTGTTGGATTTTTTGCATATAACTCGGGTCAACAAATAGTAATAGGCTGATATATAGTCGGCCCATTGGGGTCGATTTTTTTCTGCTCACGAGTGACCTTGTAGGGTCAGCGGCCGCAGGGAACATCTCACGTGACATGTCAACCGACGTTGAGCGGGTTAAACAGCCAAGCCATTGGATGATATCATTTGGCGCATCCTCACCAATGCAGGTCTCATGGGAGACGTGTAGATGGCGTGACGGTCGTCCCGTGGGTGATGGCAAATGCCTGGACTAGAAAGCCACTCTGTTATCGACACCCAGGCAGCATCATAATATAATTTTATACAGGGCTTTTTTAACGTGCAGACGGTGCAGTTGCTCACAAAATGTGCAGTTCTGAATGGATTTGTGCAGTTTTGGAAAACACTTTTCTACATTAAAACTAGCAAAAAATGGTCATTGTCCTCCGATTGGTAGTAATTTACCATGAAGGATGAGAAGGAAAGGAAGTCTATACAATATACATGTAGCGCAGCTGATATTGCTGAATGTCAGATGGAAACCTGACTACCAATAAGGCTATATAATTAAACCTAGCATAAACCGAACCATACTCTGCAGAGTTGCCATCAATACATCTTTTTCAGTAGCGGCGCTACGGGAGGGTAGGGGCTAAGCTCCCCCAAACAAGGCCATCGATTTATTTTCATGTAAAAATGAAATATTTCGACGTTCACCCTCCCCCTAAATAACGTGACATATCCATGAGAATTCGACCAAACTGACTAAAAAAGGTTGTCAGAAATTTTGGCGGATGAAAATGAAAATTTTCGACGAAATTTTTCAGCCCCCTAAACGGAAATCCTGATGCCGCCACGGATCTTTTTATATTCAGAGTTTTCAAATTGCTGGTCTATATTAATTAATGTCGCGTTTAGTTAATTGCATCTGGGGGAATAATATGTCGGCGTCTTTTGGTCATCACCGGAGACCGGCGGAGAGTCACGGAAAGTCAATTTTCTTTTCAAATTTCCACTGCCATTCCATGTGTATCCACTGTCTTATTATTCGTTGCATTCAAGGCAACTATTGTTCATTTAGGTCCAGCGGATAATTTTCGTAAATTATTTCCATCCTCTTGGTATTATACTTGTTTCAGAAAAGATAATAATGATAATTATTATAATGATACTAGTCATTAGGTACGTATTCTACCGACTCTTCTATAGACATTGTCGTACAAACGAAGATTCATAATGGTTAGGACGTGTAGAGTTAGAGAGAGAGAAAGAGAACGAGAGAGAGAGATAGAGAGACAGACAGACAGACAGACAGACAGAGAGACTAAGACAGAGACAGAGAGACAGAGAGAGAGACAGAGACAGACAGAGAGAGACAGAGAGAGCCAGACAGACAGACAGCCAGACAGACAGAGATAGAAACAGACAGAGACAGAGACAGAGACAGAGACAGAGAGAGTCAGAGAGAGAGGATGCCAATTGACCGAGCCCCACGCAGTTGGCACGCACGCACTACATGTAAGAGTCAAAGGAAAGAGCGACAAAGTCAGACAAAGGCTAGATAGGCTAATGTAAAATATTGATGAGGACATAAAAAAATTAATACCTTAAACTAGCACTAAGGGAATATGTACCTGACAAATGAAATCTGAAATAATTAAGTCCCTACCATTTCCGCCTAATGTCTGAGATCATGAACCTATGATTATATGGAAAATACAAATACTTTCCAACTAAAGGCTTTGATACCAAACAGGGAAGATTCGAAAACCCTCTAATTTTCAGCGCATCTTTTAAATACTCTAATAAACAAATTCAACTTTCAAGAATAATTCTAATTTCAGCATGAACATGCAATGTTTAGATAGGTGTGTAAAGCCGAGCATTCGGTAAGAACATTAAATTTATTTTAATAGCACCCATGGAACCCTTTTCCTGCGCATAAAAACGCGTGGCTAGCTTTTCTGTAAAAGCAAGAATTGATATAGCCTACTATTGCAGTAAAGAGATATGCATGGCAAGAAATGCCTATGGAAAAAAGCAGAATGAGAAGATGGTTGGGTTGGCGATTGTGGAGCGGATACAGAAATTTTCGAGGGGGCCAAAATTTCGGGAATAATTTGTTGACCTGTCGCCCCAAAATGTTTACTTTATTTTAGCCAAATAGCCGAATAGTCTGGAAAATATACCATTGAAAAACCTACTGCTGAAAGCTTGTTGAAACCCTATGGGTGTTTCTCAATGGGGCCATGGCCAGATTTTTCCCATGGATCCGCCCCTGGATGGCAACAAAAGCTATGGCTGCACAAGTGGGGCGGGTGGTGTAGGTGTAATTGTATGTTCAGTGCCTTGGAGCCGCAACGATGCAGGTTCAAATCCACCACAAGCACCGCCGCCTCGTAGGGACCTTGAGCAAGTCCTTCACTCGCAATTGTTCATGCACAACACACATACATACATACATACATACATACATACATACATACATACATACATACATACATACATACATACATGTACATACATACATACATAGTTACATACATACACATACATACATACATACATACATACATACATACATACATACATACATACATACATACATACATACATACATACATACATACATACATGTACATACATACATACATACATACATACATACATACATACATACATACATACATACATACATACATACATACATACATACATACATACATACATACATACATACATACATACATACATACATACATACATACATACAGTTCTTTTTTCGACTCGAACACGGTCTCCTTCCTTCGGTATTCCAAGGTTACCTCCCTCACGCCTCTGACATCCATTCGCATTTCACTAGGAATTCATCTGCTTTTCGCCCTGTCAAAGCTCAATCTAATACTAGGCGGTTTACTATTAAATCTTATGGCACTAAAGTATGGAACACAATACCAATTGACATTCATCAATCGAGTAGTCTGCAGGTATTTAAAAAGAAACTTCGTGTTCTTCTACTCTCCTCCACTAATGCTACTTGAAGTGCACATGACCATGTGTAGTTAAGATTTTAGTTAAGTACTTAGTTAAGTTTGTTTCTCTATATGCTCTTGACAATATAAGCTTTTCTGCAATCTGTCATCACCTAATTTGTTTTAGTCTCTTTCTTTTCAGCTATCTTGATTAATTTTTCTTGGGACTTTTTTTACTTGGGTGACCCTTCCCAGCGGGATGTCCATCCCTTTTGGGCCCCCCTTTGTAGCCAATGCATGCATGTTTTGTACTTTTATTGTTTTCTTGTTTTCTGGTTGCAATAAAGTGAATTGTATTGTATTGTATTGTATTGTATACGTACATACAAGGATGGCCTAATCATAAAATCTACGCTTATAGATAGCGGTGAATGAAGCATTGCGACACACAGTGTGATTGTCGCATAGCATTAACGTTCCGACGACTACAGCTGCAGCGCTGAAGTGTGGAGCGCATGCGTGCAAGAGAAGGCAGCCAGTACGCATGCTCGCACAGGTGATTACCGGGTGGACACACAGCCAGGCTGTCACGTGATGAAGCAGCCATGGGGGAGAGTGGGGGTCGCGGCATCTGCATTGAACTGGTCGGGGCTGTATACGGCAGGCATCGGTAAGCGACCTTGTGGATGGGAAGCCAGACCTTTGCAGAAGCAGCGCAGCTCAGGGCGCCGCCATCCCGCCATCCGTATCACGTAGGAGGAGGCGAATTTATGGTGCGCTATACTAATACTTCTTCCAGAAATAATAATAATAACGACAGCAATAACCGCCGTGGTTCCATGCCGGCGCAAGATGACGATAAAATGTGTGTTTTGAATGCGTCTTGTAGACTGCGGCTGCTGCTGCTGATTCGGGATTCTTAGCTTCGGCTATCCACCGCCATCACCACCAACACCACCACCACTACAACCGGTGTTCCTCAATGCGTATTGGACAGGAGAAGAGATATGATATTCGTTGTATACATCGTCTAGAATGGAGAGTCTGCAGCCATCGCTGACGTTGAGTAGTCGCTTGGGCCGGATGTGCATCTGCTGCTGCAGACCGGAAGACGTCTCTGCGCATGCGCCGACGGACCCCATAAATCGATGAGCAACTGCGAGTCGAACGGAACTGCGTTTTAATCGACGATATTCATCATTGCGCATGCGTGGCCGTTTTCCCCAGAGACGCGGACGAATTGCCACTTCGGCAAGAATGACGGCTGCGTTATAAATATACGCTCGTCTTGATAAATTATATCTCAGCAGCAATTCTTCGACTCTCTATGTTTACGGCTGAAGTTTCAATTCTCGGAAATCGATAACCTGTCTAACATAAAAAGCAGCCATTGGCTTTAACCCTTTAGCTACCACGGTTCTACGATTTATTTCCCATACCATCTACATCACTGTGCATGGTCGGTTAATGGTTAGCCTACTTGATGTGAAGCGCCGACATATTTGTCTATTTCTATAGGCTGTAGAATATAGATAGTGTTCTTCCGCTTATCCCGCTATAGTGTGTCCCACCATGTGACAACAGTTGCCATGACAACCCCGAGTGTGTCAGCCATAGCGGACGTGGAGGAGAGCGACGACACTTGCGGTGACCTCGTCGACAAGACTGGCTTCGGCTCTCGAGTCCTTCAGCGCCGCTCCGAGATCTTCCCTCTGACCCTGTCCCCGCGGCCGGACCCGAAGAAGGGCCGACGCCTGTCCGACCCCGGTCGCCTGCTCTTCAACACCTTCAGGGCAGGCGGCGGAGGGGGCAGTGGATGCGACAGCGGGGGTGACACCGCCCGCTCCTCGAGGGAGGCGCTGATGTCGTTTCCCTCGGGGAAGATCCCCGATCCCCGGTTGGAGGCCATCCGCTCCCTGTCGCCGACGGCGTTCGAGGCGGCCGGCGAGGAGGGCGAGGCGGCCGTCGTGGTGTACCGTTCGTCCCGGTCGCGGTCCATCGCCCACCCGTCGGGAGGGAGCCTCCTGCCGGACCGCCTGGCGAACAAGCGGCTCTCGCTGCCCAATACGTCTGCCATCGTTCTGCCAGCGGAACTGGGCGAGGCGATGGGAGCCGTGGCCAGGTCCGACGGTGGGGGTGCTTCGTCTCCGCCGCCCCTCGGGGCCGCCGCTGCCGCCGCTGGGCTACTCATCAAGGACGCCTATGGACTGCGGAGGCGCAGGAGCATCTCGCTCGAATGCTCGCGTCTGGAGGCGATCCTTGAGGAGAACTCGCACAAACAGTCAAGAAAATACTCTCTTCCGCCGAAATGTTCGTCAGAATCGAGCGACCACTGAACCAGAGGAAATATCTTCACCTCCTCTTGCGATATGATAATTATAATTATATTATTAGATATGAACAGAGAGAGACGCACCTGAAAGTACTATAGAAAAATATGAGAATTATATTTGATGTACATGAATTTATATTCTGTGAAAATCTGTAGCAACGTGAGCAGCTATATGCTCTTGTGTATACCGGTACTCATCCTGTATATAATATTATGATAATTATGGTTACATTCTTGTAACGAATGCAAAATGTACGCTCGCCGCACCAGTGAAATTCGCCGAGGGTGTTATCAGATTGCAGTCCAGTGTGAGAATTGTGGAAAAATAACTGCTAGGTTGGACTATGACCCACTTGGAATTTGGGTGAGAAAAACCAACTTTACCACGGGGCTTTATTAGAAAGACTGGGGGTTTGAAACTTCCAACTCCCCGGCGACTCTCACCCTGCTGCAGCCGCATGCATGCTTCCTCCCTCCGGTTACATAATGTTGTCGGTCTGTCTGTCTGTCTGTCTGTCTGTCTGTCTGTCTGTCTGTCTGTCTGTCTGTCTGTCTGTCTGTCTGTCTGTCTGTCTGTCTGTCCGAGGTCTGTCTCTCTGTCTGTGTCTCTGTCTGTCTGTCTGTCTACCTGACTGTCTGACCGGCTGTCTGCTTGCTTGACTGTATGTCTGTACTGTATGTCTGTATGTTTGCCTGTCTGTCCGGATGTCTGTCTGCTTGATTGTCTGCTGCTTGCTTGTCTGTATTATCCAATCAATCAATCGATCAATCAAAATTTATACAGGACCCATTTTGATTCTTACTCAGAGTTGCTCCCGACCCAGAGCAAGCGAGGAAAGTAGTCTTCACCAGTTGGTGAAATCGAAAACAGTTTTGGAAAGTGTCGTAGAGCCAATTGAGGGAAGACCGTTCAAGGTTGTTGGACCAACCACAGAGGAGGAACAGAGTATTGTTGCAGAGCGGACGAATGGGACCACTAAGTCACCATGGACAGAGGAGCGCAATGCGCGGTGATCTGTGCAGACTCACGCAGGTAAGAGGGTGCATAGCCTGAAAAGCACCGCCACACCAAGGATGCCATCCTGAATGAGATGCAAATCTGCCTGTATAGGCCTAAGTCTTGCCGCAGCTGATGTATACTCGCTGTTCAACCTCTCGATCCGAACCCACGGCAGACTTGCTGTCTGTCCATTGCGGTGTTTTGTAACTGTCTTTCAATGTCGCATATATTATCATAATTATTTAATTATTAGGTCAATCTTTTTCTGGGAAAGTCGCTGGCTACCCATAATTTCCCTTGTAGCAATCGTTATGTTGTTTGCGTCATGTTTGTCAGCTGTGACGAGCTGTTCTTTTCATTCGTATTTAAATTGTGAGCGTTGCCATCAATGATAATTGCAATAATGCTTCAGAAAATGATCTAAAATAAACTAAAATAATCCAAAATAATCTGTGAACTCGTCTGAGTGATTATAGGCAAATAAATAAATATCAATGAATGCATAAGATAATTATACAAACCATAAATTTTGATATTTATTTTATATGTGACTTCCGAAATGTTTCCTGTTCCCTTCCTGCAGCACTTGATATTGTTTGTTATTAAATAGCTCGTGTTGATTATTGAAGTCCCTTGATTTGATGATGATGATAATAATGATACTACTACTACTACTACTACTACTAATAATAATAATGATAATAATGATTTACAGCCCGAGGGATCCTTACTACCTCGGGCAAAAAAATAATAATGATAATAATAATAATAATAATAATAATAATAATAATAATAATAATAATAATAATAATAATAATAATAATAATAATAATAATGCTCTTTTATTACATAATAATAATAATAATAATAATAATAATAATAATAACAACAACAACAACAACAACAACAGCAGCAGCAGCAGCAGCAGCAGTAGTACATTGTAGGAGTAGTAGTAGTAGTAGTAGTAGTAGTAGTAGTAGTAGTAGTAGTAGTAGTAGTAGTAGTAGTAGTAGTAGTAGTAGTAGTAGTAGTAGTAGTAGTAGTAGTAGTAGTAGTAGTGGTGGTGGTGGTGGTAGTAGTAGTAGTAGTAGTAGTAGTAGTAGTAGTAGTAGTAGTAGTAGTAGTAGTAGTAGCAGCAGCAGCAGCAGCAGTAGCAGTAGCAGTAGCAGTGGCAGCAGTAGTAGTAGTAGTAGTAATAATATTCAATCAACCAGAATTTATATAGCGCCCCTTCAAGGTACCTACTCAGAGGTGCTCCCGACCGAGATCAAGCTGAACACAGTGTTCAACAGTAATAGGCTAATAATAATAATAACAGTATAGGCCTATTAATAATAACAATAATAATAACAATAACATTCTTTATTGACGTTAATCGCAAACTATAACAACAGCTTCTACTCTGGATATATTTATTGGCAGCAGGTCTGCTGAAACATTCCCGCTTATCATAGAGATATAAGCATATTAAGCATACAAGAGCATCGTTGTAAAAATTTGGACCAGCTGACTTGCCACCAAACGCCATCGATTTTATTACGGACAATTCATATTCCCGACACAAGACGGCGCCAGTGTGACTATGTTTCTGTCAACAGACTTCGAATCCAGACTGCTTCTAACTGTCTCTGTCGATATTCATTGCTATGACCTCATGACCTGATGTCCTCCCATGCAATGCAGTTATAATATTTCGCTCATCTCCGTGCCATCAGGACCTTTTGGCGACAGACATCGTGCAACAATACACATCGTTGGTTGATTTAACTCGTGTAGTCATTTGTTTATAGAGTCCACCATGTGCACCAAAGGCTGTTGTGTGGTACTGTTTAGTCGAAGAAAGGAAGAGACATCCAAACAAAATGATAACAAATCGCTTTTTATATCGAGCAGTTGCGTTGACGCCGTTGAGATAAACTTGAGTGTAATATTAATTTGCTGAGGTAAAGTATAATTCTGCATCTTAACAATTACAACTTTTTTAGCCGTTAAATTCATTTATTTTTACATTAGGCCTACTACTTTCCATGACTGTAAGCCTATGTCAAAATTGATCATTCACATCACACAGGCATTGAGCTATGGAGCATAAAAAACTATATGAACGACAAAGACTACCCGAAACTAATTCAAATTAAGATATTTTGATCGAAGGCCTGGTGGTTCCTTTCAATTCAACTTTCTAAATTTCAGACTTGAAATTTTCTTCATTAGCAACATATAGGTTATACACGGTGTAGGCCTACAATGCCAGGCATCTAAAGCTGATTTGTTTCAAAGTGAGCATAGCAAAGTCATGGGGCTCAACCTCAATGGACTTTGAATGTTGAGCTTTATTTATAGACATAGATAAACATAAGGAGACTAAATATGCTGAGTGATCTCAATAATGGAAATGCAATATGGTTACCACCAAGAGGAAGGCGCAGGACAGAGCGGGATGGCGGAGGTCGGAGGGGATTTACGAGGTCGTTCATGTCACAAACCTGCTCAACAGCAGAAGACTGAAGAAGAGATAAACATTCGAATAGGCTATCGTATTTATTTGAGTCAGCTGTAGCCTATACCCGCTGTAGTAGCTTTTAACTTCTGGTACCGTAGCCAACCGCTGGTCAACATTATTATAGGCCTATCGCATTAGGAAATCCTAGAACAATCAGGAATTCCAGAAAAGGGACCGCCCGAAAAATGACGTCACGCACTTAGGGGAGGGTCACGCAACTGCGTAGATTTTATGACAGCACCTTAATTACTAGATATCATATGACTTTTATTTTGGCGCGTGATGAGGGGGAGGAAGGTCAAGAGTAGTTCTAAATATCGTGACGTCATTTATGGACGGCCTGTAAAGGCATGCACGGCTGCACGCGCCAGTTGGTGTGTTAGTGTATATTTAGAGGTATACATGTGCATACGTGTTTGTAGATGTGTGCGGTAAAACTAAAAGAAAATAGGCCTACAAATAGGCTATAGGCCTATGCAGGTCTATTCTTCATCAAGCCAATTGCATATCCGCGCTATAGATGCGTATAGACCTACATACGTCTCATCAGCAATCAACTGATTGTTCTTAAGACGGTTATTGTTAATTATTACGATTGTTATTGTCATAATATCTCGTTATTTTATCACGCGTTTAGATGTGTACGTGTGCTTGCGTGCGTGTGGATGGGTGTGATATACGGTCTTCTATAACAAATCCTATAATGGAATTGAGATTTACAGTTGCAGATCTATAATAGCGCTTCACTTAAATAAGCTCTCTTTGTCTTTCGGGTATTTTCTGAAAGACACGTATGGCAACTTCAGCAAAAAAGACGACCGCAGATTTATTTATCACGTCGGCAGCGTATCATAAATTATATTCCTCATTATCTTCATATGAAGCAGAGAACGAACAGGTGGTTGCGTGAGACGCAGGTGTGACACAAACAGCAAAACAAAAGCCCTCCATCCAGTTATACTAATGCGGTCGTTGATAGAAAAACAATCGCCAGTTCATCGTGAATTAACCACTGGATATATTCCATATCAGGGGCGGATCCAGGGGGCTTATCCGGCCATGGCCCCCCATTTAGGAATGCCCATGTATCGTGCCCCCCCCCCAATTTGGATCGAACATGCTGTGGAACAATGTATATATTGCACATTTTGGCCCCCCCTATTAAGAAATGCCCATGCATTGTGTTCCCCCCATTTGGAAATGGCCTGTTTTTTCAGAAGTTTAAACCTGAGGACTAAAAAAAGGTCTTCAACTTTTTTGGCGGATGAAATGGTATGATTTTCCCGAAAATTCTGGCAGACGACTAAAAAAATGTCATCAACTTTTTGGGCGGACACGAATTTTTTTTATCCCCAGACACAAGGCCTAGAAATTTTTGGCCCCCCCCCCCCCGTTAAAAGTTTCTGTATCCGCCCTTGTTCCATATGCACCGGGCAGTCTCTAGGGGGAGGGTGCCCCAAGACGTGTCAACTTGTGCAACGTCCCGTCTTGGGGCACTCTTCCCTATTTACATAATTATTTAGGCATATGCATGCTTTGTGTATGTATGACTTGTACATATTAGGCTATTATAGCCTAGTCATGCAGGCTACAGTAGAACCGAAACAAAAGGAGCGCTTACATTAGATATATTAATTATTATGGGATGCTTAACACTATGATAGCAACGTAGCCTACTTATAAAGACTGACAGGGAGCCAATGCAGCTCGTTGTTAAAGTGTTATTTAAAGACAGGCTATGATCTGTGTGGTGTCTACGGAGATGGCGCATGCTTCACATAATATATTATATATAGTTGGAATATATAAAAAAATATATGTGTGCGTAATGTGTATATACAACTGTGCATATATATATATATATATATATAATACACATGGACGACTAAATATATAACTAAGCTTATTTCTAAAGAGTAAAGATACATAAATTCACGAAATCATCGAACATATATTATATCCATCACAATATTCAGGGCTCAATAGTCACAAAACACCGTCGCATACTCCATAGAATAGGCATAACCATCGCCACCAGGAGGCGCCATACGGCCAACCTTCCCGGCCACAGTGGCCACTATACCCATATGAACCCCGCACAGGGACCATAAGTCCAACCATTATTTATGACAGACTGGCAGGGCTGCGCCTTATCGATCGGCTGTTCGAAAGAGGTTTCCATTATTCCCTGGTCAGACATAGCCTACAGATAGATAGATAGATAGATAGATAGATAGATAGATAGATAGATAGATAGATAGATAGATAGATAGATAGATAGATAGATAGATAGATAGATAGATAGATAGATAGATAGATAGATAGATAGATAGATAGATAGATAGATAGATAGATAGATAGATAGATAGATAGATAGATAGATAGATAGATAGATAGATAGATAGATAGATAGATAGATAGATAGATAGATAGATAGATAGATAGATAGATAGATAGATAGATAGATAGATAGATAGATAGATAGATAGATAGATAGATAGATAGATAGATAGATAGATAGATAGATAGATAGATAGATAGATAGATAGATAGATAGATAGATAGATAGATAGATAGATAGATAGATAGATAGATAGATAGATAGATAGATAGATAGATAGATAGATAGATAGATAGATAGATAGATAGATAGATAGATAGATAGATAGATAGATAGATAGATAGATAGATAGATAGATAGATAGATAGATAGATAGATAGATAGATAGATAGATAGATAGATAGATAGACAGACAGATCTCAACTGGCATGACTGGGTAAAGAGAAGCAGACTTAATAATTATTATAGCCTGCTTGCGAGATGAAGTCAGTCTGTGTGTTTCTGAGAATGCGTGCCACGTGTCTGCGTGCTTTCAGAACTTTAAAGTGTAACTAGTAGGCCTAATTATGAATACGTACAGGTTTTCTATAGAGACCATACATAGCCTAGTAGGGTCTAAGCTCTGCTCGTTTACCAAAGAACTGATTTATTGATATCCTTAACCTCTGCTCGTTTGAATGGGGAGTGAGAGTATATGAGAGTGAAGTATGTTGACCGAGCAGATAAATTGATTAATTATGTTTGTACGTGCACTTGTTATAGCGCCCCTTCAAGCTATCTCTACTCAGAGGCGCTCCCGAATGCAGAGCGGACACTGCATAGGAGTTTCACGCCGAAGCGCTGAGCAATTGTGAGTGAAGGACTTGCCCAAGGTCCTTACGCGGCGAAGTGGATTCGAACCTCGAACCTTCCGGCTCCAAGGCAGCGACGCCACCACTACACCACGCGCCCCACGATTACTTATTTAGTACTTGTCCTTCCTGCAGTGCAGGTCTGTACATCTAATCGGGCGACCAGACTCGTTGCGTCACTTCTGTTGCAAGTGTCTTTTTTAAAACCCGGGTGGGTTGCATTGCAACTTGCAAGTCCACAGCAGAACCCTCCTCTTTTATCCTGGCTTGGGACCGGCTCAGGCCATCCGAAGAACAGCCTGAGGCGGAGTTAAAGGATTGATTGCTTAGTGGTCATTAATTGAAGCAATGGGAAAAAGAGTGTAAAGGATGGGATAGAAAAACGTCGATCGTGGTTCCTCCGCACAGAATATAGGCAATCAAGTGATGAATTGGAGATCCTTTGGGGGAGGGAGAGAAGAGGGGAGGGACCGACGAAGACCACATCCGAGTCGAAGATACCGGGAGATGTTAAGCGATGAAGCAGCGGGATTGATGATGAATAATTAGCGGAACCATATTTCCTTTGGGTAATGAATGATATTAGGCTCACCCATCGATAGGACTACCACTGTGTCCAAAACTTTAAACTGTGCACTTGTATCTTAGTGATCAATAAAAAATACTGATTGATTAAAGTTCGGCAACATATAGGTGCAATCACGTCCTAAAAGTTGGAGGGGGGGACCATAATGAATCACGTCCTAAAAGTTGGGGAGGGGACCATAATGAATCACGTCTTAAAAGTTGGGGGAACATAATAATAAAGTTAGGGGACCACTCAAAAGATGGGGGGACGCGTCCCGTGGGTCCCATAGGGTGGTTGCGCCTATGTTCGGCACATACGTCAACGTTGTTGTAGGCCTTTAAAGTCTTTGAACTTTTCAGAGACCCGGAAGCCTAAAATAGCGCATCTCTAGATGATTATCTACCAATTTCGATACTGAAATACCTGATGGCCTGTTTTTCAGTCTCACCGTTTATTTGCCGAAACTGACCGTTATGTCCATTTATACATGGACACAGGCCCAGCTTGTTCTTTTCTGGGGGGATTTCTACGCATTGAGTTCTCTGGGGGAATGGTACGTATTTACGTGTATAGGTACACCACATCGCGAATTTTCCTGGGAGGGGAATCCAATCCTGGGGAACTCCCCCCACCCCGAGGCGTCTATATGAAACACTGTCCATTGACTCATGATGCGAATGAATGAAGAGACTCGTCCATACGACTAAAATGTGGTCTAATTTGTTCGTCCAGTCTTCGTGAATGGATTTAGCACTTAAGCGTGTACACTTCAAGTGCAAACTGTATTGGATTACCCTGTCCCGAACTCCCGATGGCAGAATGGCCCGGCGGTGCTTAGAAGGCTTTCGAAGCACTTAATGGCTGCGATACTATGTTGCTAGTTGAAGAATTATTGGGCCGACTCTCGGATGCTTGATAACTGGATTGAAAATCTTAGCTCAAATGCAATTAGTTGGTTGGAGTCTTGGATGTTGTTCTGTGGAGACCTGCTACAGAACATGCAGTCTGCAGTCCGACAAAATTTATAGGCCTATATAATTATTATATAATACCGGTATATTATATATAATTATTATGCAACTATAGTCCGATAGAATATATATTTTGTTTAGCAAATAGATCTATATATATATATATACATGTAATTAATAATTAGCCTATATAGGCTATGTCTTCTTAATCTTCTTTGGTTCTCTGCCGTCAGGCAGGTTCATATGTTTAATGACGCCACGCATATCTGTTCTGTGCATCCATCTTTAGCCCTCTGTAACCGTCCTTTGTCATCATCCAGTCCAGTAGCATTGTTCTTGGTCTTCCTCTTGTCTTTTCCCCTCCATTCTTCCTTGGATGATATCTCGTACTACGGTGTCACTCCTCATGATGTGGCCAATCCAGTTTCTCTGTCGCCTCCGTATTGTCTCCAGCATTGATCTTTCCTCTCCCACCATCTGCAGAATTTCTTCGTTCGTCTTGTGCTCCCTCCAGCTTCATTCTTCGCCAAATCCACATTTCGAAAGCCTCCAATCTTCTTATATCATCCTTTCTCATTGTCCATGTTTCTGACCCATACAGGATCACACTCCACACCATTGTCTTGACCACCCTCTTTTTTAGGCTCATATTTAGTTTTCCTATGAGGAGTTCCCCTTTTTTGTTGAAAGCGTCTTTTCCCATGGCTATGCTATACAGCTAGAATATAGCTACCAGCCAGCGGCCTGCAGACGACAGCCAAAAATGTTTTCCTGGCGCTTTCTTAACACCGAACTCTGGGCCAAAAATTAAGGCCAAGCGATGTTTAGACCTAGATCTTATTGGACGTCTCAGTGTAACTGTAAACAATGGGCCAAGAGCCACATTAAAGGATTAATTAGTGTGGGGGCCCTTGTCTTTACTCTTTAGCCGTGACTAAGCCGTCTTCGATCTGAAGGTTGGCCGCACTGTTTTTTCTGCGACCATGATAATTATATGCTGTAATTAAAACAAGCCTATCATGGTCGCAGAAAAAACGATAGAATACGGAACCTCTGATCCGATACCTATACGTTACATGTAGGCCTATGGCCTGCAATTTGCATGATTACATTTTAAAGGTCCGGAAGTTTTTCTACTGACTTCAGGAGGAAAACAGTAGTGATTTGAATCGGTGACTGATCGAGTAAGTTTAGAAGGCGGGGGTGGGTGGGAAATGAAACACCGACGACAACACGACACCCTTTTAGGCCTAAGGGACATTTTCTGACGACCTGTCTTTTTAACAACATTCAGAAAAAGTCCAAGCATCGGTTCTTTAAAATCTGATGATGGGGTGCCAGGGGTGGGAGGGGACCACGTTCTATGTAAATGTCAAATGGGGTACAGCCGGATTTTTCTCCCCAAGAACGCCTCTGATAGCAATTAAGCAGTACGTCTCAGGCTCCAGTTTGCTCACATTGCTCAGTATTCTACGCACATGATGCACGGGCTACAGTTCAGCAACTTAAGTTCATCGATCAATTTATAGGCCTACGTTACGATCGATGCCCACCATACGAGGTCTACCATACGAGGTCTACCATACGCGCCTATACCATACGAGGTCTACCATACGATGTCTACCATGCCAGTATCAACCGACACTCTACTCCTCTCTAGCCGCTGTCAACTGCTTCGAGGCTTATTATGCCCATATCTTTATTACATTTATCTTAATCTATATATGTCGCCCTCCTCCTTCTCTGGTCACTTCTTTTATCGTAATTTTTATATTCCGCAGCCATAGCCTAAAGCTCTAAACCCTTTATTTGCTGCCAGACTGCAACAGTCACTGCAGCATGCAAGCCCTCTCGCCTCGATCTGTTCTCTGGCCTTTCCTATTTATATATTATAGCTGATCTTTTAGACTGCAGTCTGTAGGTCTATAATATAGGACTAACAGACCTCCTTCCAATCGTCTAAAATCTAAATTCACAACGCCCATAAACTTGTTAAGCGGAATTGAGTCGATTAAGCCTGAGCGGGGGGGTGGTTTGGAGGCAGCTAGCAGCCACAAACAGGCAGGTCAGCATTTCATCTAAATACCAACGCATGTTTACATAGCCTACATGTATTAGGCCTATAGTTCCCAAGCTTAAACTATGCAGACTTGGGTTTGGTGATGAAACTGGCCTGTAGAATCATTTTGTTTATAGCAGAGTCGAGCTGGTGCAGCGCCATGATGAGTTGTCGGAATTTGTAGCATCAGTAGGCCTAGACCTCTCAGACATAGGCCTATGAGCTTGGAAAAGATGCTTAATTTAGCCCTATATTATGTCTGCTAGTTTTTAAACTATTAGGCTTTATTACCAAAGATATTAGAGTCGTAGGCCTACGTATACGACTCTATTATCTTTGTTATTACTTTGTAATTATTTAGGCCTAATTCTAGGCTATAATTATGTCTCCCGCTGCAAGGGTTTAAAGGTTCTTGAAACCAAATGTGGGGGCACGTCCCATGCAATTTTTAAATGGGGGTGGGGCATGGCCGAATTGCCCCCCTCTGGATCCGACTCTGCCAACACCTACACCTACTGAAATGCTGGCAGGGTAAGAAAAATAATAGCACAAAAACGCACTAAGGCTCAGGCTGCTGCTACTCTGAATTTAGGCCAACTGTCATCCAATCACAACTTGCTACCTATTTATAGACGACGCGCTTTAACAGGTCCGTGCGCTTTTATTGATGCAGCCTATAGTCCATTAGGCCTATAGTCTAGCGAAGACTTTGGTGACAGACGTTTGTGTTAATATCACCTGTATTGAGGCTGCATACTTCGACTCAGACACACCCAAAATGAGTACCGTGAGTAAAATCTATCTCATTTGCAGCCTATGTGCATCGTTTTTACATTTTATTTTGGCTGTTAGCTGAAGCTTTACAAAGCTTAATTTGTAATATGACTTAATTTCGCTGCAACATGGTTGAAGAATGATGAATTTGTGTAGGCTTTTGGGTAGCACAACGTCAGCGCTTCTGCTTTGGGATAGGTCAACATTCTGCTGGAAGCCTGGAATGTTGTGTTTAAAATGCGAAGATTTCCTAGTTAGATCAAAGAACACCAATAAATCACCTAAGGCATGACACAAGCCTTCATCAGATTAACTGGAATCGACAATTAAATATTTGAAATATGAACCGATTAAGATCTGAGACAGCAATGTTGAGCAGTGTAGGCAAGCAGCAGAATTAATGTTATGGTTCTTGGTATGATTTTGAAAAAGAATTCCAAACAGAAAGATATCGAAAGTTGCATGATTCTATGGCATACAATCCCAATATTGGATCCCATCTAGAATTTTGTATCCATGTTTAGAATCTTTTCTATAACGGGGTGTATTGGAAGTCTGGAGCAATAAAACTTGTCAAAGGTCTAGCTAGGTCTCCACATCAGATAGATTTCAAAAGCTGGATCTAGGCTAGGCCTGTAGTTTTCTCTAAAACAAAGAGGACATGCTCAGAATTTTTCCACAGGCAAAAGAATTCAGATGAGATGAGTGCATTTTGCACAGTGTAGAGCAGCTGAGCAGAGGATAAATTAGTGTGACATTTTGCCATGAGAGGTTCCATCTTCAAGTCACAGTCCCAATTGAGGATCATTGGATATAGCTACCAAACGGAATAGTGAATCAAAGTTGAACACTTTCAAATGAAGACCAGACATTTGGATGAATATGTGGTGCCAAAAGCTCATGGCATAACTAGAGGCTAAATACCCCGTACTGTAATTATAACAAGCATAGACCAGTAGTAGCTTAGATGCTATGACACAATTTCATTCATGTATCCTGGCACCTTGGAAAGAATTCTATTAACAGTTTTATTTTTAAAAAGGCAGATTCATTGTATTAAATGGTGAGCTCCAGACTGCAAAAGTGCCACTTCAAAGTCAAGCATAGAGCCCCAGCTTTATTCATGCTGTAACATCAAAGATCAGTTCAGAAGAAGCATTGCTTGTTACATCAGTGAGCCCCACTATGTGGCATAATATTATATCTGCAGTCAAACTAGGTGAACAGTTGTGAGAATTTAAATATTACTTGTGGAGACTAGAAATTGCTCCAACTTAAATTCAGAAATCTTTTGAAAGTCTGCACAGAGACTTCTGATGGCTTAAAATGTTCATAGTGCCATCTAGAGCGGATTCTTTTATTGTAAAATTCCGTATTACTCAAGCATGGATGACTGAGTTTGTGCGTGACCTGAGAAATAGTCATCGGCCTGGATTATAAAAATGACTTGTAATGCGAACATCCTGGTGTCTGATGTACTGATGGCAGAAGACAGAAGTGGATAGATAACGTTTTCTCTTATAATTAATTCTTGAGTACCTAGCCTACTCGTGACTGTAGGTGTAGCTGTTAATTGATTTAAGACTACTTAAGGAGACTTTCGTACTTCAGGCATTATTTGTTTTGGTTTGTTGAATGGTGGAATGATTAGGTTATATGGAATGACGTGGGTGTCCTTATAAGGAATGGAGTAGGTAGGGTTATAGCAATAATAACCCCACCCACTCCATTCCCTGTATCCTACCCACTCCATTCTCTATAACCTACCCACTCCATTCCCTCAAACCTACCCACTTCCTTCCCTATAGCCCTACCCACTCCATTCCCCATATCACTACCCACTCCATTCCTTATAACCCCACCCACTTAATTCCCTACAGCCCTACCCACTCCATTCCCCATATCACTTCCCACTCCATGGCTTATAACCCCAATAAGGCATGGAGTGGGAAGTGATATGGGGAATGGAGTGGGTAGGGCTGTAGGGAATTCAGTCTACAGGACATTTTACAACTGAAATTTAGAGACCAGAAAGAGGATCTTTCAGTGGATGCACGCTGTAGGGAGCCAGCGCAAACACTTCAAGCGCACACACACACACACCTAACAAAATGCACACACACATGTAGAGATGTCACATTAGAATGATATATTTTCAAAGAAAAATTTTCAGATGCTGCATGGACCCCATCTGGAAAGATAATAAAATTTTGAAGATGAAATGTAGGTATTACACAAAATACTTTTACCTAGGCACCCTCAAGGTAAAATGTGAGATGTCAAATACAGCCTTACCGAATCTGCCCCTAAAGTTGCATAAATTCCTGAATATGAATCTGCATTTGAATCTGTTTGTGACTGTTATTACTGGTAAACGGACATTATCCCCCCTGGACACTATCCCCCCCGGACACTATCCCCCCCGGACATTATCCCCCCCGGACATTATCCCCCCCGGTTTTTCGTAGGACATTATCCCCCCCGGACATTATCCCCCCCTTCATGTACAAATCAGGGTAAGCGTCGTGAGGGTCGGTTAGGGTCAGGATAAGCGTCGTGAGGGTCGGTTAGGGTCAGTTTAAGTGTCGTGAGGGTCGGTTAGGGTCAGGGTAAGCGTCGTGAGGGTCGGTTAGGGTCAGTGTGAGGGTCGGTTAGGGTCAGTGTAAGTGTCGTGAGGGTCGGTTAGGGTTAGTGTTAGGGTTAGTGTCGTCATTAGATGAATGAACGAATTGGAATCGTATACAGTCAGTAGGCCCACAAAGGTTTGTTAACGTGATTTGAACTTCGTAGACTTATTAGCGTCAATCATTTTTGGGTAATAGACTGGGGGGGGATAATGTCCTACTTCGGGGGGGATAATGTCTGGGGGGGATAATGTCCGGGGGGGATAGTGTCCGGGGGGGATAATGTCCAGGGGGGATAATGTCCTACAACCGTTATTACTACACAGAATTGTAAAATGAAGTGGACAGCGTGGATGAATAAGATATGGAAATGCATGCATTTTTATAAATTGACTACAATGGTGAAAATATTTCAAATTTTCCAGATTTCACCAAACTCGCATTTCAATGCGGAGACGGCTGCCAAGCAGCTCAGGGATTCGATGAAGGGTCTCGGTATGTTGGTTGTTAAGTCTTTTATATTTAATCAGTGTTCTTATAATCATAATATTCAATTTTTGTAATTTTATGTTCATTATTACGTATGTTTAAAAGGACACTGTTTAGCAGGCACTGAGGCACAATATTGATGCTGCACAAATCTCTGATAAGGGCACACTTGGAATACTGTCTACAAGTAGGGCTTAAATTATGACTGAACGGTCATGGATGGCATCCAGGCACTTATTTTAAAATCTAAATGCCGTCCTGCCACTTTTTAGGCCAGCATTGCATGGAAAGGTAAGATGCATCTAGGCACTTCCTTTTTTACGCATAAGTCCTGTGTTGTATCCTTGTCTGAAATACGATGTAAAATGCTAGACAAAGTGCAAAAGAACCTTGTGAAATGATATTGAGTGAGTAGGAGATTTTGGCTATTCAGAAAGTTGAGAAGATGTGTACAATGTATAGAAGGACTACTCTGCCCTGGTTCAACATCATCTAGCTTAGCCTGCACAACAATTTAATTGTGCACATACAGAATAAATTTGCCTTCTTCTACACCACTGTTTTGTTATGCTAATTGCAGTGCTTTTGCATGCAAGATAATTTGGTATCTTTGCACACGTAGGCTACAGAATTAATACCGTCTGAACCATTGAAAACCTTTGGTTTTGTTATGCTAATTGTTGACAGTGAGTCATTCTCATATTACTTTGCCGCTCTGCTATGCTGCCAGTTATAGTGTTGCATTGTCTGTTGTCTATTGTCGGAACCTGCATGCATTTGAATTTTTGGAATGCTGCTTGAATGTACAGGTACAAACGAGGATGCCATCATCAAGGTGTTGGTTAGTCACGATACTCGTCAGCGCCAGGAGATCTCCACCAAGTACAAGCAGCTGTTTGGAAGGGTATGTTGGCAACTCTTTTGTACCGCACTAATTCACCTGTGGTTTGAGTTTCAGCAACACTCAACCGACCTTGACACTTGATTTGGTCTTTATTCTGTCCTTTAGTAGTTTTATGGTTTAGAATAGTCCTTTAGTAGGTTTAACCTGGTTTATGGCTGAGAATGGTCTTTAGTTGTTTTATGGCTTAGAATGGTTCATTAGTAGTTTTAGGGTCTAGAATGGTTCTTTAATAGTTTTTATGGTTTAGAATGGTTCTTTAGTAGTTTTAGAGTTTAGAATGGTCATTTACCGGTAGTAGTTTATGGTTTAGAATGGCCCTTTAGTAGTTTTATGGTTTAGAATGCTTCTTTAGTTTATGGTTTAGAATGCTTCTTTAGTAGTTTTATTGTTTAGAATGGTCCTTAAGTAGTTTATGGTTTAGAATAGGTGTGTTTTGTGCATGTAGCTTTCACAGACGGATCAAAAAATTCTTTCATTACATCAGTCATGCTATTTTGCATAACTCAGCATTTGAGCATTGTGCATACAGCCGCTTAAGCAGGGCAGGAGTTGTTGAGTGTGTAGGCTACCTACTAATTATTATGCTGTTTGGCCAGAGGAAAGTTTAGTCACAAGGTCAGTTCTCATGAATAATTAATCAGCATCATGTAATCAGATCTGCTTGGCATCTACCTGAGTATACGGTAGGCAATGTAACCTGAGATGTAAAATAATCTGTTCTCAGAGTACTTAAAATTGCCTTTGAGTAGAGTTCTGTGCCTTAGGTTAGTTGTTTTACAATTAGGTGTAGTCAGCTTATTCTATTTTAACTTGTATTTTTATGTACTAATTATACTAATACGACTCAAGAAGCTAATTTATTATGTTTGTCAACTTAGACTAATAATGAATCAGACCAAAACTATTTGATTCTAACTTATTATAATGTATGCCAACTTGCACTACTGCCTATTTACCTGTACTTCATAACTGTCAACTTGTAAATCACTGTTTCTGGAAGCAGTTGTTGTAGTATATTCTAATGTTAGTGGTACTGTTGTTGCATATTCTAATGTTAGTGGTACTGTTGTTGCATATTATAATGTTAGTGGTACTGTTGTTGTATATTGTAATGTTAGTGGTAGCCTACTGATATCGAATGTCTATAACATAATAAAAAAATTGTGGTTCTTTAAAAGTACATGTAGTTGAACATTGTGACACCGTTTACTGAGGTGGCTATGGAGTTTGGCTCTGGTATTTATTCTAGTCTTTGGACCGTGCCTTGACGTATTTGGTACAATACCGGGCCCCTGCTGGGGTGAATGAACGGTGTGTGGGTTGGTCTGACTAACATTGCAGTCATTCTCCTATTCAGAAAGACATCGTGAGAGATCACAAATAATAATGGACTGAAAGCGTCAACAAAGTCTTGATATTTCTTAGTACTTTGTCCTGAATTTTAGTGGCTGTGTTGTTGTTGCTGTAGTTGTTGTTGCAAGTGATAAATAATGTGCTTCATGTCTTTTGCTATTTTTTACACATGGTTGGGGCTTGGTGGGCAAGAGCATTTCAGGATAGATTAACCCAGGACATGCATAAATATGATTTTGGTTGTGGTGTATTTGTGGCTGTTGAATGTGGTGCATCACAATACCTTGGTGGTTTGAACCCCTTTGTGCTTATATCTGCCCATGGTGTGCTCGTGCTTGCGTTCAAGAAACTTACAACATGCCAATTTCAGCATCAGAAATCAGCATCAAAAGAATCGCGCGTTCATCATTATTTGTTTAGTCTGAAATTTCTGCAAATGCAGAGGTAGGGCCCTGGAAAACCAAATGTGCATGAATGCTTGTTTTTTTTGTTCTTAAGATTTTTATGTTTGAATATAAAAAACAATGATAAAAGGTGAACAAAGTTGAACAGTTGGCTAACAATGTTGCGTTTCTTCTTGTCTAGGACCTGATTGATGATTTGAAGGGAGAGCTTGGTGGTCAGTTTGAAAATGCAGTTGTGGCTCTGATGACCCCAACGTTCCAGTTCCTAGCCAGAGAACTTCGCTATGCCATCAAGGTAATTGGTCGTTATCTTTTCCACACACTCACACACACACACACACACACACACACACGCACACACATTCAACCTTGGTCCTGATATCAAATGAGCTACCCCACAGACATCTTCCATTCTAGGTCGTCTGCTGTATTTCCTTTTTACTGCAAGCCTTTAGAAGCCACTGTCCACATCCTCAATCAATATATTTAAGTGCTAATTATTTGCCTTATGCTTTGTTGACTGAATGCCTTGGTGTTCTGCGGGGTTCTCCTGTTTGCATTATGGACCTAACCCTAGGAACACCAGTGACTAGAACTAGGTTTCGTAGCACTCTTCCTGTGTAGATCTGTTTATTATGCTCATTCTCATGTGTTTTTTGTGAACAACCATAACGGATTTCCTTTTTATAATCTTTCATTCTCTGACGGCTGATTCCTATGTGAGTAGGTCTCTGATCCTATGGATATGATTTAATTAGTGGTTGCTTGTGTTTTTGCACCATTGTATAATGTATATAGATAGAAGTTATCAATTGCAGTCGCAAATGTTCAAGTCAGAGGAAGTTTTTTTCCATGTGATCACTTATTTATATCTTTTGTGTATGTGTGTTCATACATCCACTTTAATTGTGTTCAACTCTAAACAAATTCTTTCCATTACTTGCCCCTCCCCTTCACAATAAAGCAGTCAGGGCACTTCCTTCGATCAAGGGCACACGATATGCCTTCTCCCGGAAGCTGACGATCGAATGCAATGAACATTTCTTATTCGAATGCTATATTGTAATTATTCTTGACTTTGAATATAGATTAGGGGTTCTCAAACTTTATTTCTATTTTTTCCCCTAATTAAAAAATCGAATGACTCGGAATGCAACTTGCAAGTAAAGTGAATACTTACTTACTCAATTACTTACTGCGTTGAGATTATATTTTTTTCTGTCAGGGTGCAGGGACGGATGAGTCAGTTTTGATCGAGATCCTTGCAACAAGATCAAACGCAGAGATCAAAGCAATCAGAGCTGCATACGAGACAGGTAATAACGTTAATCATTTGTAAACTATCTTTATGATTATAAGGAACAACAACATTAGCCTGTTGTTTCAGAAGTGTTAAAAGATGCGTATCATAACCTGTCATGCTAGTCAGTTCACTGTCTGTTCGTGATGCCAGTAATTTTCAACAATGCGTACGAATAGATTATATCCATTTTCCAAGTCAGATAATAATAATTATAGTAGAATACTGATGATTATCTCTTGACTCTCATTTCAGACATGTTAACCCTATAATGCCGAGATGGTAGTAAATGGTATGGGAAATCCTATACCCTCCGGCATTAAAGGGTTAATGATGTTGAGCATCGTTAATTACAGTGCTTAAAGTGTGGAAAATAAGTGCTTGGACGCCCCTTACCGGTACCTGTCCAAAAGAAGTACCTGGACGCCCCTTACCTTTCCAGTCAGTGGTGGCGAATAAGTGGCAGGACGGCATTCAGATTTTAAAATAAGTGCATGGACGCCGTCCGTGACCTTCCAGGCACTCTTTAAGCCCCGGTTAATTAGCCATTTCAGCTTTTCTTGCCTTCGATTATGAGACTTTTTATTTTTAATTTGTCACTTTGCCATGCTTCCATGGTTTCATGAATTTCTATTCGTAACATTTATGTTCTCACTATTTTAGAGCACAGTTCAAAGCTTGAAGATGATATTGCGAACGACACGAGTGGAAACTTGCGCAATCTTCTCGTGTCGCTGTGCAATGCGTCTCGTGATGAGAACACGAATGTGGACGGAGGTCGTGCAAAGAAGGACGCTCAAGACATTCTTGAGGTTGGTTTCTGTTTGGTTCTCAGAACTACTTTATCAGGCATCATTCTCATCATTTTTGTGGGGCGCAGTGATGTGGGTATGTTCGTTGCCTTGGAGCCGGAGGTTGCAGGTTCGAATCCACCTAAAGCTGCCTTGTAGGGACCACGGGCAAGTCCTTCACTCGCAATTGCTGAGTGCTTCGGAGTGAAACTTCGATTCAGCGCCCTCGTTTAAGTCGAGAGGGCTTCTGAGTAGTATTTTGAAGGGGCGCTATAACAGGTGCACATATATACATTTAGGCACTGCAAAAAATAGTTAAAGGACCGACTGTTAATGTAAATATACTAGATTTTTCTTTAGTGACCATAATTATATGGCCTTGACCCTGCTCATTTTTCAATGAATTCATTGGGTGAGATCCTCACCTCAGCTGTCACTTTTTGAATGGACACCACACCATTTAAGATCGATAAACTAGTCTTTGCTTTATTTGAAGACAGAATCTATGACCACGTCCTACATTCCTTGCAATCTAATGTTAGAACTATGCATTTTAAGAGCATTGATTGATATTGGAAAACTATATTCTAATTCTGCGTGCAGGCTGGAGACAAACACTGGGGCACTGATGAGTCGGCCTTCAACCTCGTCCTCTGCACTCGTAGCTTCCCTCAGTTGAGGGCCACTTTCGAAGCGTACCGTGGGATTGCTGGAAAGGGAATTGTGGATTCAATTAACAGTGAAACAAGTGGCGCCCTGCAAGAGGGATATCTGGC
Organism: Lumbricus rubellus; assembly: GCA_945859605.1. Classification (NCBI taxonomy): domain Eukaryota; kingdom Metazoa; phylum Annelida; class Clitellata; order Crassiclitellata; family Lumbricidae; genus Lumbricus; species Lumbricus rubellus. The sequence continues at coordinate 24,352,290 of OX243823.1, read as the reverse complement.
TATTGGTAAGCACTTTCATCTTCTTAATCTACCGTAGGTCTTTCTAGGATCTCACCATAGCAGACGCACATGTACAGTGTAAGTATAGGACCAATTAACAGAGAGATGCTTCATTAGCTCAGCGCTCCGGCGTGAAACTCCGATGCAGTGTCCGCGCTGTAGTTGGGAGCGCCTCTGAGTAGCGGTTGAGAGCTGGAAGAGGCGCTATAGCAAGTGCGCATACAAACAAATACAAACAAATAGTGAACTAAAGTTATTCATAATATAAAAAGGTCATGACAGGTCTGTCAGGTCATTTGACATACTGCCTAATTTGCTCTTGATCTGCCTTATGACATGTCAAAAATTTCTGGCATCTTTAGTAGCTTCTCTGCATTTTATTTCTTCGATCCTGATACATCCTGCTGCAGTCATATACAAAGCTGGTGCTGCCGCTGGTATGAATGAATACAGAAGCATAAGATATCTATAGGCTATTGATCATAGAGTAAGTACATTAGAACTATATAAGAAGCGAAATAGAGCATGATATTTTTAGAATGAAAATATTGGCAATGATCAAATACTGTCTTGAAGGGACACAAATACAGGTTACATTGATATCATTATTCAGGTAATTCAGTGTGGAATAAGGAATTGCCAAGTGAACAGTTGTAATAAATCATAATGAACTCTTAATAATTTCTTCCTTGGCTCTCATGAAATGTTAGACTGCAATGTCCGTTCCTGTTGTTTCTTTACAGTCAATTTTGTTTGGGACTCTTATCTCTACTTTGCTGATCGTATCGAAAATAGCATAAAAGGAGCCGGAACGGATGACAGCACGCTGATTCGACTCGTTGTCACACGCTCAGAGGTGAGTTCGAAGCTAAGAGTTTAATGTGTGAAGTGTTTAGGTTGCAATCACATGAGAGAGGTCCAGTAGCCTACAATAACGTGCTCGTGAAAATTACTGGAAAATTGTGTGTGTGGAGATAAGCCAAGGGTTGACTGCACATTTTAAACGTGCTAACCATAGAATTTAGACTCAACGATTGTGTTCTTTTGTATTTTGTTTTGATCATGAAGTAAATCAGTTAATTAAAGCCTTTATTACTCCGTTAACAAATGCACAACAGTACATCGAAATAATTATATCAATCAATCAATCAATCACATAAATTTATATAGCGCCCCCTTCAAGATCTCTACTCAGAGGCGACATCTCCATCTTTTAATACAATACATGACAATACAGTAGGCCTATGCATGGGATGCTTTAAGGAGCTTCTATGGAGGAGTTTGGTAAGCAAGTGCATTACTTTTACTGTTATATTTTCAGGTGGATCTGAAGCATATTGCCCATGCCTTCCACAAGAAAACTGGAAAATACCTTCAGGATTTCATCAAGGACGATTGTGGTGGAGATTACCGCTCGCTTCTGCTTGCCGTTATCGGCAACAACTGAGAGCACCATCTGGAAAAGCTGCTTAGAAATCATACTGGCTTTGATATGTAGATTAGTCTGCTGTAGTTGCTCTGTGGCTGTCATATTTTTATGCTGTTAGTTGGCTAATGTGCTCTATATGGAGTTACAAGTTTATACACTTCCTCTTTGTACGATTTCATTGTTCTTTGGCATGTCGTGTGGGTCTTGAAAGAACTTTTTGTTTCTAAAAGCTTATGGTGGTTGGCCATAATTATCGGTTGAAATTGTTACAAGCTGTCGGAGGTGTAAATCTTTACGTAATTTTGGGGTGCAGATTTTTAGGAGTGGATATTTTCTTTTCGGGGCAACAGATGGACCCGAGTCAGAACTTTGGGGGACACGGCTCTCTCCCCATGATTTATACCACTGCGAGCTGAGCAGGTGTCAAGCTGGTGTGTTAGTCTGCTGGTATTGGCTGCGGTTGTTATAATTATGCTGCTGTTGTACACCTAATGCACACTTTATGTAGTTGCACGTAAATACATCTATATTCTATATGTTGTTTGAGGCTCAGAAAGAATTGTTCCTAAAAATAGAACGTGCAATAGCAGAATTCCAGAAAATAGTTACGTTAACTGAGATTTTAATTTAGCAAAATTAATTTATAGGATTTGTCCTAATTAAACTAGCTGTGGCTCTTGATAATTTATGAGGATTGCTTGTTCGTGGAGATGTGCTAATTACATCAAGCATAGCGAAGAATGTAGTGGAATAAATTTACTTGGAACTTTGTGTAGTTTTGGTGAGAATGGAATAAATTTACTTGGAACTTTATGTAGTTTTGGTGAGAATGGAATAAATTTACTTGGAACTTTATGTAGTTTTGGTGAGAATGGAATAAATTTACTTGGAACTTTATGTAGTTTTGGTGAGAATGGTGTTCATCTCAAGTTCCTTATTTGAGCAAATGAAAATGATATTCAGGGACTTTTGCAGAAATATTACAAAACGATGAAACTTGTGCTTGAAATTCCTGTAACCTTTTCATACTTGAATGAATGCAAATAATATATAAATTTTACGATCCTTTTGTAACAGAACTTCTCATGCTTTGAGTTTTTCTATATGTTGAGTAAATGCATATGAATTGAAGAATGTAATGAACAATTCAGAAGGGGAATGTTGAGTGATGACTTGGCTCTCCAAATGTGTTGCTGGCGGTGCAGTAACGTTATCCAGTGTTGTGAATGGGCGACTATCCATAGAAAACCAAGCAAGCTGATTTTCACTCATCCTTCAATTCCTTTCAGGGTGTCTACAATCAATAATGATTCAAGTTTAGAGCTTAAAAGGTGTCCAGTGCTTGGATTGCTGTAGTAGTGTATGTACTTCCACCAACAGTTCCTCTAACCTTAGACCAAATCTTCAGTCCAAATTTATAGTAGACTAGCTGAACCCGGCCACGCGTTGCTGTGGCAGAAAAGACCGTCCTCTGCCTCCAATCTCCCCCCTCTCTCCCCCTCCCCTCTACCCTCCCCCTTCCCTCCCCTCCCCCTCCCCTCTCTCCCCCGCCTCTCCCCTTCCCCTCCCCCAACCCACCCCTCCCCTCCCCCTCCTCCCCCTCCACTCCCCCTCCCCCTACATCCTCCATCTCTTCCCTCCCTCTTCGTCCCGCTCCTTCCCTTCCTTTCCTCCCTCACGCCGTCCCTTTCCGACACGGGCCGACAGCGACGCGGAACAGAGCGACGCGGAACATGAAAAAGGCCGGAATCGAATGTGTTGAAATGCGCTACATAAACGGAACACGGGCCCGAAGCAAAGCCTATCGGCGGGCGTAAAACGGTCGAATTTGCAGATCTTTTACAAAAGAAATAACTTTCACTTCCATTCGACCGATTGAGAGTTAAAATTCAAACCGTCCATAACAAAAAGAAATAACTTTCACTTCGATTCGACCGATTGTGAGTTAAAATTCAAACCGTCCATAACAAAAAGAAATAACTTTCACTTCGATTCGACCGATTGTGAGTTCAAATTGAAACCGTCCAAATGCATTGGGCAAAAATAGCTCGCGTTTAAAAATGGTGGTTGCGGCAAGGTTCATATAGCGCATTTTCAACTGGGAATCGGTCGAATGGAAGTGAAAGTTGTTTTTTGTTGTAGAAGATTTTGGAAAAAAAAGCATTATGCAAACCTGCGCCTATATTAACGGAACGTTTTGCTGCATTTTTGAAAAAGAATCGGTCCAGTACTTACCAAGATCCTATAAATGGAAGATTCGTGCGAACGCCGTTACATTTTTATATATATAGATGGTGCAGCTTTCAAGAATAATTTCCGTTTTTTGTAATATTGTAAGATGCCATTTTTACATTTTTAACGCTTCTTTTAATTTTTGTGTAGAAATTCTTAAAACTTAATCTCAGCAGTAAGTAAAAAGTTTGCTCTCATTGATATTTTCACTATATTTTATAGGCTAATAGCTTCGGTAAATGGTTTACAAGCAATTGAGTTCTGTTTCTATTTGTTTAATAAAATGATGTTGTTTGATACAATGATGTTACATCTATTCCTTTTGTAGGCAACAATGCCTTTTAAAAAGATCTGTGACCAGTTTTTTTCATTGTGTTGCGTTACACATTGCTGTCGTATTTTTTAACATGCTATTAACATTGCGCATTACTCAATGTTTCACATGTTGTCTTTCAGAATTCGGATAAATTTTGTGGCATCTGAAACAAGCTGTGTATATATTTATAGATGATATTGAGCTCTCAGCAACCTTATGTGAACATTTTCTCTGATTAAAGAACTAGACATGTATAATCATGCTTTTATTATTGGACAGAACTTTGCTTAAACTTTAAAGAATGTCAAAATTTTACGGCTGCACATATGTTACTGGTTGCACTTTGCATATACGAGGAGATTATTGGATACGACCTACGAGTCTCAAACTAAATAATTGCAACTTAAGCATGGTTAAAATGCTGCATTTATTTTGTTTACTACTGCGGTTATTGTACCATTGTTTTGCAATATCAGCGTTGTCGGAAACAATACAAGTCTTTTTGATCTGAACACATTTTAAGCAGTTGTTATACCAGATATTAGAAGCAGAGGTTATTCTAAGAAATTTTTAGAACTGCACAAAACGACCTTTTTAGTCGTCCGGACCAATGTTTGATCGTCGAAATCCCGTGAAAATATTAACATTTTGAAATTTTCCCGACCCCAAAAAACTGATGACCCTTTTTTAGTCCTTCGTTCACTATAACACTATGAGTTACTGCACAAAATCTTATTTTCAACTGCACAAATTTCTTTTCCAACTACACACTTTGTGTCCAGCTGCACGTTAAAATAACCTCTGATTAGAAGCACGGTACCAGTTGGATTCACAGATGTTATGTTTGAAGTACCGGTAGCTCACAAGAGACATTGTAGGTACACTTAATATTAATTCCTTCATGGTATCCCACAAAAGCACCAGTGGTCTTAGCAGTGGTAAGAACAAATTCAACTGCTGCAGAAAAAATATTTACACATTTTTGCATACTTTTGATCGACAAAAAATATCTCATTCTCTGTCATTCCATGACCATGGTGAAACCACCTCTGCTTTTTACCACTCCCATCACAACCTGTTCAATCTCCAACAACCTAGCCAAGAAACAATCTGAACATTCACTTGTTCACTCAAATGAAAACATGTGGGGCGCTGTGGTATAGTGGGTATTTCCTTGCCTTGCAGCCTGAGGGTTGAAGGTTCGAATCCACCTCAAGTCGCCGCGTTGGGACCTTGGGCAAGTCCACTCGCAATTGCTTCAGCGTGAAACTCCGATGCAATGTAGTCGGGAGCACCTCCGAGTAGTGAGAGCTTGAAGGGGCGCTATAACAAGTGCACATACAAACAAACAAACAAGAACTTAGCTGTTCAATTGTTCATAGAACCAAAGATGTGTAGTAGGCCAATCAGACTTGTGCTAGTGTATTGAAGTTTGTAGTAGATATGCTGATTTCGCATAATGAACATGTCCAGATGCTACAGAGAGAAACTCCCATGCAGTGTCCGCAATGCCATGGTCATGGAATGACAGAGTGTGATTTTGTTGTCCATCAAAAGTATACAAAAATTGTGCAGGTTCCAGTCAGAAGTTTGTACAGCTGTAATGAAATCTTTCAAAAGAGACACGTAATCCATCCACTGCAACCATGTAGCTTAGCTGTTTGACATTGTTGTCGCAATTTAACCATGTCTGTAGCAAGAGCTGTATCGAAATATTGCAAAGAACATGTCATAATAATAGCTGCACTGCTAAGCCTCAACATGACCTGATCCTGCCATGATAATATGGCCAATGCTATCCAAGAAACTCAACATATACATGAAATCCACCCAGATGACACACTGCATTCATTTTATTAGACAGAGCAATATTGACAGCCTTGAGCCAAAGTGGCGATTCGAAGTTTAGAATATCAGGCGGATGCTAGCATTCTACATGCAACCAGCAGCATGCCATAGCCTACATGATTCAGATTTCAGGTGTCCATTTTCAAGTTGACAGACTGTACGGGTAACTGAAATGTAGCGTGGGTTTGAAGCAGATTATGTTACGGATTGACTGTACTTCAATGAGTTCTTTGTTCTGCAACACATCCAACATGTATGTAAAAGTCATGGTCACAAACCTCCAGCTAACTGCATAGCTTTTTGAAGGCAACAGACATTTCTGAGTGAACAAGTTAACCGATTCTTCCAGTAGCAGAATTGAAATTCGGTGTCATCACCACTTTGGTGCATCACGCACAGCAAAGGCATCAGCTTCAATTTCAATTCCTCCACCATCATTACGAATCACACTGTTCACACACCATCACCTTCCTCGATCAGGCTCCTCTCTCCACCACACCTCTGGTTTTTCATTCGAAAATTAAGACACTCTTATTCAAAATCTTTTACCCTGACTGATCTGATCGTCCACCTTCCAATTCACGGCCCAGACCTATGGTTAGGGCTGCCAACCGTCCCGGATTCGCCGGGACAGTCCCGGAATCGGCCCTATTGTCCCGTGTCCCGGGCTGACCCCAAATTGTCCCGGAATTCGATGAGGTCTGACGTTCACTCAGGATTGTATGTTGGACGGCGCTAGATTCAATTAAGTCTTTAAAACGTTGGGGATCACTGAAAGTCTGAAACTCGATTGTTTCAATTTTGCCACATTTAAGTCAGTCATGTATTCCAATTTCTGACGCTTTTAACGATACCGTTTTCAGCATATTAATGAACGACCTATAATCTTTTAATCGCAATTGCCTGCGCGCCTATAGGCTCTGATCTTGCTGAACTTTTGTCGAAAATAATTGTTAGCACGATAGGTGCTAAGTTCTATGACTTTTTACGCAGTGAGATAAAGCTACCAGGTACTTAAAATGTCAGCAACTCGGCAGAAGTAGGCCTAGGCTTACAAGTTCTGCTCTGTCGCCAGACTTCCAGACTTCTCCAATTTGCGTGTATAGGCCTAATATTATAGGCCTAGACGTCACGTTATAACTTATAAGCCTGATAAGGATTAGGCCTATTGGAATTTATTAACCGTTTTCTTCTTGAAATCGATTCAGATATTAAAACAGACTTGTCTTTTGATGTTTACTAATGACGACTATTTCAGTAGACTGTAGAAGTGCATGTGGTCTCCACATTTTGAACATGAGCGACATTCGTTACATAATAGTGTATTCCATTTATTTGGAGGAGTAGACCTAGAGGCCTATTGGTAATGGCCCATCGAGCGGCTGCGGGCGTCCCGGAATGGCAAAGTCAAAAGTTGGCAACCCTACCTATGGTATGGTAGACCCGGACCACCATGGACCACTTTTACGGACAACCTTTGGACTCAACGCAGCGCTCGTTAATAAGCCGATGCCCCGCGCTTGGCTTTGGAGTAGCGCTTTAGAAATTTGGAGATTACGATTACGATTATAAAACAAAGTTAGTCGATGAACAGAAGCCCCAAATAAGGCAGGAATTTTTAAAGCGAAGTTCTAACCCGAAAATGTTAACTACAAACCGAAAAATTTATATAAATTATGCATTTATGCAAATTAATGTTATTATATCAATTACATGAATGCTTCCTGTATGTATACCTCTCTGCCTCATATGCACTCCAGGCCCAAGAATCAGGTCAGATGTCTTGCTTGCTATAGGCTGAGAACAGAATATAGGTCATCTGACGACCAATCACGACGCTCTATTGTAGCAGAAGGAATCGTGACTGACATGCATTTAAGAGGTCGTTGCTAAAGTGTATACCTGTTAGAAGATCTTAGGCTGCAGAATAATAAATTATTTTATTGCTTTAGATACGCCCAAAATGGCTACGGTTAGTAAAGTTTGTCGACTTTTTCTTGAACATCTTTTGTTTTGTAGTTTGTCTTTCAGCTTTAACTTTCACTAGGATAAATTCGAAGATAGAACTGATTGTGTGAACGTTATAAGCTGATTCATGTTCTTTTGCTGCTTATGGGCGTTGTAGAACTCCACTTGTTTTCGCTTTTCGATGTAACTAAATTAATGAGTTTAGCGTTGCGGAAATTACCTGTCAGATTCGTCTTTGCATTAGCTTTTAAAACTGCCTCCATGTCCACACTAAGCTTCATTTCTGCAATTCACCCTCCCTCTACCTTAAATCTACGCAAATGAAGAGTCTGTGAGTTGTTTCATTTAAATGCTCTGTACTTAAATTGTGACCAACACACAAAAGCATCACGCCCGTCTTCATGTCACTCCATTGGTTAAACAGCCTCAGACTGAGTACATTTCAAAGTTGTTTCACTAACGTACAGCTCTGCAACATTCCCAGCACAAGTATCTTTATGAACTCTTCGCAGTATGGCCCTCCCCACTCCACCCGATCACCTTCCAGTCTCTGTCTGTCATCATCCCAGTCAATATTCATTTCATGTTCTCCATCCCAGTCATATCTCGCCCCTTCACAATAATGTAGAATGGTCTCACTGAGTACTGAAATCAAAAAATTTCGGCTCCATCATCATCATTGTTATCATCACCATCATTGCAACTCAACCACCAACAATCAATCTTATCAATCATACCCAATTATCCTTTACATACTTTCCCTTCAATGGCCTTTCACAGACATACTATATGCAGGGATGTAACTAGGATTTTTCGTTTGGGGGGCTTAAGCCTTAAGTATGACGGGTGCGGTAGTTTATTTAGCCCTGAATTAGCTGTAAGTACTTATACAACAGCTTGATTCATTTGGGGGGCTTCAGCTTCGTTTGGGGGCTTAAGCCCCCCAAGCCCAACGCTAGTTACGTCACTGACTATATCTGAGGTGAACTGATGTGAGCACATTTCTGTACTCATCTGCTCTCCATGGTGCAGGGTGCCAAATTATTGGTGTAGCTTAATACTCCCCTTTTAATTAGCCACTTCTGATAAGTGACCTTTAAGACTGCTGTTTACATCTCTGTACATACGGTAAATGAATTAATGATTATGCAGCGAAGCTGAGCAATGTTGTACAATTCATGTTAATGCATTATCAAATTTAAATAAATTTTTCAGGATTGTTGTCTGGTGAAATTTTAAGTTGTTACACCTTGAGTTGAGACTTGAGACAAGAAGTTGAAGCTGGGACAGAAATGTTGAGAGTTGTAAAGATTTTTGTGCTGTAAAATTCCATGTGATTCAAGCAAACCTGACAAATGTAGGCAGTAGCAGACTCGACCTTTAGCCAGATGACAATTTTTTCAGTGAGGTGGGTGTTACAGTGACATCCTGGTGTGTTTCGGGCAGCAGTTGTAAGTGGAAACTTAAAGAAGGCCGTGTAGCTAGAGCTCACGTGGGCACGGGTAATTATAGATGTCCTGGTTTCCAAGTTCTGTAGTTTGACCTAAATGAGAGTGGTATTACAAGATGGTAGAAGCTGTGGGTGGTTGTTGATCAAGTTGGAGAGTCATGCCATGCATTCATCTTAGCATGGGAGAAGCACATCTAAAGCCATGATCAAATGTATTTAGCCATGGGCTGAAACTTTTACGAGGTTCTACTGCATTGTGCATATTTAGGACTGCGTTACTTAGTAAGGGCGTGGTGGTGGAGTTTTTAAGCCTACAAACTGGGTTTATAACAATTGCCTTGCAGACAGCACAGTTCCAAACATTTAGAATGAAATAAAGCGCATGTATTTAGGTTCCATGGACTACTCTTTATTGAGTGTACTTTTGAGCATAGCCAGTAGTCGACATGGTAAAGGGAAAGGGTATGTGTGAGATATCATATGAGCGCTACATAAATTTTATAGTTGTGTCATTGGCCATGGTGAAATCTGTGACATTGAGTTAAAACTTTAAAATATACTGGATGACCAGGCAGGTTCCCTCCTCAGGTTGATGCATATGCTTGAAACAGGACCAGAGAGGTGTTGTGATTATTTAATCAGATGGCTGTAATAGTCATGAGCACCACATGGCTAATATTTTTATGTCTGTCTTTCTGTCTGTATGTCTGTCTGTCTGTCTGTCTGTCTGGGTGTGTCTGTCTGTCACATGTGAAGCAAAGTAGCCTAAGACTGACATCCTGTTGCAGGTGACAGCTCAATCAATTCAGGGAAGCCTGCATATAGATGAGCCGATTTCTGTTGACTTTACAGTCCAACACTAATTGGCATACATGTGGGTTGTGTACATAATTACTAGTAGGATGATTAGTTTGACTTCCTGAAATGGGTCACTGTGCACTTCACTAACTTTGAGTTAGGTCTAATTGCAATTATCATGATTCCATGGGACTTGTTACAAAAAGTTTAAAAAAATTTCTTATATCAGGGATTTGAGGTATGGTAGTAGAAATCTCTTTGAGAAGGAACATATGCAGTATTTTATTGAAATTTTAACATAATGTTTTCTGTAGTAACTATAGTATGTATGACTCTTGTATGAGCACTTTTATGGTGCCCATTTACTCAGAGGTTGTCCCGACTATTTCACGGACACTGAATGAAGATTTCAGACGAAGCACATGAGCAATTGCGAGTAAAGGACTTGCTCAGGCTCCCTACATGGCGGCTTGAGGTGGATTCGAACCATTGATCCTGTTCATGCTTCAGTGAATTGATCAGGTGAGGTCATTTGCCACCACTGCTCATCTGAATGGGTTCCACGCCAATTTAATAGGGTCCTCTTGCATGGACTGTCCTAGCTTGAGATTCAGATCTCTTTAACAAGCCACCATTGACCCTAGGGTACCTCTTTCAAAACTGCTGGACCTAGAGTAATGTAGTAGAATTATAAGATTTATAAGTAGAATAAGTTGCAATGGGGATCTTATATTTTGTGCATTCACTTAATTGAATTGAACTGTCCTAATTGTTAAGTAAAACATAATATTTCAAATGTTTTCAGATTGGACCAAACCCGCATTTCAATGCAGATGCTGCTTCTAAGCAGCTTAGGGATGCAATGAAGGGCCTTGGTAGGTTCACACACAGATTTACACGATGTAGTATAATTACTTATTTGCAGTTATGTATTCAAATGTTATTCTTGTTATATGATGTAGTCAAAATATTTATTTGTAGTTATGTATTCAAGTGTTATTCTCTTTATACAATGTAGACTGTGTATAAATATTATATTAATATTATATTTATTTGTAGTTATGTATTCAAGTGTTAGTTATTCTTTCCTTGCATTACTTTGATTAATTTCTAGTGTTTTATTATGCGTGTGTGTGACAAGACCTGTAGTTTAATGCATTTTAAGTTCTTCACAATGGTTTCGAATGCACTGCATTTTGCAGCAGAAAGCCAGTGTAGTGTTTCTCGCATATATTTGGTTTTTTGCAATGGTTTTAAATTAAACTTTTGACTTGTTGACTACAACTTGAGCAGCTGAGTTAAAGACGGACTGAAAATGGTGCAGAAGCAACTTTGGGAGATTTGTCTGGGTTAGAATTGGAGTGATCCGGGTGTATCAAGTTGAATTCAGTGAATGCTGCTGTGCTGAGTGTGCTCAATAGCAGGCTTTTAGCATGCACGGCATTGCACGTAATCACCAAGACATCCTGGTGAAAATAAAATACAATGTTGCAGGTTTTTAGTGATAATAAATGAATAATTGAATATTGATTGGTTGATTATTGATTGATAGTGGCTGTTTTTAACTTTTGTACCGGTGTAGTTGGTAATTCTGCATCTAGAAATAATATAATCTGATTGTAACATGTATCTTGTATAATCGAGATTTTCATTAACTGTTAATGGTTGGAGAGTGGAGACACTACACTATTATTACCGTATATGAAAATCTTAAACTCTTAAGTACAATGCTAAGATATACATAGTGCTGCATAATGTCTAATTTGCCTGCAGCTGAATATTGGAATGCTGCCTTATTGTACAGGTACAAACGAGGATGCCATCATCAAGGTGTTGGTTAGTCACGATACTCGTCAGCGCCAGGAGATCAGCTCCAGGTACAAGACAATGTTTGGAAGGGTATGTTAGAAATTCTTCTGCCAAACTCATTGACCTTTATGTAGATTGTCTGTCACACTCCTTAGGTTTTAAACATTTAATTAGTTGCTTTAACCTTTACCGATCCGATTTATTTTTTGCGCCAGCCCCACCAGATCCGAATTAAATTGCATTAAATATTTGGTACAACATAATCACTTTAACATTTTTCTTGTATATAATTCTATTGAAGTTTGTATGTATGTATGTATGTATGTATGTGTGTATGTTTGTATGTGTATATGTATGTATGTATGTAATATATATATAATATATATATATATGTACGTACGTATGTATGCATATATGTGCGCATGTATATTTGCGTGCATGTATTATGTGTATATATGCATGCATGTATAATTGTATATATGAATACTATCTACGTATGCATGTGTATATATAAATAAATAAGTGTGGATGTATGTATGTATGTATGCATGTGTGAATATGAATGTATGTACATATGCGAGTATGTGCGTACGTCTGTGTATGTATGTATGTATGTATGTATGTATGTATGTATGTATGTATGTAATGTAATGTAATGTAATGTAATGTAATGTATGTATGTAATGTATGTATATAATGTATGTATGTAATGTATGTATGTAATGTATGTATGTAATGTATGTATGTAATGTATGTATGTAATGTATGTATGTATGTAATGTATGTAATGTATGTATGTAATGTATGTATATAATGTATGTATGTAATGTATGTATGTAATGTATGTATGTATGCAATGTATGTATGTAATGTATGTAATGTATGTATGTAATGTATGTATGTAATGTATGTATGTAATGTATGTAATGTTTGTAATGTATGTATGTAATGTATGTATGTATGTAATGTATGTATGTAATGTATGCAATGTATGTAATGTATGTAATGTATGTAATGTATGTATGTATGCATGCATGCATGCATGCATGCATGTATGTATATGTATATGTATGTAATGTATGTATGTAATGTATGTATGTATGTATGTATGTAATGTATGTAATGTATGTAATGTATGTATGTAATGTATGTAATGTATGTATGTAATGTATGTAATGTATGTATGTATGTATGTATGTATATATGTAGGGCCTTGCCAAACTAATGTCCGCTCATACCGGACACAGGACTGGAAGCGGTTTTTTATTTGTCCGCTCAGGGCGGCCTACGGATCGGTAAAGGTTAAATACCCTGTTCTTCATTGTCTTAAGGGATTAGATGTAGAATGTGTCTTTCATATAGCCATGTGAACTTTCACAAACTGTCGTCACTAGTTTTTCATTGGTGTTTTTGCAGACTGTCTTGATGGCTTAAATGGCTAAAACTGTATAAGATATGATTGTGATCTGTTGATGAAAATCTGCTTCATATTTGTTGTAATCTTGCATTTGATTGATGTGGTAGCCAAACAGTGACATTTATAACTTTGTATGGGTTGTATCAGGGCCTTTGGCTTCATGAAGTTGACTTTGGGTGGTGAATGTTGTGTGAGCTTGGAATGTTTAACTTTCCCTTTGTGGAATATCTTAGCCCTGGTCTGCTATTTTTTTAAGCTTAACTGGTTGAGGTCTTGCATTTGAATGAAGTTTATAAAATGGCAATTTGCACACTACTATCATCTTCAAAAGAAATAAATTTGTTTTATGGTAGATTAAACTCTCATAGTGTAGATTTGATCGGGTATAATTTAGGATTGCATTAATTATTTAAATCTTCTACATTATGATTGAATATTATGATTGAGGTGAATGAGATTGAATTAATTAACAGTTTGGTGTTGTTTCCAGGACCTGATTGATGATTTGAAGTCAGAGCTTGGTGGTCAGTTTGAAAATGCCGTTATAGCTCTGATGACTCCAACAATTCTGTTCCTCGCCAGAGAACTTCATTATGCCATGAAGGTAAGTTCTCGTTAAATGAACGTGTAATTTCTAAACTAGATTTATTGAAACCTTCCAAGTTCCCGATAATTGACAATCCTTCACTTTTAGCCCATGACATTAATATTTTGGGTTAAAAGCAACTGTGTTTTTATTAATTGTTTGTTCGTATGTTTATGAACTTTAAAAAAAAGATTTTGGAGTCTTCGGACACTGCATCAGGGTTTCACACCGAAGCACCCGAGCAATTGCGAGTGAAGGACTTGCTCAAGGTCCCTACACGATGGCTTGAGGTGTATTCGAAACCGCAACCCTCTGGATGCAAGGCAATGAGCATACCTGCTGCGCCACCGTGCCCCACGATTTTGACCTGATTGTGGTTGAATTTGGTTAATGATGGTCTGTTCACTTGTGCTGTAAAATCTTTCTGATTTATATTATATTTTTTACTGTCAGGGTGCAGGAACGGATGAGTCGGTTTTGATCGAGATTCTTGCGACGAGATCAAATGCAGAGATCAAAGCAATCCGAGCTGCATACGAGACAGGTAACAACACAAATCATCCATATTAAACTCATCAATTTCGGTTTCCTTTGCATCATTTGATATTTGTACCCATTCATAAGAAACCTCCCAAAGTTGGAAATTTCATATAAAGGGTTTAAGTTTGTTTTAAATACAAGAGGTAGAGTTGATTAATGAGGTGAAAGCAGCATATTTGCGTCTTTTGAAATGAGAAGGTTATCAATTTTTCAAGAATTACAGCCTTAGCATTTTGAGAAATTGTTTTAGCGAGAAATAGGCAGTTAAAAATTACTGTCATTGCATGAACTATTCAAAAGTGAACAGATTTTTAAACATGGTTTATTGGCAAGTTCTAAATTTAGAAATTTCTGCTCTTTATTATGGTGTCCATGATATTTCATCATGCCTAGTCAAATTTTTATACATGCACTGTACAAATGCTGTTGTGATTTTTCTTTAATTTATTTCACTGGTGTTTATTTTTCGTTTCTTTAGAGTACAAGCAGACGCTTGAGCACGATATTGAGCATGACACGAGTGGAAGCTTGCGCAATCTTCTTGTGTCGCTGTGCAATGCATCTCGCGATGAGAATCCAAATGTGGACGGAGGTCGTGCGAAGAAGGATGCTCAGGACATCTTCGAGGTTGGATAATTTCTCTTGTTAAAAGTAATGTCTGAAAACAGAAACAATAGATACAATACACGTGTGTCTATGCAAACCTGTATTCTGTTCGCAGTGTTTTAATGTTTCTGCTCATCTGTGAATTATGAAAATGAGCTATATTATTACAGTGTTACATATAAGCATACTATGCTGATTTCTTTGAAGATGCAATTTAAATTTAATTTAAATTTGGTTCTTATGGCAATAAGCTTATTGATGAAAAGCGATTGGTAAAAATGATGATGAGTGAGTTGTGACAAGTGAGCGTCTCTCTCTCTGTCTACGTCTGTCTGTCTGGTTGTCTGTTTCTCTCCGCCTCAGCCAGTAAATTTGTGTTTTAAAATAAACTTCTGCATTCTGAACATCTTTCTTCGGCTATAGTTTTAATCTTTTTTATATCTGTTGGTGTATTTCATGACTTTTAGATTATCTGCATTTGTACATGCTTTTTAATCTCTATTATGAGAACTATGACTTCTTTAAGGAGGCCATCTCCAAGTTGTTGACTAGCAATAAAAGTACAAGATATGATTTATTCTCAAGGTATGTAATATGTGTTCGAACCACTGCAGATTAACACTGAATGCTGATATCTCTGTGTTTAGGCTGGGGAGAAGCAGTGGGGTACTGACGAAGCTGCCTTCAACCTGGTCCTCTGCACTCGTAGCTTTTCACAGTTGAGAGCCACATTCGAAGCTTATCGAGCTGTTGCAGGAAAGGGAATTGCAGATTCGATTAAAAGTGAAACAAGCGGTGCACTGCAAGAGGGATTTCTCGCTGTTGGTAAGTGCTTTCATCATTGCTAGAGTGACAACTGAACAGAGGCTGCAAGTACCTTCAAATCTCACTTGGAAGAGTTGCACAAAGCTCTGGTCTTGGACCACTTTTGCTCATTGTTGATGCTATTCCACAGGGCTCACTCATATTAAAGCATCCTCAATTGACCATCACCTTTATGCTGATGAAACCCATCCATCTGCAATTTCTGTTCACCACTTGCACTGTGCCAACCATTTCGACCTATTTCTCCCTCGTGTTTGATGTGCCTTGACTCAGAGCCGGGCATTTGCTGTAATAGGTCCCTGCACATGAAGTGTCTAGGCTCTTCCCTGCATCCTCTTGCTCTCTGAAGATGTTTCTTTAACCCGTGGGCTTCTGGCCTGAAAGTTGCAATTAAATTTAATTAAATTTTAGACCCGTTGTTATTATTGTTTCTTTGCAGTGGATTTCGTGTGGGATTCTTATCTGTATTTCGCTCAGCGTCTTTACAAGAGCATGAAAGGAGGCGGAACAGACGACAGCTCTCTCATTCGACTCATTGTCACACGCTCTGAGGTTTGTCTAGATTACAGTAGGGAAACGGAGGTTTTTGTATTTACAGATGGATACTCATGAAGTGTCTTAACCCTTTAATGCCGGATGGTGTAGGATTTCTCATACCATTTACTACCATCTCGGCATTAAAGGGTTAAACCCCAGAGGAAACAGGTTTTGTATTTACATCACTCAGCAAGACTAGTGTCTTTAGCCCCATTATGTCAATGTTTGTATTTGGACCATAATGCATGAGAAATTTTTTGTGCTATGTTCGATGACTTGGTACTTACCATACTGTTTGGTTCCTGCCATACTGCTTGGCACCTGCCATACTGTTTGGTACTTACCATACTGTTTGGTACTCACCCTACTGTTTGATACTCACCATACTTTTTGGTACTTGTCATACTGAATGATTTTCTATGATGCTGATTCGCTGATTGATTTAAAGTACTTTTGTTTCAGGTGGATCTGAAGCATGTTGCCCACGCTTTCAACAAGCAATATGGAAAGCACCTTCAGGATTTCATTAAGGATGACTGCGGTGGAGATTACCGCAAACTGCTGTTGGGCGTTCTCGGCAACCACTAAGATCACCGTATACATCCTCAAAGGCTGCACTGAGGCCTCATACTCGTTATGATGTTTAGAATAGTTGTCTGCTGTAGTAGCTCTGGTTGTTAGTTGCTATGCTACTAAGCTAAACACACTGTGTAACATTTGAAGTAAATTCTGTGAATTCGTTTATTTTTGCTTTATGTTGGTGAGTCTTGCTTATGTCTGTGAGTTTCACAGCGTATTTTTGGTTCTACAACTTAGCTGAGCTCACATGGTCACAAGAATTATGATATTAGTTGCATTATTAAGATCTTACTTTTTTCATTTACTTGAAGTACTTTGATGTACTGTTTTAAATTTACTTGAAGTATCTTGATTTGAAAGCTGTTTTGTTTTACTGGTTAGTTTCCAGATTTGTTTTAGATCATTGACAACTTTGATTATAATATTGTTTGGCTATAAATGCTTTGCTATTTGTGCCTTCAACAAAAGCAATATGATGTGTAAAAGGCATAAAAAAGCCTCATGTCACTGTTCAAGCATATGGACTCTTTTGCGACTATTACCCCATGTGAGAGGATATACCGGTATTATGCCTGTGTTGATATCTTGTCGTTATAGCCTACATTTGATGTTGATGGTGTTGATATCTTGTCGTTATAGCCTACATTTGATGCTGATGGTGGAAAACGGCGATTGCTTAAGTGCCTTTAATGAGTGTTAATCAGAATGATTTACTTTCCATATCTGTAAAAGCTTTCATCCTTTTTTGTTAACACATCTTTGGAAATGATATACTTTATGATATTAATATACAAGGGCTAATAAAAACTGGTGATACTCGCACTCGCCTTTTCGTCACTATTCTATGCTTCTGTGAATAAGTGATTTTTAGCAAAGATTTTTCATTCAGTTGACCAGTGCAGTGCATAAGGAAACACTTGGTTCATATGGCACAATTGGGTGGTTTGCAACTGTTGCATGCAGAGCAATGTTAAACTCTATGAGCATTCGAGTGCATGACAATGCATGGAATTCCAGCTCCTGCAAAATGTATGTTTAACGTTTTGACCATGGTATCTATTTGCTATTATTCTTATTTGCACCGGAGTAGCCAGATCAGTCAACTCCAGGACCTTAGATGTGTGCAGTTTATCTGTGTACAGATAAATTATTGCCTATGTCTTATTATTGCCTATGTCTTCATATCTCCAAACTCCCAAGTTTTCGTTATGAAAATTAGTTTATTTTATATATTTATTTTGTTACAGTTTGTCTGTTTTATTTTTTAAGAGCTTCTGTGAGCAGCAGGTTTGATGCTGCTGTCTTATTTTGATCTGATTTTTTTAGGCTAGGCTATGCCAGAATCAAATTCTCATTAGTTGCATCTATGCTCTTGTGAACGGTGCCTTAAAAAGGATTGTGACCAGTTTTTCGTTGTATCTTGTTGCACAAGACTTGTGTTTTTCCAGTGACTCGTACAACTTGTGTGTTGTTCCACTGTATGCTTTAAAAATGTCTGATCATTTTGGCTTTCTGATTAGCATAATTTATGTTTACTGATTACGTGAAGCCATGTTTGTGGCTTTGTATAAACTGTAACGATTTCTTGTGGACTTATGAAGAATTGAAAAATATAAATTCTGGTTTGGTTAGGCCTGCTGGCCAAAACTGCTTTTATTTGGTGTCATTTGCCACTGGAAAGATTCTTGTTAGCTTCATCATTTGTTTTACATGTTGCATTTCATGTAGACTCGACTACTTTAAAAACGAGAATATAATTACTAAAGTGACTTGAAATCGTTTCTTAATGTTGTGAGTAAGAGAGATCTGCACAAACCATGCATAAATGTGTGGGTCACGGTGGTGTAGTGGTGGGTTCGATGCCTTGTAACCGGAGGATTCCAGGTTTGAATCCACTCAAGCCGCCGTGTAGGCCTGTAGGGACCTTGAGCAAGTCCTTCACTCGCAATTGCTCGTGCACTCCGATGCAGTGTCCGCGCTGTGGTTGGGAACGTCTCTGAGTAGTGAGCTTGCTACAGCAAATGCAAGAAGAGATAAATAAACTATCAAGAAATTGTCACTAGAGCCGTAGAAGGGCCTCTGATTATCAGTGTTTTAATTAAGCCAACATTGCAAAGAGTGCACTGGCTGCCCACTGAATCTAATTCAAAGTCACTCTTATAGTTTGCAAAGCTTGGGTAGTTAAATCGGCTCCTATCTGCAGTGTTATTTAAGTACTTTTTAGTTATAGTTTTTGTTTATTTTAATTTTCCAGTTTAGTTTTGTTTTAAAGCCGTGAGTCCAGTTTTCTGAATTTTCAGTTTTAATTTATTTATGTGAACATTCAAAATCATTAATTAAATGTTATTTTTATTTATTAATTTAAATGGCTGCCATTCGGTTTACATGCCGCACAGAAGAAATTAATTCAGTTTTCAAGTTTAGTTTTAGTGCTAGTTTGTATACTTTCAGTTTAGTCATACTAACACTTTACAGAACATTACAGTTTTCTAAGCAAGAAATTATGGATTAAGTTACTTTCAGTTTTAGTTAACTTGAAAACACTGTTCAGTGCTTGTCGGTCGAACTAACGGATAGAGGTGCCATTCAGCTGACGCTGAAAACTGCTCTGCTCTCTGAAGCTTCCTTGGTATTTGGTCCACCGTTTTTGGAATTTGCTGCCCATTTTGTTTTGTTCTATCTGCTGTTTAATGCTACTCGGATCTGACTGAGGTCCATAGGCCTATATATTTTCATATAGCCTGCGCAAAAAATCGTATTTTCAACCCCTCCCTTCAGTTGAAACCCATATTTTGTGCGTTATAGGCTACAATTAACCTTTCCCTTACAAGTTACAATACTTAATAAACTGAAGTCGTCTATAAAGCATTTATTTTACCGTCGGCTAGCCTACTATATTTTTTAAAACATTTACAAGCCAAAATTTGCTAACTATGATTTAGGCCTACTGATCACATATTCTGCATCTAAGTGCAATAAAGAGCTGCACATCAACTCTGGAGCATATGCATTTTAGCGTACTTTCAACCTCCCGTTTAAGCGTATGTTTCCGAGTGAATTTTTTGATGCCTCTGAATGGAAAGTTTAAAAATTTTTCGTCTTGAAACTGTAGAAATTCGTTGCTTTTATCCACAAAATGCACGGTGCAATGCTTTTTTGGGGCCTTATCCTCCTCACTACAATGGTTCCCCAGTCACTTTTAGGCCTAAACGTTAAAGGAAAACGTGGTTAAGACTTTAGGGGCGTTCTCGGTAACAACTATATAAGAGCACCAAATATCCTCAAAGGCTGCACTGAGGCCACATAGGCCTACTCGTTATGATGTTTAGATTAGTCTGCTGTAGTAGCTCAGCTGGTTGTTAGTTGCTATGCCTACTGGCGTGCCATATAATTCCTAGACATATAGTCAGTCACACTCTACCTCCAGTCTCTTGGAATCTCTCCATCATCTACTGTTTGGGATCGTGCAGTCTGCTTTGAAGCAGACTGCACCATCAAATAGCAGCTGCCATCTGCCGAGCGTGTCTGTTTCACCTTAGAAGAATCCGAAAGCTATTCACTCTATTTTTGATTTTTCCAATGCTGAAGGAACGGATACACGCAGTGGCCTAGCCAATGGGGGTTTAGGGGTTAAACCCCCCACGCATTGGCTTAGGAAAAAGTTTTTTAGGATGTTATTTATCCACTGAGGCCAGATAAGAAAGAAAAATTGTAGCCTAGTGACAATTGTTCTCTTCCTTTTGTTACTTTATTCCCTTGTTATTCTTTTTTACTGTAATAGGCCTACTGCATTTAAGTTGTTATCAGAAAGGACATCCGGCCATAACCCCCTCGGGAGTCCCCCCTCGTAAATTTCTGGCTACGCTACTGGATACATGACCATATTCTGATGCGACTTGACTACTGTAACTATAATAGGGCCTAATAATGACAATTTCTATGGCGAAGCAACGCAGCCATGCACATACATGCCTATTGCTAACTGCAGGATGGGCCTTAACAGAGCAAATAAATCTTTAGTCCAGATAATTAGGATTGGTGGTATTTACACCAAAACCGTTAGACCTAGGCCTACAGTTCATCGAGCTTTACTAAACGTAGCAAGATTCACCGCATGGATGGACAACGTCAGGGAAGACCTGAAAGAGATGAATATTGACATGTCAAGAGCAAAGGATCTCATCAGAAACAGGGGAATTTGGAGAAGTCATGTAGGAGCCTCACCGTCGTCACACGACTGACGGAAGAGAATAAGGAAGAAGAAGAAGAATGATGGAGTCAACTGAGTTAGCCGCTCGCAGGCCGGGAGGAGGATATCCGACTTTCCCAGCATCTAGGCACGGATAAAATATCAGTTTTTAGGCTAGTACGGTATAGAATGTGTCAACTCCGTCTCCCTGATTGCACGATGCAGGTTTCTATAGCTGGTAGTCTACGTTGAGGTCCGTTTCCGCGACCACATAATGACAACTGCTCCTATTTCTGTAAGATACACTGGCTTCCTGTCTGTCGGCATATCCGCTTGAAGCTGACACTCCTCATGATTACACTGCGCCCAGATAATCTGACTTATCTTCCTTGGTCGCACGTTGCAACTCTGCTGACGTTGCTCTTCTGAGCCCTCTTCCATCCTCCGTGTCGGATCTCGGCCCCTTCCCTAAGTCGAGTTTTTGTTCCTCAGCCTGTTCCCTACGCCGAGACCGAACCTCAGCCCCTTCCCTAAGTCGGGATTTTGTTCCTCAGCTTGTTCCCTACGCCGATACCGGACCTCTCTCTGCCCCTCCCTCCGTCGAGATTTTGTTCCTCAGCTTATTCCCTTCTTTTAAAAGTGGTGGTGATAGTCAGCGCCGTCACTTTTTGATAGATCTATGAAAGAAACATATTTTTAACATGAAAGCGTTTGGTTGTCCAGCGTAGGCCCTACGCTATTCAAGCATGTTTAAAATCGTAGACCTAGGGCGGGAAAACTGATAGACAGAGTTCACTGTCCACACTAATTTCAGACAGCTATAGTCCATATGACCTACTTATATAATTATGCCTATAATATTTGGTTTCATAATTAGGTGAAGTTATGCGTTTTGTTTTGGACTCCACTGGACTGAATTGGACACTAGCCTACGATATCGAGTTTCTATAAAAGGTCAAATTATCACATTCATTTGGAATGTGAACATAGACTTACTATTCTACTTTGCGGCCTAAAGTGGCGGACAAAGCATATTGAATTCGTATTTAAGAAAGGATAGACCCAGAGCCTTCTATTACTGGCTCTGGATAGACCCAGATCGAGAAAGTCGACTGAAGAGAGAGGGGAGAAGAAGAAGAAGAAGAATAGTCACCATGCACCACTATCTGGAGAAAAGTTATGCCTATGGACGGAGACCGGACTCATGCTCCCTTTAAGCAACACGCAAGCCTCCAACGGGTTTTCCGTTACACTGGTATCAGAAGTGGGGTACGCTTTGTTAAGGCACGTAATTATTACACCAAAATTGAATAAAAACGTAGACCTACAGTTCATCGAGCTTTATTAAAGTGAGCCGCTGCCCAAAACGTAGCAAGATTCACCGCAATAAAAGTCTTAGCGAAGTAAGATTCTGCTAATTAACAAATTGAGCAATTGATGTTCAAAACAAGTTAACTATCACTGATTAGAGTGAATATACCTGAGCGCATTAGTTGCATCACGTAAAATTGAATAAATAGCAATCAACAATTATAAGAATCACGGTATAAAAAATGGATTGATCATATTGATTGTCAAACAACTTTAGCTAACAATAATTATGCTACTGATTAAAATGAATACCTGAGCGCATTAGTTGCATCACGTAAAATTGAATAAATAACATGCAATAATTATAAGAATTACGGTATAAAAAAAATGGATTGAACAAATTGATTGTCAAACAACAGTTAGTTAAGTTAACAATAATTATGCTACTGATTAAAAGAAATACCTGAGCGCATTAGGCCTAGTTGAATCACGTAAAATTGAATAAATAACATGTAACAATTATAACAATCAAGGCATAAAATTAATCTCTGTGACTCAAGAGCTAGATCGAGCTACTCTAATTAGCAAACAGTTTTATACATAAACAGATTGAGAATAATAGGCCTAATTAAATAGCATCAAGTTGAACAATAAATAATCCTGAGTCATTCGAATAAATACGCAAAAACGTTAAGCACGTAAAAATTAATAAATATCGAGAATGAGCAAAAACTGCTACCACAATTAAAATTAAGTCTTCCACATAATAACCAAACATATTAAATAAAAATGTCTCATAGTCATAAATAGCTCAATGTAGCCTAGCTACGTGTACCTTTCACCTTAGACATACCAACAATAATAACAACAACACCAGCAATAGTCCTATGCCTATCAAGATCACAAGCTTGCAAGAACATTGATTTAACTTCAAAGTAGAAAACTCAGGAGGAGATGATCGAGAAGACGGTTAACTAATTGTTGAGGCTGATTAGTTATTTATATTGCTTGGTCTGTCTGTGAAGACTCGGGGTGCGAGTGCCGTACACGCGACGGCGATTCGTCGCAGGATCAGCTGGCCACTGGCCGTAACCACTGGGATCGTTTCGTAAACACGTACACAGTTGTATTGGTCGACATCAACGCATTGAGCTTCCATCAGTTCGATTGGGTCCTGGTTGGGAGCGAAGGTGACTTCGATCCGATTATATGTCCACGGACAAACTGATGTTTGCGAAACTGATGCAGTTGTGTTTCCAATGGGGCATCCTGGTCTAACCTGGTTGGGTGAGTCGAACATGACGTTCAAGTTGTCCGGACGATCTTCGCTGGTGGTGGCCACCGTCGTCAATGGAAGGGTATAGCTCTGTGCTATGTTTTCCACAGCTTCAGATACAGACTGTGTGGCCGCAAGCGACGAATGGTCCGATTCAATTGAGGATTGTTCCTCCTTATCCACTGCGAGACCCTTGGTTGCGAGATACTCAGTGGTGTGCGTCTGACCGTCTGTAGAGTCTCCTATGGCTTGCTGGTTAGAGTTCGCTGTGAGTGGCAGCTGCTCAGAGGATCCCACAGTAAACGACAACTCCGTTACTGCTTCACTGGTTTCAGACATATCCAACGAATCGACGATGGCATCCGGTGCGATTGCGGGAACTTGAGGTTGTTCTGAACTGCCTTCATTGGTCCCGAGAGGTTTTCCTAAGATCACTGAGATCATCAAACAGATGAGAAAAGCTGTCGTCGATCGCATTTTCGAATGGCTACAATAGAATCAATGCAAACAATATCACAATAGGTCTATGAGATAACTGCTACTGGTGCCAGGTTTTGACCAATGCAGACCTATCATTGGTCTGTAGCCACATTCAATACCCATAACCAACTAAATTCTGTAGACCTAGGCTAAATTTTAGTGGGGTTAGTTGCAGGCTTACAGTTGGCACGGCCCTAGAGCAGAAAATGTGCATAGGCCTACAACATTAGTGTATGCCTACAGTTTGTGCATGCAAACGATTTTCTGTTAGTCCTAAGTTGTTACATGAAATATGAATTACTAGGCTAGGCCTATATCCTCGGCCAATGCTAGAAAACGCACCATGTAGTCTGGCAAAATCATTCGGGTGACTATAGCTATTAGTAGCTAACCAATCCAAACTGGAACAGTGGAACATATTGCTAATGGTCCACCGTTTAGAAAACGTTGACATCTCTTAGGCCAACCGTTTATTGGACATAAGTATCATATAAAATATAGTCTATAATAGTGACCTCATTTTGTCGATAATGGCATAATTCTAGCATAATTACCATCGCTAAACATTTTTCCTTATTAGGCCTGCACCGGTAGTTAATTCATTCATTCGATCACAGATTAGTTCGTTTGCTCTCTCCATCAACCGAGATAGGCCTAGGTCTACTAATTCACTGTAAGGGCCAAATCGTACGCCTAGCCTCTAAGGCCGACTCTTATACCCGCGAGGAGCAAAAAGCCTATGAACGTTAATTGGGGCTTCGAAATGATTTACAACGAAATGCCTCGATTATCTCCTCTTTGTTTTAGTTGGCACCTTAAGGGTTTAACAAATAGAGGATATTAAGTAGTCCTTAGGCCTGTGTGTCCTGCTAGACATCCTCACTGGCCTATTATCGTTGCATGTGATCCCATTAGTTCTAAGTAGACTTACCACTGATAAATTAGTCCAACAGATGACGTTTCTTTACAACTGTCTGCGAAGTCTGCGTCTAAATTTGTTGTCAAAGTACGTCTATGTATCGATCGCAATTAAAGAAATTTCGTGCGCTCTTTTGACTGTAGGTATCGTATCTCAACAAGGCTAGTGTTGCTGTAATTCAGTGAGAAGTGTCTCAGCGCTTTTATAGAGGTTGTTTAGTATGGAAATGGTCTTTCCCAGATATTTCTTAAATAACCATTGGAATTTCGAAATACGCTCCATAATGGCCGGTACAATGAAGCAAATTTTATGTTTCCGACGAATCACGCAAATTTTAATATCACTGATGTAAGATTTTGTCATCGTATATTCCACTTCGCGTATAAGCCTATAGCCTAGATAGGCCTAGGTCTACTGCAGTGATCTTAATTAGGCCAGATGATGATTACAATGACAAATATGGCACAATACAGAGACGACCTTTGCATTAATTAGAGACCTGCAATTAGCCTCTGCAACTAATGGTTCTCGGGCGAAATTTACACCGTTCTCTGCGTGAAAACTTAGTAGGCCTATAGGCTAGCCTACTGCACCTATTGGCCGGTGGTTCGATTGGCCAGCTGCAGAAGTAATCTCTACCAATGGGAACTTTAAGAGCCTACCCTATTTCGATTCTCCTCATGCTTCCAACTATCCGGCCAATCCAATTTTTCCCAATTGTCAATTATTTATTCATAATTAGCCTATATGAGTCGCGTATTGGTGAGAAGGTTTATCGGCCTATAGCATAGACCACAAATGAATAAACTCCAAATCGATTTTATGAATGGATGTGTAAACTGTCCGTCATGAATAAATACTAGGAAGATATGTGTAGCAGCAGAAAGGGTGCGTTCTATTCGGTTATTCCCCTTCTTGTAAGCTACTCGTTGTCCTGAAAAAGATTCGTCACAGGAACCCATCCGCTTTCCCAAATTCCGGTATCGCAGCTCTTTTAATGCTCCAACGATTCCTGAAAGGGATTGCGTCGAAAGCCGTAGGTAAATAGGTCAATGTCGCGGTCTTGAAACATGTCGCGGTCTTGAAACATGTCTCGGTCTTGAGACATGTCTCGGTCTTGAAACATGTCTCGGTCTTGAGACATGTCTCGGTCTTGAGACATGTCTCGGTCTTGAGACATGTCTCGGTCTTGGAGACATGTCTCGGTCTTGAAACATGTCGCGGTCTTGAAACATGTCTCGGTCTTGAGACATGTCGCGGTCTTGAAACATGTCTCGGTCTTGAGACATGTCTCGGTCTTGAGACATGTCTCGGTCTTGAGACATGTCTCGGTCTCGAGACATGTCTCGGTCTTGGAGACATGTCTCGGTCTTGAGACATGTCTCGGTCTCGAGACATGTCTCGGTCTTGGAGACATGTCTCGGTCTTGAGACATGTCTCGGTCTTGAGACATGTCTCGGTCTTGAGACATGTCTCGGTCTTGAGACATGTCTCGGTCTCGAGACATGTCTCGGTCTTGGAGACATGCGTCGGTCTTGAGACGTCTTGAGACGTCTTGAGACATGTCTCGGTCTTGAGACGTCTTGAGACAGGGATTTTGATGTTTTGGTCTCGGAACCTATTGTCTCAGTCTCGGTCTCACGGTCATTGACTTGACTGTTTGTGAACTTCCATAAATTGAATTATCGCTGAGAGACGTTGAACCCTCTGGGACAAACGGACATCACTCACTGATTAATAATTATTGGCACACACCACAGTCTTTTAGAAATGTTCTCTTAATTTTGCAGATTGCAAACTGTTGAAATTATTTTAATGATTTAATTTTATGCAATAATTTTTCATGATTAGCCTATATCTTTAACAATTCTATACTTCCATGCATGAGAGTTCGAACCTGCCAATTTAATATTAGGCTACTCGATCTGCGTCACTACCATAATAATTATTATCTAATGACTTTTCCGAATCATTATACCCATGCAGTGGCTATGTTTCCAAGCGTTTGATCTGTGATCAACCCGCACATTCTACATACATCGCGAAAGCGAAAACCAGAAGGCGCGCCTCTTCTCACAAGATTGCAGAAACTCGCTGTTGCGTCATACAATTATGTAGGATGATCCAAATTTATTCTATAAGTCCATTCGTTTTTGTCCGTCCACTTATATTATTATTTCTTGAGCAATAATTATTTCCATGGACGGAAACACACACCCCCAATAAAAGTGCTGGGGGACGGACCATGCATTGGTCCCCCCCCCCAATAGTTGGGCGTCAAGAAAAAGTATTGGAAATTTTTTGGGCGGTGAAAATAGCAATTTTTCAAGATTTTTGGCCGGACGATTAAAAAAAAGGTCATCAACTTTTTTGGCGGTGAAAATAGAAAATTTTCCTTAGAAAAATGTCGTCAGAAATTTTTCCCCGTGAAAAATCTCACGTCTTTCTTTCGGCCACTTGTTCGTTCCCCCTCCCAAATCTCCGCCCAGGTTTCCGCCTATGATTATTTCGAAGCACAGCAATTTACTGATACTGAAAGGAAAGTACAATGTAGGCCTATAGGCTATGCTAGAATCGGTAGGCCTAGTGATGGACAGATACCGGAACCACAAAAGTGCGTATATAGGCTACCTAATCAGACGACCAATTTCAGAAGATTATAATAATAATCTTATAATTATACGTTAAGCGTTTACATCAGCATGCAGAGCTGGACTGCATGGGTCAGCAGAAATTCACGTGTGTGGCCTATGTCGTGAGTCAGAATTAAAGAGAGAGAGGCGCTGCAGTGTGAGATTGCCAAAGAATGCATGAACTCTGACTGATTGAAGCACAATCCGAATGACCAAGAGCTTCAATAAAGCTTCGCGACGCTTGCCATTAAATTTTATTGCTGATTCGACGGTCAACTTTGATGAACAGCATAAAAACAACAAAATCGGAAACGCAGAGAGGAATGAGGTAGCTTATAGCAACAAGGCTACTAGCTAGGCATGCAGATGCTGCATGCACTGCTACAGTGGCCGAATGGAATATATCAAGGTTTTAGCGTGCAGTTCTACACAAAATTTGCAATTCCAAATGGATCTGTGCAGTAGGCTACTAGAAGCACTTTTGTGGGGTCAAAAAATAGTAAAAATTTGATTGTCATCGGATTGGGAGTAATTTAGGCTACCATGGAGGATGCGAACTTGGTGAGGAAAGAATTCGAAGGGTTGGGCAGTTCTAAAAGTTCTGTAAAAGAAGCCCTGGGCGATATAGAAGATCCCAGAGGTTCGTCATACTGTATATAGTCCAACTTCAGATGGTTCAATCCATGCATATCATTTGCCTGTATCGGTCCCTCCCTATGGAATGGACTTCCGCCATCAGTTCGCTCTGTCACTCTCTCTCTCTCTGCAGGTATACTCTTTCCTCGTCTTCCTCTCGTCTGAAAACCTCCATTTTCTCTCGAGGTTGAACGCACTGGGAGCCAGGGTGAGAATTGCCGGGGGGTTAGGGGGGTTTAACCCCCCAGTCTTTCTTAGAGCCCCATGTTAAAGTATGTTTTTCATACCCCAATTTCAAGTTTATCATAGGCCAACCCCCCAGTTATTTTTCCACAATTCTCATACTGTTGGGAGCGCTTCTGAAAGGCGCTTAATTGTAGTCTTGCGGCGAGAAGCGCTTTAAAAATGATCAGATACAATCATACAATACAATACAATACAGTATTTATTGGCCTTTTTTGTCAGTTGTTTAACGTTTATTCTTGTTTCACGCAATGCTACATGCTACTACTCCGTCCAAGCGTTTTGCCCATTTCACAAGTCAGCAGCAACCTACATGCATGGTATATTCTACACCATCTATTTATACATTGCGTGAATTAATTATTAGTCATGTATGCCGGGCCTGACATTTTTTCTCTCTTCAACTCCATAGACTAAATAAATTTGCTTTTTATTTGCTCATCGTGCGTGTAGTCACTGTTTGCGTTTAATATTGTATTCTCGTCGGAGATATAGCCTATTGCTTCGACAGTTATTTCATCGTCAGTAATTCACAGTAATGACTAATGCATCTCATACATGTATCTACATCAACCACGCTGCTCCTGCTGCTGCTGCTGTTAATTCTGCTGTTGCTGCTGCTGACTTCATTAACGCATCTTTGCCAGTTCTGCATTGAATCAAGAGCATCGCAGAATGCCATCTGAATGACCAACGATTTCCTTATAAACACTTTATGATTTCTTTACGATGATCACGACTGAAATTAGTCTATGGTTGTGTTCTGCTCCTTCCTACCAATCCAGCAGTACTTAGAAAGCTTATAAACACACACACACACACATCTACATATATATATAGGGGGAGTCGTGTATACAAGTATACGCTACGGGCTCTCTACCCCAAACACCTCTTGTACTATGTATAATGTTTTGTGATCATAGACTAATTTAAAAAATTTATTCTTGTTCGACGCCATTACTTAGCTCAAACGTCCTGACAAAGGAGTATAGGCCTATAATGTTATATGCGCAGAAGTTATTGATGGTGTAGTTTTGTTAGGCTATTCTATGCACTATAGGCTTGGCATATTAAGCCGTGATCAAATACGAATTAAGGAATGATTCTTTATTCTGGGCAAATAAGCTAATTGTTAAAATTTTTATAAGTAGCCTACAGGTCACATGTGTAATATGAACCAATGTCGAGCACCATGCATATTTAGAGCGGACAGGCCTACATGTGTATATCTAAATAAAATCATTAAAAGGAATTGGACCCGAAAACAAACTTATTATCGTTTTAAGACTCCGGCCGTTGCGGTTTGTTGTCGATATGTATACATGACAGCCACCATCTCACATCTCAGGGTCTGACAGCTGCATGCAGCTAACCTTTCACATGCAAAATTCCTGGCTGCGTGTACTTCAAAATTAGAGGTGAATAGGCCTACGCGCTACAGTTGCCTATAGTATATAAGGCTGTCTGCAGGTCATTTCCCGTATTCTACACACAAATGTTTGTAAAGTTAGTATACGCTAAACGTGTAGGGTATTCCCGCTTTTACCCTCGACTACTGCCTTGAACACCACTGACGATTAAAACTGACATAGACTACATTGCATGGAAAGTCCTGCTTCCGTCTTCCGAGAGCTATAGGAGTGCTGCTACAAATCCATGGATGCGCTGCCATCGACACACACATAGACTCTACATAATTTTTATGCATGTGTTACATTGTGTTAGTCAAGTATATATAATATTATATATGTGTATATATATGTATATATGTATATATGTGTATATGTATATATGTATATATATGTATATATGTGTATATATGTATATATGTGTATATGTATATGTATATATGTTTATATGTATATATATATGTATATATATATGTATATATAATATTATATGTATCTGTATATATATATATGCAGCCACTGTTGCTTTATGATTCCTTCGAAGTCTATGCATCAGTCGCAGCTCATGATTCACAGTTGTATAGCATAAACAATGAGTAGGACATCCTTGCTGCTGTTGCTGCAGCTGTGCATTATGAGCTACGCGTCTCCAGCCGTTCCCCTCGATGACACAGTTATAATATAATATACATATATAATATAATATATATATAATATATATATATATATATAGCCTCACGAGTTAGGTACGTTTAGGGTCAACTGATGATTATTCATGGCCTAACCCAAATCAAGGATCCGGTCAGCTCACTGATGGTGAATGGTGAGATGGATATAGTTCCTGTTACGAAGGCCAAACCAACTTAAAATGCGGAAGTCTTCTTCGTTAATGAACTTAATTAGATCCATTTTTCGAAAATGTCGCATAGCTTGAAAAGTAGCCATTTACTCGCCATTATAGTTATAGACGCGCCGTAATTATGTCGACGATATTTGGCGATGTAGGCCTATTTCAGAAGCATTTTTAGAGAAGTAAATGGACAGCTATATTGACTTAGCAAATTATGTAGGCTTATAATGGTAAGCCCAATTTCATGCTTAACTTATAGCTCCACCACTATAGCCTACTCGCACTCTGCAGGCAGTGCTAGATCCTAACATGAATGAAAGAGGATGACAACTTTATAGTGAATGATCTTTATTATCGCAGTGTCGTTCAACTTCAACTGAAATTAAGTTCACTTCGTAAAATTTATTTTTACTTTTATTGTCATCCAGCAAGTGCAGTATTAGGCCTACCATTTCAGCTGGTCTAGGGAGATCTAGTCATGGGAGTTAATCATGCAGTACGTCGAAGAAATCAAATGTGAAGAAGACATTCAAAGTTACAAAGAACTTTGTCAGGTCAAAATTCAGGTACCGGAGTAAAGAGTAAAATAATCAGATTGCCAAATGACCTGCCGCGACATATAAGCTTACAGGGAGGGCCATAAAAAGTACCCCTACGCTTTTTTGGTCAAAAGTAAGAATTTCCAAATTACATTTTACAGGCTTAAAGGCAATTCATATTTACGTACAGTGACCCATTTTCACACAATTATTTCAAATAGAACAAAAGTTGTACCGCTGTTAGTGAGACCACCCACTGTTTTTTTGACGATTCAAAACCGTAACGCAACAGAAAGTGACAAAAACGCGATTTTATTAAGTCATATCTCAAATAATTGTTATCTAATGAACTTGATAATGCCAGATAATCGTTATTATTATTATTATTATTATTATTATTATAATATCATTTATTAATTAAAACAACCTGTTGCTAAACAATATCCGGAGATATAAATAATGTTGCTCTGGAACGGCTCACTCGGTAGTGTCTGGTTGAGCAAAAGTGCCTCGGAAAGAAATAGCATTAAAGCGTTGGATGGTGGCAGACAGGCGTTGAAAAAGGTAAGATGTCTCTCTAATGTCTCCAGAGATTAGTGTTAGACGTTTTCCAAGGTCCTTAATAAAATCAAGTCCATTGTTGTTAATTGGGCCCAGGGTCTCCAGGGCCACTGGGACAAAGTGGTGGTTGGCCAACAGGTGATCGTACTTGGCAGTTTTCCTCGTGTCCGCCAATTCAGCCGCAGCCCCCGCCGTTGCAGCCGAGGCATGGAGGTAGGAAGGAGCAACCGTGTCTATTACGGTGGCATCCAACACGAGGCTGCGTCCTCCTCGCCACGGAATCAAAGTCATTTGTGTTATTATTATTATTATTATTATTATTATTATTATTATTATTATTATTATTATTATTATTATTATTATTATTATTATTATTATTATTATTATTATTTTAGAAAAGAAACAGGGTAGGCCTACCAGCGTAGCGGCATGCCCTGTGAAGTCACTTAGCAATGTCAGATTAATGATTTTGTAGTTAAAGGCAATGAAATTCAAATACCTAAAAATGAAATATGAAAATGGCAAATGTGTCAATGACAGACAAAATGTGTATCCAGACACTTTGAGAGCAAGGTACGATTATATATTTTAAAGAAAACTATAATAAAATTTTATTCAGCTGCTAATTTGAAGTTTAAACTGATTGTAGCCTACATGTAGTTAGTCTAATTCTCTATAATATTGCATTTAAAAAGACTTGAATCTTGAACTTTGTATATAGACCGGTGCTTAGTCCATACCCCTGAAAGTTTCCGGGCCCTGGGCATTTGCCCCGCCCATCTCGGCGGCCCTACCTGTTCCTCAGAGTTCTTCATTGCATATAGGCCTACCATATACATGTAGAGTTGTAGACCTATTTATATAGCCAAGAAGTAGGCGTGGGAAGTCCGACCGCGTGCCTGTCTAAATCCGCCATCAATTGGTGTAAGTGCATCATTAGCACAATGTCTAGTGTTTGAGGTCTATTAATCACGCTAATATTGTCATAGGAGCACGTGTGGGTCATAAATAATAGACCTAATTGTTGCGCCGTCATGAGACCTTGACGTTTAGCCTGCAACCTTATTATTATGCCATTGACATCGGAAACTAATTCGGACGTTGAAGTACATCAATTTGTCCTTGGAACGGAGAAAAAAATTCCGCCGCTTTTGATAAGGTAATTTCTACTACGCAATGCCATGGTTCCTATGACGATGGTTTTAGGGGAAGCGTGAATTTCAATAAAATAATCACGCGCGCCTTATACTAAGCAAAATTAAATGATTCGCAAGATCATCACGTCAAATACAGTATATATATATCGCTGTGTCTCTGTGTCTCTGTCCCTGTCTGTGTCTCTATATGTCTCTCTTTGTCTCTCTCTGTCTCTCTCTTTCTCTGACTGTCTCTGTCTTTCTCTCTTTCTCTGTTTGTCTCTGTCTCCTTTTATATCTGTATAATTTATGTAGGCCTATATATCGTCGAATATATACATGAATATATCGTCCTCCTGCCGGTCATGTTAGATAAGCCTATATGCATTCATCCCATAGAAGTAAATTGATCTGTTTCGGTTTCCCAGATGTCTGCTAACAATTTAAACGCATTTAATTATAATCAGCCGAAGATAAATTAAGGACAGATCGGAATCAGGTTTCAGCGAAGGAGTGGCAAAAATATTTCGGGGAGTATAGGCCTATAGCTTGCATCAGCTGTTTCTAACAGACATTCTTGTAGGCCTAAACTTCACACAAAAAATACAACGGAGTAAAACCTTGAAAATTCCGAACATTTTGATATCATACATTCATGTATAGGGCCATAGCTATAGGGAGTGTTTTGGGTGTCTGAACATCCCCGAAATGAAATGATGTAAAAATGAAATAATGCATTTCCTAGCACATGATGTAAAACTGTACAGTGTGTAATGTATTGGCCCTTCAGAACCCGCTATGAGAGCTCACGACACTTCTTCAAACCCATTAGTAAGTTGATTGTGCCATGGGCTTGCCAACGGTCGAGTAAACATCCCCGAAAAAATCCTGGGTACGGTCTTGATCCGACTTTCCATGTCTGCAAAGAAACGGCTGGTGAAGCGCATATCATCCCCTAAAACTGACTGCATGTCATAATTAGGAACTTTCATTCGGTGTCAATCCTTCCATATTAAGCAAATAATTATTCAATCACGACTATACGTTTATACGTCATTACTCACTGTTTATATTTGACTATAATAAATTTATAAATGGGCTATATAATTATAGGCTATAATTATAGTAGGCCTATATATAATATACAGACGACATGCACCGCGTTGCCTAGCAACAATCTTGACGTCACAGATAAATGCATTCTTTATAGTAGGCTCATCATAAGACTATTATTATATACAGTAAACTAAACATAAGAAAAGAGTGTCATGTGAAAGAATACTTGAATAATTGAGTTACTCATGGCTTATTAGTAGGGCTGTTGACTTAGGCCTAATCGCGTTAACGCGTGCGATTAACGCGTTAAAAAATTTTGCGATTAAAATTTTTAACGCATTAATCGTACGCGTTAATTAGATCTGAATAAAATGGAATCAGAGGCAGAAAACTCGTTTTAAACGGATGGCTCATACTTAAAACTAGTGATACATTCTTTGGCAAATATTCCAAAAAAGAATTTGAGTGGGCTATTATCGTAGCAATTCTTTGCTCAATTATCGCCTAACATGCGTTAAACGCTAACGATGAGCCGTCGACATCGGCCGCATCGCATGGTCCACTAAAGTTGTTTCCTCACCCCCGTCAGACTACATTGGTTGAGCTACAGGAGATGGCAAGACCAATGGATCCACGTTTCAAGTGATCAATGTTTACAGAAGGACAGCTGAGACGAGGTTTGACAAGAACCGCAATCGCTTGTGAAAAATTGTGACTAAATAATGAAGTTCAATAGTAGACCTACTATTGTTAATTAATAAGAGCATCCCTTGAACCGACCAATGTAAATGAACTGGTCTGCATATACAATTGGCTGAATAAAAAGTTAATTTTGATAGTCAGAAAACGGTTGTCTATTTTTCATTTAGGTCTATATCATTTTAATTAAAGGTGGCTCAAAAGAAAAAACAACGGGATTTTGAGGTTTTGACTGATTTAAACAGTGTTTCAATTCAACTCTGTCTGTCATACAAAACTGTTCAATAAACTAAATGCAGATTAAATAGGCCTAAGCCAAAAGTTATTGAATATGTTTGCAATAGAAAGAATGCATTCAGTCATTAAAATTATATGTTTCAGGGGTCCTTAGAAAATAGTAAGATTAATATATTTAACGGAAATGTATTGCGATTAATTTGGCGTTAATTGCGATTAAAAAAATTAATCGCGCGATTAATTTCGATTAAAATTTTTAATCGAACAACAGCCCTACTTATTAGATCACAATACGTTTTACGCTTGTCTCCATGGCGACCTTGTTGCTGTTTAACGACGCTGCTGCAATTAGGCTATATCATTGATGATGTATGTATGTATATGATCATTTATATAGCGCCTTAACAAGAATCTCGCGAAGGAGCCTAACGTAGCTACCCAACAGATATAAACAGAGACGTATATTGTGGCTGAGTTCCAATAATATTATAGCTTACAACGACTATCGCGTTGCCTATAGCACCCAGTATGACGTCAGAGAATAACGTATAAGTTATTCTATTTTCATACGACGTTCTATATAGGGCAGCAAACTATTATTGGCCTACTCAGCAGAAATAAGATTAGTCTAGGCTCTACATGACAGAATTCTTCCTTGGTTGAGTTTCTCATAAATTTTTGGACAGCCATCCTACATACATGACTTTGTATAAGCTTACATTCGATTGTGTTGAATTGTGGTTTCAATTAGACAAATAAGACGTCGATCGGGTGAGTTACAGAATACACATGCAGGGCGTAGGCCTATAGGCCTATATAACCAACAATCTATCACGCGGACAATAGACCCAGTGTAGACATTTGCGGCTGTGCCTTTGTGATATACAGCAGGACTTTGATGGGTTGGTTGAAAAAAAATCATAGGCTAATTCGATGTCTAGACAGTCTATAGTTCTTTCCATTTGGTCACGTTTCCTTGTAAACTCGTTCATCACCAATTCTGTCTTCCAGTTTCTACGTGTATGCCTCATCACAAAAGTTTGCAAATTGCTCCATAGCCACATATAGGCCTATAATTTATTTGTTCCGCCTACGTACATGTCTGGAACAAACTCCTTTAAGTATTGCGACAAATATTTGATCCACTTTAACTCATCTTGCTGTAGGCCCTATCTCGACAGGTCTTTCACTCCATTCTGAAAATGTCATATACCATCCGTATTTCTTTACCATCTTTATCTTTACAAATCTATCCTCATTCCTTCTCTCCTTCTTCCCCCTCACCTTCCTCGCCATTTCAACTCTAAACACCATCCATCTTAGGCTTTCTTAGCCGTCTGACTGATTTTGACCATCTGCCTATCGATTATGTTTTGACTAAGCGCTGTGAGTATGCTGGTTCTCTATATAGACTTCGCTGTTTGGAGAGTTGCTGAATTTTTTTTATCATACTTCGAAGCTTTCGAATGGGTTTCCAAACGGACCACGACTGTGTGGATGAGACCTAGGCCTAGGCTATATGGCGACGCCTTGACACGAATGGGCTGTTCATGCTTCTTCGTTTATTTTGGAAATGGCGCTTTAGAAGCTGAAGTCTTCAACGTTAGACCGTTTTAGGGGAACTCTATTATGTATTATAGTTACCTTTGATAGGCCTTCTTGTCAATAGTGTAGGCCTGTAGCCAGGGTGAGAATAGCGGGGAGGAGTTGGGGGTTTCAACCCCCCCAGTCTTTCGTAGAGCCCCATGTTAAAGTATGTTTTTACACCCCAATTCCAAGTGGATAATGGTCAGAAGAAGGCGACTGAGATGGGCGGGACACGTGTTCCGAATGGAGGACGAAAGAAGAGCCAACCAAGTGATGTCGTGGAATCCTGGAGGAAAAAGGAAGAGAGGAAGGCCGAGAAAGAACTGGCCGGAAACCATCAGGGAGGATCTGAAATGCCTGGAGATGTCGTGGGACGAGGCCAGGGAATTGGCGGCGGACAGAGAAGAATGGAGACGATGCGTTGCCCGATGTGCAGATCTGCACGGGATGGACTAAGTTCTAAGTTCTAAGTAAGTAATGGTCCAACCCCCAGTTATCTTTCCACAATTCTCACACTGCCTATTATAGCCCTATACGAGCCCTGTATATTATCTAAGCAATGTACAGTATATCAAATGAGACTTCAAATTTATTTCTATCTAAGACTTAGGCTATATTGAAACCCAGACTATAATCATTCTTCTGTTCAGCTCTCTAGTGTTACGTATCACACACCGAGTTCTTTCTTATTCTATTCGTATTTCATGCTGTAACTATGCATGTACCCATTCAAAAACCTTCCCTTCCTACATTATATTCTTCAATTCCTTGTCACTTTCTGCATACTTCGCACATTCCATATCCAAGTGCGTTTCATGTCCTTTGAAGGCCTATTTAGCCTACTCTCCATGTCGGGTTACTCGTAACTTCTTCTCCCTGTACATCTATCTCTCCGTAATTGGTTGCATGATCCTATTTCGCTTACGCAGCAAATTCATTACGGATGGAAAATTGTTTATCGTCCAAAAGTGCAGTCATGCGCAGCGTAATTTTTTTTATAACGCAACGTTTCCATGACAACGACTCGGAGGCCGCAGCGCACCAGAGCAGAATAACAGAACAATTATCTATCTATAGAATATCTGTTGTTTGTATGTGCATGTCGGTCTTGATATCTGTGTAGCTTGCTCGATCCCTCTCTCAGATCTGTCTCTGTCTCTCTTCTCTCTGTGTTTGTCTGTCTGTCTCTGTCTGTGGGTCTGTGTGTCTCTCTCCTCTCTCTGTTTCTGTCTCTTTCTTTCTGTCACTGTCTGTGTGTCTGTGTGTCTCTCTCCTCTCTCTCTCTCCCTCTCTCTCTGCCTCTCTCTCTTTTCTTTCTCTCCCTCCCTCTCTCTGCTTCTCTCTGTTCCTCTCTACCTCTCTCTGTCCTTTTCTCTCTCTCTCTCTTTCTCTCTGCCTCTCTCTCTCTGTGCGCCTGTGTTCGCTTGCGATTGCGCTTGTGTTTCAATCACAAGTGGAGATAGGCTAATGACAATAACATGCCTGCATGCATGTGTCAAATAACAAAGTTTCACCAATAACAAGTAACCTTTCGCGCAGAGAATCACTATAAAAGATGCACAAAAGCAGCATATTAATTCGAACTCTCATGACTTAGGCCTATTAAGCAGGTGCGTAATCGCGCTCAATCATTCTACTTTCGATATGAAATAAAATTCCTTTCTTGCATGACTTCATCTGGTATTTCCGGCTTTGGACGTTGCGTGTGATGGGAAGTTCTGTTTACGTGACTTCACAACTATTAGAAGACATTAGTGGTTTCATAGCAGGAGTGGCTATAATTAATAGCCTTAATTTGCTTAAAGCCTACGCCCTATAGTGAAGCTTGCCACCGTCACAGAAATTTCTTGTCCAGACCTAACGAACACGCGTGACAGAGACTAACGCAGCAGATTATGACTATTATATAGCCTAGTTTGACTGTTTATGCTTTCAATACATACTCTACAATAGATCGAGGAAACTGGGCTCCTGACAATGTTTGTGCTGCTTGTCTTCCAGCAGGGCCTATAGCCAATGCTGGCAAATGTTCAGGGCGGTTTTTAAGAAATTTTTAGAACTGCACAACTCCTTTTTCCTCCCATGGTAAATTACCTCCAATCGGACGACAGCGACCATTTTTCCTAGTTTTAACTGTACAGAGGTGCTTCTACAATTGCACAAATCCAGTTAGAACTGCACATTTTGTGTACAACTGCACGCTAAAAAGGCCCTGCAAATGTTTTCAAATAGATGGCACTGGAGTTGGTGCAACGGCGTGGCCAACCAAATGAAAATAATCAATGGCAGATGGAAGATTTGCGTCACTGTATAGAGTCGGATATAAAGGAAGCGTTAAGCTCGTCGCCGATTTTATCAGTGCAGACATCCGTGACAGTTCGTTAGTTATTTATGGCCTTAGACGGTGGAAATATTTGCTGACGTCTCCTGGGGAAATGATAAAATGGTTTCTGCAGTAAGTCTTATACGGTCTGTTCTTTATCGTCTGCAATACAACTGCGATTGTCACCATCGCTGTTATCTTCGTGCGAGTACTTCATCAGAACATCTCGAAGCTCATATCCTGACCATTATTTTTTCTTGTAGGCCTATAATATATATAGGCCTATATACGGTCTGTATATATATATAGGCCTATATGTCTTTTAGGAGGCACTGGAAATGGGCTATAAAAATGACAGTGCAGATTCAACTCTGTAGCAAGAGACATTTGCAGTGCCTGATAGTCATGCACACAAAAGACATGAACAGTATTAGGCCTATACAGCAGCACGCATTTCGCTCAACATAACTACATGTACATGCACACATGCATACACGCATACATACACACGTACAGCCGTACATACAATACGTACATACATAGACACATACATACATACATACATACATACATACATACATGCATTCATACATACATACATAGGCTACATACATACATACAAAAATACATATATACATACATGCATACATGCATACATATGCACAAATGTACATACATACATTGTACATGTATGCATAGCTACATACACATAACCTACGTATACAACTATACATAGGCCTACATGTATGCATGCATCCATGCATATAATACTCAGGCCTAGATAAACACTCAAATGTACATATAAACGTTAAAAGTCAGTGTGCGAAGGAAGTAATAAACGGGTTTTCTAATCCAATAATAGCGGTGTGTGGTGGGCAGCGAATTGGTCGATTCATTCGACGATGAGAAGGAAGAAGAGGCGGAATTGGAGGAAGCGTAGGAAAGAATTTGCATAAAAAGGCAAAAGGAATTGGGAAGGAGGAAAGGAAGGAGGAAATGAGACTGTAAAGAGAGAAAAGGGGGAAAGAAGACATAAAGACAAGATGAATGGTGATAGAAGCTAAATTTGGATAAGCACTACAGGACCTGAGAAAAAAAGGAAATCAGATAATAGAAAGAAATAAAGAACAATGAAGGGCATAGAAGATAAATAATTATTATTACTTAGTGCGAATAAATTAGAAATATAGTAAATGATGGAAAATAAATTAGGAAGGACAGAGGAAAACGAAATTAATCAGATAATTTAATTAATATATTAGTTAGGAAGACATAATTTTATTAGGAAGAGAATTTAGACTAAGATATTACAGCGAGCAGAAGCATAATATGAAGGTAGAAAGCAGACGAGGTCCCGAGGACGTAGGAAATTATCAGGACGAAAAACAGTGGGACAGCGGACGAGAGGACGAAGGGAGATCTAGACAGGGCTTTTTTTAACGTGCAGTTCTACACAAAATGTGCAGTTCTAAATAGATTTGTGCAGCTGTAAAAGCAATTTTGTGCAGTTAAAAAATATTTTTAAAGTTCTATGTCTTCCGATTTGGAATAATATGCTATTTTAAAAGACATTCAGAGAAGCTTATTGTAGGCGTATTGCAAGTTTTGTGATTGAAGTGTGCAGCTATAAACTTCGAAAACTAACATAAAGTTTCAGATGACATAATATGACAAAATATTATTTGTTAAAGACTTGCCAATAATTATGTCTGGCGGAGTAAGCGGACCACCGATAAAGAAATTGAAACAGTCTTTACTGTCCTTTTCTAGTATTTCGTCAACGTCGGTCGCAAGTGATAATTCTAACTATTCAATACACCATACGGTGTTAATTATGGATCATCGTTGGAGAAACTGCAATAGAGGCGCGGAAGACTAAAAAATGTGTATTCAGAAATACTGACAACTAAAAAAAGATGTCTTCAGAAACTTTTACTACTAAAAAAAGGTGTCTATAAATTTCTACGACTAAAATGCTGTCTATAGAAATTCTGACAACTAAAAACAGCTGTCTTCAGAAATTTTGACAACTAAAATAAGGTGTCTTTATAAATTTTGACACACAAAAATTGTCTTCAGAAATTTTGAGAACTAAAAAAGATATTTTCATAAAATTTGACAAAATGTCTTCAGAAATTTTGAGAACTTAAAAAGGTGTCTTCAGAAAGTTTGACAACTAAAACGGATGTTTTCAGAAAATTTCACAACTAAATAAGACGTCTTTATAAATTTTGACTCACAAAAAATTTCTTCAGAAATTTTGACAACTAAAAAAGATATATTTCATAAAATTTGACAAAATGTCTACAGAAATTTTGAGAATTAAAAAGCGTCTTCAGAAATTTTGACAACTAAAAAAGGTGTCCTAAGAAATTCTGACGACTAAAAAAGGTGTCTACAAAAATATTTGACAACTAAAAAAAGATATTTTCAGAAATTTTGACAAATAAAAAAGGTGTCTTCAGAATATGTGACGACTAAAAAAGGTGTCTTCAGAAATTTTGACAACTAAAAAAGAGGTCTTCGGAAATCTTGACAACTAAAATAGGTATTTTTAGTAATCTAAGCAACTGAAAAGGTGTCTTCAGAAATTTTGACGACTTAAATAAGGTGTCTTTAGAAAGTTCGACAACTAAAAAAGGTGTCTTCAAACATTTTATCGACTAAAAAGGTGTTTCCAGAAATTTTGACTTCTAAAAAATGTCGTCAGAATTTCTCCGCCGAAGAAACACCCCCGAAATCGAATCCTGGCTATCTTCAGGAATTTTGACCAAAATGTGCAGTTCTAAATGGATTTGTGTAGTTGGAAAGGCTGAGGAAATTGTGCAGTTCTAAAAATTTCTTTAAAAAGCCCTGGATCTAGAGATGGATAGGAGAGCACGAACGTTAGACCATTGAGACTGATAAACCATGTAAGACGACGTCAGCACCATCAGTCTCTTCCGAGCCATTGGAGAAATTGCTCCATTCGTTTATACGAGACCGTAGGGCTGCTGCCGGCTGCAACTGCAGGCGTCCTTCATCGCATTGCATTGCAAGTAGGCAAGTAGGTCGTCCTCTGAATTCGTCCGCAGTAAGAGTTATCGTGTATACAGTGAAACCTCGATTCAGCGACTGATAATCATTCTCGTAGATAATATATTTTGACAGGTTCTGACAGATCTCTGCTTAATTGCTTTGCACAACATGCTCAGAATTTGTGTTTACAGCTTTTGCAGATAATTATTAAATTATATTATATTATATTATATTATATTATATTATATTATATTATATTATATTATATTATATTATATTGTATTGTATTGTACTGTACTGTACTGTATTATATTATATTATATTATATTATATTATATTATATTATATTATATTATATTATATATTGGGTCTATTACACAGTGAAGCATTGGTGAAAACCATAGGCGCACGAGGCGGGAGTCCAGGGAGGCAAATGCCCCCCCCCCCCCCCAACTTTCGGGCAAGTCTGGTTTTTCGGGCAAACACAGACCCAAACAACTAAAAAAGGTCGTCAACTTTTTGGCAAATCCGGTTTTTCGGAAAAAGACAGGCCCAAATGACTAAAAAAGGTCAACTTTTTGACGAATATATTTTTCGGCCCCCCCCCCACCACTGCTGAAATCTCCCGTACGCCTATGGTGAAAACACTCGTGTTCGTAACCGTAATCGCGAAATTTCTAAAGCGAGCGCCACTCGAAAGTCAATCGAAGGGCACCAGATTATTCACGAGCGCTGTGTCTAATCAGAAGGGGTTGTCCAATGAGAGTAGTCCGGAAGACGTTGTCCTGTTGCAAAGGTTGATCAGAAGTGGCTGAGTAGATGTTGGAGTGGGTGGCGTTAGGGTCGAGAATTAGAAGGTGAAGGATCAGGTGAGACAGGGTAAGAGTACCTAAAGAAGTGTGACTTTAGTTTCGAATGGAAAGCCCGAGGAGTGATGGATAGAGGAGCCTTAGGAAGTCAATGAACATCGACTTGCATTCCTGCATATGCTGGGTCCAAACGCTATGGTAAACAAGATAAATAGTTAGTTAAATGAATTCGGTTGATCTCAGGAATGTCAGTAACTGTTGGTTACAGAAACTTTTTTTATTCATAATTTAGCCTAACGAAGAAGAATGAGATGCGCTCTGGTCTCATATTATTACAATGAACGCGTTAAGCTTATAATATTTATCTTAATTATTGCATAGACGTCGTCTATATTTTCATTCAGCTTTTAATGGAATTCTTATGCCGCGGGGTTGAATTGGCCACACCGGTATAGAACATAGCCATACCAGCATGAGAATTGCAGAATTGTAGACTTGGGGGTCAGACAATAACCCACGTTAGGGTGTGAAAGAAGACTTAACTATGCGGCACTAAGGAAGACCGAGGGTTTAAAACCCTGCAGCCTTCACGGCAATTCTTGTAATATAGGCCTATGCCTATGCACTCTGAGAACTACAAGCTAATTCCAAAATATAGTTATAGGGTCTATGACTTAAAATGGACTCAAGCAAGACTGATAAAAACATGGAAATCTACTGAGTAGACATATTTTCGCCAGAAAGACGCTATATAAATGCACTTCTTATCAGGTCTTTTTAAGGCATTTTTCTTATAACGCACTACTTCTTTCCCATTTTAAATCTTTCATGGTAAATTGCTTCCAATCGGATGACAATAGCCTATTAAAAACTGTTTTTAACTGCACATAGCCTATAAGCTTACATATTATTGCATACATGTACATGTATAATTGCTTCTTCAACAGCTGCACAAATCCATTTAGCACTGCACATTTTGTGTATAACTGCACGCTTAAAAAGCCCTGTTTACTATTAATCATGACAGTGCATATGCGTTACATTGCTGATGCATTGATCGGCAGGGCTAAGAACTGACTCGTTTACAGGGTATATAATTATACTAAGTTGTACAATGTACATGGGCTTGTTTCACTCAATTTCTTAGCTGCAATGATATGCTTCTCTGGCATGCCATTCGGATGCTTAACTGCATTCAATATTTAGCCGACTTCTCAGTTTATTACAGACATGCAAGAGAAGCCATGGCATTAAGCG
Source organism: Lumbricus rubellus (assembly GCA_945859605.1). Taxonomy (NCBI): domain Eukaryota; kingdom Metazoa; phylum Annelida; class Clitellata; order Crassiclitellata; family Lumbricidae; genus Lumbricus; species Lumbricus rubellus. Next base: position 24,308,182 of record OX243823.1, on the reverse strand, counting down.
GTTCGCTGTAGAAACCACAGAGTTGCTATTACACATGGAACTAACTGTCTGTATTGCGTGGGACCTTTATAGCCACAGTACTTGTGCTTGTTTTTAGCCACACATGCACGGCAGGAGATGACGCACCACATGCATCGCCAGCTGAACGAACGGACGGACGGATGGATTCATTAAGGCATCGGACGTCCGCATCTGATGCTGAGGCATTGAAGGATGCGGTTGCAGAGACAGAAGAAATCGTCATTCGTCGAGATGTAATTTTATAAGCATCCATTGCAGTCATTGTAACGCGATGAGTTTTGTTTGAAGCGACAGTTAACGGTCGGATGCAGAGGCTTGCTTATTTAGGCCTATCGGGATTTGGCTTTGAAGTTGTCTATGCATGAAATATGATGATGCAGACGACGTTAGGACAAAGGTCGTTAAGATGGCGTTTGTCCATGTGTGGCATTGGAATTGTATTGTCCAGAAAACGTGGAGACCACAACAATCATGTAGCGAACTGTAAAATCGGCTAAGTCTTC
>OX243823.1:24142658-24302658 GCA_945859605.1 Lumbricus rubellus | reverse complement strand
CTACTACTATTACTATTATTACTATACCTACTACTACTGCTACTGCTGCTGCTACTGCTACTGCTACTACTACTACTACTACTACTACTACAACTACTACTACTACTACTACTACTACTACTACTACTACTACTACTACTACTACTACTACTACTACTACTACTACTACTACTACTACTACTACTACTACTAGAACAACAACTACATGTACTATACATACTACTATTATACTGCTACTATTGCTGCTGCTGCTACTCCTGCTGCTGGTGCTGCTGCTGCTGCTGCTGTCGCCGCCTCCGCCATACTGGTATACGGGTACGGTACGGTGAACTTCAGTCTACCTTACAAATCGACTACATTAGGATATGCTTAACCCGCTGAATTGCTCAGCAAATAAAGACAAGATTTAAAAGAAGCGTATAACAAGGAAGATGTTTTTCATAATTGCTGAAGCATGACATTGTGATTTTAATTGTGAAAAGTCCAGATCGGAACCGGCGTGGCATTACCTGACGCTATCACACTGAGTGGAGACAGTGGACTTATCTTCGAAGGTCACGTGATCATGTAACTGCGCTTTCGTGCGATATTGCTCCAATTGCGCGACAACATTTTTTTACAATTATTTCGCTCGGCTGCGGCCCTGCGCGCTACGGCAAAATGGCAAACGTTTCGAAGGAAATCCGTTCGAATTGTGGAAATATGCGAATACCAGTATCTTAAGAAAGCACGAAGCAGACATGTGTGTGAACCTTAAAATTCCTGACAAATGTGATTTATAAAGTATAACATTGTAACGACTAAGTCGTAGTTTCCTGTGCTGACGATGTCTTATGAGTACCAGCCCCCATGTCGTCTAATCCCAACCCTGCTTTGCACAGGTTGAAATGGGATCTTTACTGGCGCTTCAGGGCCTGGAGGCATTATCCTTTCGTCGGAACTACGACAAGAATTAACTATAATTATGTATTTAGACAGTGCACGGCATTGGCTCTGCAGGTTATTAGAACTGCAGGGTTATTGGCATAAGCTTAGATGCTCAAGTCGACTTATCAAGCATTTAGTGAAAGTTCGGAGCGTCATAACTGGTTGACAAGAACAGGCGTTGCTAATGGTAACCTTTACTACGTCATTGTTTAGAATACACAACAATATCAAGACACTGGCGTAGAGTTCGAGAGGTAGTAGTTCGAGCAACCGTTGGGCGGATTTGATTTGTAGGCTGCTATTGGCGCCACGTAATTGCAAAGCTGTCTGCTCAGTTGGTAGTTAGTTTAATTAAGATTACTGCATAACTTGTAAATGTAAAGCGCAGTGCGTCTTGCAGGCGTTTCATTAAAGAAAAGATTATTATTAGTATTAATATTATTATTAGCTGACCAAAGTCACTCCCAGGTCAAACAACAGGCTCGTTGACAGTAAAGGTATAGCACGGAGGGTCGCCTAAATGACCAATGCCTCACAAAATATATAGGCCTAATGGCTATTTTTTGTGATTGTATATGCTATTTGTGATTTTTATAATATTATTATTAGCCTATTATTCAGGAAGTTTAATTGAATAGTTGAATTATAAGTATAGCGCCTCTTCAAGGTATAGGTCTACTCAGAATCGCTCCCGGTCCAACTACGGCTAAACAGGACAGTTTTGGGATTCCTCATGAAAAAAGAGGAGTGTTTCCTGCATGGGCAATTGTAAGCGCAGTGTAACAGGAGACCACTGATTCCAAATTGCAGAACCAGCAACCGAGAATGAACGGTGCTGCTATCGGATAGTATAGATCGCGAATGGAGAACCAGACGCTGAGCGTGGTTCGCCAATCGAAGGGTGGATGAACGTTGAAACAGAGTTCTCGCAGATATATAGGCTTAGGCTACGGTGGAGTCCGTCCCTCAATGCACCGCCTATATAACCAACGCACGTATATACTCTGCATAGGCAATCCGATGGTGGAAAGAGACCCAGCGCAAGACATGTTGCGTAAGTCTAAGATGTCCCAAGATTGTTTATCTATATATACACCAAATAATAGCATATGCACATGCAGGCCTATGTATAGTTACATACACCCGCTATATATATATAATATATATATATATATATATATATATAATAAGAAGCATACAGTTGTGGAAGTCTGCAGTATATAGCGAAGGATGATTGGTATGCTATAGCGTTGCATGGTTCGTCCGACTGACTTCGTTTACAGGACGGGAAATTAACACCGGATCCATGCACTACATGTATATACATATACATTATATATATACATTATATATATATACATAATATATATATATATATTGATCTCGTCGTCGTTATACGTCTATTCTAAGCCCGGCTAATGAATTACTTCCCGTGTTTAGTATTCAAAACGGCGACAGACGAGTTCTAATGCACAATGTGTAGACTATATGCAATTCATTATAGGCATAGTTCATTGTGTGGCTTGAACGCTTCGACATCGTTGGTCCTATCTAGGCTATAGATGAAATTTAGTCGCATAGGCTTACATACGTGTGAGAATGTGAGAAAGTTAATTATTCAATTCAATTCAATTCATTAGCTTCACTGATCAAAAGGGCATTTATAAAAGAATTTCTAGAAGAAATAAACGACACAGCCTCTTCTTTTCCTTCCCATCCTTCATGGTAAATTACTCCCAGTTGGATGACAAAATTTTAGAACTATAATTTTAACTGCACAGATCGAAGTGCTTCTACAACTGCACAAATCCATTAAGGGACGGCACATTTTGTCAAAAATCGCACGCCATAAAAAGTCCTGCTGAGCACTAAGCCTACAATACAAGTTCATGGTACAATTTGTGGCAGTTCCTCATGTAGGCCTATGTATGTGCACTTGTTATAACGCCCCTTCAAGCTCTCTCTACTCAGAGGCGCTCCCGAATGCAGAGCGGACACTGCATCGGAGTTTCACGCCGAAGCGCTGAGCAATTGTGAGTGAAGGACTTGCCCAAGGCCCTTACGCGGCGAGGTGGATTCGAACTTCGAACCTTCCGACTCCAAGGCAACGACGCCACCACTACACCCCCGCGCCCCACGCTTTCACACGCCTCGGACGTCTGAAATTTGAGTAGGCTTGGTTGGTGTGACTATTACTGTCTCGAATGTCGAGGCTCGCTGGTTAATGTATAGGCCTACTTATCCTTCGCTCTGCAACCCATGCAGGGCAAGTTGACGATTCCTTTGCATGCATGTGCAATGTGCATAGACAATGTGCGATATTGTGAACACTCTGTAATTGGATCATCCATATCTAGTGGTAATGACCCTCCTCGGCATCTCAGAAGAATTCTTCGGTCGTAGGCCTATGGATTTCTGAAAATTATAAGGTTCGGATGGATTAGATGTTTTAGAGTAGATGTTTTAACAGACGCTACTTGAGTGAGTGAATGAGTGAATGAACCAGCGAAGAAAAGAAATAAAGAAAGAATGCGCGAACAAGCGAAAGAGAGAGAGAATGGATGAATGAACAAACGAAGGTAGGCCTATGAATGAATGAATGAATGAATGAATGAATGAATGAATGAATGAATGAATGAATGAATGAATGAATGAATGAATGAATGAATGAATGAAGAAACGAAAGAAAGAAGTGAATGGATGAATAAACAAAAGAAATACAGAATAAATGAACGAACGAATGAGTGCATGCTAGCAGTAGCAGGCCTATGCCATAAATTTCTATACGTGGTTGATTTTGCACATAGCCTAATATATATTAGCCTATCTACTGCGTTGCTATCAAGTGTGTGAATGCCTCCAACAGTACTGCCTGCTGTCCTAATTCTGTCAAAATAGGGACAGACCAGACAGTGGCAGCGGCGAAGTACAACAGATGGGTGGTGGCAGTGGTGGTGGTAGTGGTGGTGGTGGTGGTGGTGGTGGTGTTGGGTGGGTGGGAATGCGAACACTTCTGGTCGATGTGCAATTGTGCACAGTATGGTGACGTCAGAAGTTGAAAGCCGGAAAAGAACTTCGGACCTATAGTGTGATCACTGATCTGCACAAACATAATTATTGCCAAAAAACAACTATACTTCTATCAGCTATAGGCCTATAATAGGCTAATAGCATCGCCTACCGTTGCTAGTTTCTGAAGGATTCCTATAGTTACTGTTTATAACGATACTGTGTGAGTGTGACAAGGATGATCAGTGGCGCCCTCCCCCTTTCTCCAGTCTTGGGACTGGCACTGCCAAAATACGAGTAGCGACGGAGTCTGAATGCATGGCGCGCAAGAGGCTTATAATAATAATAATAATAATAATTATGTAGACTTTGCGCATGACAAAGTGACGAAGAGCACGATTTGTTCAAAAGCTGGTTATAATTAGAATCGCTACCGGTTCCGACGGTTTATTATAATTATCTATGGTTCCTGTAGCCTAAGCCAGAGGTTCTCAACCTTTTTTCGCGCGCGACACACCTAAACTTGCAAACAAATTTCGCGACACACCATGCAATCGTCATGTGAATATCGTGGGGAAAAATTAACTTAGGCCTATGCCTAAGCCAGCTTAGCCTATATATTTGAAATTTCTACAAATTTTAACGAATGAAATGTTGACACTTTTTATTTTCTAATTATGCTAAGATTCAAAATTTTACTAATCGAAATTTACGATTCTGCGACGTTTTATGACTCTTCATTAATTTCAATTGTCTGTCCTAACAATTATAAGCCTAATGAGATTTTGCTCTTGGATTTTCCTTGGATCATAGTTAGATAAGAATCCACAGGCTTTGTGAGTATAAGCTTACAACACGTATGCCCTACCTACAACTAAGACTAACGAATGAAAATAGCCATATATGAGCTCGAGTTATATTAGTTTTAGATTTAAAAAAGCATAAATTGTCCATAGTCCAAACCACTAGCTCTGATAGCTCAAGAAAAAAAACATGGAATAAAGGTAGCTGAACACTATAGAAACTAAATGCCCTTCAAAACGTCGAATAATTTACATTAGGCGTAACGGAAACTGGATAGCTCATGTCTACTGTAACTTTTAGTTAAAAAACGGGCCATTGGAACTTCTAAGTCCCTGGACCTTGTGCACCTTCCTTATATTGTAAATTGTCACTCTCTGAATATGCAAACAACCTTTCCGCGTCATCACTTTTAGTATCGCAAAATTTTTATTTCTTCATGATAATTTTCCTCATTATTTTCGAAGGTTACAGCATTGAATAAAATTTTAATCGTTGCGCTCGCTGACGTCTTATAGCTCTACAGTACACTGTAGACAGTGTAGAGAAGTCTATGTCACAAAGGCTTACTTAGGGAGTGCATGTGGGTTTATAATAAGGCAAACATTGTGGCTGGTCCTGATTGAGATCAAATGGAATAGATAAATGAAGTCCTTCGAATAGCCTATATTCTCACAGCCTACACCTGCCAAATCTGCTAAAGACCTAAAGTGAACAGTCAGTGTAATGCAAGAACGACGGTTGTATGCTGTGAGAATTCGCGACACACCAATTCTTCGCGACACACCAGCAACACACCACTTTTACGCGACACACCTCCGGCCGTGTCGCGACACACTAGTGTGTCGCGACACACCGGTTGAGAACCTCTGGCCTAAGCCGCTAGACGCTTGCATAAAGTCGCATGCAATACAACAGGAGATGAGCTTATATTGCCCTCAGTTTCGTCTAACATCGAATAAGCTCACGTATAATCACACACAGGAATAGGTCAACAAATTCCAATCACCAAACGCTTCACCGGTATAATGCACCTAAAGCTTCACTGATAATGAAACATGCCAGCAGAATCTCTTTCTTCTCTGCAGGACATGATGGCAGACAGGCAGAGCAAACCTTCTGCGTCCACACTGCAGTGCTCATTACTCTCAGGATGAACGACATTAACACAATTTAATTTCTTAAGAGCGTCTCCACACACGTCTAGCGTCATACTAACCCTCGTATATATATATATACGTAATAAAAATTATGTGTATATAAGTATATATATAGGCGTCTATTATATACATATTATATATAATATGAAAAATTACATGGCACTGCATGACATCGAGTATTCTGCAGGGTCTCAGCTCTCAGTAGCATGATGCATGACGCAATGGATGCGCTGATATAGCCTACGTAGCCTACAGCAGGGAAAATCAAATCATCAAAATGCCCTGGTAATAAAAAGCCTTTGCACTGCCATGGTCGTTGCCTTGCCGCAAGGCTGCTGCCTTTTCTCTCCAACTAGAATTCATTTGGGGCATAAATTAGCGCTCTCGGCACCGTGTTTGGCACTGTTTGCTGGTATATACGACGACTGCCCTGCTGCTGGCTTTGTCTTGGTAACAAAACAGTCTTTTGCCCCGCCTCTGCATGGCTGATTGCCGTGATTGGTAGACCTAGACCTACTCTTTCATAAACGAATTGGAGTGCGCTGAAACAGCTTCGGGAATCGCGTTTAAGATAGGCCTAGGTCTACGGTAGGCTAATGTATTATTGCAAGCAAGTTGAAATTCTAATTAGCATGAAACCCGATGAAATAACGAACTGCCCATTCCAAATCGATTTTTTGCTTCCCTTATTATTATTATTTTCTTTCCTTTCACACATAGGCCTACTGTTATCATGTTGGTATCTATAGGCTACATAATTCTTGTTCCCTTGAATAAAGGAGATGTAGCCTATCCCTCGGTTATTGTGTCCTATTTGAAACCACTTGAAAGCAATTCTATTTAATTATAAAGGATAATTCAGATTTTGGCAAAGCAAGGCAACATGATTTTTCTAACTAAACTTACGGACAGTCTGGGCGGACCAATAGACTTGATGTACACTGTGCCCCATCAAAAAACACACCAAAAACTTTGTCATGAAACGCATATAAGTCTAATGTTAAAATAAGAAAAAGTAATGTTTCATTTAAGAAGATGTTCGAAGTGATGTCCCTTCGCTTGAACGCAGGCTCTCAGCCGTAGCCGCCACTGTTCAATAGCTTTGTCAACGACACTCTGCTTCAACTATGCCCACACAACGATATCGATGAGGCGCTCCTTCAACTTGTTGATGTCCCTTATTGCTGTCTGGTAGACGCGTTCCTGTAATAGACCCCAAATTCTGTAGTCAACAGGATTGAGGTCTGGTGAATTTGCTGGCCAGAGTTCCGGTCCAATGAAGCTTGGTGTTTCACGTCGCAGCAACGCAATGGTGTCCTTTGCGCGATGTGCTGTGTCCTGCTGGAGAATGAATAAGTCGCTTGACATCCCCCTGATCGCTGGCAACATCTGCTCCATCAACAGGATATTCCTGTAATATTCGCCGTTGACCTTCACCCCAGGCTTAACGAAGAACAATTCCCTGCACCCGAGCTTCGAGACATACAAACTTTTATTACAATTGGCTTAGTTTTATAGAAGATTTTTGAAAAGTTTTTTGGTGTTTTTTTATGGGGCACAGTGTAGATTGCTGTCTTATCTTCACCGTCTCAGGCGGCTCTGTCTCAGTCTGCAATAATTATTCTATGCTTGACGGTCTATCGATTGCCATCTATTTATCCAACAGCAGTCTTCACCTAAAATGGTATGTTATGCACAATGGGGAATATAGGACTATAATACTCCTATATACACATACATGTACATATCAATGATATATAGGCCTTTGCATACACATACCCACGGTTTTATTTGCATGTAACCTTTGAAACATAGGTGTTCGGAACCAGTAGTGTAGTCCTAAAAAATGAAGTGGGGGAACGCTCTTTATAATAATAATATTAGTAGTAGTAGTAGTAGTAGTAGTAGTAGTAGTAGTAGTAGTAGTAGTAGTAGTAGTAGTAGTAGTAGTAGTAGTAGTAATATTCCATTATCCCTGGAAAAAAGTGGGGAAACGGCGTTCCCCCCACGTTCCCACCCCCCACTACACCACTGGGTGTTCCCAATGAAACTTCTTTAGCGTTCCTACTGCTCACATTTGGCGTTCCCACTGCTCACCCAAACCACTTTAACCACTGGATATCATACATATGTATACATGCACCCACGGTTTTATTTGTTTGTATGTGCACTTGTCATAGCGCCCCTTTAATCTCTCTCTTCTCAGAGGCGCTCCCGAATGCAGAGCGGATACTGCATCGGAGTTTCACGCCGAAGCGCTGAGCAATTGTGAATGAAGGACTTGCGCAAGGTCCTTACGCGGCGAGGTGGATTCGAACCTCAAACCTTCCGGCTCCAAGGCAACGACACCACCACTAGCCTACACCACCGCGCCCCACAGTGTATTAATTATAATTACGCAGAATAATAAATTATTAGGCAGCTGCGTGTAGTCCTATATGGCCTACAGTTAGCCTATAGTTAGCCTATGTCGTGCAATGAGACTGCGGTACGGTTTGTAAAAACAGAAGCAGCAGGTTCATAAATCTATAAAAAAAAACAATAAAAATCACTAAGCCGTAGCGTAGAGTCTAATTAATCTTTTTATCCGCGATTTTTCCTCGCCTCGCAAACCACTCGCAGTGATTAGAAACTGCAATTTACAAATTGAATGATCTGAAAGCAATCACAATAACTGTTTCCATATAATTATTAGGCCCCATTAATTAGAAATGAACTTCCATAACACGTCGTGAAGATTCTGCAATGACCTATAGGCCATAGGCGTAACTTTCTATGTGATGGTGGTGTCCAGTCACGACCACTTTTAAAAGTGGTCGTGACAGTCACCACCACTTTTTGGTCCGGCAAAGAAATATTTTTTAAACATGAAAAGATTTGACTGTCTAACATATAATATGCCGTTGCAATGTTAGTCACGAATACTAATAAGCCTACATGTAGGCCTATAGCAGCGGTTCCCAACCTATGGCCCGCGGGCCAAAAGTGGCCCGCCAGGCCACAAAAAGTGGCCCTCATCTCTCAAAGAACTTTAAAAAAATTATGAAAATTTGACAATTTGGACAGAATAGAACACCTAATTAATTTCTATTACAAATTATTTTATTTTGACGTCTATGAATAACATCAAACATTCTATTTTGAATAAATTATAATCATTTTATAAGCTTTCAGTTAATTAAATTTTAGCCTTGTGGCCCCCTAATGTCCTTCAACTAAGAAACAGTGGCCCTCGTGTCTTCCAACTTAGAAAAAGTGGCCCTTCAGTCAAAAAAGGTTGGGAACCACTGGCCTATAGGTTATTCATGACTATCCTAACGTCGCGATGGCGCCAATACTGATAGAGGTTCACTGTTCAGAGTATTATAGCCTGACTCATGGCCATAAATGTTAAGTAGGGAAGGGAATGAATTCCATTTCCACTTTAAACTTGGGGGAAAGTGGATCTCGAGCGTAAAGTATGATTCAACTGAAGACCTCAACATAGGCCTTTTCTTAAAGTTGGTGGCTGACAAGAAACTTTTCACGCAGTCTGAACATGGGCGGTTTAGGAGGAATTTGACACGTGTACAATGATTTATCATGCTATTAAGACTGCATGGTTGGTCAGATTTGAGATCGGAGCAAATATTATTAAGAGTGCTGTGACATAAAATATATTCGTACATATTATAAGCTTAGATGGGAAAAGAACGCTTTAAGAGAGGACGACAGATCGATCAATTCGTCTTAGGACCCGATGTTACATTCGATTTTGCAGGGGATAGGCCCTACAGTAAATTTCAAAAATGAAAATTTTTATAATTAAAGCGCTGTGTGTAGAGGAACGCCACTGAAATTATTTGAACAATCAGTCGTTTTACAAACTGTGCCATGCAGCTGGATTGGCATGATTGCCAGTAGGCCTTAAATTGAGCAAACAGTGCAAAATACACACGACTTTGAGATAGAATTCAAGTGGCTATCGAGACAGACGAATAGAACAGGAAGAATCCGGATAAAATTTGTGAAAGATGTGTATTTTAAACGTTGACTTAGGCCTAATGATCCGTGAGTGGAGAGATTGTAGAGCGCACCAGCGACAGCGACGAAATGGGATAAAGAGTAAGAATGGATAAGGAAAGGAGGGAGAGTTATCACTAGCTGGTTTTCTGTAAGGCGCCCTTGTAACGGCATGGCTGTGTTACTGCGCCATATAAATCGTCGTAATTATTATTATTATTATTATTATTATCACCAGAGTTTATAATAAATTCGTATCTGGGGAAGGGGTAGAGGAAGCTGAAGGAGAAAATGGAAGTGAGAAGTTGTGAGCAGTTGAATAGTCACCACCACTTTTCAGAGGAAAGTTACGCCCTTGCTATAGGCTACACTCAACTTCCATGCAAACTTGACATCGGAAAAATTATTCTGATTTAAGGGATTTTCTATCGGAGCTCAAACTTTTAGCGCAGGACTTTTTTAACGTGTAGTTGTACACAAAATGTGCAGTTGTAGAAGCACTTATGTAGCCTACAGCTAAAACTACCAAAAAAGGTCATTGTCCTTCGATTGGAAGTAATTTAGGCTACCATGGATGATGGGAAAGGAAAGAAGTCGTGCAGTTCTAACAATTCCTTAAAACCATGCTATTACTATAAAAGAGAATACGTGAAAGTCTAATGCAGTTAGGTAGGCCTATAATATCCTTCAATTATGTGGCATATCAAATCATGAATAATAAAACATCAACATTACGTTTAACCGTTTCACATTACACATAAGGCTTATAGTATTAGACACAGGCCGTAATAGTTCCGTTTGTATGTGCATAGGTCATATTATGCGTGTGTAATACTGTGTATTCATGTGTGTGATATTGCCTATCCACGTGAATCTATACATAGGCAAACAAGCAATGAACATTTTATCTTCCACAACACAGCAGGCAGCCAGTCCACATCAAATGAGGCAAGAGGGTTGCAGAGGAGGAGGAGGAGAATGAGGAGGAAGAGGAGAAGGAAGAGGAGAAATAGAATGAAGAGAATGAGGAAGAGGAGGTGGAAAGAGGAGGACGTCTAGGAGAATGAGGAGGAGGAGGAGAAGGAAGAGGAGGAAGAAGAGGAGAAATAGAATGAAGAGAATGAGAATGAGGAGGCAGAGGAGGTGGAAGAGAGGAGGAGAAGGAGGAGGACGTCAAGGAGAATGAGGAGGAAGAGGAGAAGGAGGAAGGGAAATGAAAGTATTGTAATGTAATGATTACAATGTCTATGACATCGTCTGCACATTGCACAAGCTATAGGCCTATAGTGCTGGATGAATATACCGCATAATCCAACTATCCATAGGATTACCCTATCCAGCATCCATTCGACCAATCACTTGATCTTTGCTATAGACAAGAGATCTGTTGGTGAGATGTGCAAGGCGGATTGCTATGGAGGCGTCAAGGCAGATCTAACAGTCTCCATAGGAAGATAAAATTACGTCGATGGAATTAGAAACAGTCGATAAATGCGGGGAAAAAAGCAAACGCAGCAGACGAAAAATCGATGTAGGAGTTCACGAAGACTATAGTTAGACGACCAATTAAATCCTTGCTTTTCGGTCATAATATACAATTATGCATACAAAATTATACAAATGATAATTAATTTCCTGTATTATACCCAGTCACTTTCCGTACATAAGCGTTGACAAAGGGTTAACAGATTCAAAGATTTGCGTATTTTTTAAATTCCAACTAAATGGATTTTTTTCGGTTGTTTACAGATTCTGAGCCAAACATTGTATTTTCCATCCAAGTTTCCTTTTCAACATTTCCCTATTTTTATGACTTAATCTCTTAGAACAAAACAAAAAAATCAAAGTCATAATAATCCATCAGCTAATGACATATTATACATGAACACAGTGTATTGGACAGAAACGCTTGTGGAAATATTTAAGTCAAATTCAACGTAATAAATAATCAGTAGTCTTGCTGCCTGCTTCTGATCAAGGCATGAAGAATACTACTCTGTTAGCAAACATTGATAATTTTCCATCATCATCATCGTCATCGTATTCATCATCATCATCATCATCATCATCATCATCATCATCATCACCATCATCACCACCATCATCATCATCATCATCATCATCATCATCATCATCATCATCATCATCATCATCATCATCATCATCATCATCATCATCATCATCATCATCACCACCACCACCACCACCATCATCATCATCATCATCATCATCATCATCATCATCATCATCATCATCATCATCATCATCATCATCATCATCATCATCATCATCATCATCATCATCATCATCATCATCATCATCATCACCATCATCATCACCATCATCATCGTACATTGTTCAACGCTGCACGAGTCAATGAATAACTCTGAATAAGATGGAACTTTTCCTTTGTATCAGGTAAACGAGGATTAGAGAAAGGACGAAAATGACACACCCAACACAAAGAGTAAGAATCTGAAATGAAAAACAAGACAATAGAAAGATAAACGATAGTCAAACCAATAAGTTGAAATTTATATGGAGCCCTTCAAGGTCTTCACTCAGATGCGCTCCCAACTAAGGCTAAGCAGAGAAAAAAGCAGTCATCATAAAGAGCCAATAAGTGGCTTGAGAATGAGCTGTGGTCAACAAAAGATGAGACAGCTTCCTTCTAAGGAAGCCATTTCCATAATATAGTTGACCAATCAGCATTACACAAGTCCTGGAATGCACTGTCTAAATCTCAGGGCTGGCATTCAGACAAGACAACAGATCATTTACGATGTCAGGAAACAACATAATCCACTTGAAACAAGAAACAGTTTAATCCACTGCAACCATAGACAACATAATCCTGAGTAGAGATCTTGAAGGGGCGCTGTACAATGTATGTGCACTTGTTATGGCGCCCCATCAGGCTCACTACTCAGAAGCGCTCCCGACTACAGCGCAGACACTGAATCGGAGTTTCACGCCGAAGCGCATGAGCAATTGCAAGTGAAGGACCTGCCCAAGGTCCCTACGAAGGGGCTTGACATGGATTCGAACCTGCAACCCTCCAGCTGAAAGGCAACGAATATACCCACTACACCACCGACGTCCACCATGCCCCCACACTTCAGCTTAATATGTTGTTTATGAAGCATTCTAATGATAAGTCGAGGAGAGGCCAAATGAATTTACCTCTTGCCTTCGACTCGGCTGAATAAAGATGCGCACTGACATTGCTTCGTCACCCCATATGCTCTCAGTCCACGACGAGTAACGATCCGATGACCAGTCGTAATCTGTCAACGTAAACCAGCATTCAACATAAGCCATCTGTAATCGTAATCGTAATATCCAAACTTCTAAAGTGCCACTCGAAAGCCAAGCGCGGGGCACCAGCTTATTCACGAGCGCTGTGTTGAGTCAAAATGGGTGTCCATAAGAGTAGGCCAAAGGAGGTCTGGGTCAGGTTACCATAGGTCTGGGTCTAGAATTAGTAGGTGGAGGATCAGATGAGACAGGGTAAAAGTTCTTGAAGATTAGTGAGTTCAATTTCGAATGAAAAGTCAGTGGCCAAGTGGTCCACATGGAATGGGTTCCCGCTTGTGCTACGCTCACTACCTCGGAATAATTTGCCTGCTTAAGACCTATCTTTTTAGCAGTGGCTGGGCTGGGAGCGCCTCTGAGTAGACTTCTTGAAGGGGCGCTATATAAGTTTTCGGAATGAATGAATGCATTTGAATTATTTACAGACAGGAAACCAGTCTCCGGAACAGTTACAGTGAATGACAACCATGTGGCTTACCGGAGATTGAAAATGCTGGCGACACGGCTTGTACCGCTGCTACTGTGCTTCGAACACAGACTGGCATGCGGCTGCCATCTTTTTCGTTCAACGGACCATTCACGAAGTGATAAGTGTAAGTCTGGAAGGCAAGAAACAAAACATTACTAATCAATATTTTCATTTAGCGAGGGCGATCATCAGCACCATCAAACCACATATGGTATTTGGACGCGGGGTGTAGTGGATATGTTCGTCGCCTTGCAGCCGGAGGGTTGCAGGTTCGAATCCACCTCAAGTCGCCGCGTAGGGACCTTGGGCAAGTCCTTCACTCGCCATTGCTCAGCGCTTTGGCGTGAAATTCCAATGCAGTGTTCGCGCTGTAGTCGGGAGCGCCTCCGAGTAGGGACCTTGGGCAAGGAGCTTGAAAGGGGTGCTATCACAAGTGCACATACAAACAAGCAAGCCTAACGTAAGATTAGCTTCAGTTCATTCATTCATTCATTCATTCAGAGCATTTATATAGCGCCCCTGCAAGAAACTACTCGGAGGTGCTCCAGCCCAACCACGAACAAAGAAAAAAGACTTGAGGGACTTGTAGAATCCAGCCAGATGGACCACAAGTAGAGAGCGAAGACAATATAATTAGCTCTTACATCTTCGTCATTCTCCAGAGCAGTGCACGCTTCATCGGTCGAGATGTCATCAACGACATTTCCAAGAAAGTGTGTGAGAAGATAATAATGTTGCCTGGCAAGGACAGCAGGAGCGACAACAGCGTAGCGAGACAGATACGAATCTGAAAATCAGTTAAACAGGAATGCATTGTAGCTGCTGTTTAAAGGTACGGCATCATAATGGAAATAATAATAATAGTAATAATAATAATAATAAATAATAATTCGCCCTGCAAATCGGAAACTCTTTGTCGGTTTTGGGAACAACAGACTCGAACAGTCAAGACACATGGAGGTCTTGCACTGAATGACTATGTTAAATGTAGCTCTTAAATTGTGAACATGAGCATTTCCATTAGACTGCAAATGACTTTCTTAGTTTCTTTGAAAAAATAAATGTGTTATAATAATAATAATAATAATAATAATAATAATGATCTTGGTAGTGTTAATGACGATAATAATAATAATAATCTTCATTTAATTGCAAGCTGACACAACGCAGAATGATTACAAACCTATTTTGTATACTATTCGTATTCATATTCGGCCGTATAGTTGATCCAATTATTCATATTCGGCCAAATAGCGATTATCACCTAAATTCGGTACAGCCCTAATTGTTATTATAGCATCTATTATACTAGATCTGCTAGAATAGAACACTCAACTGCGATAATAGACCAGCTGGTCAACGAGTGTAACGTCAATCGTGCTGGTGAACAGCTCACAGTCCGGACTTCTCGTAAAGCAGTACAAGAGATTTGCCACCTGAAGTCAAGAAGCAACGTACAAAAAAACTGAATACACAAAATTCGCCACTAAAATCTAACACAAATAATGCAGCCAAACATATACGCAAATACACTCCTACAGGCAGTGATTAAAGTGGTTTGAATCATGATGTCCACATCAGCCTATTTGTAACTCTGTAACTCAACTAGTTAGTCAACATCTGAAAAGATATATAGACAAGTTCTCAAAAATAGTTGCTCTTCTGTCAGGTCTATAGAAAATTAACTCTTAGGTTTTCTATGATATTGCCATAGAAATAATGCTTAACTGAACAATGGAACTATCTGCCAGATCTATAATTAAATCCTCTATAGTGCTCGGAACAATGGCTTAGTTCAAAACGATTGTTCAAACAGAGATAGCTACTTAGATCAAATCATTCAACTGCCAAAAACACTGAAACTGATGTCTTCCTAACTGTTATGATGTTGGCTTGTGTGTTGTTGACATCATCAGGTTTTGCGCCAAGCAGAAGACTGTGCACAGTGCGAGCAACTGTAGTGGCAATCTTCTGAATGCGTTGCACAGTTGGTGTTATGTCGTTGTACGTTTCAGGTCCTGTCAAGTTTGAATTGTCGAATAAGCTGTTGTAGTATCTGCAAATGACATTAACGAACTTCAGACAGAGATGCCAATGTTATAAAAAGATCAGATTTTCATCAAGTGTCCTACTACACACAAACATACATACCTATTACCTACACACATACACACGCACACAAACGCATGCACGCATGCACACACACAGACACACTGTTTTCTGCTAACCGCCTGTACTGTTCTCCTCTCAAAGAGTTAACCTGTTTTTGCCCAACTGTTTATTTCTGTTCCATTCTCTTCTTTCTTATACTCTTTGGTAATAGAATAGCCATGTCACCTTAATCTTTCATTTATTTTAAGAAATTCCATAAATTTTTGACGTTATTCGCATGTTCCAACATTGGAACGCTGGTACCAGTAACCAAATAATAATGTTGAAGTCGCTATTACGTACAGCGGTGTACAGATAGAATTTAAGTCCATATTCAGTAGATTTGTGCCTTAGTTCAAACAATCAACAGCAAAATATCTAAAAAATACCAATCTTCCATTGTAATTGTAATCTGAAGCTTCCTCGTTTGATTGGTATATTTATCTATGAAAGCAGGAAATGACCTGTTGGAGAATTCTTTCTCATGACTTGTCAAGACAATGCCAGCCACCGAAGTCTTCCGTGACTTGAGGAACTGATGAACTGAGGCTGGAGGTAGAGGACGTCCCTCGGTCGTTCTCTTTATGCTCAGTCCAACATCCGATCCTATGCTTGTTACTAGAGACACGAGACTGTCTACCTGGATAAACACATATTCCTGATAACGGTCACTCTTCGGATTTACAGTGCGATAAATTAACGTAACAGGCAAATTTTCACATACTGTAACTTCAAGACTTCACAAATTATGTCAAAATTGAAGATGAGAGTCTTGTAATTTTAATAGCTCCGTAGGTTAAAACATGTTCCGGCAATTGCCAAGGGTTAACAACCCTAAAGCCACTAAACATGTAATAATATAATAATACTAACAATGACGACTTCTATGGCGCTGTAACACAGTGTTACAAGGGTGCCTCACATACTATACTAAACAGCAGGATAGGCCTCTTACAAAATAAATAAATAAGTCTTAAGTCCAGATTTGAAGGAGTCAAGTCAGCCACTCGCACAGCGAGAGAAAGATTGTTCCAGCATCACCAAAGCGGGATCACTAATTCACATTCAATTCAGTTGCAAAACAACTGACTGTATAACTGAACAAACGTCATGTGACACTGCTATTAATACTCATTAAAGCACAACAGAAAACTAAGAATAACGATACACTTTATCATGCAGTGAGTGTAAGTAGTAAGTACGCAACTAGTCTGAATTCAAACACCGAACGGCGAAACTCTTATTTTTCCTCACCCTGTTTCGAATATCCTGGCTTTTGCTGATGCTAACTGGGTCAGTGTGAATCCAAATATCATCCGTATCGTTGTTCAGCCCGACCTGACCCACTTCTATGAAGGTACCGATGCTCTCTGGAGTCAGTGGAAGGAACTCTCCCTGCTCTATGTCGTACACCATGCGACTTGAACCAATATAGTCATATGCCTCCTGTAAATCAATGAAATAAATTATCAAATGTCAATATAGTCATATGCCTCCTGTAAATCAAACAAATAAATTATCAAATGTCTTTCCGTTTCTCTTTGTTTGATAAAATCACCGTGCAAATACCTCTGTCAATGCAAATGCATTGCCTAATTCCTCAAAGTCTGCAAATTGTCAGATGCATAGTCGCTGACCAACCTACGCGGTTTGTTAAAATTGTCAGTTATTTAAACCAGAAACATCATACATTCCAAAGTGACTTTCTCTGATTCTTTTATCTATTCTAGGTCAAAAATAATTTCATAGTCAGTGGTTTGCCTGGGCAGTGGGAATGCTACCAAAAGTTTTATTGGAACTCATGTGTTTCCAGGGTTCCAGCATGGTGAGCAGTCGAAACGCAAGCAAAATTTTTTGAGAGCAGTGAGAATGCCATCCCACCCACTTTAATAATTAAACCATGTTCATAGCTGTATCTCAGCAGTCAGTAGCTGCTTATAGCGTAGATCAGAGGAAATTACTGGTACTCAGAGTCAATTATACTTGAAATTTTCAAAGAATCTTTGTTTCTTACCCCAGAAAACAGCGCAAACATCAGTGGTCTAGTTGGGGAAACACCCAAGGCACTGCGAAGACGAAGTTTGCCAAGTGCTTCAGCGACAGCATGCAACGTCACAAACCCAAGAACCGCACTTTCGTAGCCTGGGGATCTGTCCTCAAACAACGAAAATGAAGAAACCTACAAGAAAAAACAGCAAAACACAGTTAACACACCATCTAAACTGAGTGAGAGAGAGAGAGAGAGAGAGAGACAGACAGACAGACAGACAGAGAGAGACATTGTATGTATGTATGTATGTGCAGTGCTAAAAGTGTAAAAAAACGAAGTGCCAGGATGCCCCTTACATTTTCAGGTGTGCTGGCCAAATAAGTGGCAGGACGGCATAGAGATTTGAAATCAAGTGCCAGGACGCCGTCCATGACCGTCTTGCCACACTTTAAGCTTTGTGTATGTGCACTTGTTATAGCGCCCTTTCAAGATATCTACTCAGAAGTGCTTCTGACTACAGCGCGGATACTGAATCGGAGTTTCATCCCGAAACGCTGAGTAATTGCGGGTGAAGAACTTGCCCAAAGCCCCAACCCGGCGGCTTGAGGTGGATTCGAACCTGCAACCCTCCGGCTGCAAGGCGGTGAACATACTCACTACACCACCGCACCCCACAATCATCTGCATTGTATTGTATTGTTTTGGTGGACACCTGTTGGTTGGGCATGTATGCAAGAATCTGAGACATTTTACCCGGAAGAACGAGAATTTTAAACTGGATGTGAACAGGTATTTTCTAACAACACACATTCACTGATACAAAGCAGATTCAAAATACATATACATAAACATCACTAGGTCTGTCTTATTTATTTTACTGTGCTACATGTACAAAGAGCAGCTAAAAGTCTCAACATGGCCTACTCACCCTGGCAGCAATGATGATGACCGATCCCGCCTTCAAAAGCTCAGTCTTGCTCACATGATTCAAATATGCAAAGAAGTTGTAACTGTGCATAATATGACAGTATCTCCCTACACAGTCAAAACACAAATTTATTAAATTAACTATAAATAACATAACTGAAGTTAAATAATTAAATTATGATTAGTCACCCTGCTCAGTTTTCCATGAATTGATTGGGTGACATCCTTCACCACCACCACTGCCCATCTGATTGGGTAGCACATCACCTAAGGTCCCCAACTCCCCATGCACCGACAGCAAATTGGATATCAAAATCCCTTAATTAAGACCATTGGTACGTGAACCTGTCTAAATAGAGGCCAGCCTGTATAAAACAGGTCTTGTTTGTTTGTATGTGCACTTGTTATAGCGCCCCTTCAAGCTCTCTCGCTACTCAGAGGCGCTCCCGAATGCAGAGCGGACGCTGCATCGGAGTTTCACACCGAAGCGCTGAGCAATTCTGAGTAAAGGACTTGCCAAAGAGGTCCTTACGCGGCGAGGTGGATTCGAACCTCGAACCTTTCGGCTCCAAGGCAACGACGCCACCACTACACCACCGCGTCCCATAAGTCACATAGAAACAGTCACAAGAAACCATAACAACCGTGAAACCTGAATTTTCACACTTACTTGGAAAGAGTGAGTAGAGAGACAGTTCGTTGCGCCTCATGCAGGTGCGCGTGTCCTTGGCACCGTCCATCGCATCTTTGATCTCCATGGCGCACTTCGGAACATCAGCGTTATCGCGACGGCCATTATACTTCTCAAAGCACTGCAACAAATAATAATAATAATAATAATTAAAGCAATTTATATGGCGCCGATAATTACAACAATTTATATGGTGCCGATAATTACAACAATTTATATGGTGCCGATAATTACAACAATTTAGATGGCGCCGATAATTACAACAATTTATATGGCGACGATAATTACAACAATTTATATGGTGCCGATAATTACAACTCAGTTGCAAAACAACTCACTGTATAACTGCAGTAAGATAAAATAAACAGATGATCTAGCACAGTGGTGGCCAACCTTTTGTACTCAGTGTGCCACAAACTATCGCCCGTACCGTCCGCGTGCCACTATACATATACCTGACGAGAGGAATTGTAACCTGTTACAATTTAAAACTTGCATATATTAAAATAACTATATATATATATATAAATTCCATGGTCCTCCGTGCCTATATATAATACATATATATATATATGAAAATTTTGTATTTGGTCTCATCACAGCGTGTGTCCATGGCTGCAATGTTAGACATTATCATTGCTTAGATTTTGAACCTTACAAATCTTGAAAAAGACTTTACTCGCCATCAGAATGAGTTTTCTTTCATGCTGATGTCAGACTTAACTCGTATAAGTTTGACTATCATTATCAATTCATCACTTGTTTTGTCAAAAAATGACTGTTCTGTCTAAAAGATTCTTTCTCTAAAATTAGTTTGATAGCTTACCTAGGCCGGTGGTATTCATTAGAGTTTCCCTGTAACTCACTGAAGTGAAGTTCAATGTTAATTATTTACATGCACCACAACTGTAGCATTGCTAAAGACATAACCAACAGGAATCTCTTCCTTTGTTTGATCCTGAAAACCTACAGTGGGCTTAAACTCAATTTCTTATCTCTGAATGGATGCTGTGGAGTATGGACTTTGACCACCAGGACCGAGATGCACAAGAGGGTATAACTCATACTCTTTGCGTAAATGTGGCCTATGCGTGAGTAGTGGGTAATTTCCGTATGCATGGCTTCTGATTAGCGAATTACGATAGGTATAACGTTATGCGAACTCGGAGGCAGGTATAAGCCCGCTACTCCGAAGGTCAACAATAGACAGCCGACTTTGCTGGACCGCGTGAACAATAGACGGCCGTTGAGATTTCCCTGTGGACCATCTATAGGTCTTAATCTGTTCACCCCACGCTGGCAACGACCGCATATAAATATCTTTCACGCATGCGCGCTCAGCTCTAACCTATTGAATTGGGGGGAGAGCAAGCGTCATGCATCGTCGGGTGCAAGGAATGTGTAGATTAGTTATTCTCTTCCAATTCTATCTTTGTGCATACCACTACATTCCAACGACTACGCCTGACCTAGTTACGTTTGGAGGAAGGTCTACGTCTTAGGTAGCCTATACCTTCCGTTGTGCATCTCGGTCCAGCCGACTGACAGTGATGAGCCTGCCCCCCCCCCCACCACTTCGAGCGCCTGTGCTGCGTCCGTCAGCAGTTAATTAACCTTTCCCTGGTCAGGGGTCACTGCAGCTACGGAGTTACAGAGTAGTGTGGTTCACAGATACATGGTAAAAAATAAAGTTCAAGCAAAAAGCCAGGGCAACCCCCCAGGTTGTTAGACCTATCAATAGTATTATTGAGACAAAATTTCAGCTTCCTAATCCAACTGGAAGGCGGTGCTCAACGACTGTGTTACTTTGCGTGGGCTAATGAATGGACGTTAATTGTAGAAATAAATGTGTCAACCATATATTCCCATATAATTGTGTTTTATTTCAAGATAACTGAAACATTACTGCAACAAGACATTATTTGTGATACTTAAACAATTGGTCAGCTTAAAATATAAAATTTCATTATGTTTTAAATATAGAAAATGTCAAAAAATGGGGGAAAACACCGTTAAATTCTCGGATATCTATTGTTCTCGCTTTATGACATCAACATACGTTACCGTCTTATAAGCTTACTGTAGAATGGTTTGCAAGCACGGTGTCAACAGCCGATTTCTTGGTTGATTGAATGGGGACAACCTTCCTGTTTGTCTAGACCACTTAAAGAAATACTGCTTTTTTCTTCATCAGTGATAAGTCAGCTTAATTCCTTGAACAAATTCCCACTTCTCTCAGAATTGTTGACTTCAGTCTCCGCCTTGCTCATAATCCTCATTCTCAATCTATTGCTCATGGTGGTAGTGTAAAAAGGAATCACCAAGCTTCAGTCGTGGCAGTAGTGGCAGTGTTCACCGGGTTGAAAACTCGCCCAGGCGATCCCCTCCTTTGGTATCATAGCACCCGCAACTTCCTTTCACCAGGATTTACAGTCATTCCATAAAAATCTTCACCGTCTCTGTAGCAGGAAGTACTGATGGCAACATAGCAGTGTCAGACATTCAGCCTCATCTGAAAGGTACTTAGTACTGGTGATTTTCTAGGACGTTCATGACAGCAACGCTGAACTCCTACGGATAATAGTCAACTGAATTATATTTCCCTAGATCAATCCAAATTCAAATATCTTGTCCTGGAGTCTCATCAGTAAGAGGAGGCCCTTGTCCATGTCTTTGAGTGAAGAAGGGAACCAAATCTGAGTTTCTTCCTTCTTTCTTAGATTTAATGCGTCACTCCGATTGCTAAATCGGTATATTTTGATAGCGTACCTGGCCATTCAACATGCATGGTAAATTGGGCTCTCCAGTTCTTATTAAGAGCTGACTTCCAATCACAACCATTGACACCTCAATGATTTCTTGGTAGTTATCTCTGAAGCTGACTTTATTTTCAGCAGACTACTTGAGAAAACCGAATGCTCTATCATGGGAAGCTTCAGTTACGGATATGACTTCTAGTACTTAGTTGTCACGTGTCATACCATCCCACACAGCTTTAAATCTCTAAAAGATAGGATTATAATTATTTTGAACTAGATGGACCAAAACACCAGGTGAAGATTTCTTAGCTAAAATCAGTCCCATCACAATGACAACAGCCGGTCAGCCACAGGAATTTTTTACCTATCCTGTCTTCCTGAAAAACGAGCACTCCGTTAAAACGCCAGATGTTGACATGTGCTGTATCACAGATCAAGGTTTGGGCATTATCAGTGAGTCTCAATAACTTCAGAAGACAATGAATGACTTTGGATTTAAATTGTATCCTGTCAGAGAAGAAAATATGGGCACACCAAAGAGTTTATCCACACAATCACCCGAAACTAGCACTGACAGTCGAGCAACACTTCCAGTGCACTGCAAGTGGATAAATAATCTGGTAGAAATTCAGAAATGATGTTAACCTACAGCTTAATTAAGCATGCTTCATTGCTCCACCCTGGCTTCTTAAGCACTCCGTGTGAATGGCATTCCGTGAAAGTGGCCAGACAAAAGGATTGCACACAAGCGCTGCAGTACATGTAATTGTGACCATCAATCTCAATTCTTCATGATGAGAACATCAGAAGCCTCATTTCCACAAAATACACTCGTCACTTGATGGCCAAAAAGCTGTTTAAGTATGAAAGCACAACAGAAACTATTTCAAGCTCATCTGCACGACAAAGGTGGAGGGTTTTGTTCAAGCTATAAGGCGTCAATATTTCTAGCTAATACGCCTACATGGTAATATTTCGATGTCGTTGAGCACCGCCTTCTAGTTGAGATAGGAAGTTGAAATTTGGTCTCAATAGTACTATTGACAGGTCTAACAAACGCAGAGAGTGCCCTGGTATCTAGCTTGAAATTTATTTTTTGAACCACACTATTACAGAGGCGCCTGAGATTCACCTAAGTCTGCCCTAAGAGATAACATTGTAAACTAGCAGATCTAGCATAAATATTTTTCAAACATTCCATGGCCCTCCGTGCCACTCATCATAGGCCGGCGTGCCACAAGTGGCACGCGTGCCGCAGGTTGGCCACCACTGATCTAGCAAGTTTCCCAGGCCAGGGATAAAATTTAACAGCACCGAGGCTTGTACATCACCCATCTCGACTACTACTCATTTTACAGTCGCCCCAGGGTTAGGACGGGCTAGCAGACTTGATCAATATAATTGCAGATAATTATTAAGCAGACATGCAGAATGCAGGTCTGCTAACTCTAACCAATAGACTGTAAAGCATGAGCTGCATGACCCTGCTGAGATATCTAAAATTACACAGTTCAATCATTCATTCAAATATTCAGTTGTGATAGGTCCATTATTTATGTCTCTTGATCCAAATGTCCATCAATTTCAATGCAAGATATATTTCAACTCACATTCTCAATGATGAATTTCTCGTCGGTGGAATTAGAAAGGAGAACAATCGGGAAAGGAATTTCCATGAACATCATCCCATTTCCATACGGATTCCACACTGTCTTCTTGCAGCCAGAGTATTGGTCATCATTTCCGTAGAGACCTTGGAAAAAAAACAACGACAAAAAAGACGAGATAGACTGTGATGAAAGAACAATGCAAAAAAAAATTAAACTAATAATGTAAGCAAGTCAATTGGAATAAAAAATTGGTTATTAGATTTCACTGCAACAATAATCAATGTCATTAATGGTGTTATTCACTATATGCATCTCATGTTAGAACTATGCTGAACCATGTGATCACAAATCTTTGATAATGCCCTCTTTCCAAAGTTCGAAAGTGAACACAACTATATGCCATAACATCATCGGTGCTGACTGCTGAGCAATTGTGAGCAAAGGACTTGCTCAAGGTTCATACGCAGTAATTAACTGACTCAGTGGAGGCTTGAACCTGCACTCTCCCTGTTAGAGGCCATGCACTCTAGCCCATCAGTCACTGTACCTATGACACCCACTTTGTGAACACATAACACCAACTTTGTGAACGCATAACACCCACTTTGTGAACGCATTTATAACCCACTTTGTGAATGTATAATACCCACTGCATGAACATATAACACCCACTTTGTAAACATATAACACCCACTATGTGAACGCATAACACCCACTTTGTGAATCATAAAAACATACCATAGCGGTCGTTTGGGCAATGCACATCGGGAGAAAAGCTGTCGGGTCTGTCTCTTTCATTTTCTATCAAGAGCACAATGCCTGCAAGCTTAGAACTTCGTAACAAAATGGCAGAAACGTTGCTGAAAACATTCAAAAACATGTGAACATATCAATGTGCGTGGCATCATACATTTCATATTGTCATCACATAACACGTGGGGGCATACATACTGAATTTGATCATAGTTACATAACCATCAAACATGATCTACACCAGATATTCATTATAACAATGTATTTTTTGCTCCTTGGAGAATATCCAATGAAGTACATGTCTTTAAAGTAGAAGAAGTCAACACAAAATTAGAAGAAAAGCAATCCCTTAAGCTATATAAATTGTCTTATTATTCTTATTTATTATTATTATAGCCTTGAGGTAGCCATGGATATGAAGTGTGTGCGGGTCTTCATCATCTTATGCATGCAAGCAGAGACTAAAGTGATTTGGTAGAGCTGTGAGAAATGCCGAAGAATATCAGAAACTCAAGCGGCATTAAAAGTATACAATGCCTAAGGACAGAACAAGAATAACAACCCCAATAAAATAACTAACTACAAGAAACACATGGCACATTTGGGGGGCTATCACATTCAAGCCCCCCTCCCCCAGTGGTTAAAGTAGTTTGGGTGAGCAGTGGGAATGCCGAATGTGAGCAGGGGGGGAAACGCTGAATAGAGTTTTATTGGAACACACGTGTTTCCAGCGTTCCATGCATGGTGAGCAGTGGGAACACAAGCAAAGAATTTCAATCTCAGTGTGAATGCCATTCCCACGTGTTCCACACACTTTAAACCCTGAAGCCCCAGCCCCCAACAACTTCCAATTCGTTTTAACTAATTACAAAATGCAAGTTACCCTAAAAAATTTCCTCGCTGCACCCCTGAAGAAACCACATGTAGACCTTACTTACTTCTGGAACATTTTAGCTGCCATAACGACAACATAGCTCTGCTTTGGACTGCGAAACATCAGCCATTCGATGTCTTCCTGATGCTTAGCATAAAAGACGAGGCCGACGTTGCCTTCACGTTTTGCTGAAACAACAGAAACGAAACGCAATTAGAGACAATCTTGAACGCTGTAGTGAAATAAAGCATGCAGTGTATTTAATACTGGTATGCAAAAGTGTTCCAGGAAAGAATATTCAGCAATCTGAAGATAATATAGTCAATTTTTTCATTGTTTTATACATTATTTAGTTACTTTAATCTAATTTCAATGTTTTTTTAAATTAAACTGAGTATTATTATTATTGTTATTTTTCAACATTTATTATTTTCCTCAGGCTAAAAACAGCCTGACAAAATATCATATAATTATATGGTAAAATCTAGTATTTAGTCTCCAGGTCTGACTGAGGGCAGGAGGATCTATGCTGGCTTAAAATGCACACCATGCACGTACACCACCAGTACTACGGGTATACTCTGAGCACCTAGAAAACATGGAGCATTTGTAAGCCACTTGGATAACACTTGAAATAAGTGAAAAAGTGGAACACATCCAAAACTCCTATTTCTTACAACGTGCCCAAAACTAAGACATACATGTGCAGAGAAAACTTACAGCTGCATCCAAATTGGTGAGTGGCATTCAGTCGTCGAAAGCACATTGCGTAGTTATCACTTGACAGTTCATAGTAGACAATTTCCTGAAGATTTGTGCCGCTCTCTTCATAAATCGTTGGAAACAAAAACATATGAGTAAACTGTTAGTTTTCAAACTCTTTTAGGATATACATTATATAAATATACACTCAACTTTTTCAATGCTGACTGTGATAGTCTTATATTTATGACTTTAGAGGCAAATTAACTTATTAAGAATATAAAATATAAACAAACTTCAGTTGAATAAACACAAAAAGTTGTATCCCAAACAAAACTTTATGTACAACGGGTTAATATATATATATATATTTTATATATATATATATTTATTATAAGGTTCGTACTGTGCACATTCTAAGGTAAATGTGTAGTATAGCGTTGTAAATATTATGCTTGTAACATGTTTAGCGACACCGCCATATGATGGCCCATATCAAAGATGATTAGCGTCGCCCTCCTCCCAGTATGAGAATTGTGGAAAAATAACTGGGGTTGAACCCCCCCCCCCCCAACCCCCAGGCAATTCTCACCCTGCCTCCTCCTTTATCCAGGCTTGGGACTGCCACGCAAAGGCACGTGATAGTATACTAGAGAAGACAATTTTTTGATCCAATTTAAGACGAATTTTAAGACTACTATAATTATTATCTATAAGGCAACGTGATCGACGAAACTGATGTTTTGATAATTATACATGTATGAAATCATGCCTCGGTTGTGGACTCCATGGGTAGTAGTTACATGTAGGCCTAGGTGTTGTAGAAGTCCAACCCCTATAAGTAGGCTAAACGTTCGTATAATTATTTCCTGAAAATTAAAACAATAATATTCTACACTTACTTTCGAACGCCATTGCTAAATGTGAAATCCTGATACAAAATGAAAACAAGAAAAGTATTAATAAAACTTGACGAATCATTTTTGCTTCGTCTGGTGCGTTTCATACCGGAAACAACATGCGTGGACCATCGACCATCGGTATAATAGCGGACCCACTGAAATGTAGTATATACTACTGGAACGCTGATAGCCTATGAAAGTTCAGATTATCGCTCACTTAGGGAAATACAATGTTTCATTAGAGCAAATCCCAGAATTCTCTGAGGCAAATCCCAGAATTCTCTGGAAAAACTCCCAGAATAATTATTTCTAGCGGCAAACCATAGTAAAAGATAGGCGTCACAACACTTCGCTTTAAAACACAAATTTCTCAGCAATGATACACAATTGTTCAAAACCAGCTTAGGGTTTTTGAGTTGAATGACATACAAAACAATCAACTTAACTGCATTTAGCGGCCACTGACCAGATTTCTTGAAAATTACATTCAAAGTTGACGAATTTAACATGGGTTTAGATAGGAACAAGCACACGCTGCCCTAAGTGTAAGTCGCGACTGATTCGCCGTCGGCCATGGACCACTATACGAAGCGTTATCAATCCAGCTAATATAATACATATCAATGAGCGGACCAGTTAGGCCCAAATCTTTGGTTAGGCCTATCATCAAAACCAAAATAATAACCACACTATAGCCTACAGCAGCGCTGTATAAATGTCTGAATGAATGAACACTTATTATAATTATAATACACCTACAATGAATGGCAAGCTGAGGCAATTGAAGCTATAGGCCTAACAAGGTCGTTGGCAAGATCAGCGCGCTCCAATGTGCGAAAACACACAGAAACTGTCGCTTTCCTATAGTTTCCTTATGTGATCGAAGAGCAGAATTAAGGTCCTAATCAGTTACACCAGTCCTATAGGCAGGGGTTATTTTAAGGAAATTTCTCAACTGCACATAATTATCAGAATAGCATCCTACATCGGGTAGATTGGTCAATATTGAGACTAAGGCCTAATTATTATTATTATTATTCCTAATATCATTATTATTATTATTATTATTATTATTATTATTATTATTATTATTATTATTATTATTATTTTTATTATTATTATTATTATTATTATTATTATTATTATTATTATTATTATTATTCATTGTTCTAAATGATGATAAAAGTTATTAGCTCTCCTCTGGGTCTGACTCGGCTAAAGTGCCTCTAAAGGCCACCGAGTTGAAGCGCTGGACAGTAATAGAGAGGCGTTGCAGCAAAAAACAGGTCTCTCTCATATCACCAGACGACAATGTTAGGATGCGGCCTAAATCAGACAAAAAGTCGAGGCCAATACTGCAAATGGGACCTAAAGTCTCAAAGGCTAAAGGAATGAAAAAGTGAGTGTTTACAAGAGAGACGTATTTAGTGTTTTTCCTTTCCGTAGCAATCTCGGCTGCCGCGCCCGCCGTCGAAGCCGTGGCCTGGATATATGATGGTGCAAGTGTGTCAACCACTGTCGCATCCCACACAAGATGACGACCCGCACGTATTATTATTATTATTATTATTATTATTATTATTATTATTTTTTTTTTTGCCCCGAGGTATTTAGGATCCCTCAGGGACTTATTACTAACTACGTGTTTAAAAACCAGTCCAGAATGGCCCTAATCGTCGATTTCTTGGCTAGCGAAAGTGCCCCTAAACGCTACTGCGTTAAACCGTTGTATTGTAAGTGAAAGACGTTGGAATAAAAAAGTTATTATTATTATTATTATTATTATTATTATTATTACTATTATTATTATTATTATTATTATTTAATAATTATTATTATTATTATTATTATTATTATTATTATTATTATTATTATTATTATTATTTATTATTATTATTATTATTATTATTATTATTATTATTATTATTATTATTATTATTATTATTATTATTATTATTATCATCATGATAATGTAACTGTATAAGTTTCTAAACCTACTTCTCCAAAGAGCAGTGTTTAATCTAGTCCCCCTCTGCTGGGGGGGAAATGAGGTTTCTGGGGGGAGACAATCGAGTGTCTGAAGGACTCTCGTGAGGCGCGTAGCGCCGAGACGGGTAGGGGAGGGGTATGGGGAGGGGATGTGCCCCTCCCCATTAGAAATTTTTTGAATTTCCACATTGCAATGGTAGCATTTTAAGGTGTCATATTAACAAAATACCTCTACTTTTTCAGAGCCTCATCAGAAACTTTTTGAATTTCCACATTGCAATGGTAGCATTTTAAGGTGTCAGTTTAATAAAATACCTGTAATGTTTCAGAGCCTCATCAGAACGTTTTGAATTTCCACATTGGAATGGTAGCATTTTAACGTGTCATCTTAACAAAATACCTCTACTTTTTCAGAGCCTCATCAGAAACTTTTTGAATTTCCACGTTGCAATGGCAGCATTTTAAGGTGTCATCTTAACAAAATACCTATACTTTTCAGTGCTTTTAAGACTTCAATAAATATAAGCAACACTTAAAAAAATTTTTTTGGGGGGGGTGCTATTTCCACACTATAATAGTACCCTTTTATGGTGCCATTTTAGCAAAATAACTCCATTAGACTATTCAGTACTGATAAAAAGTGTTTTAGGATTAAATATATACTAGATGGGATACCCGGCGTTGCCCGGGGAATTTAGGGTTTCGCCTCACTTCCACGCCACCCCGCTCCCGCCGTGCTCACCGCTCCTTCTGCTCACCGCTCCTCCGTCCTCACCCCCTTCCGCACCCACACACCGCCCCGCCTCACTCCCACCCTGCTCACCGCTCCCACCCCAGCCCTCGTCCCACACTTCCGCGTCCATACACCGCTCACCGCTTCTACTCCGCATCACCCCGCATCACCCACGGCCCCCTCCAACCGCTACGCCCTCCCCGCACTCTAACCCGGCCCCACCAAGACTCCAACCCACTGATGTAACAGGTGTTGTCCGGAACATTTTGTTTAGCCCTTGCACACTTTTTGCTAACCCCCTCCCACAACGAAACCCGACTCGCCCCTGCGGGGCGGGTGTGCATGCTGACTGTGGGCGTGACGTTCCTGGTCGCATGTTCCTGTAGCTGCAAGGGGTGTATCCTAAAGCTCCGAAACTGCGCGAATATCGCCCCCGCGCAGGCCTCCGTGGTTAGCTAAATTCGTTCACCAGCCCCTTCATTGGGTCGTTCTGGTGATCAATAGCTGTGAAACTGTATGGACAAACGCACACATATACACCCACCCACATTAACATGCTCCTTTCTCTAGTCTATGCTTTATGCACTGAGAGCGCCTCGCCTATTAATAACTGGATTAATACTGTGAACGTCAATAATGACGTCATGCAGCCGTTTGCTAAATAAATTATATAATGGCGTCGCAAGCTTAAATCGCTTCTTAAAATATCTGTATAGGCGCTAACTACCACATCGAAATTTAAAATGTCTATAACTTTGGTTTTAAAGTGAATTGAGAGCTGCCAATAGTCACGATGAATTCTAGATTCGCATACAAAGATGTAAAAAATAATTTCGCGAATTAGATATATTTAGATCAAAAGCCTTTGACCGGGGGAACTTTGCGCACAACGGGACATCGCCACAGAATTCAGAATTCGACTTCGCCTTATAGTATAGATTATTATAATTACAATAAAAAAATCTTTATTTATCGAGTTCAGCAGCTCAGTTCTCCAGTTGCTGAGTTATTCTAATGAATAAATGCAGACATGAATATAATAGTAGCCTATATAAGCTGACTTTTCAGCACTATATCAGTTTAACCCTATTTCCCAAGATGGTCCTGAATTGCTGACCAGGACGTACATTCTGAAATCATAATTTAATGGTACACAAACCAACCAAGAACTAATAAACTACCGGTACCCAATTCAGGTAGCCATGTGTAGTAATGATGTTGTTTTTAGGTTTTACTATATGTGTTCAAATAATAGGACCAAACATTTTGACATTTTACAGTTTAAAATTTGAAGGATATACCACTAGTGAAAAGCCATTCAGTTGTAGGCCTACAAAAGTAGTATTTGTACAAATATTATATTAGCAGTAAGTTATTCTCATTTTAGCAGGATTGTGTCATATATTATGATAGTAAAAAATAGCATTATAACCATTAACCATATAATAATTAATAGTATTACAGTATATTATAACATTTAACGTAATACGATGATGCAGGCTAAACAGCAACTAAGCTAAGCGTTATTTGGCTTGCATCAGACAGCTTGTTTGAATATGCCATGTCTTTATCTCTAGACTTGTTTTCTTGTATTTTATGCCAACAGAGTTGTCAATAGAAATTTAAAGTTAGATTCATGGCAAAAATGTCTTATAATCTTGTTTGTTACAATTAGTTTAATTAAAATATATTAGCTACTTACATTGTTTATGCGATTGTGTGTAAAAAAGTAACTGCACAAAACCTGATTTTCAACTGCACAAATTCGTTTTCCAACTACACACTTTGTGTCCAGCTGCACGTTAAAATAACCCCTGCCTATAGGCCTAATTAGGTTAATGGCTGTAAATCCCGAAGCGGAACAGATTAGGCTATAGGCCTAGTCCTAGCTAGCCTCCTAAACCTAGGCCCATAAATAATTAGGCATAGGCTAGCCTATAGCTATTGAGCGATGTGCAAACCCTGATTTTTAGTGATGAGGTGACGGAATGGCGGAAA
This sequence comes from Lumbricus rubellus, assembly GCA_945859605.1. Classification (NCBI taxonomy): domain Eukaryota; kingdom Metazoa; phylum Annelida; class Clitellata; order Crassiclitellata; family Lumbricidae; genus Lumbricus; species Lumbricus rubellus. The sequence continues at coordinate 24,270,896 of OX243823.1, read as the reverse complement.
AGTTTAGGGCGGAAGAGGAGTTGGCCTAAAGCAGTGGTTTGGATGAGTAGTGGGAATGCGGAATGTGTGAGCAGTGGGGACGCTGAAGAGAGTTTTATTGTAGGCCTAACGCCCTTGTTTCCAGCCTGGTGAGCAGTGGGAACGCAAGCCTGGAATTAGCAGAGCAGTGGGAACGCCGTTCCCACCCACTTTGAACCCTGGCCTAAGGCCAAATGCATAAAGTAAAACCGCGCAGAACTCATACGGTAAGGCCACATAATAGTATATTACCACATATAATATATTCTGTAATATACTATATGTTGTAAGGCCTAAGATGTTCACTCGATCACTCTTGCTATTGTCTGCAAGTGCAATCTAACTAGCGTTGTTCTATACGTCACGCTACATGTATCTTATCAGTAGACCTTTCCAGCCAATCGCAGCGCAGGATATATAGAACGCATGAGGTCAACTTGATCTGACCCAACCTAGATAACCGGCGGAGGAGTGAAAATGACGGTGTTGTGCTGATCAGTGATCGGTAGCGATTGATTTTTCAACAGTTCTAAATCGCTGATAACTGCCTGGTTTCGGTGCATAGGCCACATGAATCAGCCGGTAATCAAATTTGTGTCCATTTATTGACGTAGAGCGTTCTAGAATAAGCGTTTCGGTAAGCTTTTTGCATTGTTTTTATGGAAATCACGCAACTCTGTTGTGTGTTGATGTAGCTTGGTCCATATATTAACCGTGATAAGATAACTTATAAAATTGTATCGTGGGCTACATAAGTCATGATTGCTTAAGTGGAGTTTAGAAATCTCGGGAGTAGGCATGGCAATCCTTATGACGGAGGTGACCTGTAATCTAGCAGCTTCTATAGCGCCTGGTAATAATGCTTAAGGCTAGGCTTCAGGTTATGGTCTGCACTAATCTAAATAGGCCTATGTAATAACGTACGAGATTTTCACCCCGGCTTCTGTTTCTCTGTACTGCGACCATACAACAAAGAGCATTCTCCTTGGTGGGTCCAGCTATCTGGAATAGCATCCCTGTTTATGGCTTTTCTTTTTGACTAGGCCTGTGTTGGGAGTGCCACTAAATAGGTATCTTGAAGGGGCGCTATATAAATTTATGTGATTGATTAAATTAATGTAATTGATTGGTTTGTTGAAGTACTACATGTCTGCTTACAGGAATGTTCTTTTTTATATTGATTACTGTAGTTGAATAAACACTATATAAACAGTTATGTTATGCATTTTGCTACAGGTCAGTTGGTAAGGCAAGTAAAGAAATGGATGTCTTGCTGAACCTAAGTGATGAGTACTTCTTCACACCGTACGTTTACCCGAAGCTGTGGCCGGAGGATAATGTCTGGCGCCAGTTGCTGAGCTTGAACATCCTGGTGGACGTTGGCGGCGCTCTATTGTATCTGATAACTGCAACAATCAGCTACATTTTTATTTACGACAAACGTCTGCTGGAGCATCCACTCATACTGAAGGTTTGTTTGTATGTGCACTTGTTACAGCACCCCTTCAAGCTCTCTCTACTGAGAGGTGCTCCCGAATGCAGAGCGGACACTGCATCGAAGTTTCACGCCGAAGCGATGAGCAATTGTGAGTGAAAGACTTGCCCAGGGTCCTTACGCGGCAAGGTGGATTCGAACCTCGAACCTTCCGGCTTCAAGGCAACGACGCCACCGCTACACCACCGCGCCCCACAAAGGTTGTCATCGTGCAGGATGTTGACTGACTTTTCTTGCCTCAGAGTAATGAAAAGGCGTATAAATTAGTGGGATGTCAATATTTTTTTTATACCCTTGCAGGCTTGCACCAATGGTTAAAGTGGTTTGGATGAGCAGTGGGAACGCTGAATGTGTGAGCAGTGGGAACACTGAAGAGAGTTTAATTGGAACTCACGTGTTTCCAGCATTCCATGCATGGTGAGCAGTGGGAACGCAAGCCAGGATTTTTCATAGCAGTGGGAACGCCGTTCCCACGCGTTCCCACCCACTTTAAACCCTGCATTGCACGCTTTTACTGTTGACTGCGGTTGTGGTGAAACATTCTTGTACTGATCAGTAGCTTGTGAGGATGATTCTGATTTTTATATGTGAACTTGAGCTTACTTCTTGCTAATATCCTGTTTTCCACCGACAGCAAGCATGTTGGTGTGTTGTCTTAGAGACTTAGAGTCTATTTTCTTATCTTTCCATCACAAATTGCCTGCCCGGTAGAGTAATGGTTAACACGCTGGCCAGGAGTGCGAGAGGTAGCAGGTTCGAGCCTCGTTGGGCGGATTTGATTTGTAGGCTGCTATTAGCGCCGTGTAATAGCAAAGCTGTCTGCTCAGTTGGTAGTTAAGTTTAATTAAGATTACTGCATAACTTGTAAATGTAAAGCGCAGTGCGTCTTGCAGGCGTTTCATTAAAGAAAAGATTATTATTATTATTATTACACTGGTTTATTTGTATGAATCTTCAGTCTATTTTTGTCTACAACACTTGATCTTCTCAGTTGGTGATGTATGACATTTGCATGACTTGTCTGATTTCTGTAATACAGGTTGCTTTAGTTATAAATTATAACTTGAACTTTGGTAAATCTTCATAATAATTATCATTTTTATTTCCATGTTTTTGTATATTTTTGGGTACAATTTAGAATCAGCGACGCAAAGAAATAGTGTACACATTGAAGTCTGTGCCGTTAATGGGTGGTCTGACGGCTGTAACGTTTCTTCTGGAAGTTAAAGGATATTCAAAGCTCTACGACAGTGTTGACGATTCTAAATACGGTAGGATTCTTATCACTTTTAACATATTATTTAATTATGCATAATATTCATTTATTATTGAATCGCACAGGTTGATACACTGCTGCTTGGTTCTTGGAACAGTTATATCTCTTACAGTAGGTAATAAAGAAGTAAAATACAGTTTGACATGGAGATTGCATAGATAATAATGATAGGCCTTGGATATGTTTTTAGATAAAAACATGCAGGATTTATTTTCTATTGTCTTTGACCTGCAAGAAAAAGTCATGCAGTCTCGGGCACAGCTTGTATTGGGTTTCATTGTAGGTGAGATGATTCTGTAAAGGATAAGAATCTGTTTATAATTGCTTTAGCTCCATTTCAGTTGTATGAGTTGGTTTGCTGCTATAGCAGTTTTTAAAAGTTCTAGAAAGGTACTAAAAAATGAATATCCACATGTGGCATCGTGAATTTTGGAAGCATTTGTGTTGCCTTTCTTCGTATCTGCATGATCTTCTAACTCTGTACACCTTTCACTGTCACAGTTTGAAAACTGTTCTTTATGGCCGGAGTTCGGCTGGGAGTGCCTCTGAGGAGATATATTTAGGAGGGGCAGTTTGTAAGTGTTCTCAATAAATGAATATATGAATAAGTGAATGTAAACTTGAAATTTTGTCGCTCAAGCAAGTTGTGGGAACCAGCTTATCAACAAGCACTGATGTTAAAAAGTGCAATCAAGATAATCCTTGCATGCGTATTGCGTAATGTTTGATCTGTTTGAGTAAAGAATTTCTCTCAGTGTTTAACAGGCTCCTTGAAACCATTTTGTATCATCATGGTTGGCCTGGGAGCGCCTTTGAGTGGGCTTTTGAAGGGGCGCTATATAAATTCTTGAAACGAATGAATGAAAACCAATTTCTATTGTTTTTGATGAACAGGTTGGTTCATGATAGCGCTGTCCGTTGTCGCGTTCATCCTCTTCACCGACTGTTGCATCTACTGGATCCACCGTTGGCTGCACCACCGCATCTTCTACAGCCGTCTGCACAAGCCGCACCACCAGTGGAAGGTCCCGACGCCGTTCGCGAGCCACGCGTTCCACCCGGTCGACGGGTTCCTCCAGAGCGTGCCCTACCACCTGTACGTCTTTCTCTTTCCGATGCACAAGTTCACCTACCTCCTTCTGTACGTCGCCGTCAACATCTGGACGGTGTCGATCCACGATGGGGATTTCCGCGTTCCCGAGGTGCTGAAGCCAATCATCAATGGCTCCGCCCACCACACCGACCACCATCTTTTCTACAGCTACAACTACGGGCAGTACTTCACGCTGTGGGATCGGATAGGCGGGTCGTTCCGAAAGCCAAGCGCGTTCGAGGGAACCGGGCCGCTTGACCAGGTGGTGAAGAGGCTTGAGCTGAACGATGGTAGAGGGATTGACGTTGGAGACGTTGCGCATGACAGAAAGACAAGTTAACGTTGTGGGACGTGCTGTAGATATTCGTTTTTGCATTTGCTTTGAGATGTACGCTTGCATGAGAGTGACAACTGATATGATTTGAAATTGTCGTAAGAAATGAAAATTGCAAGTGATGGATACCGGTAATAAGGAATGTGATCCTGGGATCCCAAATCTGTATTTGTGTTAAATCTTAAGTTTTTATGTAATTCCATACTTTACAGTAAATCGATATTTAAAATTTCAGTTGCAGGTTGTGACTAAAATTTGAGTCAACTTGTTGCAAACTTTAGTTAAGCAGTGATTTTATCACTCCTCCTTTTGTTACTTTCTATTAGAGTTTTCCTTGAGCCACTAGTGGGTTTTATAACGTTTCTGTTGATCATCTATAGTTTTGATATCTTTTCTATTTCCCAGGATTGTGGTACAAGACCGAATTGTTCCCTCAGAATATAGTGGATTTTTTTATTGTTGCTTTTTGTTATAACATGCTGTTTTAGGGAGCTATGCAAGGGATGCTTTATAACAAGCTCGTGTGATCATGAGTCTATTTTGTGCAGATTAACTATGTTTGGAGCAGTGTCAACAAACCCGTTATTTAATGATTTGTTGTATGAAAGTGTGTGATAAGAAGTTTCCAGTGTAATGATACTAATATTTATTGTATTTACCAGTTTATTTAATTCCTTCTTGCCGGTTGGTTCAGCACAGCATTTTAGATATCTTGTGATTGTAAGCATAATGAAAATTTGATCAGAATTCACAAGAAACAAAACTAGTTAAGAACTTCATGTTCGACCTCTAAAATCTACATTGCTGGACAATTTGATTATATTTTTTAACACATTGCTATCTCCTTGTCACTCTTCTCAACTGTTGCTATCTTGTGATACTGAAGCCGAGGGTTCAGGATTTTTGTAGAACTTTCAGGTGATGTGCTCCTCACTTTTGCAATAGTAGATGTTTCTTGTAAGAAGTTCTATGTACAATAAAATTATGTTATTGGAAACAACCGTGACGAGATGGCTATCAATTGATTGGTTAATTAAATACTTTGCAACAATTATGATGAAAAGTCTCAATTGATTTCATACAGCTTTCCAATTTTGCTTAGTTTCTGGGTTACTTATAAGATCCTCGACTTCGGACTGAAACATTCGATGAATTCTCCTTTGCAGCTTTCAGCGTCCTCCTTTGTCTACCTATAGACCTGGCAAACTCTTATATTGCATGATGGGAAAAAATGCTTAAAATACCTTAAAACAATCAGCTTACAGTAATCAGTAATATTATTAATTGTAATCTGTCTCGTCTTTTTAGCTTTTAAAGAAAAACGCAATTGCATAGCAATAGAGGCTCGGTTTAAAAAAAAATCATACTTGACATTGCAGACAACAAAGGAGTTAGCAGAGACTGAAGGTAGGGATGTGTGCCGCTGTGGAAGAATTTGTAGGTCAAACAGGTCTACCCATTGTAAATTTTATCGTGAATGCAAAGTTCAGAAAGACAGAGTAGCTGATGGAGTAAGACTGAATAACTTGTTTATAGTTCGACACACAGCACTATGCAAGCGAAGGACCTTTGTATGCATTGCAGTCTAGTGAGCTTTAAGTCCGAGATACCCACAAAAATCGAAAAGGCACAATTAAGGTGTAAGGAGATAGGTCTGTGATTCTTAGTCTTGATTGTCCTTATTGCCTAAAGTACCTTTGTGGGGCACGGTGGTGTAGTGGTGGCGTCGTTGCCTTGGAGCCGGAAAGTTCTAGGTTCGAATCCACCTCGCAGCGTAAGGACCTTGGGCAAATCCTTCACTCACAATTGCTCAACGCTTCGGCGTGAAACTCCGATGCAGTGTCCGTCCGCTCTGCATTCGAGAGCCGCGTCTGAGTAGAGAGAGCTTGAAGGGGCGCTATAACAAGTGCACATACAAAAAAAACCTTAAGATAGCCTTGGGCCCTTGGCTTGCAGGTCCACTTTGTTTACCACTTTTCAATTTAGATAGCAGGAAAGGCCAGCAGGATGTCACAAGTTTTCCGAATGTGATGTTGCTCCTTTATACACATTTCTGCTTGTGCATTTATATAATCTATATAATATGACTAATTTTCTAGTCTAAATTGACATCTATAATTGGTCAAAAATTGGTTGGACTAACATGACCTTAGCAAATAGGCACCCCATGAGCTTGCTCCTCATTGCCGATTAAGGATATAGGCCATGTACTCCTTTGTATTATACATTTCTTTTGTTAAGCCCAAAGGCCAGTCTATGAAGTGTCCGTTAATATCAAGATGGCAAATTTAAAATAAGATGCAGTTCTGAGCAACTTAGACTATAATAAGTGTTCATGCCCGTGTCTACTAAATTGCATGGAAGCTAACCAATCCTCTTGTCACTAAAGGGTTAAAACAACTCCGAGTACGAAGGAACGAACAAGACCATCACATTTTTGAATGAGATACTTTTATTGATTTTCACTACTTGAATTAAAACCAAATGAATATAACGAGTATACCCGCAAGAATTAAGCAAGAGTATAATAAAGAAGAGAACTCAGATAATGATGAAATAGCAGTCCGTGCAATATAGCGAATGTCATTTTTCTACATACAATAATTAATCACAGCTGATGCTAATTTACCCCATTCAAGTTCAAATTTTCAGAACAGAGTCGCAAAATATTATCTGATTGCTAAATACGTTGATACATCTTAAGCAATTTTCATTAGACATAATCACGATATTCAGCTAAAAAATCTGAAAATCAAGGTTTTCGTGAGAAGTTTGAGATTCTAATGGACTTTTTGACACGTAAAATCGAGTTCCGATTAGAGTTCAGCAACTTATTGTCGACATTATGGAAAACTCTAGGGTTGAAAATGGAATGGCAGAAAGCTAAATAATGGATTCAAAAGCGTAAATTATGAACAGATGCGATTAACACAGTATAACCATCAAGTATTAAAACTAGCTAATTTAAACTTTAACACACTAATCACATCTAACTGAAATAACTGACTGAATTAGTTTTTGAAATGCCATTGGTTAGCCTATAATTATATCATAAAATATACATGTAAATGCACAGAATAATTAGTCAATTAATTAGAAAAATAATTGATGTTAGTGAACATAAAATAATCACACGATAAAGTATGAAATTGTCATTACAAAGATACGAAAGAAAGACGTGAGAATGCATAGAATAGTGTACCGGTAATTAATCAAGTCGGCCTAAACATTACAATTTTGTTAATCCTGTAATATTCACCTATAGAATTTATGTAGCACTGATAGCCTCTGTGTGTATGATTACAAATAGCTACAGCTGATTACAAACTGTTCCAGAAATGGAGAGAATGAAGAGTGGGTGTAATGTAAAGTAACGTAAAGTTCGTGGGATCGGATATCCGTTGGTTTACGAGTCGCTGTGATCGTATCCAGTTCCAGAGTTGAACGGCCATCTGGGATGGTAGCGTACCGGTTGGTGTTCGTACTTGTGCAGTGAGGCATCGTCGTAGCTCAGCATCTCGGTGGAACGGCTGGAAGTAAATTCATCGAAAAAAACGTAGTATAAACGAGATAAATATGTTGATTTTATAAACGAGATAATTATGTTGATTTTATAAACGAGATAAATATGTTGATTTTATAAACGAGATAAATATGCTGATTTTACGATGCATGACAGCAGCTCAATTACTTTGTGCTTTCCAGTTAAAATTAAATGAAAGGAGAATGTTTTGTTCTTAACCCTTAACGACAAGCTGCATTGGTTTCTTAGATTTTTTATTATGCACTTGCGTATAAAGGGTTAAATAATATATTATGACGTCTGTGTAGCTGTATGAGGCTCAAAGGAAATACCAATTTATATGCATTTAATGTAAAAAAATTACCTTAAATGCAACATCTTTGTGTCTGCTATGGCTTATTTATAAGAAAATAACACACATGTACATTATACATAAACTAAGTTTCTCTGTGTTGGCAGCATTGCAATTCTCATAGGGACTGCAATGATTCTAATGATTCAAATGGTACAGTTAACAACTGTCCATATTTTGAGGATGGTCATGCATTTCCAACTTTTTTTGGAAGTTCTGTTATTAAACAACATCACAATTATTAATAAGGTAATTCATTTGCATACTTACTATCCCAATTTCTGACCATATGTGGAACGTCTGAAGAAACAAACGACAGCAACAATGATTCCAACGACAAGAAGCAGACCCAGAGTCAGTCCGACTGCCAGGCCAATGGTTAGAGCCGACGAAGATGATGATGTTGGTGATGCTGGTGTCGTTGATTTTGTGATCATTACCTCACAGAACTGGCCAACGTAGTCAATTGCGCAGCTGTAAATAAACCATTGTTGCTTTATTATACTCTCAACAGATGAACAATAGCAATAGTTAAATAACGATTGTTACAAAATGCCAAGGTAAAAGCTGCAAGACTGCCATGATCAGCCCATTGTTTATCGCCACATTTTTTCTCTGTGCAGCTACAAATACGAAGGAAAAATAGAGGGGAACACAATATAATTTATTGTATTACACTAGCTTTTCTATGACCTTGAACATCTTTATTCTTCCAAACTACACGTACCTCATTATAATGACCCGTACTAAGTAGTATGCATACCCTTTTCCACCCAACTGCTAATTGCTCTTTGGTGTGCATGAAAATTTTGAGAAATCGTTATGCTTACAAATACAACTAAAGAAGTCATAATTGAAGATATACCTGCACGTTGGCAGAGACAATCCCTGTGACATACATGTGCCTCCATTCATACATTGCGTGTTAGCCAGACATGGATCACCAGCAGGCACTGAAAAACAAATGTAGCCATAAAATGCATTTTATACCATAATGGCACCTTTTCTACAAGGCAAAAGAGAGAATGCTACCACCTTTAACAGATGTCTCTGCAACATTAAAATTAATGTTGTCCAGTGTTTAGAAAAATTTTTAATGCCAAGGTTATTGTCATGAAACTTAGTTTCATTTGCGTTTGTGTGTAAACGTTAAGTTAAAGTTAAAGGTTTCAATTATTGTAGTTGTGTTGTGAATTTTTGAATTTCGTTATCTACTGAAGTTAAACATTCATGACTCGTTAGCAACACAAATTCAGCTGTAAATAAAAAAACCATCTCAATAGTAGTACCGATTTGACACGAATACCAAAATTAATGCCTCTTAAGAAAACTGAATAAACACTTTAAGAAAAACCAAACTTTAAAAAACCTCAGCTCCCTAAGATTTACATAACAATCATATGCAGAAAGAGCGAGTTAAAATATCAAAAAACGATACAAACAAAGTGTTCGTAAAGTAGTTTGGAACGCAACGCACCCTCCGTTCCATTGCCAAGATCATTCGTTGGCACAGCAATGACCTGAGGTTGGAGCGATAGGAGAGGAATTGTCCAGTGCTGGCCGATGAGGAAATTAACGAGCATTTGCCCGATTTCGATCTTACGCTGAGGCGAGAGAGCCGTGTCAAACGAAACGTCAAATGTCATTCCAACGCTCGATTCGCTGAAACAGGAAAACATTTGAAACATTTTAACCAGCAACACAAATTAACTAAATAAATGAGAGGCAATGCCTCAAAGAGAGGCAATGCCCCAAAAGAGGTATGCAATGCCCCAAATAGTGGTAAGTAATGCCCCAAAGTGAGGTAGGCAATGCCCCAAAGAGAGGTATGTAATGCCCCAAAGTGAGGTAGGCAATGCCCCAAAGTGAGGAAAGAAAGGTAAATACCGCCCCCAAAGAGAAGCATTGTCCCAAATATTTTAACCAGCTACAAAAATTAATTAAATAAAAATCAAATTTAATTAATTAATTCTCAAGCTACAGTTGCAGAGGTTGGAACAGCCTTGTCGCCAATGGCGAACTGGACAGCCTAAAATACGAACAGTCACGCTGACTTAACACTCAAGAAATCTGCCACACATTTGTAACAGTCATTTCTCCAGTATTACCAAACTCGTCTAAATCAATCAATCAATCGATCAATCAATCACCCAATCAATCAATCGATCAATCAATCATCCAATCAACATGGGCGCCTGCAGAAAATTTTTCAGGGGGGGCAAAAATTGTTCGATGGTCACAGTTACCGTAAATGTTTTAGTAACAAGAGCTTTAATATGAATAATTTCTTTAGTGCGAAGAAAAATAATTAAAAAGTAGATGTTAAATGTGGGTTCCTGAAGCGGCACTGTAATATTATAAGTCCATTGAATGAATGAATAAGTGAACAAAAAATAGGTGTCCGTTTTCAAGGTGCAAGTGTTCCTCTAGCTACTTCTATTGATAGCCTACTTAATTTTGTGCAGTTGTGAAAGGTTGCATGACAGCGAGATTCCAATCAAGTAGGCCATAATCGATAGAAAAATACTATTTGCAAGGGTGCCTGCCGAAGGGTTAACTTAACAGCCAATGGTCACTGTTCCAGCTCTTAACAAAATGTTGATTATGCAAGGCAGAAAATTAAGAGCATGTTTATATCTACAGAGATTTCTAAACATAGGTTTCTGGCTTTCACTGTCTGTATCATTCGTATCATTAGTGCTTTAATGCGAAGAAATTTGTTAAAAACCAAAAAGTAGTAGTTAAAATAATAATTTTCCATTTTCCAGGGGGGGGCAAGTGCCCCCCCTTGCCCCTATGTGCGGGCGCCCATGCCAATCAATCAATCTGTCTAGTCAGAAGGGTCGTAAAAAAGAGTAGTCTAAAGGGGTCGTAGTGCTCATAGAATGATTCCAATTCTGCCTATAAAGTATTTACTTGTGACGTAACAATAATATAGCATGGTCAGTTGGTCATCTCGCAATTTTGAAGAACTACTTACAAGAACTGATAGATGACGACACTGACGTAGTTCTTAGCCTTTGAGAATATCTTTGCCAACTGTCAAACACCACACAATCAAACCAGAACTTATAAATACAACAGAATGAATGATTATTGTGAGTATTTCAATGTATCCATTAAGACATAATATGTAATCATTGGTGCTATGCTTGGCATAAAACTGCATTGACAGAATTCACTTGATAAATTAAATGAATTCTTCTCACTTGCAAATACAAATATAATTTTTCTTAATTTCCATTAAGCCTAAAGATGAATGCTCTACATTATAATAGATTGTTATACGTTTTAGTTCAAAGAAATTTCATATACACCTTAAGCTGTGAAATGTGGGGCTACCAAAGTTCTAAACTATGCTAGCTGTAGCAAATTTATATTTTTAAGAATTATGTAATTCAAAAGCCATAGCAGCTGAATCAGTATTGTATTGTATGGCGGTCATTTGCCACTTACCTGAATTTCAAGCAAGTTCTTGAAGCTCATTGTTTCCGAGTTGGTGAGATCAGAGTATTCAGAGTCCCACTTCATATTCAGCCTCAGCTTGTATCTCAGTTTGTTATTGCCTGGAAAGTCAGTATTTAAACTATTATAATTACTGATAGGTCAAACGTTTTTAATTAGTTTATAAATCAGAAGACAGGTAACACCCCAAAGTGAGGTACGCAATGCCCAAAGAGAGGCAATGCCCCAAAGAAAGGTAAATACCGCCCCAAAAAGAAGCATTGTCCCAAAGAGCAATGCCCCAAAAGAGGCAATGCCCCAAAAGAGGCAATGCCCCAAAAGTGAAGTATGTAATGCCCCAAAGGTAAATACCGCCCCAAAAAGAAGCATTGTCCCAAAGAGCAATGCCCCAAAAGAGGCAATGCCCCAAAAGAGGCAATGCCCCAAAAGTGAAGTATGTAATGCCCCAAAGACAGTGAAGCCCAAAAAGAATCATTGTCCCAAGGAGTGGTTGGTAATTGCCCAGAGACAGGCAATACCACAAAGTGAGGTACGCAATGCCCAAAGAGAGGCAATGCCCCAAAGAAAGGTAAATACCGCCCCAAAAAGAAGCATTGTCCCAAAGAGCAATGCCCCAAAAGAGGCAATGCCCCAAAAGAGGCAATGCCCCAAAAGTGAAGTATGTAATGCCCCAAAGACAGTGAAGCCCAAAAAGAATCATTGTCCCAAGGAGTGGTTGGTAATTGCCCAGAGACAGGCAATACCACAAAGTGAGGTACGCAATGCCCAAAGAGAGGCAATGCCCCAAAGAAAGGTAAATACCGCCCCAAAAAGAAGCATTGTCCCAAAGAGCAATGCCCCAAAAGAGGCAAAGCCCCAAAAGAGGCAATGCCCCAAAAGTGAAGTATGTAATGCCCCAAAGACAGTGAAGCCCAAAAAGAATCATTGTCCCAAGGAGTGGTTGGTAATTGCCCAGAGACAGGCAATACCACAAAGTGCGGAATGTCACAGATGATATAATGTCACAGATAATGACGACGACGACAAGTCCACATTCTAACACGAACGCAAGCACAAACCACACACACACACACACACACACACACACACACACACACACACACACACACACACACACACACACACACACACACACACACACACACACACACACACACACACACAAACACCCATAAACAAACTGAAAGCAGACACAGAACCATTAGCAATCTGAGTTACCGCAAGTGTTGTCTGGGTTTGTCTGTGTCGGATCGCGACAGCCGCAGACGTACGTTCCAGGTACGTTCAAACAATCGGAATCCGGAGGACAGGTGGCCAGTCCCAGCATGCACTCGTCGAGATCAATGTTGCACAGGGAACCAGTCCATCCGTTCTGACAGACGGTGCATCCAGTCACGCTGTTGCACTGTCGGACATGTAAGCTACAGTTGCACGCGTTGGCACATCCTGGTCCCCAAAAGCCAACTGGGCAGTCTAAAATACGAAACATGTACGCATTGACATAACACGCACGAAAATATGCCTCACATCTGTAATAGCCATCTCACTGGTTTAAGTGAATGTCTCAATCAATGTGTCAACCAATCAATCATCAGACATTCAATCAATTAATTAATTGATCAATCAATCAATTAAAGTAAATCACTCAATCAATTAAAGTCAATCAATCACTCAATCAATTAAAGTCAATCAATCGATCACTCAATCAATCAATGATTGTTAATGAGAGTTCCTTGCATTTTCTTTGTCTAGTCTCGTTAACTGTTCACTTGTAATAAACTTGGTAAGTTAACTGATCGGCTGCACACGCACAACTTCATATTCAGTTGACACACGTTACACATATTTGTACAGAAATTACATGAGCTGCATAAAAGTGCACATGATCAGTTTAGGCCAGGAAGCAATGTTGCTTCAATCGTATCAATAAATCCTTTATTGCAATTGAAGTCCGTGTAAGAATTGTGGAACAGTTTCAGGATTGGACCACGATCCACTTGGAATTGGGGTGTGAAAAACAGACTTTACTATGGGGCTCTAAGAATCTAAGAAAGACTGGGGGTTGAAACCCCTAACCCCTTGGTAATTCTCAACCTGATTGAAGTTAACGATTAGAAAGAACCGCAGTCTGATGCAAAGGCAGCCTACCTTCACAGGTTCGGCGATCTGGCCCGACCTGTGACCCATCGGGACAGCCGCAGTTGTAGTTGCCTTGAGTGTTTGTACACCTCTGCTTGAAGTTGCAGAAGTTCGTCGAATCGCTACCGCATTCGTTGATGTCTTTAGAAATGAAAATCATATCAAAGACCATGACGTATAATTAACCAGCTTATGATAATGCATTGTTTCTTCATGTATCTCACTGTTTTCTCGCTAAATAGCAAATACCTTGTCACAGTGCATCTAAATACCCATTCTATTGACATAAGACTCGAATCTATTTAAGAAGCATACGAAGTGCTACTGAAGCAACCTACACACATTAGCACAAGTATCTAATGTTAATGACATGAAGCAGACATTATCACATTTACCAAACTCTAGCATATACTTTTTAAAACTAGCATTTTTGATAGAAAAATCACTGAGAACCAGGTTAGACAACTCAAGATACAGAAAAATTCAGATAGAGTAAACATAAAAGTCAATATATAATAATCAATATTCACTATTATACACAATAATCAAATCAGTGATGCCAAACATTACACCACTCCACCACTGCCATTCTGGGTGGTGCCAGTCCCAGGCCTAGATAAAGAAGAAGGGGCGACATCAGTAGACCCTGCAGCTGTAAGATGTCGCTAAACACTGCAACCTATTACAGCAATAAAGAAGTATCTGCAAGAGATGCTGCTTTACCTGCGCAGGTGTGACCATTCGTACTCAGCCGGTATCCTGCCTTGCAGACGCACGTATCTTGGCTGTTGATAGCGGCGCACTTGTAGTCACAGCTGTTGGAACCACATGGAACAACTGCAAAAGGAAAAACAGCTTAATACAGTGCTTCATTGATGAATGATGCAGTGTGGCAATGTTCTAAATCCGTCAATACTCTCATCCATCATATTCACAAGAGCTGAATTCATTAACGACAAATAGTGTATATAACAAGAACTCTCTAGCGCCGAGCGTGTATGAAAAGTGACTGGTGGACACAAGTGCAGATTATCATTAAAGTGTTAACAAATTGTATTGTTTTGTGTTGTAAAGGCTTTTATTTACTACACACTGTGAAACTGACCTGCGTCACAACTTTGACCCTGGAATCCGGCGTAGCAGCTACACGTGAAAGAGCCTTCAGTGTTGGTACAGGTCTGAGGACAAGAGCTGGTGCTCTCCATGCATTCATCAATATCTGAAATAAAGATAGCAGTGAAGCAATGAGAATAGAGAACCAGTACAAACAAAGGCTTTGAAGTCAACAAGCAGAAGAAATCAATGAACTGGTCAACTGAGATAACTGCCAGCTATGTCGTAATCATAATCACTAAAATTCTAAAGCACCACTTGAAAGCGAAGTGCAGGGCACCAGCTTATTCACGAGCGCAAGGAAACAACGCAAACAAATCTCCTGGATTCAACTGTTTGCAAGCTTTTCCCTTCTGCACAAACCAGTTGGCATTTTATCTTTCCAAATCAATCAAAATATCGAAGAGAAAAATATGAGAAAAATGCATCACAGGTTTTTATCAAAGCAGGACAACCCTATTGACCATGACCAGTGCAGGTTTCATATATACTAAAGGAACAGATGGAATCAAATGCCAAAAGCTCAGGTCACGATAAAATACTACTACTACTGCTACTGCTCCTGCTAATGTTCCTGCTCCTGCTGCTACTACTGCTCCTGCTACTACTGCTGCTGCTAGTACTACTACTACTACTAATAATAATAATAATAATCTTCGTTGATTCAAGTGGTGCTTTAGAAATTTGGAGATTACGATTATGATAGTTATCTCAGTTGACCAGTTTATTGCTTTCTTCTGCTTGTTGACTTCAAAGACCTTTGTTTGTACTGGTTCTCTATTCTCCTTGCTTCAGTTAGTTATTCAGACAAACATGAACACAGTATGACAAGTCATAGGGTGATGGATGGCTGACCAAAAGTAAATATAAGAGTCAAACTAAACTGTACAACAATAAATCAGTTACTCGCTAACTTTTGAGGTTTTACAAGTATAAGCAACCCGGTGTTAATGTCAATTACCCCTCCTTAAGAATGAGTTTAAGGTCTCCAAACATGGCATCCTAGTGAAACAAACTGTAGCCAAATGGTGAGTAACCCAACAGCTTGAACCTACCGATACATGCGTAGCTGGTACTGAGTCGTGAACCTACCGATACATGCGTAACTGGTACTGAGTCGTGAACCTACCGATACATGCGTAGCTGGTACTGAGTCGTGAACCTACCGATACATGCGTAGCTGGTACTGAGTCGTGAACCTACCGATACATGCGTAACTGGTACTGAGTCGGTAGCCTGCGTTGCATTTGCATTGGTAGCTGCCGACTGTATTCACGCAAATCTGCTGACAACGAGAAGTTTTTTCATTGCACTCGTCCACATCTGAAAGAATAAACAAAATATGCTGCGTGAACATTTGCAAGGTACAAGAGCAGTCGACCTGTAACACAGTTGTATTGTATTGTATTGTATACTTAATGACCGATTTTCGATTTTTTAGGATCTCACTCGGGCAGCATCCATCATCATTTCGTACAAAAAATTCATTGTCATTTCATACAACAATTCATAAAACTAAGTGATGCCTACAAATCAATACCTGTGTTTTTCACCAATATATCATCAGTTGTCTCACATACAAAAATATTGGCAAAGACATCTGAAATAATGTGTCTATAAATAATAAGGTAACTCCTCTTCTAGCAGACTTGTGAGACCATCTCAGATTTAACATTATTTTGGATGAGATCTTAAAATGCACTTAATAAAAGCGTACTCCAAAGCATCAATTGCAGAGTAGCTCCATTGTGCACTTGTTATAGCACCCCTTCAAGAATTCTACTCAGAAGCGCTCCCGACTACAGCGCGGACACTGAATTGGAACTTTGAGTTTTGGAGCAAATGAGATCCCTACGACGCAGCTTGAGGTGGATTCGAACCTGCAACCCTTCGGCAGCAAGACAGCGAACATACCCACTACACCACCATACCCCACAATATACAGTATAAGGCAGATTAAAGTTGAATTGAAAAGGCAGCACTTACCGGTGCACTGACTGCTGGAAAAGCCTGGTGGACAAGATGAACAGGAGAAGCTCATGCGTGTTCGTTGTTGCTGTTCAGGAGTCAAGTCAATGCATGCGTCCGTGTTATTTGCACCGCAAGGCATTGAGGCACAACCGTCAAAGTCCATTGAACACCTGGCACCTGAAACAAAACAGATCAGAGGTCAGATACTAAAGACATTCAACTTAATTGAATACTAACAGCATCTAGCACACTGTTAAATGGAACCATACTACCATTTTGAACAGTGCCATTGTTTTTAAAAGTGACAGGGCACTTAAAACCACAACATTAAAAGTCAGTCAGTTATATACAGTGCCTAAAGTGTAGTAAAAGAAGTGCCCCTTACCATTCTTTAAGCTCAGGTCAAATAATAAAATCAATTTCATCTGCCTAAAATAGACAATAAATTTAATGCTTCTGAATGAATTGGCTAATCAACCACAATTTTCACAACTCTCCATCCTTCTAGGACATAGTTAGTAAAGCTTGAGCATCCAGCTTCCAAAGTCTCTGTTACTAACATTCACCTGGTCACCTGGTGCCGTCAGCTTCTGCAGCTCTGGCGATATCCCTGATGTATCCTCTCCAGTTGATCCTCTCCCTAGTCGCCTCTCTTAGCTCCTCCAGTCTCATGCCAGACTTTTCCTGTACCTCATCCAACCATTTCTTCCTTGGCCTTCCACATCTTCTCCTTCCCTCACCGCATGCCGTCATCAGCTCCTTTTCCAAACCATTAGATCTCATCACATGGCCGAAGTAGCTCAGTTTCCTCCAAGTTGCTGTTTGCTGCAGTGTCTCCTCCCTCTCTATTCCGAGCTCCTCGCGCACCGATTCGTTAGTTCTCTTCTCCGTCCATGAAATCCTTAGCAACTTTCTCCAAATCCACATCTCACATGCATTGATTTTCTTTTCCATATCCCGTGTCTTTGTCCATGTCTCGCATCCATATAGGACCACTGGGAAGATCAGTGCTTTTACCAGTCTTTTCTTTGTTTCCCTGCTCACGTATTTATCCTTCCAAATCTTTTCCAGACCGTTCATTGCCGTTTTCCCCATTGTTACCCTCCTCCTTATTTCCATATCACTTCTTCCCTCCTTCTCTATCATAGATCCCAGGAATGTGAAGCTCGATACTACCTCTATCGTTTCTCCATCCACCTCAAAGTTTTCCCATGTTGCAGTTGTCATAACCTTTGTTTTCTTTACATTGAAGTATAGTCCCGCCTTTTCGCTTTCCTTCCTGACTCTTCTTATTAACTCGACTAGGTCGTCCCTCTTACCCGCCAATAATGTCGTATCATCGGCGTACCTCAGATTATTCAGTATTTTCCCCGCTATCCTTACCCCCTCTGTTGCCTCCTCCAATCCAGCTCTCCTCATAATTCTCTCGGCATACAGATTGAACAGGAAAGGGGACAAAATGCACCCCTGCCTCACTCCTTTCTTTATTTTAAATTTACTCGTATCTCCATATTCAGTTCTTATCACCGCCTCTTGATCCACATAAAGACCTTTTAGTAGTTTTACCAGATGTAGCGGTATTCCCATCTCAATCAATGTCTTCCACAGTAACGTATGGTCTATGCAATCAAACGCTTTGCTGTAGTCTATAAAACACATATGCACCTGTTGACCGTATTCCCTCTGTCTCTCCATAATCCACCTTATATTGGCGATGTGATCGCGCGTTCCTCGCGCCTTCCTGAATCCCGCTTGGTTGGCTGGTAATTCCCTTTCGATTGTCTTCTCCATTCTTTTGTGTATTATTTTGAGGAGTATTTTGCTCGTGTGCGATATCATTACTAACATTATGTTATGTTATTTACCTGACCATCCGATGTTACAGATGCAGTCGGTCAGTCTGTAGTTGGTGCCATTTCCAAGCAGTGTGTAGCTGGAGAAGACACAGGCGCCATGACTATTGCATCCATCGCACATAGATACGACGACCTGGAGCTTAGCAGAGACCCCACCGTTCGCATCCAGTGCGATAAAACTGCAAGAAGAGAGCAATATATATGTCAAATGTATGCAATCATATCACAGCAAATATCAGGTAATATAATTTTTTTAAATATAATCTTTGTAATTTTACATAGATTTTGCTAAATATTCAGTCTCCCTATGGCAAGAATGATAATTAATTGACAGTTTTGCAATATAATAACTACAATTATATTTTTACCTAATTAGTTAATGCAAGCGGCTCACGAAAAAAGTGAATATTAAAACTTTTCAAACCTCATGCTTGCCATGTTTCCCCAGTTAAATTACAATATTGGCATTTAACACTTGATGTTTTTCAAGTCATTACTAGAGTAGTGCATTTAGCATCGATTACAACTATTAAACTGTGCAGTTTTTTTACAGTAATATCCACTGAATTGCATTGTATTTACATTTTCTATAGCGTCCTCAATAGGAAGTTACTTCTAGTGCATGCTTTAGACGCATACTGTCAACTGTGTCAGCATAAATGCAAACAGCTCAGCAGGTGCAGTTTTAGCTGCTTTTTAAAAGCAAATTGAGGTTTGATTTCCAGGATAGGTGCTGAAAGACTATTCCAGGCGACTAACCACATTCATTGTTCCCCAAAACACTGTGTTATATCAAAGATGATTAGTGTCGCCCTCTTCCTTCATCCATACTTGGGACCGACACTGCCAGAGTACAAACAGTGGCTGACCTGCAAAAATGAAACCATTTCCTCCTCACCTGACATCCACAACATTCAGAGACGAAGGCGTCCACGTGAAGACACCAGTTGCGACGTTGAGTTTCGCTGAAGACTCGCGTGATATGTTTCCGACCATGTAGTAGCTGATGGCGGCGTTCTGCTCCGATGTTGCTTTCAGCGTGAAAGTCACAGCGGTGTTCAGCGTTGCGTTGATGACGTACTGACCAGCCGAGTCGGGGTTCAGTCCAGCAATGGTCAACTGAGGAGCCAAATTACCTAAAAAAATTAACACAATGCAAATGTAAATGTATTCGGATTTTATATAGCGGCCATCTATGGCCTCGACCCTGTTAATTTTTCAATGAATTTGATCGGGTAGCTTTTGATAGTTTGTATGTGAGGCACCCTTGTAATGGTGTGGATAATTTATATAAAGGCACTGTAGAAATTGCCATTGTCACTATTACTATTATTGTAATATTATTACGGCACTCCATAACAGTGCCGTCTAAATTTAGACAGATCTAAATGGGAGTGTCTTATCTAAAACATTTCTCAAACCTCAACTGAAGACAGTTTGGATTTCAGTAAAGGAGCTGCACAGATTTTTTGTCACACTAACAGCACTACAACAGCATCATTATATACTGTATACCTGTGCCTGATCAGCCATATAATAATTCTTAAATAGTACAAGATAGTCAAAACTTACTGAGGATCTGTAAATTGTTCGAATAGTCAGCCACTGTTTTCTTTGTGTTCGCAGCCAAGGCCGTATCTTTTGTTACACAGTAGTCAAAGTAACAGAATTTGTTGGTGCCGCACAGGTTCGATCCAGCGCGCTTATCCGCTTCTGTGTTGCACGGTGGTTCAAAGGCCGGCACAAAGTTAACGTCTGTATAGTCTGCAGTTGTCTTGCTTGGTGGATAAGTGAAGAGACTTTCAGCAGCAGATACCTTCCCTGTATTAGTCAAAGTGCAGCAGTGTCTTAGATAAAATTTAAAACAACTGATAGCTTAGGGGAACAGTAAAGCAGTCAATCAGATCAATAAAATCAAATAAATAAATCAATCAATCAATCAACAAATCAATCAATCAATCATCAATCAATACTCATTTATTTGACCATAATAAGCTGATGTAGGTGGAACATTAAAAAAATTACATTTTGCTCGAGGCATTCATGAGGCAATATGTACACTTCATAGGGACCTTGGGCAAGTCCTTCACTCGCAATTGCTCAGCGCTTCGGCGTGAAACTTCGATTCAGTGTCCGCTCTGCATTCTGGAGCGCTTCTGAGTAGATCTCTCTTGAAGGAGCGCTGTAACAAGTGCACATACACACTTGAACAGTATTAACAGAAGTTGAGGCGTGGGCACGTCTGAACACTGTAAGAAGGACAATATCGATATGCAAGACTTTGTATTGTATTGTATTGTTAAGGACATACATTTGAGACCAAACTGGTAGTGAATCTCTTGTGTGGTGGATGTAATCGGAATCACATCGCCGTTTGGTGTCGTCAGGTCATCGGTCATGTCTCCGTTGAAATTGCCGAGCAGACCAGACGTTTTGCTCATGTAGTTGTTTGGAACGGTATGCACGAAACTCAGACCACGATACGCCAACGATGTCGTCATTGTCCAGCCTAAAACGACACAAATTAACATCTATCCATGTTATGAACTTGATAAGAAATTATTTTCTTTGTTTCCTACATTGAAAACTCAACTCCTATATTATTCTTTTCCAATGTTGTGTTTATCATTATTATATTCATTAGAATAATTATATCCAAACTTTGGATTTAAGAGGCTTTCTGATGGAATAATAGAAGATCAACTCGACATCTGGTCAGTAAGTAAACAGAGTTTATACAAAATTATGAAAGCCAACCTAAACTAAAAATCAACTAAAGAGCAGGTTTTAAAATATAAAAGCAGAAAAACCAAGAGAAACCAGTTAAGTACTTGTTTCAGTGCTTGTCAGTCATAATTCCACATTTCAATGCTATTGCTTTCCACAGCACTTTCGTTCTAAGTTCAGATTTTGACATGGATAATCACTCCAGAGTTAAATTTGCTTATTAACATCAGACACCTGAGGGATTAAAGATACCCTGAGTAAAAAAAGAAAGAAAGTATAGAGCTGTGCAAAAGGAATAGATAAGAGAAGCAGATATTTATTCACCTGATGGGAAGGTAACATTGATCGCATTGTTCGTCCAAGAAACGTATACATTGCCGTAGTAAGTTTGAACGCTGTTCTGCGGTGTTGAGGTACCATTGATGTAGAGGATCAGACCTTAATGATGAATAGAAAACAGAAACACTTTTGAAACCACACTAGCTGGTACAGATGATTACCATAGATGATTTCGTTGGATGTACACAGGGATTCTAAAACATGGCGCCTGCACATAGGGGACATTTGCCTCAACTGGAAACCTATTTTAAATTACCGGTACTACTTTTTAGTTTTGAGCAAATTTCGTCACACTATGTGACCACTGATACCAATGATTCACAAAAAGAAACCGAAAAATTTTACATTTAGAATCCTTTATCGAAAATACCTTTGCATTAAAGTCACCAATAAATAATTATCACCACTACATCTAATATCTATGCTTATCCTAACCTCATCAATTTCTAACACCACACCAGCTGCTGTCAAAACTTACATTCATTCATTCATTCATTCGTTCGTTCGTTCAAGTATTTATATAGCGCCTCTTCAAGAAAACTACTCAGAGGCGCTCCCGACTCCAGCACGGCCACACAGAACAGTTTTTAAGTGCTTATAGAATGTGTCAAAGAGTGATCTCGGGAACAGGCGCAGCTCAAGTGGAAGGGCTTATCATACCACCGGGCCAACCACAGAAAAAGCATGACTCATTATTTATACATCATTAACTTTAACACAACTTCCTAACACACACCGGTATGAGCATCCTTCACGCTCACCTGTTCGAGCAGCGTTGAGCGAGACCTCAACCTTCACCTCACCCGCCTCATGAGCGGCAAGCGAGCTGAAAATCGCGGCCTGGAAGGTCTTTCCAGTGCCATCGACGTAGGAAGAGGTGCGAGCCTGGAAGTGGAAGGATTCGTCAGATGTCTTCAGCAGCGTGTATTCTCCGATCGGATTGAACGTGTAGTTGAAGCCGTCAACAGAAATGAAGTGAGGATCGCCCCATAATAACGCTGAAACGCAAAAACAACAGACGTTCTTTCCTTCAAATGCTTAACTGTCTGTGCTCTCGTAGTGCCAAAGTCTGGATAATGGAGGAGGGCGATACTAATCGTATTTTTCGTAATACAGAATCATTAAAGAGCAGATGACAAAACTATTTGTACAAGTGTTTCATTGATACGGTATTTTTAATTATCCATTATTAGTCTACATTGCTGCTGTGTTTTAATTTTAAAATTGTTACACATGATGATGATGGTATGTGGTAGTGAGGTAGTCCGCAGAATTAGTGATTTCACAGACAAAGAGAAACTACACAAATACCTTAACTTGATTTCTACATTCAAGCAGGTTCTATTTAACAGAATCCTTATGCTTCAGCTAACCAGCACATCAAAATTTCATACACGAAGGAGGAGAAAAGCTTAGTTCAGTTCAACACTCTGCCTTAACCCTTTGAACCCAGAGCTCCCGTAAAGCTGTGGACAACGGGCCAGAAAACCGGCCTGCTGGGTTCATAGGGTTAAGGTACCGATGGGAGATCACTGTAGTCCTACCTTCAATTGGTGCCGTATAGGAATCGCAGAATCCAATCGGTCTGAGTGAGAGGAAGAGCCCGCAGTATTTGTTGGACTGAGCACAACACCAGAGATGAGCCTGCGAGTCATTTCCTTGAGCCGTGTCTGCGTCGAGAACAACAGGGAAGCCAGCGTACGGTGGAGACGTCAACAGGGTTCCGTTGTTGAAAGGATCGAAGCAACACACCTGTGCAACGACGAAACGTGAAATTTTATACTTAAGCACAACACCTTCTACTTATTTAATTCATTGTTGTCTTTGTTGCTGTTGTTGTTGTTGCTGTTGTTGTTGCTGTTGCAACAATTTTCATGCAATCAGTCACACAGAATTATTATTCTTGTGTTTGTAGAGGCGCGCTTGTAACGGTATGTGCTGTGTTATGGCACCATAGAAATTATCATCATCATCATCATTATTATTATTATTATTATTATTCTAATGATATGTGATTAGTCAGTAACTAGGTGAAGAACAATTAGATATCCACATTCAAAAGAAGATCGGTGACAAAAGCGAGCTTTGATTCAACTTGTTTATTCATTCAGAAGGCTCGTATTCACAGTCTGCTCAAGATATATGCTCGTCCATTGTTGAGTTTACCAAAGCAGGTCCCACACCTTTTGTTCCTCCTGTATGTTGGGCTTCCTCCATCAGTTCGCTCTGCCATCCTCTCTCGTAGCGTATCCTCGTCGTTCTCTCGTCTAAAAACTTGCCTTTTTTCTTGGGGTTCAACGCACTGGGAGCGCTTCTTAAAGGCTCTTGCTGCGAGATGCGCTTTATAAATGTCCAGATACAATACAATACAATGTTACAAATCAACCATCTCTCCCAAAAAGAACAGACTACAGGTCGAGTAATCTAATCACTACACGAAAATGGTATTTCTTCATACTCTATCGACAAGGACGTAGCTAGGTGGGGTATTTCGGGCGTTTGAACACTCCCGAAATGATGTAATGCAGAAATGAAATAATGTATTAACTACCACATGATGTCAGAACTATACTGTGTAATATATTGGCAGTCCAGAACCCACATTGAGAGCTCACGGCGCTTCTCCAAACCCCATAGTCAGTTGATTCGGCTGCTTGTGGGTTTGCTCATGGTTGAGTAAAACACCCACGAAATAAAATCCTGGCTACGGCTTAGTCTATCGAAATAACACTTAACAGGTAAGAGAGCATGTGATACCTGTTTGACTTGTGCTGTTCGAGTGCCAGTCGCGGTCTTTACCACCTGGACACGGTTGGCCGCATAGCAGTAGCGGAACCAGTCGATGTACTCAAAGTGGTAGCGTGGGTCGGCAGCCGCATGTCGACCAGAGCAAGGACAGGCGTCAAGGTCGTACTGACTGAGGTCAACGGCTGAAGCCACCCACGCGAGGCAAGTGTCCTCTGGCTTTGGTTGACTTGTCGTGCATGAGTCAAACAGCGGGTAGACCCAGCTGTTGTCGCCACCTAGAACCCCAAAGTCGTGAGTAACATCAGTTAATGTAATGTAATTAGTAATTTATATAGCGCCGCTCACAGCCGAGGCCATTCAGTAGCATTGACATACTACGATTTTACATTACCATAGGCAAGTTATTATAATTAATATTTTTTATTACAAACTTCTTTTATTCAGCTGTATCACATAACTGTTGTGCATAAATGTACTGTATAATAATGTAATGTACACCGGTAATCAAAGATTTATAAAGCATCTCTTCCAGCAAAACTTGACCTAAAGATGCAAAGCCAGCTACAGCGCGGACACTGCATCGAAGTTTCATGTTGTAGCGACCCGAGTAATTATTGCAGTAAAGGACTTGCTCAAGGTCTCTACACGGCGGCTTGAGGAGGATTCGAACCTGTAACCCTCCGGCTCCAGGGCACTAAATCCACCACTACGCCACTGCACCTGGGCTACAATTTGAATCCCTCCAGAGATGGCATAGTGTTTCCATGCAGAAGTAATCACAGTAATTCACTTACTTGAGATTGATGGAACGTTTTCGAAGTGGTCCATTGCACTGGTTCCGGACTGTACGCTGTTGATGCAACGACCTTGTGTGTCAGTGAAGCCGGAGTAGACAAAAGGCACCTGGTATTTCGTATTCACCTTCGAGTAGATGAACTGACCGTACGTCTGCGTCAGGTCGGAAGCGATGACCAGCTGATAGGTGCTGCCCTGTTTAGTTAGAAAATAATAATTTTGCGAAATTAAATTTTTCGAAACTAAATTTTTCGAAATTAAATTTTAAAATTAAATTTTTAGGAAATAATAATAGTTTTCGATACCAATTAATAATTAAGAAATAATCTTAGAATGTCAGTCACTCATTCATTCATTTATTAAATCGGAGCATTTATAACAAATAGTTGTAGGTCCATCTGTCCGGAATAGTCTCCATTTGGAGACATGACACCTAGCTACCTACGGTTGATTCATCAGTGTTTTACAGGCTACCGAAGACCTATTTGTATCACCGTGGTTGGACAGGGAACGCCTCTGAGTGGGAATCTTGAAGGGAAGCTACATAAATTCTGGAAATTAATAGAGGAATATCCATTCAGAAGTATGATCATTATGATGATGATGATGACGACGACGACGATGATGATGATGATGATGACGACGATGACGACAATGATGATGTTGGATTGATGCTACCATGTTGCTCCTCAACCATAGAAAAATGCTTCAGCTGAAACAAGAACTCATAACGTCATCCTAATTCAGAGCCAACCACTGGGAGGGATTCTTACCTGCGTCACACCGTACACTCCCTGGAAGATCTGGCAAGGATACGGCATCATGTTCTCCCACGTAACAACAAAGATCGAAGTGGCGGTGAAGTCAGATGCCGACGGTCCAGAGCAACGACGTACATCGTTAGACGCACGGTCAAGACGGTCTGCCTGGTCAGAATCCGTGCCACTCACGAAATATTGCTAAACGAAAAACAAGTCAACAGCAAATGTAAGGCAGTGCTAAAAGTGTAAAAAAGAAGTATCTGGACACCCCTTACCTTTCCAAAAGAAGTGCCAGAACGCCCCTCACATTTTCGGTTGTGCTGGCCAAATAATTATAAGTGGCAGGACGGCATAGAGATTTGAAAATAAGTGCCAGGACGCCGTCCATGACTGTCCAGCCACACTTTAACCCTTTAATGCCGAGATGGTAGCAAATGGTATAGGAAATCCTATACCCTCTGGCATTAAAGGGTTAAGTCCTGATGTAAAGTATATGATAAACCCAAAGCTTCAATTAAAACTCAAACTTGATGATGACGATGAATGAAATAAAAGAAAAAAAGAGCTTCCATATGATAATTGTACCTTTGTAGGGTATTATTATGATGCCGTGTACTTACATGGTAGTAGACAGCACTGTTTGCGCAGCTGCAGTCCTGTCCCGCGAAGAGTGGAGCAAGGATTGTGTGCTTGTTTTGGCAGAACTTGGCATAGTTGACAATCAAAGAACCGTCGCTGAAACTGACGTAACCGTTCTCTGTCACCTGCAAGAACAACAACAAACACATGATATGCAATATTCGCAACCAGACGCGAAACCACAAACTCATAAACAAGTTTTTTGGCAGTGTAAAGAGCTGGAAATGACCTTGAATTGCCGAAGCAGTTAGTAACAACTACAACATCGAAAGTTAACGTGTTGTGCAAGTGTGAGTTCCTGGTCTAAGATGACAGGTAGCAACAGTCATAATCATAAATGTAATACATGAAACTCACATATAGAGAGTTGTACTTCTGGCAGAAAATTTGGAATGGCACATCGAGACGAATCTGTTGCGTTATTGTGCTTCGATCCTGGTTCAGACAGTTCAGCTTCGTGTGATTCGTATACGGATAAAGCGATACTATATCACAGGAAAAAGCGAATCATTAAGACGAGAAGCAAAATGCAGAAATCACTCAAATCTAAATAAACGTCTACTGTAAATCAACGAAGTCGTGTAGATACAATTGTAGTTCTAAGCAACGCTAGTACTTGTGCAGAGCGTGAGTCAAGTATGGAAGACAATAAAAAACACCATACTTTCTTGGTTTTGCTACGTAGTAATCTTAGTTAGTTAGTGAATTCTCTTCGTCTTCGTAATCGTAATCTCCAAATTTCTAAAGCACTACTTGAAAGCCAAGCACAGGGCATCAGCTTATTCACGAGCTCTTGATACAGTACTTAACATCAGATCTTTTAAGTATTGCGGAGACTGTAACATGTTTATTACAACATAGATTCTGAATAACACAGATGCTCAAAGTAAGGGGTGTCAGTAAGCCGGCCTGTCGGCCATTTATGGCCCACCAACAATGTTTCCTGGCCCTCAGAACATTGCCTAAAGACTACACCATATGAGAAGAAAAGGTTTAAATTTGTCATTTTAATACTGAATGAATTTCGAGTGATGTTCGTTACTGACAATGAAAATCAATTTTGAGACATTTAATACCTGCGTAAATATGAATTGTCGTTGAGCATTTAAAACTTTATTTGGAAATTCTAACTTCTGGTCAAGACATTGGCAAAAAACCTTAGGGGTGGTGGTCTGTAGATACAATTTACAATGTGTAAATCAACCTTAAGATTCAATAGTTGAACATAAGTAAAAGCTTCATCCCTCTCTCACAACTTACCGACTTCACAACTCTTGCCCTCGTATCCTTCCACGCACTCGCAAGTGTAGTCTTTCCACGACACTTCCGTGCACTTTCCTTCGTTTTTACATGGGTTCGACGTGCACGGGTATGGACAGATCTCACTGATATTAGCTTTGACGGTTTCCAGGTCTTGGTCGATCTGCGGCTGTGAACCGTCGGCGCAATCGCTTGTGTCGCCAGTGACACGAGAGACAGAATCCTTCATTTTGCTATAAAACGGTAAACAATGCACGGTAATAATACTTGCACAGCAAGTAAAAAAGGAAATATATTCTCCACAATGTATGGTAAAAATGCAAATATATTCTCCACAATGTATGGTAAAAATGGAAATATATTCTCCACAATGTATGGTAAAAATGCAAATATATTCTCCACAATGTATGGTAATAATCCAGAGCAAGTAAAAATGCAAATAATTATTATTCTTTTGCTTGAATACAAACTGATAATTATAGTCCATCATGTCCCGTTACTACATTTATCATTGATGATAGCAGCCGAATGGAAGGTTGGACCCTTCCTTTGTATCCACAGAAACATGCATTACGTGTTTATGCACCATCTGTTGGTTACAATGAAACCATTGATTGATTGATTGATTGATTAAATGAAATTAATCTGTTGACTCACGAGCAGAAGTTTGATTGATTGAATGATTGATTGAAATATGATTGAATGAATGATTGATTGAAATACATTAGCCCATTGACTTATGAGAAGAAGTATTGATGGATTGATTGATTGAATAATTTATTTACATTAATCCATTGACCCACGAGCAGAAGCCTTGATCAACTGATTGATTGATTGAAAAAAAGTAACGCATAGACTCACGAGCAGAAGTCCGTGTGATCTTCATCGGGAATCGGACCGGGTCTGGCCGTGTAGACGTCAATCTCCTGCTTGATGTACGTAAGAACGGCATCAGCCTCCTGCGGAAGACAGATGGGTTGTTCACAAACGGTACCAGTCAGACTCTGCAGCCACTCCTTAGCCCACTCGAGCGTTTTCGTAAGATATTCGGATGTGCAACCTTTGCTGTACTTCTCAATGCAGATCGTTGTCTGGTTGTACGCTCTGCAACCACAATTTAAGACAATGTTATTTTATTCACATTTGCTATAGACCCCTCACATTTGCTATAGACCCCTTCAAGCCTCTGCTCAGAGACGCTCCCGATTACAGTGGGAAGACTGAATAGGAGTTTCAAGTCGAAGTGCCCGAGCAATTGCGAGTGAAGAACTTGCTCAATGCTCAAGGTGCCTACGCGGAAACTTGAGGAGTTTTCAAGGCACCAAACCCACCACTACATCACTGCACCTACAAGCTATACCACTATGTGGATCATCTTCCCTTTGCCCACCAATCTTAACTTATCTTATCCAATCCTTTATTCTTTTGAATTTTTAAAATTTCTTTATCCTCTCCTCTCTCACACAATCTACATCATTTCGAATTTCTTCGTTTTTCATCTTTAATTCTGTTTCTTATCGCATGAGATCAGTAGCACCAAATTCTGCCAGTAGATTCTCAAAAAACTATGTTCACACAGGAATAAGATGTGACTGAATCCTAAGACTTTTATCCTAACACAAGAACATACCTGTTATCCCCTAAGAGACAAAGAAATTTATACCCATCACCCCATCACAAAGACTTATCTGTTACCCTAACACAAGAACGTACCCTAACATAAGAACGTACCCTAACACAAGAACGTACAGTAACACAAGAACGTACAGTAACACAAGAACGTGCCGTAACACAAGAACGTACCCTAACACAAGAACATACAGTAACACAAGAACGTACAGTAACACAAGAACGTGCCCTAACACAACAACGTACCCTAACGCAAGAACGTACCTGCACATGAGTTCGTAGTCTGGTGCGCCATCTGCCGTATATTCCTTGAAGACGGTCTCCAGATAAGTCTCAGTGCACGATTTAATGTCCGTGACTGAGCAGTCAGGCGGTGGAATATCTGAAAGACAAAACAAAGCAGCGTTATCAACAAATATAACTGAAATGCCTACTAACACAAAAATTATGTCAGCATTGTGAAACCTCTGAAGACTAAAAATTCTGATCAGGTGCTATATAAATGCTCTGAATGAATGAATGAATGAATGAAAAAGAATATGTCCGAATTTAACTTCTCAATGATTCTAGTCTATATCAATACAATGATTATCTGTGTGATCCAACTCAGGCCTAACGAGGACAGAGACACTGAAACCATGATAACGCCACTCATAATAATTAATTGTGTGGATTCTGAAGGCGCTCTAGAAGCATTGGTGGTATTAATCTCAAAGTAACATCGCGATCACTGCCTCCAACACATACCACAGTCCGGAGGTGATTCTCTGGCAGCAGTGCAGAGGTACGTGATGTTTACGATAGGAGCCTGAACGGTGTCTAGTCGCGTATTCGTTTCACTCGGACAGTCATTGGTGTAGCTAGTCACACACTCCGTCAACGAAGTTATCAGACTGGATGAAAACAAGAACACAAGAACATTTAAATGAGTGAGCACGGTATAATGCATTAAATATCTTTATTAGTTTATAGCTTCACTTGCTGTCCGTATGCCAATGCCATACACTACCTTAGCTTTTATATGATGATGATGATGATGATGATG
This sequence comes from Lumbricus rubellus, assembly GCA_945859605.1. Classification (NCBI taxonomy): domain Eukaryota; kingdom Metazoa; phylum Annelida; class Clitellata; order Crassiclitellata; family Lumbricidae; genus Lumbricus; species Lumbricus rubellus. The sequence continues at coordinate 24,240,318 of OX243823.1, read as the reverse complement.
ATGATGATGAAGATGATGGTGGTGGTGGTGGTGGTGGTGGTGGTGGTGGTGGTGATGATGATGATGATATCGATGATGATGATGATGATAATGATGACGACGACAATGATGACAAAAATGATGTTGGTGGTAATAACAATGATGGTGGTGGTGATGATGATGATGGCGACGATGGTGATGATGTTAATGATGATACACTCACTGCAAAGAGGCAGACCTATTGGCTTTAAAGACACCCGGGGATGAGATGAGTGAGGTGGTTTTCCGTTGCCTTCCTCACAGACAATAATGAATAAGCAACTTGTCCAGGATCGCTATGCACTGACTCGAGGAAAATTCGAACCTGTGACCCTTCAGCAGCGTAGCAGTGTCCTGTCAAGCTTTTATACAGTGCATGTTAAAGAACAGATGAAAAAAGAAGCCTTCATACCTGCAGTTCATGGGTACGTTATAGCATGGGTCCAGCAGCAGCTCGGTAATGATCTCGGTTACATTCGTCAAACAGGAATCGACTCCAACCAAATTGCAATCCGTTTCTGACAACAACAAAATAAGAAAAACAATTAATTTCCAGCAACTTAGAAATTAGCTTTCGTAATGGAACACAACCACAATCTAGCTTTACGAAACTTCTCTCTTTTGCTTATATCTCCTTCTTTGAATATCTGAGTAGCCATTTTTCTAGTTGTTTAGCAGACAACTATCTACACTAAGCAACTGATTTCTAAATCCAATTTAAAACATTTGCTGAACAGAATAAAGTGTAACAGTAAGAACGTGCAGTGGCAGACAAAGACAAGACAAAAGTTCAACATAGAAGGCACAAAGACATTGAGGCATATAAACATAGCACTTAAGTATACAATGTAAAGCACATTGCTATAAATCTCAATTCCTTTCTCGTATTTTCCTCTGTTTCTTAAATCATCTTCTACTCAAATCTTGAGTTGATGCATGAGAAATGGCGGGGGGTTGGCCCAGTAGAGTAATGGTAAACACGCTGGCCAAGAGTGCGAGAGGTAGCAGGTTCGAGCCCTCGTTGGACGGATATGCTTTGTAGGCTGCTATTAGCGCCATTGTAATTGCAAAGCTGTCTGCTCAGTTGGCAGTTGTGTTTAATTAAGATTGCTGCATAACTTGTAAATGTAAAGCGCAGCGCGTCTTGCAGGCGTTTCAATAAAGAAAAGATATTATTATTATTATTATTATTATTAAATCACAAACATACCGATCTCGCAGTACTTTCCAGTGTAGTTGGTGACGCAAGTACACTCGTACGTGTCGATGCCGTTCTGCTCGCAAGTTCCATCGTTGCGACACGGAAGAGTGTCGCAAGGATTGTTACACGATATGTTGCTGCTCGCCATTATGTCGTCGACAGCTTTCTTTGTCAGATCAATGATGACACCATCGCAAGCGGAAGTGTTCTGCTCAACGCACGATTTCAGTTGCCAAACAGAACTGTAGAAGAAGAATAAAATGACAAGTATTATGAATAATAATAATAATACTAATACACTGCAATACATAATAATAATAATAATAATTGTGAAATCCCGAGGGATCTGAGATACCGCGGGTAAAAAAAATAATAATACTATCATTATCATCATCAGTAGAAATAAAATGTCTCCAATCGGCGTAACAAAGTAATCAAGCGGCAAGATTGTCCTAAAGATAAAATTGTATTGCATTGTATTGACCATTTATATTGCTTCTCTCTCAGTGCTCAAGAAACTATCGGAAGCACTACCAGTGCGAGCAAACCCCGAGAAAAAATGATTTGAGACGAGAGAAAGGTGAGGAAAGACTGGGAGCACCTCTGAGCAGCGTGCGCTGCGAGAGGCACCATAAATTTAAAGATACAATACAATGCTTTGTATATGTTACCTCAAAGTCGGTAGTTAAGAATAAACATCCTTACACAGATGTCTTAAGCCAAACTGTCTGGCAGATATTATGCCATTGTGGGCTCGAGGACTAGATACCACTAATTGACTAATCAATTTAACATTAACCGACTAATCCATTTACCACCAATTAAACTGTAAGATCAACTTCGCAGCAGAATATTCCATTTTTCCTCACGAGTTCCCTCGTTTACTTCGCACTCAACTCCTTCTCGTGCAAATCCACACATCGGGCAACACACTGCCTCCACTCCTCCCTGTTCTTCTCACTTCCCACCCCCTCCCCCCCCAAAAAAAAATTAAAGTATTACTGCTCACTAGCAAGTGTCGTTGTCCTGCACGTTCTTGCTGACGAGTTCGTAAAGCTGGTCTAGGCATTCGTTGGCGCTGCTGATCGAGCAGTTGGGATTCTGGCAGACGACATCTTGAGCTCCGTACGTCTGCTCGAGAATAATTTCGGTCAACGTTGTCGTCTGTCCGTTGCAAGTCACCGTTGTTATGTTCTGTATCTTCTTCTGGTATGTGTTGATTATGCTGGAGATACAGAGCGAAAAAACGTATCATGTAATGAAAACATATATGTAAAAAAATAATTCGTTAATGCCATTCAAGAAAATTATTAATAGAAAATAATGATCATAATAAGAACATGCTAGTTAATAGAACTCTAGAAAAAAAATTCTAATGCTGACATTGGACAAGAAGAAACTTTTCTTAGAAGCCACATGTAATATTAATATGCAATTAAGATTATGGTTATACACCTACCGGTATATTGCATAGTCTATACGAATAGAAAAAGCAGTCAATAGATGCATATCGTATAATTGTATAATATGAGATGATGACTGAGCAAATGTTTTAATTGTTCCGATTCACAGTCTCAGTTACCTGCATACAGCGGTCTTTTGATCTGGCAGAACTTGGGTTTGACTGACTGAGCTCACCAGATACTCATTGGCCGAATATATCTCCTGCACTTCACACGAGCCGACTGCGATTCGAAAAGAAACCCCAACAAAAGCCTCAATAACGTTTTCTAACCAGGCATAGCATTTCAACTAATGACATGGCAAAGATCAACGACATATAACAAACAAAAAACAGTCTCACAACAATGTATTGTATTGTATATTTGAACATTTCAAAAGCGCCTCTAGTAGGGTGAACCGTTCAGAGGCGCTCATGTAATGTAACAACTACATCATGGATTTAGCGAAGAGGCATGCCCGTAAATATTCATCTCAACGGGTACATCAAACGCACACCACCTTGCAGCAACCAATACAAAAAAACCTGAAAAATCGCGACGTTTGAAAGATTTTCGTACAGAACGAGCCTCAGTTATTCTGTGACGTACGCAAGTCGAACAGATGGCGATGGATGATACATGGAGCCAGCAGATGTGTTTCGTCTTTCTCTCATCTAAAAACTTGCCTGCTTTCTAGGGGCTGAACGCACTGGGAGCGCTTCTGAAAGGCTCTTGCTGCGAGAAGCGCTTTATAAATAGTCAGATACAATACAATACACTCCAAAATAGTTATCAGGTGCAAGTTTTAACAGTTTTATTTATTTTCATCACATGGACAAAATCAATGCTGCAGGTACATTATTTCGTTGGACAGGATTTACTCAACAGTAGTGTCGGCTGTATGAAATCATCAACTTTAGTCAATCGTAAGTCCCCCACGTAATGGCAAGGCCGTGTCACAACACCATTGAACTGTTTGATATTATTGTTATTATTCGATAATTATTATTATCATCCATTCACACAGCAGCAATTAAAATTCCATCATATACATCCAAGACCAATGGCAAGAAATTGTAAATCGAAAACAAGTCTTCCCAGAAAGATATCTGCAACAGAAGTGTCTAGTTATTGATTAGACAACTGGACTGACATACTTGTGGTGTCTAGTTATTTGACTACACAACTGGACTGACATACTTGTGGTGTCTAGTTATTTGACTACACAACTGGACTGACATACTTGTGGTGTCTAGTTATTTGACTACACAACTGGACTGGCATACTTGTGGTGTCTAGTTATTTGACTACACAACTGGACTGGCATACTTGTGGTGTCTAGTTATTTGACTACACAACTGGACTGGCATACTTGTGGCGTCTAGCTATTTGACTACACAACTGGATTAGCATACGGTACTTGTGGTGTGTAGTTATTTGACTAGACAACTGGACTGGCATACTTGTGGCGTCTAGCTATTTGACTAGACAACTGGATTAGCATACGGTACTTGTGGTGTGTAGTTATTTGACTAGACAACTGGACTGACATACTTGTTGTGGTCTCGTTGTTCTCACAAATGCTCGACAGGTTCTGAACGTATGTGATGAGTATTTGAGAGACGACTTCATCAACGACATTTGAACAGGCGAGCATCTTCTGAGACAAGCATTTGTACGTAGTATCCACCTTCCTATAAAACAAATCAATACAAATCAGTGAATCAGTCAGTCAATCAGTGAATCAGTCAATCAATCAATCAACCAGTCAGTCAGTCAATCAGTCAGTCGATGGATCAATCTCTCACAGGTTTCTTCAACATAGTGAAAGATCTGACATCGTCATACTATATAACCCAGGACAAGATACCTAATGCTCAACACCACACTTTACAATTGTGGGTCCTTCTTGTTGGAATAACCTTTCCCGACATGTACAGGCTGATACTTTGGCAGGTCACTTGCAACTTTCATGGTTCTCTTGGAATGTTAACGCTAGTAGCATCTCTAAATAGTCACTAGAGATAGAGGCACATCATAAATACAATACAGTACAATATCAAACTCATTACCAACATCAATGGTGCCTCTCCTCTCCATCCAGTATAAAAGTTTCCCTGACAAGAAACCAGGTGTCTTCATTCTGAGCTCATCTCCAGGCCAAGCACAACCCACGTTCAGTGGACTCAAGTTTCCCAATAATCCGACTGATGTAAGTATCGCCATTTTAAAAAGCACACATAAGAAACGCGTAGCATACCTGCAAAGTGTCTGAAAAACCATTCTCTTTGACTGTTGTTTGGTGTCAGGTCGGGAGCGCCTCTGAATCGTTCTCTTGAAGTGGCGCTATATTAACGTATGATTACAATTACAATTACCTGCAAAGTGTTGGCCATGATGAAGGATCCTTGATGTAGAGGTCGACATCGGCAAGACAATCCGTGTAGGCGCTAGACTCGTCACATGCACCGCCTGATGGAAAAAAAGCGCACAAGAATAAATGCATCAGACAGAGAAAAGGTGAGACTGCAATATAGAACACTCGTAAACATCACCATTACCATTGTCACATAACCACAATAACCACCAACACCATAACAAATCACCATTATTACCACCATTACTATCACCAATATCACCATCCTATCAACGTCAACATCGTTACCACAACCACCACCATCACCAAAATCACTATCAAATACATCACCTTTGCAATCACCACCATCATTTTCATCAGTAATGTCATCATCATCGTCATCATCATCATCGTCATCATCATCATCATCATCATCATCATCACTAGTGTTTAATGCATTTTGCCAGGAAGAATGTCATTTGAAGCATTGCCAAAACAACTACATCACAACAATTCCAAGTCAAAATTGGTAAATTCTTAAACGGACCAATTGATATATCCACATTTTGGTGTACAGACATGGTTAATAAACATACATCATCTATAGAGCCAATCAAAATTCAAATATAATGTCATCAATGACATAATTAAACCAGCCACTATCACAATTATTATCGCAATCGTTGTGATGCCACAGGACCATCATCATAAACCGTGGGGCGCGGTGGTGTAGTGGTGGCGTCGTTGCCTTGGAGCTGGAAGGTTCGAGGTTCGAATCCACCTCAAGTCACCACGTAAGGACCTTGGGCAAGTCCTTCACTCATAATTGCTCAGCGCTTCAGCGTGAAACTCCGATGCAGTGCCCGCTCTGCATTCGGAAGCGCCTCTGAGTAGAGAAAGCTTGAAGGGGCGCTAAAACAAGTGCACATACAAACAAATCATAATCATCCTCAGTGACTCAATCTGCCTGACCGTTATAATAAACCGCACCTGTCTCGCAATTCTTGCCAGTGTAGCCGGGCAAGCAGCTACACGTGTATCCATAGTCCTCTCTCTTCGTACAAGTGCCGAGGTAGGCACAAGGATTTGGATCACAAGGATTGTCGCACTGTCCCTCATTCAGATATTGCTCCGTTAAGTTCTGAATAGTCTTCTCAACGCTATCGGAAATTGTCTGCCTGCAATCCTTGGTCGAGGATCGAATCTTGTCCAATCCATCCTGAATGTCACTAAAACATTCAACAAGAAACAAAATTTAATAGTCATTATCATTAGATATTTAACAAATAGTCATTATCATTAGATATTTAACAAATAGTCATTATCATTAGATGTAACAAATAGTCATTATCATTAGATATACAACAAATAGTCATTATCATTCGATGTAACAAATAGTCATTATCATTAGATGCAACAAATAGTCATTATCATTAGATGTAACAAATAGTCATTATCATTAGATATACAACAAATAGTCATTATCATTAGATGTAACAAATAGTTATTATCATTAGATGTAACAAATAGTCATTATCATTAGAAATACAACAAACAGTCATTATCATTAGATATTTAACAAATAGTCATTATCATTAGATGTAACAAATAGTCATTATCATTAGATATACAACAAATAGTCATTATCATTAGATGTAACAAATAGTCATTATCATTAGATGTAACAAATAGTCATTATCATTAGATATACAACAAACAGTCATTATCATTAGATATTTAACAAATAGTCATTATCATTAGATGTAACAAATAGTCATTATCATTAGATATACAACAAATAGTCATTATCATTAGATGTAACAAATAGTCATTATCATTAGATGTAACAAATAGTCATTATCATTAGATATACGTCATTGGTAAGAAAAACTGATAGACGCACTGCTATCCAGTACAAAAAGCAAACATTCAACAGGAAACAAAGTTATTATCACACACACATTAGTTTATCAATTGATTGGTATGAAAAACCGATAGATAGGTACAAAAAGCAATTTATAGATACAATACAATGTATCGTATGCAAAACAATCTGATTATAGCTGCAACAGTTCACTCACCCACAAAGATCCTCGGACTCTGGCGGTGGATCACGTTTGACAGGCGGTAATTGATGCTTCTTGCAACCACCAACTAAAAATCAAACACTCCTCGTTCAGTTCTCATACACATAAATCGAAGTTATGCAGATGATGCTAAGTCTGTTTGCAGCAGAAATGAAAGACACACAGCTGGAATCAAAATTTAATAACCAATCTATCTCTTTTGATTAATTGATCCTGGCAATGCATGCCTCTTCAACTTACCAACAAATATCATCTGTTTACAAATGCACAGTTGTCATCAGTGATATTTCAGTTCTAAAAATAATTCCCAATTTCAGTTCAAATTCAGTTCTAAGACTCTAATTTCAGTTCTAATTCTATTTCTATTCTGAAAATAATTCCTATTTCAGTTCTAATTCAAGTTCTGAAATAATTTCCGTTCTAATTCAAGTTCTGAAATAATTTCCGTTCTAATTCAAGTTCTGAAATAATTTCCGTTCTAATTTGTCCAATCCACAAACATCTAGGTACGTTAGATCCTTACTGTATATATATAGAAGTCTAGGTATTATGACTCTTACCCTATATCAGTATAATTATTATTTCCAAGTGAATTGAGGTGTCAAAATGTCAAGCCCGATTTCAATCCTATGGGTGCCGCTGATGCTTGATATGACTGTGCCTATAGGCTCATGTTCAAATATCCCCTCCCCCTAGCGTAACCTCATACAGGCTGTACATCAAATGCACCTGTAATTACCTTCCTTTGCCCTGTGTTCAACGGTGCCCAGTCATCCGTCACATTAAACAATGTCAGGTTGTTTGACTAGCGATCCTATGTCTTAGACCTGTACCAGGGCCCTGTTTGTTTGAATGATTAAGAAAGCAAACGTAATATATTAGTTAGCTGTGGCAATATGCCCGGGGGAGGGGAAATTGTATCCGAAGATTACTGATCTTAAGGCTTCTGAGAAATGGACTGCCTGACTTTATACAGACTTGCACAGACAATGAATCACAAAAATCATCACAGTGTAATAATTTTCGTTCTAAAATAATTCCTATTTCTATTCATATTTCAGTTCTCTCAGGCGTATTTCAGTTCTATTTCTATTCTCGTTCTCAAAATAATTCCTAATTTTCGTTCTTATTCTCGTTAACGGAATTGCATAATTTTACTTCTAATTTCTATTTCCGTTAATGAAAATATCACTGGTTGTCATCTTCTCATTCTGACACAAATGAACTCCGAATTGACAATTTATTTGCTCAACCAAAAAACTAAACCCTGAACGCAACATGTTATAAAGGGCTGACCAATGCAGACAATAAGCCATAAAGCCAGCTTAGTAAAAAAAGTTAGTATCTAACCACTTGGTGGAGGTGCAGGCTTGTTAGCAGTTGCAGGTCTCTCTTTTTTCGCCTTCGAGCACTTATGTTCGAGCTCGTCAGTGGTGACTACGGTCTCATGCAGATCACAGGTCGTGTTCGTGGCAGTGTCGTTCGGATTGGTGCAAAGGTAACTGTACACCTCTTGCAAAGCGCCAATTACCATCACGCACTGGTTTGTTCCCTCGTATGTCGCCACGCAGCCCTCTGCTTCCCACCAGGTGCTAAATTCAGAAAGACAACAGCTCAACCTCAACAGTTTGAAAAAACCAAGCACATAAAGGAAATGACATTTTTTTAATAAATTTAACAATGTTTCACTTAAGATGGTGACTAAGTGATAAAATTTAGTTCACAATCAATGAAGACCATAAAATTTTTAAGAAGAATGCAGATTCTTTGCTTACGTGCAGAGCAGATCGGCTTGTTGTTCGTTGGGATTGTCGAAGTAGGTGATAAGAGACTGATAGCTCTGGAAGCACTGGGTGTTCAAGGTCGTGAAATCACAGTCTGGTGTCGGTTCTGGAAAAACAACAAAACTGTACATGTCAAAGGCAACAGTTGAAAAGAGTTTTTCTCAACAAATAAACTAAAGGCCATCGATAGATACCAAATATATTGTAATGTATTGCGAACAAGGAAGAGGTGGCTGGACGAGGTTCAAGAAACAACAGGAATGAATCTGGAACAACTAAGAGAAGCGACATCAGAAAGAAAGCAATGGAGAAGGCTGGCCATGACAATCGCTAGAGTTCAACGAACTGACAGCACAAGGTGACAAGGTGTATTGCATATATTATGACCATTTACAAAGTGCTCCTCTCAGTAAAAGCCTGTCAAAGGTGCTCACAGTGCGATCGACCCTGAGAGAAAAGGCAGGCTCTGAGGTGCAGCATTCGTACTAATAGTCTTCACAAAATTGGTCACTACGTGCAGAAGATTTAAATTTGGTCACTGGGAAGCAAGAAATTGGAAACTGGATTGCCGGAATCCAGTCTGAATTGTCAATGGGTAGCAGAGACTGCATTATTTTCAATTTCAATTCAATTCAATTTTAATTCAATTCAATTTCAATTTGTTCATTTTTTTAAACTTTGCAGCCATGATTTAAAATCAACATGACAACAGGAAAATTACTACGGTATAACAGGCAGATGAGATGAGTTAACTAATAGGCTTGATTGCATTAGATAAGAAGCATAATCATGCATATAACAGGTAGACAAGAAGAGATAATCGATTAGCTTGTATTAACACGTTGGCCCGCGAGGAACGTGCTAACACGTCCCAAATTGAGTCATTTAACACAGCAAATCAGCAGACAACGTGTTAAACATTATTATGCATATAGCAGGCAGATAAGATAATCAGTTAGATAAGGAAAATCACCATGCATGAAACAGGCACACAAGATGAGATAGTAGGTCAAATTGAAACAGATAAGAAAGATATAACGGGTGGACAGGATAGCATCATAACAGGTTAGACTACATTAGATACGAAATAAATGATGCATACGTCCAGTGGGGCACAGTGGATTCAGCGCGCTACTGAAGTCCTGCTGCACAGTGGTCGATATATTCTGGATGCTCGTCGTACAATTTTCCATCTCGCTGACTATCTGCGTCTGAATCGTCGTCAAGCTACTACAAGAATGAAACACGCTCAAAGTCAGTACTGACGACATTAAAGCACAAAGAAAATGACCATAACTAGAGTCATCATTATCATCATCATCAATATCATTGGGCTCAATGCTCCTAAGAGTCCGATGCCACTCTCTGTCTGAGTCTGTCTCGTGTCATGCTGCCCAGCTTCAACCGGTCCGGTCAGCAGGTCTGCTCCATACCATTAACGTCTTGGAGCAGCTAGACCACCTTGTCTGATTGAAGCTCCACATCATGACACCTTGAAGTATCTGGGTCACTATCTCACTTGAGCCATGGTTTTTGCGGATTTCAATCGTCTTGGTCTTTTCCTGCCAGTGTATCGTCACCCATCTGGCAAACCTTCCTCCTTTGTCCGGGCTTAGGACCGGCACAGGGACGTTGCTGGTTCCCTGTGAGCAAAACTAGAGTAGCAATTGATAATTTATAAAATCACCCATGGCCTATGACTTATGAAAGAAAACAAAACATGCAATATAATTTTTTACATCATCTATTAGTTTCCTTCACACAACATTTCCTCTGGACACCGTACTCGGACCTCCTTAAGACTACCGTTTTGGAAACCTCTCAGACTCAACGCAATGCTCTCTGTCTCTGAAATATCCTGGGCGTTGTTTGTTTGTTTGTGCACTTGTTATAGCGAGCCTACTTAGAGGCGCTCCCGAATGCACAGCGGACACTGCTTCTAAGTTTCACGCCGAAGTGCTGAGCAACTGCGAGTAAAGGACTTGCCCAAGGTCCCTACACGGTGGCTTGAGGGTGGATTCGAACCTCGAACCTTCCGGCTCCAAGGCAACGACGCCACCACTAGACCACTGCGCCCCATGTCCATATTTCTTTCTGCAGAATCATATCCCACATACCTCATCCATGTCTCTGATTGTCTTCCATGACTCGGTGTTCTCTCCGCAAGACAATAATTATAATGCCCTTGATGTCTTCTTTCTCTGATCCAATCTACTGATCAATGCTTCACTCTGCCTCAACTCCTTCCAGTCCTGTACAATAAAAAAATTATTTCCCAAAAAAGATTGTCTTAACTTAGTTTTCATTAGAACCAGCACAGAAACTGAATTTTAATTTCGACTTGGTTTCTACGATTCAATTTACCTGCAGAGATCAGGGAACGAAGTGTAGAGGAGCTTCAGTTCTAACCAGTAATTGAAACTGATGTCGTTTACATCGCAAAGATCTAAAACAATCACAATGACTCCATCCATTATTACTCTTACAAGAAGAATTGGTCATTATCAAGAGCTCTTAAGACAGACACAATCTTGGTCCAAGTCAACACATCCATATTTTTTCAGTGCTCAGACGATTGTCAACTTAATCAAATCATCTGCCTCATCAGTAAAGTAATCAATAACTCGTTGGGATCGTGTAAGATATTCTGAAGATCTTAGCAAACACTATGATAACGTCACCACTACCAAAAAACCAATACCACTCCCATTTATACAGGCATGCAAACAACTGTGTTAGAGGGTGACTGAAAATGGAAAAATAAGAAGAGTGAAACAAACAGCGGCGAAACAAACAGCGGCGTTGTCATGGGATGGTTTGGGATGGTTTGGACCACCTAACTCTGAAAAATATGACCCACACAATTTGTTCAAATCCGTTGAGGTTTCATTTGGGTATGAGGGTGGAGGGGTGTCAAGCAATAGTGACCTAAACTACAAGTCATCACAATTTTTTCATACCCACCTCATTTTTTTAAAGGTTGGCTACACACCTGTGAACAACCCTACACATACATTCGAATGGCGCCTCCGGCATGTGAACTCTAATCAGCCGCGGTTTGTTATTTATTTTCAGCCATAGCTGGGCTAGGAGCACCTCTGAGTAGCCTTCTTAGAAATTGTCATTATTATTATTATTATTCTTGTAGGGGGTGCTATATAAATATTTTGAATGACGGTATGATTGATTGAATGAATGAACCCTCTACCTTTCTCGCAGTTCGGTCCACCATAACCAGCCACGCACGAACAGTTGTAGGAGTCGGTGTCATCCGAGCAGACACCGTCGTTCTGGCACGGAGACGACACGCACGGCTTCACGCACGTCACGTTGACAAACGTCTGCAGCTCAAAGTACGTTGTGTAGACGTTCTCCTTTGTGTCATCGTCACATGTCTCAATGAGCGGTGCCAAACAGGTCTTTGCGTCAACCATCATACTGCAACACAATCAAATTGGATATTATCGTTTAATCCAACTGGGGCGACGGACTGGTCATGTTGGAAACTTAAAATTTCCGTTGCCCAAATTTGAATGTGCGTAACTTCGGACTCTGTTGGCAAAATTGGATAAAATTTTCAGCAAACATTGATAATTTATCCCACTTACATTCTCTGAAATTTTATAGAGTTTCATTTAGAATTGACAAGTACAGGGTGCGCCAAAAAAAAAGACCCCCCCTAGGTTTTTTGCCACTATCTTGGCCAAAATTAAGAATTTTCGAATGAAATTTTACAGGCTTATAGACAATTCATATTTACATATGAAGGCCAGATTTCATCAAAATATTTCAAACAGAACAAAAGTTATACCACTTTTAGGGAGGTCACCCCCGTTTTTTGACGTTTCAAAAACCAAACGCAATTTTTAGGGGTTTTTTGCGAATATCTTGGCCAAAATTTAAAAAATCGAAATGAAATTTTACAGTCTTATAGACATTTCATATCTACGCATGGTGGCCGGATTTCATCACAATATTTACTACTGAACAAAAGTTATGCCACTTTTAGTGAGACCACCCACCGTTTTTTGACGTTTCAAAAACGAAACGCAACAAAAAGTGACAAAAACACGATTTTTTAAGTCTCATCACAAATAACTGTTGTCAAATGAACTTGGTAGTGTTTCCCAACTTGTGTTCAATGTGCCCACCACCCGTGCCAAAACTTATTTTGAGTCTCTATGAAGAGTTCTTGATGGACCTGTTGATTATCTGACAGATTCATTATTATTTCTTATTTTAAGAATTTGACTGTCATCTTGCTAAGTGACTTCTCAGTGACGTGCAGCTACGCTGGTACCCTGTTTCTTTTTTAAACAGTAATAATAATGATCATCTGTCAATATCAAGGCTATTTGATAATAATTATTTGAGATGAGACTTAATAAAATCGTGTTTTTGCTGTGTTACGTCTTTGAATTGTCAAAAATTGGGGGGTGGCCTCACTAAAAGTGGTATAACTTTTGTTGTTTTGGAAATATTTTGATGAAATCTCACCATCACATGCAGATATGAATTGTCTTTAAGCCTGTAAAATTTCATTTCGATATTCCTACTTTTGGCCAAGATATTGGCTAGAATAATTAGATTTAATTTTTATTACTTTTTGCTGCGTCGCGTTTTTGAATCGTCAAAAAACGGTGGGTGACCTCCATAAAAGTGGCATAATTTTTGTTCTGTCTGAAATATTTTTATGAAATCTGGCCATCATGTGTAAATATGAATTGTCTTTAAGACTGTAAAATTTCATCTCAAAATTCTTACTTTTGGTCAAGATATTGGCAAAAATCTTAGGGGGGGTCTTTTTTTTGGCGCACCCTGTATATCTCCAAAACAAAAAGGGTATCAGTTCAATTGGGACACCGTGTATAGGTGACACACAATTATCACAAAATCTTTACACCAAACTGCATACAGTAAAATTTTGGTCAACAAAAGATTTATATCTTAACTTATCTTATCTAAGCCCTATAGTCTGTAGAACATCAAAATCATTCTGTGGAAACATCATAAAAACTAATCAACAATTAGTTCAATAAACATACAATCACAATGCTAAAAACCTGCGTTGATGGCTTAAATCACAATGCTCGCAAGAAACCCAATAAAATAATGAGTTGACGAAGTCTCAATTATTCTCGCTGACCTGCAGAAGGTGTCGAAGAACGATGCTGGCAGAGTTTCGAGGAAGGCAGGTGTTGGGTTAACGACTCCATTCCAGAACAGGTAATTCCTGACAGTCTCAATACAAGCATAGGCGCCATTTGTATCGCATGAAGGAACTGGAAATAACAGCAACGAAAACAGAAATAAGTAAAAACAGAAATATAGCGAAGGTCCTTGGCTGAAGAAAACACTGGCTGATATATAATCTTACTTCTATGATTTTATTTCTGCCGATTGAGAACTGCGGAAGGAAGAAAACGGTAGCTGTTTTAAGAAAGTCCACTACCAGTTGCTACAGACCTAACTTAAATTATTAAATCTCATCCACTGTCATCGTTCGTTCACACCCATTTCTCACCGAGTTATGGATCATTCATTCATTCATTCAGAGCATTTGTATAGCGCCCCTTCAAGAAACTACTCAGAGGCGCTCCCAGCCCAACCACGAACAAAGAAAAAAGACTTGAGGGACTTGTAGAACGCAGCCGGATGGACCACAAGTAGTGAGCGAAGCGTAACCGGGAGGTCGTTCCAGACAGTAGGCCCCACGACCGAGAAAGCCCGGCGCTGCTTAATAGCCAAGCGAGCCCGCGGGACCAGAAGCTCACCCCTAGCCGAAGAGCGTTGAGCTTCCTATTGGAGCTATATAAATGGTTAGACATACATGCATTCATACATTTCTGTCACTAACATTCTGTGGTTAAATCCAGCACATGTTAATGTCACAATCATCAAATTAGAACATCAAATTAGAACATTATCCATCAAACGCACGATACCTTTCTTGCACTCTTCCTCGGTGACGTCTCCTGTGCACTGACATTCGTACTTGTCGGAGTCCGTCTGAACGCACTTCCCACTCGACACGCACGGCTCGTTCTCGCACGGCAACGGACAGACGCCCTCAACAAGTGTAACGACGGCGTCCTTTTGCTGACGTATCGTATTGACCTGATCTCCAGATGTACAGTCCTCCAGATTGCCATCGATGCAGTCGATGTTAGTCTGGATCTTACTGGAAATAATTAATTAATCCTTTAAATGAAACGAGTGTGCTAAAACAAATGCAGCTCTTGTGTTGCTAAAGGGTTAAGGTGGATATGACTCCAGTCATGTTGCTAAAGGGTTAAGGTGGATATGACTCCAGTCATGTTGCTAAAGGGTTAAGGTGGATATGAGTCCAGTCTTGTTGCTAAAGGGTTAAGGAGGTGGATATGAGTCCAGTCTTGTTGCTAAAGGGTTAAGGAGGTGGATATGAGTCCAGTCTTGTTGCTAAAGGGTTAAGGAGGTGGATATGAGTCCAGTCTTGTTGCTAAAGGGTTAAGGAGGTGGATATGAGTCCAGTCACGTTGCTAAAGGGTTAAGGTGGATATGACTCCAGTCTTGTTGCTAAAGGGTTAAGGAGGTGGATATGAGTCCAGTCACGTTGCTAAAGGGTTAAGGTGGATATGACTCCAGTGGGTAAGTCTCTTAAATAAACAAGCAACTTCGTGTGAAATGGTACTCTAATGCCCAGCATCAAAGTTACGTACACCCTAATGCAATCTTGCCTCATCAGCCAATATGATAGAATAGAGATAAATTAGATCGGATAATAGATTAGGTAACAGGCTCTATGAGGAATTAGATTAGATTAGATGATAGACTTGATAATAAATTAGATGATAGATCCGATTAGATAAGATGATAGATCCAGATGATAGACTAGATCAGATGATAGATTAGATGATAGACTAGATTGGATGACAGATTAGATAACAGATAAGATGATAGAATAGATTAGATTAGATGATGGGCTTGATAATAGATAAAATAAATTAAATGATAGATTAGATTAGATCAGATAAGATGATAGATTAGATGATAGACTAGGTCTAAAGATAGATTAAATAGATTAGATAACAGATTGGATTAGATGATAGATTCGATAATTATAATTGATTAGAAGATGGATTAGATGACAACAGATTAGATAAGATGATAGATTAGATTTGCTTGTGTCAGTGACTCACCCACAGTACTTATCGAGGTCTTCCTTCGACATCACCGGCGATATTTTCTTCGTCACCGGGTCCATCATCGCGTTGACGGTGTCGTTGAGCGCACCGAGACAACTCTGGGCAACGACCGGCAGGCAGATCGTCGGCGACCTGCACGTTGACCCGGCAATCGAATTGAAGAAGACGACCGAAGAGATGAGTTTCGCTGGGAAAGGATCCTGCGTGCACGTCACCGAAGCAAAACAAATCTTCGTGGTGTTCAACTCGCTGTAGTCAACGAAGAAAGCAAAAGAAAAATCATCACGCGTTAAATCCCAGTTTTTTTCAATCGTGCACGCAAAGGCCAATGCTAATCTATTCATTCATTCGGACATTTATATAGCGCTCCTTCAAGTAAAAAACAACTACTCAGAGGCGCTCCCGACTCCAGCGCGCCCAAAAAGAACAGTTTTAAGTTTAGCAAGGAACGATCCTGGTAGAGTCCCAGGGTGTAGGCGCAGCTCAAAAGGAAGGCTATTCCAGACCACCGGACCAACCACAGAAAAGGCTCGATTCTTCATGGTAGCAGTACGAGCAAAAGGAACCAAGAGGAATCTATGACTTTGTTCCTCCAGACCTGCACGGGAAGGACTAAGTACTAAGTACTTTCTAAGAAGCTATTGCAGGTGCTCAACAGAACAATATCACATAAGCAAGAGAAGCTACTGAAGGTGCTCAACAACATGATATCACATCACATGATCAAGAGCGAGCAAGGTACTGGTACTTACTGCCCAGTCAGACCCTGAGAAAACGCTAATTGCTCACATTTAACCCCTTTACCGTGATCCCCGAGTTAACTCGTCCAATTTTTACTAAGAAAATTTTTATTACACGGTAAACGGGTTAACAGATCCATTACCTGCACACTGCCGAGTAGTCTGGTCCACCACGGTTTGTGTATTGTGTGCTCACAACTTCCATGTAGGAATCTGCACACATGGAGGCCGTTTGCACCTCACAAGATGGCTCGGGTGTCGCTAAAAACAGAAGAATCAACAATATTTCATTAATAGCACTTTTGGAGTGAAACATGAGTAGTCAAACAAATTTTCCAGACTTCTTGCTTCACCAGTGTCGGGAACCTTGGGAAGCCTTGTTCCTTTAACCTTGTCCCCACAACGTATTTAATTCCAAATCTAGATTTTTAAAAATTCAAATACAGACAATTCTGCTGCCAGTATAAAAAAATTCAGCAAAAAATCGTTTACATTAAGTGATCCCCAATTAACATGTCACTACTTCCACAGGTATCAGCAACAAGATATTTCTTAACAGTCGTGGCTTGATAATTAATTACAAGTGTCCTATTTTACAAGAAAACCAAAATGACTGACCCCATTATTCATCCATCATCTGGCATTAAAACCAATTTCATATTATGCTGACATAAAAAGTCTTACCGCATGGTTGAGTGGGAGCGTTGGCACAGGTCAAAGAGTTAAGGGCGGTCACAATGGAAGTGATGGCTGTCTTCGTGGTGGCATTACAGCTGCTGCTAAGGCTCGTCAGGTTGGAAGTAAGCGATGACTTCAAGCTACAAAGAACATCACACGATTACAAATGTACAGGTGCATGTGGGGCTGGCAGTAGATGAAAAGCATTCAATATCATCTACTCCATAGCTAACGACTTCTACAGTGCACAAGGCATTAGTGATCATTCATTCGTTCGTTCGTTCGTTCATTCATTCATTCATTCATAACAAGAATTTATATAGTGCCCCTTCAATGTAACTACTCAGGAGCGCTCCCGGACTGACTTCAGCTAATGAAGACAGCCTTAACATCGCATGAAGTGCATGTGAGCCCATAACTCTTCTGCATCACACCTCAGCAAAACACCGGGACTTTAAAAATAAATTATTCTAAAAACGGAAAAATGTGAAACCACAGAAAAACTTCTACCAACCTGCAAGACAATGGTGTACAGGGATACAAGAGACCACTGATGATGGCGCTCTTGGAATCTTCCAGCAACTCATGGATTTCTTCCAGGTAACAGGTAGTGGCTGCAATCAGACAAGAAGGTAAGGTAGTACGGTATGGAAAGGCAAATGTTTGCACATTTAATATCTACTACACTTATAGGATATTTTGCAGACGTGGTTCTATATGTACATGCTGTCTTTAACTGAAGAACACATGCACTAAAGTGCAAATGTATGACAAGAAGCAAATGTGCTAAAGTGCAAATGTGATGAAGTGCAAATGTATGTGCAAATTCCTTTAGTTATATCAACAGGCAAAGTGCACATTTACAAATTGACAGTACAGCTACTTACGGCTACGGTAAGTTAGTTAGTACATGTCTTTATATAACGTTCCTGAGATAAAGTTCAAATATCATGAAGTGTAAATATGTGTGCAAATACGACAAATTGCAGAAGTGACAAAGTGCAAATGTGACAGGATGCATCCGATGCAAATACAATAAAGTGCAAATAATTATAATAAAGTATAGTTGTACCAAATAAAACAATCTATTTCTGGGGAAACAAAATTAATAAGCAACTGATGTCATCACCCACACAGGAGACAAAAAGCCTTTAAAAAACATAAGACTGTACTTTCTGTTAAACTCTAGCGTTGAATGCTGATCGCTGACAGTGTGTACAGCATCCATGAAGTAGCTTGCTACCGACGACAACATAGAAATCGTCATAAATACAATACAATACAACACGATACAATACAATTGATACAATACAATACAATTGTTACAATACAATTGATACAATACAATTGTTACAATACAATACAATACAATTGTTACAATACAACCCAATACAATTGTTACAATAAAATACAATTGTTACAATACTTCTTCTTCTTTGGTTCTCTGCCGTCAGGCAGGTTCATATGTCCAATGACGCCACGCATATCTGTTCTGTGCATCCATCTTTAGCCCTCTGTAACCGTCCTTTGTCATCATCCAGTCCAGTAGCATTGTTCTTGGTCTTCCTCTTGTCTTTTTCCCCTCCATTCTTCCTTCGATGATATCCCGTACTATGGTGTCACTCCTCATGATGTGTCCAATCCAGTTTCTCTGTCGCCTCCGTATTGTCTCCATCATTGATCGTTCCTCTCCCACCATCTGCAGTATTTCTTCGTTTGTCTTGTGTTCCATCCAGCTGACACGCTTCATTCTTCGCCAAATCCACATTTCGAAAGCCTCCAATCTTCTTATGTCATCCTTTCTCATTGTCCATGTTTCTGACCCATACAGGACCACACTCCACACCAGCGTCTTGACCATCCTCTTTTTGAGGCTCATATTTAGTTTTCCTCTGAGGAGTTCCCCTCTGTTGTTGAATGCGTCTTTTCCCATGGCTATTCTTCTTTTTATTTCTATATGGCATCTTACAATACAACACAATACAATTGATACAATACAATACAATTGTTACAATAGCCTACAATACAATACAATTAATAAGCGCACTCACTTTCATCGCAGCGATCTCCTGTGGTTGGGCTCGTGCATTCACAGCTGTAAGATCCGGTTGGTTCGGCATGGCAGACGCCGTAGTTCTGACAATGGTTGACGGAGCAGACGTCGACACACTGCTGCGTCACGTTCACCTTCTCCAACGCGGAATCCAAGTCCTCCTTGACATGTTCATCGATAAAACTATCGCATCCCGTTGAGCTGGACGCAACGCACGCTTCCGTTGACCCGACAAGGCTGAAATAATAATAATAATAATAATAACAATAACAATAACAATAATAGAATAGATACATTGCTTTTATAAATCATAAGTACCAGAGGAAACAAAGTACCTCAGGGCAAAAAAAATAAAATAATAATAATAATAATATAACACAAACGCTTGCGGAAAAGGGGCAAAGAAAGACAAAGAAGTTCATTACGGACACTACTAGGTAACTCATTCCAGAAAAACCATCGGCAATGCGCATAGAGAGATAGTGAAGCCACCTTGCTGTCCTCACCTGCACGTGGCATTGTTGAACGGCTGATCTTTGTCGTATGAGTTGAGAAGCGGGTTGATACAACGCGTGCTGTTGGCAATCGAACACGTGGGTGTCGGACAGTGTGATTCAAGGAGCATCCATGCTTTGAAGCGAATCTCAGCAACTTTGTCGGAGTCGGATCCACACGACGTCTCGACTCCAGCCACGCAGTCGTATGTCGCTTTCAACGTTCTGAATATACGACAACAAGATGTGCGTTTCAATATTTATGCACCAACGCACATGCATGCACACACACACCACGCACGCACACACAGACATATACACACACGTATACACACATATACAAACACACACAAGCATGCACACGCACACACGCTTTAAGCGCACCTTTGTTCGCATATGCAACTATTTGCCATGCAAGAAAAAGGAATTAGGTAGATGTGTGTGTCAAAATACATGCATGCATTTGAATTTACACAAGTGGGTGCATACAAAAACAGATGTACATCACATGCACAAACGCACATACAAAAGATGCAAAATTATGGCAGAATGCACAGACACAGAACCATTCAACTTTTACTTACCATAAACAAATTCAATAAACTCAGATTGTCTATATCAGATTCTGAGTTTAACAATTAATTTGCAATTTTGCTTAATCCTCAGCAAATTCTATTAAACAAAACTATATAAACTTCAAATATTCGTCTGAAATAAAAAAATAATTTCTGATCCTCATCCAACAAACTGCCGTGCAAAATTTTTATTAATGATATTATTTGATTTTAAAAAAAACAGATGTGGGGGTGCTACTTACCCACAGAGGTCATCTGATGGGGCCACATAGAGCTGTGCCACCATATCAAGGCCACACTTCAACAGGGCAGATGCCTCACATGGAACCGGAGCTGAATGCAACATCAACAACAACAACGTTGTGTGACAATGCCGAACGCTACTAGCAAGTAACAACATTCATTCATTTCGACAACTGTTGTCTAAATGAAGATATACTATGAATGGTAAAAGATCCATAATAGAAAACCAAAAGAAAAGAATCGGTAATAATCAAATTATTTAAAATCAATACCTGACAACATTTAAAAACATTTTACGGAGCAGAGGCTGGGAAGTCAACGAAAAGAGATGCGAGGTTATATTAATAATAAGAGCAGAGATGAGAATGCTGACTCCATCTCAGAATCAGTTCACTCTGTCCCTTGCAATTTGCAGTTTCTGTCTATGCATTAAACTTTCATTAAATTAAGTTAAATAAGTCACACCTTTTCAAGAACTCTCATCCTGTCAAATCTGATCCTCCACCTTCCAATTTCCGACCTAGACGACACCCACCTTAGTAGCTGTTCCGCCCCTCTGACCCTATGGTAACTCGACCCGGACCACCTTTGGACTACTCTTATGGACAACCCTTTTGACGCAACGCAGCGCTCATGAATAAGCTGGTGCCCGCGCTTGGCTAGAAATATGGAGATTACGATTATGAATACGACATGATCTGCAAAAATGAATCTGATTGCATAACTTACGAGGATTTGGTGGCGTTGTATCATTGCAGCTCGTGTCAACGTAGTCGAGGAAGACATTGAGCAACTCGAACGATAACTCGCTTGTGTCCGAGCAGGGGTAGAGAGAAACCGAGGTGCATTGATACACAGCCTGGAACTTGCTATTGAAAAAACAACAATGATGATTCTCACTACATTGTCATCAGTCAGCATATTCACTCCATCTCAGAATAGCAGCTTCCTAAGACCACATCTGATGTGCTTCATCATCTAATACAAAGAGCACTGGTGAGATAAGGAACTTTTCATATGATGTAATCGTAATCGTAAATTTTTATAGTGCCATTTCAAAAGAGACTCCTCAGAGGTACTCCCACCTGACTTAAGTAAACCATGATCAAAGTGTATGGTTTTTAAACGCTTAACAATAATAATTTAAGATGATTTTGATGATGCAGTAGCTCTGCCTATAAGCTGAAGGAAAGGGTGCTGTACATGAGTTCAAAGGTCTAAGTCGGTTGTCTGCTACCCGAATGCAGAAGATTTCTGCTTGCGTAAAGGGGCAAAGAAAGACCATCTGTTCCTGTACATATACGTATGCTTTTGTGTATGCATGTATTAATATGCATATGGACATTTATTAGCATCTTACAATAATCTCATGAAGGCTTCTGCATATCATCTCCATATTACAAAACTTGCTTAAACATCAGTTGGAGCACATACATAACATTGTCCAAACAGTTGACGTGACACCGCCTATCTAATGAACACTATGCAGACAGATAAGCAAAAGGAAATGTCGGATGGCACACCTGCAAACGCTAGGCCTCCAGTCACCACTCTTGAGAATGACGGCTGCTGCATCTTCAAGCTTCCCAACGCAACCTTTAGCCGTCGGAATATCGCAGTCAGCACCTGATCAAAAACAAATTTAAGTCAATATGTTCAGAAAAAATGTCTAAAGACACAAACTCACACTCCAACAAACATACAGCCCACAAGTATCAGAATCAGTGGTGTAACAGTAAAGGTGGAAAAAGTCCAGGATCCCAGAGTTCCCAGGTTTTCGAACTAAAACACTTCATATATTTTTCAAATTTTCCTTGACAATATTAGCCATTTTCAAGTGCAATGTTTAGGTTTACCAGTGTTTCACAAATCTTTACCTGCTGAACTTTAATAATAATAATAATAATAATAATAATAATAATAATAATAATCTTTTCTTTATTAAAATCATTCTGATAAATGCAGTATGATTACATGAGACAACCTTAATTAAGATCAGGAGGCAAGGGAGAGGACTGGGTCATCCTCAATTACGGGCAGATACTGTTTTCCAGGATTAGCTCAAGGAGCTGCTATTTTATTCTTGTACAATGACATACGACAAAAACACAGCAAAATAAATGAAAGCATATTATAAGACTGAGTTTCCATTTACCTTTCTCGCAGTGCGGACCACTGTAGCCTGGCAGGCAATTGCAGTCGTATCCAAGTCCATCTGGAACGCACTTGGCACTGTTCTCGCACTTGTTCTTATCGCACGGGGTCTTGCAGGCCTCGCTAGCACTGTAATTGCCAAGCAGGTAATTCTTCGCTTCGTTGGCCGTGCTTTGAAGATTCTCGGGCAACTTGTCAATCTCACCGTTGATTTTATCCAGGTTTTTCTGAATGTTCCTGAATGCAAAGAATGGTCAAATTATATTACCAAAGAACTCTGAAATGCATAAAAGCATGAGTCCCTATTTGCATTTGCTTAATTGCTTATACATCCAGTTGACTACACTACTATAATATGCTTCTGATCACTGTGACATAAGGCAGATGCAAATATTGTAAACATCGTTACCTGTAATTAATTAAGGATCTTGCTGTAAAATGACCAGGATCTGACATATTTTTCTCAACACCATACAAGTCGTCTCACAGCAACTGTACACAGTGGTCCCAAAGAATCTGATCCTTGCCTATGATTAATGATTAGTACCTAGAGGTTCAAAGTCAAGATGAAAAACACGTTTCCTTGTACCAGTGTACAATATGTCTTGTTGCCAGCTTATCAGACTTCTTTAAGCACTTCTGGATTTGAGGAGTTATAAATAAGCTTTGCTGTAATCAGATGTAATGTCTAAATTTCTGCTCAGCATGCTTTTAACGATGACCTGCTTTGGCGTCCATGTCATTTTTAGTACATACTTGCTGTTAAAGGGTTAATGAGGAAATCAGGTATCATTAAGTGAAGATTAGGTGCAGCTACACTAGAAGTTCACTGAAAGGGTTGAGAGGCAAAATCAGGTACTAATAGGCAAGTTTAACTGCCTATACACTAGGAGTTCATAAATAAAGTTTGGTGACTTTAACAGTTCTATTACAGTGAGCTATGGAAGTCATTCGGTGAGAACTTACCAGCAGAAGTCGTCAGTTGTGTCAGTTGTCGAGTTGTCAGTGGTTGGCGGAGTTGATGGAGTTGACGTGGTTGGCGGAGTTGACGTGATTGGCGGCGTCGGGTTTTCGTCAACATTTGTGGTTGGCGGAATCGCTAAAAGGCAAAGACACAATCAACAGCAAATTTACGTTTGGTCACCACCCTTAAATTTCCATATATTTCTTCAGTACTCATCTTTAACCATTTAATGATTAACAAGTTGTAATATGCATGAGAAAACTATGCTGCTTGTCACTGAAGGGTTAAAACATCCATAGAAAGTAGTTCTACATCAACATCGTCGTCGTCAACATCACCATTATCACTACCGTTATCACTATCGTTATCACTACCGTTATCACATTTGTTATCACATTTGTTATCACTACCGTTATCACTATCTTTATCACTACCGTTATCACAACCGTTATCGCTAACGTTATCGCTACCATTATCATAACCGTTATCACTACCGTTATCACTACCGTTATCACTACCATTGCTAAATTTGCCACCACCACCACGACCACCTTCTTAAAAAAACTAAAAAACTTTGTGTATCTTTTCAAATTTTCCTTGACAATATTAGCCATTTTCAAGTGCAATGTTTAGGTTTACCAGTGTTTCACAAATCTTTACCTGCTGAATTTTAATAATAATAATAATAATAATAATCTTTTCTTTATTAAAATCATTCTGATAAATGCAGTATGATTACATGAGACAATCTTAATTAAGATCAGGAGGCAATGTGAACACAGTCGTGGGTATTGTTGTCATTATCTTCTTCAGTATTGTAGCTGCTTTCATATTATTCCATTTCCATATATTTAAATATTTAATTGATCAATTCATATGACTGCCTCACTATACACACCTATTTAATACTAAACCCTTCCTTTCTATTTTTTATATTTATACCAATTGATGTAATTACCAAACTTCCTATCTCTGCCTCTTTACAAGTGGTCTTAACTAAATCTATTAATTAGTAGTAAACCATTAAACAAACAGATCAAACAGACACAAATGAATAAATTCAAATTGCAGAAGAATCGAAAAAATATTACGAATTTCATTGCATACAAATAATTTTAAAAAATTAAATTAAATTTTTTTCATTGCATACAAATTTCATTGCATACAAATTTCATTGCATACAAATTTCATTGCATACAAACCAATCAATGCATTTAGAAATGAAAAACGTCATCCCCACCATCACTTACTGATGGGTGTTCGGCAGTAGACCTCGTAAACGTCGGTGCCCGATCCCCAAATCCAGCTCGCCTTGCTGCTGATCCCGGCCACGACTTGGAACGTTGTACCGTCGTTCGTAGCCACAATGATCGCATTCATCCACGAAGTAACGTCGTATGAAACCGCGTACCACCCACTCGCGTAACTAGCGGAACATTTCCACGTGCTGTCAGTCACGAGAAGTCCTGCGGAAATCTCGAGTATGAAGCCCCACTTCGTGGTGTCGTGTGAGCAGGACGCGTGGATGCCAACCACGTGAGAACCGGACGCGATCGTGTCTTTGCCAACGGTGTAACTCTGGTTGTTCGACGCATCCTCCTGAACAGTTCCGTCGACGTAAAGCTCGTAGAAGCACGAGGAGGTGACTCGGATTCTGCGCTCGCCTGCCACAGAAGGAAAATGATTAACGGAAAATGTAGTAGAGTGCACGTTAGGGTGATTCAGAAAAAAATTATTTTGGAAATTTAACGAGCGTAGTTGCTTATTTTGTTCCTTTTGGGTACAGATTAAGCTATGTACAAGAAATTTCAAAATCAAATGCATTTCAGGATGTGCACAATGAGCACAAAGTTTACATATAGTTATATTCAAAGTTACGAATTGAGACAATGGTCATGTGATATAGCGCACACTAAATAAAGTTGAATAATAGAAATCAATGAGTCTTTAGTAACTCAAAGTGGATATAAGAACTCAGATATTCATTCACAATTGCAAATCAACTTAGAAAAGTCCACAATTCAACAGGAATCCGCTGTCACAGAAAGCGAGACTTTTTTACCGTGCAGTTATACACGAAATGCGCAGTTGTAGAAGCACTTCTGAACAGTTAAAAAAAGCAGAAAAGGCCATTGTCCTCTGATTGGAAGTAATTTACCATGGATGATGAGAAAGGAAAGAAGGAGTTGTGCAGTTCCAAAATTTCTTTAAAACAGCCCTGACAGAAAGAAAACGATGAACAGGAAATGTGGATGAAATGCAACGTAAATCTACGAGAATTTCTTGGCGTCCACAAAAGCTACGCCATTGTACGATCACTATATTACATAAACAACCAAACTTACATCAAGACAACCAATGAAAGCAGACGGAAATGTCTACGATGACAGCAGAGCATAACAAACGTAAATGAACTAAAAATGGTCAAATGTTTACCAAAGAATGCCCTACAGTAGACGGTCTGCAGCACTGTCATAAAACATTTTAGATGAAGACCAGAATGCCAAAAAACATGGTCACAATGATATGAAGAGAAATGGCCGCTTACCAAAGAATGCTCTGCAGTAGACGGTCTGATCATACGATCCTGATTTCTTCGCCGTCCAAATGTACTTTGCCTTCGAGCTGCACCTCTCGTCCTTCTCGTACATCTGTACGTCCGAATCGTCCACTTCAACCGCAGCGGACCACGCAGCGTCGTTGTAGTCGATTTCCGTCCAGCCCGTCACTTCGACGCTTGTGCACTTCCACGAGATGTCCGTGACTATCTTTCCGTCGGATGTGGCGGCAATGATTCCAGCAACGTCACCCAGATTCGAGCTTGCCTTGAAAGCGATGACTTTGAAGTCGTCAGGGATGGTGATCTGGTAGCCAGC
This sequence comes from Lumbricus rubellus, assembly GCA_945859605.1. NCBI lineage: Eukaryota > Metazoa > Annelida > Clitellata > Crassiclitellata > Lumbricidae > Lumbricus > Lumbricus rubellus. The sequence continues at coordinate 24,213,469 of OX243823.1, read as the reverse complement.
ATTGACCTTCAATGAAGAATCTGGGAGGTCGTTGAAGCGTTCGCCGTCGATGTAGACGGTACCCTCCGTGATCACCCGAACGCACAGAGATTTTGGTTCTAAAACAAAAGAGATTTTGGTTATAAAACAAAAGAGATTTTGGTTCTAAAACAAAAGAGATTTTGGTTCAAAAACAAAAGAGATTTTGGTTCTAAAATAAAAGAGGTTTTGGTTCTAAAACAAAAAGAGGTTTTTGGTTCCAAAACAAAAGAGATTTTGGTTCTAAAACAAAAGAGATTTTGGTTCTAAAACAAAAGAGATTTTGGTTCAAAAACAAAGAGTTTTTGGTTCTAAAACAAAAGCGGTAGACCTATGATTTAGCATAGAACCTTACAACTAACAGCACCCCCTTCAAGAATTCTACTCAGAGGCACTCATGACTACAGTGCGGACACTGAATCGAAGTTTTATGCCAAAGTGCAAGAGCAATCGCGAGTGAAGGACTTGCTCAGGGTCCTGATGTGGTGGCTTGAGGCAAATTCGAGCTTGCAACCTTCCAGCTTCAAGGCACCAAACATACCCAGATGCTGGAACAGTCTTACAGCGGACATCAGAGTGGCCACCTCAGTGGACTTTTCAAATCAAAGCTTAAATCTCATTTGTTCTCTAAGGCTTATTCCACAATTAGCTATTTGTGATGCGCCTTGAAGTAATGTGGCTGCGTTATGATGCCATATAAATTGCCATTATCATTATTATTAACGTACTTTCTGGTTCTGGTGACGTGTTGTCGTCGGGTTTCGGTTCTGGGTTTGTTTTGTTCTCGTTGTGAAGAATGACTTCAAGGATGTCCAACAATTTCGTGATGTTCTGAATTGCAGACGGTGTATTCACACAGATCAACGCAAACGACTCCTGTACGACTGTGATGACATCGCCGCACCCTGCGACCGTACACGACTGCACAAGTGTCTGTTTCCTAATAGAATAACAGAAAAATATCAGAGAGACTTCGTAATGTCGACTGGAAACAGTGCTACATCATCTGCTGATAGCATGGACGGAGACCAGGCCGGAGACTTGGGGGGAACGAAGGAGTGGCCAAAGAAAATAAAAACTTTTTTTAGTCTTGACGCTCAACGATTGGGAGGACGAATGCATGGGCCGTCCCCCCAACACCTCCATTGGGGGGACCGTCCCCCCCTAGGTGACCGCCCATGGCTGATAAAGACCACAGTGCAGCAAAGACTATTTGATAGCAAGAGTTGTTTGCTATAACAAGAAAAACTGCCCACGCGGCAAGAATGTTCTAAGCTGCCAATAGGGCCGAATTAAGACTAGTGACTGCTTTGCAATGTACATGTATGTATGTATGTATGTATGTATGTATGTATGTATGTATGTATGTATGTATGTATGTATGTATGTATGTATGTATGTATGTATGTATGTATGTATGTATGATGTATGTATGTATGTATGTATGTATGTATGTATGTATGTATGTATGTATGTATGTATGTATGTATGTATGTATGAGCACTTTTATAATGCCTCTTCAAGATTCCTACTCAAGAGGCACTCCCGACTTAGTACAGTGCAGATACTGAATTGATGTTCCACACCGAAACACATGAGCAATTGCAAGTAAAGAACTTCCTCATGGTCCCTGCGCGATGATTTTCAGTGGGATTCGAACCCGCAACCTTCCGGCTCCAAGGCATCGAACATATCCCTGCACTACCACGCCCCACAAATGAAATGGAGGAAGATGAGAGAGGTTTGTCAACTGACCTGCAGTAGTTGTCGTCTGCCTGCTGAGTCTCGACGTTCCACAGCGGCACAGACAGACGTGACATCTCACCAAAACAGGTGTCGGTGAGAGCAGTCGAATCACACGTACCAGATCCAACTGACATTGGACAAAAAGGTAGCAATGCATTATAAGTTAATCATCGCATGATTATGTCAGTTTATTCAACAACTATAACTTAATAATGCCCTCCCTACAATGCTCACAAGTGCACATTGAAGTTCGGCAACCATTAAAAACTATCTACAGGGTGCGCAAAAGTTCTTACTTTTGGCCAAGATATTGGCAAAAACCTAGGGGGGTCTTTTTTGGCGCACCCTGTATAGGTAGACTGGAAAAGGAAAGTTTTCAGTTTAGAGCGAAATACAGCTTAAGGACTAGCACTACAGAAGTATTAACGTTAGCAAAGTTGGTTGGTTAGCACCTGTTTAACAGCACCAGAATAAAAAAAGCTCTGCTACCTGGACAGATTGTACCCTGGAACACATTCTTCAGTAGAGTTGAGATCTTGGCGGCGATCTCACGTCGTCCAATGGGACACGTCGTCACTGTTGCGCTGATACATGCGGCCATGGCGTCTATCAACGTCCTAAAGTAAAAGGCATATTCAGAAACAGTAAATGAATGTGCAAGAGTGCAGGAAAGCTCTGTATAATAAGTGACAACCCTCACAAACGTACAAGCAGATTGTAATAACAAATCATAAGACTCAGATGCTAATCTGTGTTTTGACCTTCAGCATTTTGACAACCGTTAACACAATATTTCAACAACTAAAACTATGTTTCAAATTCGGTTTGATTGATTGATTGATTTATTTATTTATTTACTGGTTGACTGATTGATTGGATTTAACGGCACTTCAGCACAGAATTGGTCATTTCGTGCCTTAACATAATTTACAATCAAAATGACCATCATTAACTGCTGAATGAAGTAAAATCAAAAATGTAATGTAAAATGAGTAATTTAAATGAACTTTAAGTAAATTCTGATGCGCAGCCTACCCATCACAGATTCCTGTGTATTGTCCATGGATGACAGCGTCCAAGACATCAATGTAGCATTTGTTAATTGCAGACACTGTGAAGTTGGCTGGTAAAAGACAAACATACAAGCAAATGATAAGAACACATAAGCATATTGACATCTAACCTAAGAATTTAGATACATTGATCCAGTCCATGAAAAAAATAGGTCTAGGAAAGTGTGCTTTTACGTTGAGATCTGAAGCCCAGAACAGACTACACAGAGCAAATTTTTTGTCAGAGCCACGCACATGGAACAGTAGTCAGATTGAGGAAGTCAGAAGAGCTGGCTGGCTGGCTGAGTACAGATAGGCTTTCATAGTCAGTAAAGACTAATTAAAAGATAATAAGATCGACTCAATTGCAGAGTCTAGAAAACACAAATTGCCCAGTCTCGTAAATTATTCACATTCTATGGCTACTAGGCTAGCCAATGCAGTGATTTAAGTATCAGTGATATAATGTTCCTATTTTAAAGCATAATACTATAGTAAGGCAAGAAGAAAAAACAAACAGATATAAAGGCATAAAAACAGTATGGAAGCGCAGGTACAGCAATCAGTACGACAGCATGAAATGATCTTCCCCTAGGAAATAATTAAATCCTTAGTAGACGAGTATTTTGTTTGCACAAAAATATATGGTCAGCCAATGCAGCTAGTCGTCTAAAAGGCTAACACTTTATCAGACGCAAATTAAAAGAACCTAGCAGAAGATTTTTCAGCCTGTAGACTGCAGAAGCAAGGAACCAGCTTCCGCACAGTCAAGCATAATCACAATTTGCAGCGTCAAACGAATATTAAAATAACAACAAAGTAGAATCATCATAGTCATCAGAGTCCTAAGCCTATATCGTAATTAATCGCTAAGAAGATCTGAATCTTTTCTTACCCGTTTCGCAGTTGGGACCAGAGTATCCGGGAGCGCATTGACACGTGTAACCGTTCGCAGGCAGCGTCACTTCGGCAGGATACGACGCCGGTGTCTTCGTCTCATCGCAGACCCCATTGTTCTTACACGGCTTCGACGTACAATAACCAAAGCAGGCATATCCGACAGCCGCCTGAACGCTGTACAGTGTCGTAAAGACGCTTTTTGACTGGTCCGTTGTACAGTCCTTGGTTGCCGCAACTGCACAGTCTCGAGCCTCCTTTGCCTTCCTGTGAACATATGAACAAGTATTGTATTGTATCTGACCATTTATAAAGCGCTTCTCGTGGCAAGAGCCTTTCAGAAGCGCTCCCAGTGCATTCAGCCCCTAGAAAACAGGCAAGTTTTTAGACGAGAGAAAGACGAGGATACACTACCAGAGAGGATAGCAGAGTGAACTGATGGCGGAAGCCCACAAGTACGCAATATGTTGTAAAGGGCTTGAGTGAACAAGGCCCATTACCCTTTAGACAACCCCTCCAACTCAAAGCAGCGCTCATGAATAAGCTTGTGCCCTGCGCTTAGCTTTCGAGTGGCACTTCAAAGCTTTTTGATTACGATTTAATTGATAAAAGACACAAGTCTAATGAATAGAAAAGCAGAATTTGATTTCTTTTGTACACATTCGTAGCATGGCAAGCTGCTACAAACTTTTTGGCTTTTGTAAAAAAAAAGTGGTGTACCAGTAGCAACGTAAACAAACATGCATGCAAAAATCCGTTGCTATTTTGCTCTTTTCGCAACATGGCAAACTGCTACAAACATTTTGATTCTTTTTTTTTAAATGGTGCACTAGTAGCAATACAAACATGCAAGCAAAAAACATCATTTACTATCTTGTTTTTATCTTTATCTTGCTGTGAATGCTAGTTTTAGCAGCAAAATATTAAGGCGCAGCAGCAGCAGCATCAGAAATACTAAGGTGCTGCACAAGCATCTAGAAAAGCATGAAACAAGATCCTTTTTGACAACAATTGACAGTGTCAATAATTATAATTACTGTTTTCCTTTACGCATCAATAAGCTGAGGCAGACAGTTGAGGAAAAACAAACAAGAATGACTACAGCTATCAATACAAAGATTAAAAGAAAATCTGATTGTAATCAACAAACTTTTTACTTTTTTTACAATAATCGTGATTAACAGCATTTTCAGTTAACTTACTTGCAGAAGCCGTCAGCCTCTCCATCGCTTAATTTCTTTCCAATGTATCCCTTCAGCTCAACATACTGTTCGAACGCATCAACACAGTCTATCGCAGCGTTCAGGCCACACGTCGGTTCTAAACAAGCAAATGAATCAGCATTTTAGCATTATTCGATACAACATTATTAGAATTCTATCCAAAGAACCTCCAAAAAGAAGAAGTAACCAAGGACATGATTTACTGAGGTTTTTCCATTGGAAAAAAACGATAATTCAATTCAATTCCAAACACTTCCGGCTGGCAGAACACAGTCCGTTACATTTAAAACTACTTTCACGAGGGTTTTGTACATGCATGTAAAGACGGTTATCAGAAGCTGAAAAAGAATGCACAGAACAGGGAAGAATGGAGACGTCAAACATTTGAACCTGCCTAAGGGCAGAGAACAGAAAGAAGAAGAAGATGTTCAGATCACATGCAACATAAATCAAGACTAGGCTTGATGTGTGTTTGTCGTTTAACGTAATGCGGACTACTGAAGTATCAAATAAAACTTATTGATTTTAATCAAATCAAATCAATCAAATTTATTGCACCTCCCACAAAAGAAACACCAATTACACGCTATGCATTGTACAAAATGATTAAGATTAATAATAGACGAATGCAATTACGCATTCAATAAGGAAAGCCTTCGTTATAGAGGCCTGTAGTTCAAACGACAAGTAGATAACCGTCACTACACTGTTTAATAATAACCCTTTAATGCTGAGATGGTAGTAAATGGCATGGGAAATCCTATACCCTCTGGCATTAAAGGGTCAAACTCACCTTCATCACACTTCTTATCATTGTTTCCAGCAGGAGCCCTGGCACACTTGCACTCAAATCTTCCCGACTCGAGCGGATGACACGTGGCGTTGCTCTTGCACGGACTCGGACCGGTGTCGCAAGGTTTCGGGTTGAATTCCGTGTCGTTGTTCCTCGACTTGTTGTTGTTTTCGTCGATTGGTTTCTTTTCAGCGTCTGTACATTTCTTCGTGTTGTCTTTGACGCATTTCTCCTTGTCTGCATCCAGTCTAAAACAAGAAATGCACAACAGTAAATAATCAATATTAATAATAAATTATACGACAAATAGCAAATTCATAATAACGGTAATACTACTTAAAATCAAATTGTATCCATATTGAATCTATAAATTTATAAAGCACCTCTTAGAGTGCACACCAATAGAGGGGCTCCCAAATAATAATAATAGTAATAATAATGATAATAATGATAATAATAATAATAATAATAATAATAATTATAGTAATAATAATAGCCTTCACTTAACTAATAATAATAATTAATGGGAGACGAGAACCTATAAGCTCATTTTAATATTTTACAGACTGTGGGATCTTCATTACTTCAGATGACGGAAAAAAATAAAAAATAAAAAATTTAAAATAATAATGATAATATCCTTAAGATTTAAAAATCATCATAATTATCGTTGTCATATTTACGAACAAATCACCATTAAACATGGCAATTTAAAATCGTTTATATTTTTTACAGTGTAGCAAGACTCACTTTACGAGTTCCTTCTTCTGTTGAACTGGGCAGTGGACTCGCTTCTTCATTGCGGCCACCTTTGTGTTGTAGTCATCGATGCAAGACTGAGCTTGCGGCGCCTGGCAGGTCGTCGGGGTGGTACAGTCCTTGCCAGAAATGTTTCTCATCCAGGTGACAATGACGTTAATGGCTGTAACGTACGTGGAAGAACAGCTGGAGGACGGTGCAGTCAGGTCAGCCACAGCGGTGTACGTCTTGTTGTAAGACCTGGAAAATGAGGAAACAATTCTGAATAATAATACATAATAATGTGGGGCGCAGTGGTAATGTAATGTAAATCTTCGAGAATTTCTCAGCACCCACAAAAGCCACGTCAGGGAGACCAGCTGGTGGTGTAGTCGCTGCCTTGAAGTTGAATGGTTCCAGGTTCGAATCCACCTCAAGCCACCGCGTAGGGACCTTCGGCAAGTTCTTCACTCTCAATTGCTCGGGAGCTTCGGCAAGAAACTCTGATGCAGTGTTCGCGCTGTAGTCGCTGTAGTAGGGAGCGCCTCTGAGTAGATAGCTTGAAGGGGTGCTATAGAAATAGAGAAATAAATAAATAAATAAATAAAATAATTAAATAAGAACAATCGGCTACCAAACTGCTGATGAATGCCGGTTTGGCATGAACCCAGTGGCCAATGGATTGTCAGGACAAGTGGTAGTGTCAGAAGGTGAAGTAACAGTGTGCCGCAGGTTTCATTGGCTGCCATCATTACACACATCCTTTAAGCAGCTCTGAACATTGTATCGTATTTTATCCATGATTTATATAGCACCTCTCACAGTGCACACTAATCAGAGACCAAGAGAGAGAAAAAGTGGTCTTGTCTCGGCGAAAAGAGGCAATTGGCTCGCGTGGTGTCCACTGTGGATTGAAATCCACTGAGTGCATAAAACATCAGCGGCAACTTTCTATTACCCAACCTCGACTAAAGACGACAGTCTAAAGATTACGATAGAACATGATGGAGGGAACCCTTAGCAGCAGGCGCAAGTATGAAGGTAGCCCCGGACCCCCACTCCCGGACCACAAAAGACTACTCCCGGACCACCACGGACTACCCCCGGACCACCACGGACTACTCCTGCACCACCACGGACTACTCTCACAGACAACCCTTTTTATTCAATGCATTGCTCGTGAATAAGATTGCGCCCTTCGCTTGGCTTTCGAGTAGCGCTTTAGAAATTTCGAGTTTACGATTACGATTACGCGCCCATTCCAGACCACATTGCATAACTCTTCATCATAAAGCAGATTACGTGCTGCACTAATGACTTTCTACCATTCAATTGCAACACTTTGATGATAACTTACCCACAGATGTCCTCGTAACTTGGTCCGATTTCGCTGGTGATTTTCAAGAGTGCTTCCAGAATATACTTGGAGCCAACATCTGTGATGTTGCTGACCAAGCATGATGGTGGTTGAGCTAAAAAAAGAAGAACCGGTACATTATTAATACTTAAATACAATAAGTAAGTAATGCCTTCAGTCTTTAGCAAAACTAAGGAAGGCGTTCATCACAAGCTTTTCAGACAACATGCAGACAATATTATATTATTGTCCTTAACGGTGAAGCAACTTGCATTTATTTCAAAGCAAATACTGGCACCAGATGCTACAGCTTGGCTTAAATGCAAACAAAGTCAGGCATGAATATCTAAGGTATTATGGTAGAGCCCTGACTCTAAACAAGACACTGAACTTACAAGGGTTTAATGTATGGACCTGCGGATCACAAATTTCAGTCAAGATGAACCTTGAAACATATTTGGGATAAAATCATATCTCGAATCTTATCAGCAGGTAACACCTTGATAATAAAGCAGCATGTACTATGCAACACAGCGGAAGTCATCAAGGTGTCTATCAATGTAGTAGGCCTGAAAATTTTCTACATTTTAAAATCAATTAAAATAAATATGAAGCTAATTAAGAGAATTAAGATAATAGAAATAATAACAAAATCAAAAACAAGGGTTAATAATAATAATAATAATCACTCAATTTCAAACTGACACAATGCAGAAATAGTTTTTTCAAGTCATAACGTCACTTTTGAATAAAATACTTCTGTCCCATTTATTTTCTATTTATCGAAGCATTGCAGGTCGTCCTAGTTTAATAAAATAAAAAACCTGTCTTCAGATGAACATGGCAAGAAGAACCTACTGCAGTCCGTAGTCTCTGTTGTACAGGTCTGCTTCAGTTGTGTCAGTGCAGAAGCAGCGTTTGAGATCACAGACTTCTTTATGTTGGCACAACCACTCGAGTGTGTGGTTAGACAAGAGGCAAGTTGTGTGAGGACACTAGAACACAAGAAATAACCCCAATCAAAATGGCCTCAATTGAATAACCCCACCGAAATTACCCCAATTGAAATAACCCCATCAAAATTACCCCAATTGAAGTAACACCAATCAAAATAACCTCCAATTGAAATAACCCCAATCAAAAATAAATCCAATCAAAATAACATCAATCAAAATGATCCCAATCAAAAGAACCCCAAGAAATAATCCCAATTGAAATAACCTCAATTGAAATTACCCCAATTGAAATAACCCCAATTGAAATAAACCTAATCAAAATGACCCCAATCGAAATAACCCCAATTATAAATAACTTCAATTAAAAAAGCCAATGAAAATAGCCCCAATCAAAATAACCATAATCAAAATAACCCCAATCCTGGTCAACAGACAGAGCAATACAGCCACATGAACTGCCGAATGGAAAGTTGAGTGGACCATTTTGAGAGGGTATCGGGAAGCAACCCCCATCCGTGCCAGAGTGCTGATTGAAGAAAGAAAGTAGCTACTGACACAGCAATTCCATTTTTAAACTCTTTACATAATAGAACCAAATTGAATTTAATCGTTTAATTGAAATTAAATTTAGAAGATCAATCTATTCAATTTTTTTAATCAGCACCAGCCCTAATAATTATAATGAACATATTCCCAGCAAAATGGAAGATTACAGTGTAACTCATCCATAGATAAGTAAGCAAACCACTAACCTGCAGTCTGATGTTTGGCATGGATTAATGACGTTACTGAAAACGGTTGATGCAGAATTTATGCAGACTTCAATGGCGTACGAGTCACAGTTGGTGGCTGAAAAAAAGAAAACAATTCCACATCTGAGAAGAGTTTCATTCATTCAAGTTGACTCTGAATAGTCAATGCTGCAAGTGTCACTTTATAAATGTCCAGACACGGTACTCTTCCTGTATGTAAAACCCCTTGCATCATGTAAGCACGATAAAATGAATAGATCCATCCATCCATCCACCTACCCACCCACCTATAACCAACATAACCCATCCATCCATCCATCCACCCATCCATCCATCCACCCGCCCACCCATCACCCACCCAATCAACCCACCCATCCATCCACCCATCATCCATCCACCCACCCATCCATCCACCCATCCATCCATCCATCCACCCATCATCCATCCACCCACCCATCCATCCACCCACCCATCCATCCACCCATCCATCCATGCTTACGTGTGTCACAGCGCTTTCCACCATATCCAGTCGTGCATGCGCATTCAAAGCCGTCGTCTTTGTACGTGCGTGTGCATGTTCCACCGTTGGCACAAGGCATCACAGCACAAGCATCGGTGCATTGATACGTAACGTCAGACGTGTAGTCGTTGTACAAATCGTACGCCTTGTCACGTGCAAACGAGTCACAGCCGGTCAAACTCTTTGCCAGGCAATCTGACGTTGTGGCTGCAATGCTACAAATGAACAGCAGCCATTGGTCAATGGTATGAATGTGTGTGCATGCATGCATGCATGCATGTATGTATGTGTGTGTCTATGTATGTATGTATGTATGTATGTATGTATGTATGTATGTATGTATGTATGTATGTATGTATGTATGTATGTATGTATGTATGTATGTATGATTAGGATTACTTCAATTGGGGTAATTATTAAATGGCCAGTTAAAAAAATAAATTATTAAATGACCAATTAAAAAAAATAGTAAATGACCAATTAAAAAATTTTAAATTCATGACCAATTTTTAAAAAAATTATTAAATGACCAATTAAACAAAAATTTAAATGACCAACTAAACAAAAATTAAATGACCAATTAAACCAGTGTATCGCAAACTGTGTGCCGCGGCACACTAGTGTGCCGCGTGAGATTTCAGGTGTGCCGCGAGAGAAACCTAAAATTTGTAGTCTTTTATTGACTTTAGAAGAAATTATTTCATAAATATGATAAATACAATTTTCGGCTTCCCAATGTTTTTATGTGTAAGAATAGTTTCTCCACAGTATTTAAAAACTCTAGTGACGTTGTTCTACTGATCCTACTCTATGTTATTTACTCTTCTCGACGTCATTATTATGGAGATTCAAACATAGACTACATAGTTAACTCGTTCTGTCGACGCCATTATTACAGAAATACCAGTACATCGACGTATATCAAATATTCAAAATGGACAAATTCTGTGCGAAAGGACGACAGTAAACTGAGTAGCCTAGAGGGAAACATTTTCCGATAACCAAACCACCCGGTTTATCGAAACGCAAATATAATGAAGATTTTATCGGATTTGGTTTCATTTCTTCCGAAAAAGACAGCTCGCTTCCGTGTTGTTTGATTTGCTCGACAACGCTTTCAAATGAGGCAATGGGTAGATAATAGTAACGGCGCTACAAAAAATCTTAAAATATCGGGATCGCTCGTGACGTCATTGGATAGTGTGTTTATAATTATATGGCGAGACCGAAGTTAAACTCAAATTTCCCATGTATTTCTGTACATTTTAGAAAAATTATATAAGATCACAGGATCATTCTAGAACATTGGGAGTAGACGCGTTTGAATACTTACGTTCATATGCATAGGTATGGATTTTATGAAAATTTTGACGTTCTGAGCACATGTATACTTCTATACACGTACCGCGTCTTGAGTTAATATGCTCTCGTAAACAAGCTCATTCGTCGCATTAGTGATGATTATTCAATGAAAAATGTGCTCTAGTTTCGCTATTGCTAGAGCAGCTAGACTAAAATGACAAGCTAAAAATATGACAAACTGTAATTATTGCCGTTGGCTTTGCAATTGTAATAAATTTTAATTGGTGTGCCGCGATACAAAATTTATCTGCTGAGTGTGCCGGGAGTTAAAAAAGTTTGCGCTACACTGAATTAAACAAAGGTTTTGAGACAATGGTAGGAGGCACTCACTCGCAGACCGATCCATCCCCGATGTTGTAGGTGACTTTGTCGTAGAGCACATTGAGGCAATCCTTGGCAGTCTCAATCGAACAATCTTCCGTGCTGCAGTCGAGACTGTACGACGACCACGTCTGTGTCACGAACTCATTCACAAACTCGATGGAGTTGTCATCAGTCGTAGAACACGTGGCGGTGATACTGCTTGCACACTCGTACGTAGCTTTCAGCAGGCTGCAACAGGAAATATCAACAGATTCTATCATTTATGGGGCGCGGTGGGGTAGTGGTGGCGTCGTTGCTTTGGAGCCGGAAGGTTCAAGGTTCGAATCCACCTCGACGTGTAAGGACCATGGGCAAGTCCTTCACTCATAATTGCTCAGTGCTTCAGCGTGAAACTCCGATGCAGTGTCTGCGCTGTAGTCGGGAGCACCTCTGAGTAGCGGTTGAGAGCTGGAAGAGGCGCTATGACAAGTGCGCATACAAACAAATCTAATCGATTTATCTCTCATTTTAATCATTTACTTTAAAATAAGTTTGTTTTTATGAGCACTTGTTATAGCGCCTCTTCAAGCTTGCTACTCAGAATAATTCTTTGGCAGCCTGCAATACTCCGACTGATAGAACTGTGGCAGAGAATGCAGTGGATTTGATGCATGAAGAATGTAAAGAATGGAAGTTTTGAGGATAGGTTACCTGCAGAACGTTCCAGACTTTGCGATGACACCATCGATAAGCGTTGCAACACAACTGTTGGCAGCTTCAAGTTCACATGTCTTCACTGAAATCACAACAATCGATATATATGCAGATAGTGTTGCTGCAATAGATGATGATTACAATTGATGAAGATGATTGAGACAATGATGACAACAAAGGAATCAATTCATGAATATGTTAGATCAATTTGTTAGATGGTGTTGATCAGCAAAAAAAGTTAATGAAGCAACTGCAAACACTGCCTAGAAAAGAGCCAAAGCAACTGCTTACTATCCATTGGGTCTTCTAGCATCATCATTGTCGACCGACTAGTTTATAAGCTTTGCACTGTAGTTGCTACTCAGGGTCAATGTCGTATAAGCATTTATGGTACATCACTTCACAAGGCGACACAATAAGAAAGGACTTATCTTATCTTGCATATAATTTTAGATTAGTAAACTAGCTTCTATTCATATGCTCAACAAACTGTCGTTCTACATTACATTGAACAGCCATTCATTCATTGTATATATGTGCACTTGTTACAGCGCCCCTTCAAGATTTATACTCAGAGGCGCTCCCGACAACAGCACGGGCACTGAATTGGAGTTGCACGCCAAAGCGCATAAGCAACTGCGAGTGAAGGACTTGCTCAGGGTCGATACGCGGCTACTTGAGGTGGATTCGAACCCATAACTTTCCGGCCCCAAGGCACCAAGTCTACTCCTACATCACCGTGCCCCACAGTAATCATTAGAATATTCTGTCAAAATCATCCACTGACCAACAGTGGTCTGGGTGTCGCATGACGTAACGATCTTGTTGTAAATGAAGGTGATCACTTGAAAGTTGGCCGTGTAAGCGTCGTCATCACAAGGCAGGTAAGATGTAGCCAGGCAGTCGTACTTTGTCTCCAGAGTGCTGTACATATAAATAAAATATGTTGAACAAAATCTGTGCTGAATCGTCAAACCCAACATCAGAAATAATCAGTATGAGAATTGTGGAGAAATAACTCGGCGGGTCAGAGTACGATCCACGTGGAGTTAGGGTGTGCAGAGAACACTTAACTATGGACCCCAGAAAAGACTGTGGGGTTGAAACATCCCAATACCCCTGGAAATTCTCATCCTGCACATAATACAATGACATCTACCCATCAGCGTATCATTTTCATGAACCGCTCAAACATACTGGACTCAGTCCTGTGGTTGCAGGATTTATTACAGAAGCCTTCATTTGCATTTGATAGATAAACAACTTTGTATGTATCATATCTTACGAACAATTTGCATAATAAAGCCACAATAATTAACATTACTGAATTATTATAATCATTAATTATCATTAATCGGATGCCTATACCATACTAATTTACAAATTACCCTGACATGAGAGGATGCTGGCAGTTAGAAAATTATGTAAAAAATCAACTATATTTGCATGTGAAAGCATCAAAGATATAAACATTCTGTCTGCACTATGCACATTGCCCAGAGGATGGCATGTGTAATATTCCACCATTTGAAATCACCGAGTTAATACTAATGATGGACATACAAAAATTCATATGAAAGGTGCAACCTATTTACATATGTATATGTACATAAACATATACATAAAATAGTTGCATATGATCAATGTAACACCGTTGTAACAGATTGCAATTCGATGACCAAGTCACGTAATTTATGACTCACGTGCAATCTGTCGTCGAGTATGGCCCATCAATGACCGTCTTCATGCTCGTCTTCTCTGTACTAAGGCATTCGGTACTCACAGAACTGTTGCACTTGACGACCACTGAAATTAAAATAGACAGTTCACTCAACCAACTAAGAAACTTACGAGTACACAATTCATAATCAGTGCAAGCATTAGGCATGGAAAAGCAGGCAGATACCTGGAGCGACAAAATCTACGAGGTGCCTGTGTATTTTAAGTTTTAATGCTTTTCACGTTTTTCAGTCATTTTTTCAATTACAATGATTATTTTCACTTGAACTCAAGCCCTTCACTTATAAATTAAACAAATGTAAAATACTTATTGATTTCATTGCAACTTTTCAAGTGGGGTTTGATCATGGAGTGTGATTTTGAGGCACAGAACATGTGCTCTGTCATGGGCACCATTTGGGATAAGGCCATTTGGGATAGTTTTCAAAATCAGAACACAATAATTTACAAACGACAGAAGATAAGCTCTGCTCAATTCCTTACCATTCGGGTCCGGAGTTTCACAGAAGTTTCCTGTGTAGCCATGGAGACAGAGGCACTTGTAGCCGTAGCCATCTTTGACGCAGGTTGCTAGGTTGCTACACTGGTTGTCGTCACATGGACTGGTGCACTGTTCGTCACTCAGATACTGGTGCTTCAGGTTATCGATGAACTTGTCGATTGAAGACTTGACGGACGGAGAACAGTCGGATGCCGACGTCAGAGTGAGGTTGCGCTGCTTCTCAAGGTACCTACCCACAACGATTTTTTTAAAAATGTCTATAACTTAACAACAGAGCTAAATCCTATACTCAGTTTTACAGCAGACTACCCATTAAATTTTAACTTCTGTAGGCACTAGGCAGTAATAAACTCCAGTCACTTAAATTGTATTGTATTGTATTGCTTGTATTGTGTCTGACCATCTATACAATGCTTCTCAAAGCAAGAGCCTTCAGAAGCACTTCAGTATGTGCAACCCTGAGAGAAAAGGCAGGTTTTGAGACAAGAGAGAGGTGACGAAAGACTACCAGAGAGGCAGGGTCGTGCTTAACTTAGGTCCATTCGGTGTGGTGCACCGAATGTCCTTGAGCCGAGAGTTTTGTTGCCATTGGCCAAATGTCTTAAATTACGAGTCTCAGTGTTACTTAAACCTTTTGTAAAATCAGTAAGTGTGAGAAAAGATTAATTTCACTAAGTTCACCGATGTTGTGTGCTTGCTTACTGACCCGCCACAGCCAACAAACCACGTAAGCTAGCCTATTGAGTTTCCATTGTGTTCAAAAGCGCATATGAGCAAGTTTTTCTCATCATATACCCTCTCTGATATCCCGTTCCTCTTGAAAAAATTTCATGATGGAAAGTGGAAACTAAATTATTGAACTGTTTGGCAAAAAATTTACGCGAGAAACTTCATTTAACGTGTCATAGAAGAAAATAAGCGACTGTCTATATCATGGTACGTGATAACCGTTACTTGATTGATTGATTGATTGACTGATTGATTGACTGATTGATTGCACGATTGGTTGACTGATTTTCTGATTGATTGATAACTAACCAGCAAACGTCGTCGGAATATTCTTCAAAGTCATCATCTTCACCATCGTCGTCTCCTCCTCCTTGCTGCTTATCGTCTTTGTCCTTCTGTCCTCTCTTCTCGTTCTCATGACGCTTGTGGCGTTTTGGTTTGTCATTCCCATTCTTCTTGTCCTTCTTCAGCTTATTCTTGTGGCACGGAGACACCTTACCCAGATCTAAAACACATTTTGTATGAGGATAATCAGCAGACACAAGTATTTATCTCAAATTAAATGCAAGCTTAATTTCACTTATTACAGTTGTGAGTGATATTAAGACATGTGTGTATATCTGACTCATTGCCCGGTCATCAGACCTTCATCATCTATCATCATTAAAAATTTCATATTCACGTATACTTTTACTGGATGCCTGTTGTAGCCCAACGTATCTCATATCTGTTCTTGTTTCATGCTGCATACAAACAATAGAATTATCCAGCTCATGCTAAAGTAATGTATTAGTTGTAAGGAAAGAAGGCAGAAGTAGCATGTGCTGACATATACAGATAGACAATACATCTAAATCATGCACCGCCATCACCACCACAACGACCACCACCACCACCACCACTACACCATCATCATAATCAGTTCCTGATGCCAGCCATTTGACAGCAATAAGCACACAAAAATTATCAATACTGAACTATGTGTGATAGCAACTCATACTCCTTCATTTGTGCTCTGAATGAGGAGCAGAAACTGTGATGCAAAAAAAGTTATTTCTACGAAAAGAAGAGCAAATAGTCTTTGAGTCTTATCTAACCCTTTAACGACCAACTACATATGGGTTTTTTTCTGCATTTTAGTACACGCTGGTCATGAAGGGGTTAACACTGACACAGAAAACACAACACTAGCAGGATGAGCAAGACAACATGTACGCAAACATACAGAAAAGCTGAGTGACAGAGGCTAGGCATCCCACGCGTTCCTACCGTGATCTGGCGAATCGTGATCCTTGACTTTACGAGGCTGCTTGGTGTTGGCCTGCCAGTAGGCGTATCGAAGGTCGTTCGTGTGGTCGATGACCGTCTGCATTTGACATGGTGAAGAGGTGGATGTACACAGCAGTGAGAAGACGGCTTCCAATGACAGCGGAACTGCACTGCAATCCGTCGTCGCAAGAGAAACGCACAGCTGCACTTCCGACCACTTGCTGCAATCGTCGAATAATTTTCAGTTTGTGAGTTTTGAAAAGTAACTGAATATAGAATGAAGAGTTAATTAATTCTGACTCATTGTTCAGTCATCAGACAGACCCTCATCATCTATCTATCATCATCAGTAAAAAATTTCATAGTCGCATTTACTTTTCAGTCGCAAGACAATTCAGTTCCAAACACCAACACATTGAATCTAACTTGCTTATTACTAAATCCTAGCCATTGCATTGATTTTTGTTACTACTTGTGCATCCTTACTTAGTTTTACATGCTGGAGATGACCAGATAAGCTTTGCTTCTTCTCCCCACGAGTCGGTTCACCCATTCTTGCACTAAACTTTCTACTTTTCTCTCTCCAGTGCGTATATACTCGATACCATTTATATGCTTTTTCATCTTCTTGCTTCTGCTAATTAATGTAAAAGTGCTCGTGATCAGTAGTATGTTTGTGTTTTGGGTTTATTGAATCGATTCAATAAATTTGATTTGATTTGATTTGATAATATGTGTCATATTGCTGAAGGCTTAAAAATGAAATAATAGTTGGTGTTTTCTATTAATTAAAGAGTCGTTTAGCTCCAAAGGAAATAGAAACCAAAATGGTTACATGGATAAGAAATTGTAGCACAAGGACCAATATAATTACGAGTAATTTTGTCTTAACTGCTGAGCATGGAACTATGCTTCTCCATTTCCCAAAAAGTTATTTTTAATACGTTTATAATGTTTCAGAATGGAAACTTCTTGTCGCATCACAACTCGGATGACATGAGCATCTGGTAAAATGACATGATTAGAAACAAAATAGCTAATAAATCAGCAAATAAGCTTATAGCAGGACAAGCAATCTAAGATAATATGGTCCATAAAAACTCAAGCATCTGTCGGACATTAAACGCTGAATCACAGTCAAAAGTCTTACTGGCAGGCAGCATCCAAGAGTCCACCATACTGCGAGTCCCAGATTTTCGAGTCAGCAGTATAAACTTGGGTGAGACAGGTCACAGCTCCTCCGTCACAGTCAGGAGTTGGTGGTGTCACTGAGCGGCAAGGAGAAAAATAACAAAGTTACATCTTAATCCTAAATTATCATTATATTACATCTGCAGCACGCTTGGTTGGTGGCATCTCCCGGTTCGATCACGTTTCTGCCTTCATGAGGGACGACCTCCACTGGCTTCCACTGCAGCAACGCATTGCTTACAGAGTTTCGTGTATTGCTTGGCGCTGCATCCTGTCTCAAGCTCCATCATATCTATGTGCACTTTTTACTCCTGTCTCCGTTTCTCTGGGCCGCCATTCGCTGCGGTCAGCTGCCCGCGGTGACTATCTTGTCCCTTTTTGTCGTACCGCTACTATGCAGCGAAGAGCTTATTCCGTGGTGGGTCCAGCTATCTGGAATGGCCTCCCTACGGCTCTCCGTTCTCTTCCTCGTGACTCTGCTGGCTCTTTCTACCGTCTTCTAAAGACCTTTCTTTTTGACCAGGCTTGGGTTGGGAGCGCCTCTGAGTAGAGATCTTGAAGAGGCGCTATATAAATTTATGTGATTGATTGATTGATTGATACATTAGTTTTACATTAGTTTTAATATGTAGGCATTTAATATTGGGCACGTTCTCTTTCGTATGGACGAAGTTCTTAGAGCCAAACAGGTGATGTCCTGGAATACTGGTGAAAGAATAATAATAATAATATTCTCTTTATTCAACAATCCGGTTGACAGACTGCAACCGGTTACAACGTGCAATTATGCAGTTTAAACAATTCACAGGAACGAAGACCACAGAATACACAAATCTTAACTGGACAGACAGAGAGGAAGACCACGGAAGAACTGCCATGACACCATCAAAGGTGGCTTGAGGTGTCATGGGAGGAAGCTGAAGAATGGCGATGGACAGGGACGAGTGGAGGAAGTACGTTGCCCGATGTGCTTCATGATGCGAGTGTAAGAATTGTCGAAAAATAGCTCGGGGGTTGGACCATCATTCACTTGAAATCGGGGTGTGAAAAACAGACTTTAACATGGGGCTCTAAGAAAGACTGAGGGGGTTGAAACCCCCCAAACCCCCGGCAATTCTCACCCTGCTTCATGCACAATAATTATTACTGCTCAGGATCACCTATGTTTGTTCGTGTGTGTACACTTGTAATGGTCATTAAATGCAAATACATTGTTTTGAATGTACAAATGTCTTTACCTGTGGTGTCGCAGTGGCTCTTGTAAGCTGTAGTCAGATTCGAAAGAACTTCGTTGGCAACATCGTACCACGTGCTTGGACAGCTTGCGGTGAATGTTGACACGCAAGTCTTCGCCTCTTCGATTTTCCTGTTTTAGATGTTCGCAAGACACAGATTCATCAAAACTCAATCTTGACTTTATAATATTTTCAGCAACCAATATACAAAGAAAAGCTATTAATGTGTCTGATACAAGTCAGCAAATGAAATAGTCAGGAAGATTAACGATTCTTAAAATTAAATAACTAATTCTACAAGTATAAACATTGAGCAGACAAAAACTTTAGATGGCAATCTGAAGGCAAGATTCAGTAATCAAGCTGCCACCAGAGAAAACAATAATATAAACTAACAACGATAACAACAATGACAGCAATAACAACAATACGAAGTAGTAATCGCAATCATGGAACTTCTACAGCGCACACAAAAACCACGTTGTGGGAACAAGTGTCATTCACAGGCGTTCAATCAAAAAAAGTCTATAGTCAAGATCCACAGCGTCTCAGGCTAACGAGTTAGTGTGGTCTATAAACTAGATGAAGCGTACTAACCACCATATCAATTCCCAATGGTTTAATGGGCCGGGGGTAAAGTCCTAGACCCGAGAATCTCTTATGGAGTTGGCCACGTTTAGTGGTAAACGTGGATTCAATGCACATACGGTAAATATGCAAAGCAGCAGTTTATTGAGTTCCCAGAATGGAATGACCCAACTTACTGGCAATAGGTCGTGTAGTCATTGGCAAACAGGCTCACAACAGTCTTCTCAAGGCAGCTGTAAACTGTTTTCTTGTCACAGTCAGCTGCAAGTGAAATATTAATATCTCATTGGTCATCACACTCAATGTCAATCACCGCTATCATTATTGTTACCATCACGGCCGTCACTGATATCAGCATTTCAAACACATGTCACCATCATTATCATGCCCACAGATTGAACTTTTGCACTTAGCAACTTAAATACTGCAGGCAATGTTTCTGGGAGGTACATAAAAGGCACTATAATAATGTCTAGATACATACAACACACACGCACGCACACATATTCATTTTCACTCAATGTTCATCATAATCATGTCGCGTCATTGTTCACTACATGATATTGAAGTGATTTTACAAGTAAAACATAAATGAAAGAACTGTGACGATACCTACCAAGAAGGTTATTCAACCTCTTGAAACACAATAAAATTAAATGAATAATTTTATTCTTATGCTTTAGGTGGTTTATCACATTACAGCCACTCAATTTGATACTCAGTCAATCAATCAGTCAATCAATCAGTCAATCAATCAGTCAGTCAATCAATTTATTCGTTTATTTGAAGTAATTAAGCTGACATAGATGCAACTTAAACAGACAATATTTTTTCAGGACATTTATGAAGACAGACACAACGAAAGAATAAAACAACATGTTAATACATGCGCTTTAAAGAACACGAAAAATGAAATTCTGATGATGCTTAATACGTAACGATAATCGATGCTGTCAAGCTCAAGATTATATCCACTATCACTTGAAAGCATTGTTATCCAACTCAAAATTGCACTTGTTTGCCGTGCTAGACTCTGGATTCATTCATTCATTCATTTCAAGAATTTATATAGCGCCTCTTCAAGAAATCCACTCAGAAGCGCTCCCAGTCCAACCACGGTGAAACAAAAAAGTCTTAAGGAGCTTGTAGAACACTGATGAGTCGACCCTACGCAGCAGGCGCATCTGCAACGGGAGACTATTCCAGACAGAAGGACCTACAACTGAGAAAGCACGACGCTGACAGGTTGATGTTTCAACACGTGGGACCAAAAGCTTACCGCTAGAGGCAGAGCAGTCCCTTGAAGATCTGCAATAGACATTTCTGAATAAATGAATGAATGAATGAATGCATGGAAAGAGAGGGGCACACTGGTTTCTCCACCCACCCGTCTCGCAGTTCTTTCCACTGAATCCCGCCGCACACTTGCACTGGTAAGTCAACCCATGGCCACCAGCGCCGGCAACGTTGGAGCAGACCGACCCGTGCTGGCATGGTCCACTATCGCACGGAAAAACACACGTCAGTGCAGTGCTAAACTGGACCTTGTCGAGATCGGCAAACGCCTCGATCACATCGTCATCATCGCATCCGGAAGTCGAGTCCTCAATACACTTGTGAGCATTCTTTACCCGGCTAAACAAACAAACAACAATAAAATGCACTTACAATATTAACTATAACTCTTTATTGAAACAATCCGGTTGACAGACCGCAACCGGTTACAGTGTACAGCTACGCAATTCAAACAAAGTACTAACAGAACAGACAGCCTGCAATACACGATGACAAAAGCAGTCTACAAATCATGTCCACCCTATACGGGGCGCGCTCTTTTCCTCTCGCTCTCCATGCCCGTGTGTCATCCATTGCGGTACCGGACCCCCTCCCATGTTTCTCGTTCAATAAAAATTGATGGTCTGATATCGATGGCAGTAAATACAGCTGATCATGTTAAGCGACAACTGCTTATTATCTCAGCAATTTAATCGCTACAGCAAAAGAATTGATCAAAAGCAACAAGATAAAACAACAACAACAATAACAACACCAACACCAACAACAACAACAACAACAACAACAACAACAACAACAACAACAACAACAACGGAGCAACAGATTCTGCGGTTGTCGGGACTCACCGGCAGAACTCGGTCTTGGTGTCGTCCGTGCTGTTGGCTATGCAGCCGCATTTCTGCTTCTTGAGACTCTTCTCATTCACGTAGTCCTGTACGTTCTTGATGCAGTCGTAAGCATCGTCCAGGAAACACACCGGCGTGGTTTCTGCAGCAGAAATCAACATTCATAACTTCATAATTAAAGCAGGCAAATTATTCCACTCACAATAAGCAGTATAATTTTAAAAAATAATAAATAAATATACATATTATATATACATAATTTACATATATATACTTATTTATAATTTTTTTCAATAAATATATACCCAATTATTGAACTGTTATTTCTACAATCAGAGCTATCAATTTCCTCATTAGAAACTCCGAAAGTTTTGCTAATGAAGTGATTCTATTAATTATATCTCTAATTCCACGGGTTTGCATAGCTGCCAAACAATGCCGAGCTTTCTCGGTTGTAGGGCCATCCATCTGGAATGACCTCCCGTCAAAGCTGTCTTTATTACATCTCACCAATCAAACATCATTTCATAAATCTCTCAAGTCATTTTCTTTTGCCGTGGCTTGCCTGGGAACGCTCCTGAGTAGATTTCTTGAAACTGCGCTACAGAAATCCATAGAATAAATGAATACAAACCGTCGACTTTCGTTATCTCGTCGTCGATTGTCTTGTTGTCGTTCTTTGTCTTGTCGACGAACGCTGAGCACTGCCCGTTATCAGCATACGACTTCGTCACCGATGTCACCTGACCAGAAACCTCCGTCCACACCCTGCGATAAATTATCAATCACTCAAATAAGAATCATAATAGTTCAGAGACTTTTATATAGCAACACTTTATGTAACGAAATTCACATCACAGCGCTCCTTGAGTACCAATGCTTGTGATGTAGCTGCCCAGCAATCTAGTGAAGTGCATTAGCAAATCTACTAGACCTGAATTCGGGTAATTTTTTATTTATTTAATTTTTTTATTTCTCCGCCGTCATTGCCTGCCATCTCAGTATCCTCTGTCTATCAATCACAAGTTTGTCACTTAGCAATTCATGATAACCCTCTACCCCCCCCCCACCCCGACTCATCTGATCCTTGCTTTGTGGACTCAGCATGGCACTCACGAATCAGCTGGTGACCTGCAGTCAACTTTTGAGTGGCACTTTAGATGTTTGGAAGTTACCAATATTGAATAAATAAGTGAATAAACACTAAACAAATAGGGAGTCGTTTTGTTGCGGCTGGGTTGAGAGTACTTCTGAGTAGGTTTCTTGAAGGGGTTTTGCTATGTAAGTCCATAGAATGAATGAATGGATGAATGCAGGGCTTAAAGTGCGGCTGGACGGTCATGGACGGCGTCCATGCACTTATTTGAAAATCTGAAGGTCGTCCTGCCACTTATTGGCGAGCACAGCCTGGAAAGCTAAGGGGCGTCCAGGCACTTCTTTCGGAAAGGTATCAGGTGCCCAGGCACTTATTTTTCCACACTTTAAGCACTAGACGAATGACTATCTTGAAAATGCATCGTTATAACGACGCTGCCATTCTCACTTCTTCAGATCTTCACTGCTGCCTGTAGTGTCCAGCGTGTGAGCAACGACGGCATCTGTGAACTTCTTATAATAGATGGCGATCATGTCCGCACCACACAACTTCTCGTACGTCGTGAAATTCAACGTCTGACTGGTGTTCACGTTGTCAACTGAAACAGCCGCAGAGATGTTAAGACCGATTCTCACCAATTATATTCAAAATGTTTCTTTCAGAGCTTGGGTAAGATAAGTAAGATGTGAAGTGAAAAGTGAGATAAGGTTAGCATTTATGAGTATGATGTAAAAGTGAGATAAAATGTAACATATGAAGTGAAAAGTGAGATAAGGTAGGGTAAGATAAGTAAGATATGAAGTGAAAAGTGAGATAAGGGTAGCATTTACGATGCTGTATGATGTGAACCCTGAAAGAGTTGGCCAACGCAGGCGGCAGGTGTTGGAAGGACACCTAAGGGCGAAAGAGGTCCAGAAGACCCACCGGCCTCCTTACCCTGCCAGGAGAGGATTGGTCACCACCTGGCAACTGATCAAGAAACTTTTACTGATGACGATGGACAAGAAGTCATGTGAAAACCTCATCGTCGTCGCATGACTGACGGAGGAGAGAAAGAAGAGAAGATGATGTGAAAGTGAGATAAAATAAGTAGCATTTCCCTCGCGATCTAAAGTACACAACACAATGCACAGTTATTTAGTCATTTTACCAAAAAATTTAATTCAAAAGTTCTCCAGATTTGACTTCACCCCATGCCATAGACCTTGTTGTAAAGTAGGCGAGTGAATGGGCAATCATTAACATAGGTGCGCCTCTGAGTAGTTTTTACGTGAAGGAGCGCTATATAAATGTCCAAATGAATGAATGAATGAATGAATGAATGAATAGGAGAATACAAAGTTTTATCAGTAAGAGTCTTCAGATAATTAATATCCCTTTCAGTGTTGTGTGTCAACTTCTGTAACAAAAGACTGTAGAGAATATCTTACAGATGGTCGGAGGAGTGCATTTCAACTGCGCTTGCCACGCCTGCTGGATCCCCCAAGTGTCCAGGTAGAAGTATGGTGTGCACTGAACAAAGCTGTTCCAGATGCATTCCGAGTAATTAGTTGTCAGACTGTGAATGGGAAACAAACAATTGAAAAAAATTAAGCCATCACAATACAATGCAATTCCTGCAAACAGACCAACATCTAAAGAATGGTAGAATTGTTCATTCTGAGAATTCACATAGCATCTGTTTGAGAGGTCTCTACCCAGGGAGACCTTTCTGCATTACTCTATGTGATGCAAAGTGTCATCACGAAGAAAGATTATTACATCAGTTAGCACAACAACACACAATAAGCTACAATTCAATTCAATTCATAAGCTTTATATACAATATTCATCAAATGCCATCTATATGACTACCAAGTAGCAGAGCCATCATATGACTACCAAGTAGCAGAGCCATCATATGTCAACTAAGCAGTTGAGCCATCATATGCCAACTAAGCGGCTGAGTCATCATATGCCAACTAAGCGGCTGAGTCATCATATGCCAACTAAGCGGCTGAGCCATCTCTATAAGAGTCACCATGCAGAGGCGTCAAGCCTACCAATCGCTTCTTGTCAAAAGCTGACAGACGAAATTGTCTGTTTATAGTCAACAATTCAATGCTTGGGCGACTACATTCGACTCAGTTGAAAGAGTATATCACCATGTAGCAAGACACAATACATGAGAAGAATAGAGAACAAAACTTTAGAAGAAACGTATAGCTTTGCCTCGTGAAACAGCGTAATAGTAGCAGGGTAGAGGTGCAGTGGTGGATTCGGTGTCTTGGAGCCAGAAGGCTCCACGTTCGAATCCACCTCAAGCCGCCACGTAGGTACCTTGAGCAAGTCCTTCACTCGCAATTGTTCATGCGCTTCAGCGAGAAACTCCGATGCAGTTTGCGCGCTGTAGTCAGGAGCGCCTGTGAGTGGAGAGCTTGAAGGGGTGTCATAGCAAATGCGAGAAATAATAAACAAATGCATAAACAGAAGAGAATATCTCGTTTTCTTACCTGCACGCCAATTTCTTGTCACTGGCACTCAGGAACGGATAGTAGATTTCGATGGAGGTAAATTTCGACAGGCACTGTGATCCTTGGTCAACATCACAGACGTACTCTGCAATAATACGGATCATAATAACCATTGCCATCATCAGCAACATAACATCATTTCTCCTCATCTAGTCATTACCGTCACAATAGTCACCGTAATCGTCATAATTATCATCACTGTGATCACCATGTATCTCGATAATGGAGATACATATGGTCGCACCAAGAGGAAGGCGCATGACAGAGCGGGATGGCGGAGATCGGAGGGGATCACGAGGTCGTCCATGTCATAAACCTGCTCAACAGCAGAAGACTGAAGAAAAAGCCATCACTATACTTAATAAGTCATCTGTAAGCCTAGTAAGCGGTAGAGTCAACATATGCCAACTAAGTGGGCAACCCATCTATATCACTAACTAGAGGCTGGGCCATCTATATGCCAATCAGTGGCTAAGCCATCCATACACCGACTAAGCCATCTATACACCGACTAAGCCATCTATACACCGACTAAGCCATCTATACACCGACTACTCACTACTGGTAATAATATCTTCTTTATTGACATTCAATCTGACAGACTGCAAATTATATGAAATACGGCCCACTGTAGCACGACACGCAGGTCGGCTTTACAGCAGTGGGTTCGGCTTAACACTAATGGCCTAAGTGCTGGATCACTCCTGGTTCGGCCAATCCAGAAGTGGGAGGGGCTATCTTACTTTCAGCATAACCCGAGTCAAGCATCAAGTGGCTGAGCTATCTATATAAAAACTGAGCGGCTGAGCCATCTACACAGACTATGCAGCTAAGCCATCTATACATCGACTAAGCCATCTATACACCGACTACAGGTAAGCGGCTGAGCCATCTATACACAAACTAAGCAGCCAAGCCATCCACACGCCTACTCACTACTAAGTGGATCAGCCAACTACCTGGAAAAATGTTCCTTAAAGCTCGGATATTCCTTTTGCGAGGCACACTACGTGCACCTAAATCAAAATAGTAAAGAACCATTCTTTTCCACAGAGCGCTTGGGCCAAGAGAGATATTCAGCCGATATATAGATCTTTAAGATCTTTTTTTGTGGGGCGCGGTGGTCTAGTCGTGGCGTCATTGCCTTGGAGCCGGAAGGTCCGAGGTTCGAATCCACCTCCCCGCGTAAGGACCTTGGGCAAGTCCTTCACTCACAATTGCTCAGCGCTTCGGCGTGAAACTCCGATGCAGTGTCCGCTCTGCATCGGGAGCGCCTCTGAGTGGAGAGCTTGAAGGGGCGCTTGAAGGGGCGCTATAACAAGTGCACATACAAACAAAAATAAGACACACCGGTACTCAATGCCTTATCTTCATGGAATTCCAAAGTGCAAGACAGCAAATTAGTCAGCAATTCAAAGAACTTGACCCTTCACCACAGATGTAAAAAAAACCATGGAAACAAAATAAAAAATGGAAAAAACATCGTTTTTTCCCCAAAAAAATAAAAAACACAAAAACCGATGAAAAACGGAAACGGAAAATAATTTGACTTTGCTACATCTAAAACCGCATTTTAACCTTGAAAACCTTGATTGGGAACCTGCTACATGCAGACTATCTCTTAAATGATGATGTTAAACGATAAAATAATGACTTTAGTTAGCTGAATCGTTGAGAGTTGGCGGGCGGAAAACATAAGGAATATCAGAAAAAATTAAAATTAAGGAAAAAAGAACAGAAAGTAAATGAGCAAATAAAGTTAAAGAAAAAAATAAGAAACGATGAAAAACGGTGGGAAAAAGAAAAAAAAGAAAAAAAACGACGTTTTTTCAGAGAGAATAAAAAACGGAAAAAACCATTTATTTTACAACTATGCCCTTCACCGACCAAGGGCATAGGATTTCCATACCATTTACCACACTCTGGTCGGTAAAGGGTTAATGACTGAGCACGAAAGCATCACAATCAGCACAAGAGCCATTGTCATAATCATCACCATCACCACCACCACCATCGTCATCATCACCACTCCTGTTGTGGTTCATATAATCCTGACGTCAAAATGTTTTCATACGTTGTGTCTTGCACTGCTCGTAGTACACGTCGGCCGTAATTTCGACGGAATCCAGCTGCGTCTTCTTTATGCCGTCGCTGCACATACTCGTTGATTGAGCGACGTAATTTGTCGTCGAATTTATGTCCCTGAAATTATGTGTCACGTCGTCACAAAATGTAGATTTCACTTATTTACTTTACAAAGTGGTACAACATCAAGAAATTAATTACCAGTAGATATTTTCTGCAGAAAACTTCCAGAAACCTATATTGTATGGTCATTGCCTTTGTGAAATGAGATAAGCAGAGTAAATACTACATGTGTCAATTAGATGCACTGCATACAGGAGTGGTTATGATGATGCTGATGATGATGACGATGGTGATTGAATGGAAGGTTGTGTGGACCTTTTGGCAGAGTAGCGAGAAGCAATCCCACATCCATGCGCTTTGTGCCAGAATGTTTACCATTACCCTAAACCCATCCCTAACGAGACGATACTTGAGCATACCTGGAATGGACTTCCCTTGACTATGCAACACCTCCAAAGCTGTTCTCAATTTCACAAACTGTTGGAAGACTGTTTTTTTCGATTGATCTCGACCGGGAGTGCCTCTGAGTAGGTACCTTGAAGGGGTGCTACATGAATTTTGATTGATTGATTGAGCAGATCACAGAAGCTGAGTTACCATCGGCAACCGTACAACAAGCATAATCAACCACTCACAGACAGATGGCGCCCCAGTAGAATTTGTAGTCGTAGCAGTCCTGGTCGTTATCATCGTAGCCTCCTGAGCTGCTCGAGCGGCAGAACATCTTCTTCGGACGTCCCATGTAGTCAACCGGAATCTGGAACTTCAGTGCTGCCTGCACCTGAATGTTGAGCTCCTTGATGTACTCGGCAGCCTCTTCCAGCATGCACAGGCCGCTGCACAGCGAAGTAACGACGGCATCGACGCTTGAAACCATTGCGGTGATTCGGTCGCCTACGCCACCGGTGCAGGAAGATGCAGAGGTCTGGAGGGATGATTTGGTGGTTGCCCACGACCTGTGAAAATGTGAAAAACGTAACGTAACAGTTCCATACAGAAAATCGCAAACAAATCTTTCTTGTGAGAAAAACCAAAAAAAAAAATTACGTTTCAGACCTTCAAAAGGCAGGATTTGAGACAAGAGAAAGATAAAGATATAGACTTACCATATGCATTTTAGTCAATTTCTTTCAAAAGTGCTCAACAATTCAACACTGCAATTAATTACTGTTGAAAATTTACTGTCCAACACATTAGTGTAGCATGAGAATTTTGAAAAAGACAGTAAATAGCAAACAAACATTTCCTTATGAGAAAAACAATCGGCTGCGGGAGAAAAGGCAGGATTTGAGGCGAGAGAAAGACGAAGAAGGCCTTCATGTAAATACAAATGCTTCTATCCGTTTATTTACACAACATCTTTTACGCAGCTCAAAAGTGATGAAACAAGTACGGTATTAAGCATGAATTATAGTACGGTTAAGTGCAAGGTATGGGATGATATTACTCTAGGTTAGAAATTAAATGACTATATGCCAAAGTGTATATGACAAGGCCCGCCAGAGTAGGTATGACTAGCTATTCCAGAAATAAGCTTCTGAAATGGTTCATGAGTCAACATTGTAAGAAGTTCAGGTACTCACAGACAGAGGGCCGAGTAATTGTTTGCGCTCAGGTCCTCCGAGTAAGTGGTTGCGTTAAGAAACGATGTAACGTATGTGACAGCGGTCGCAACATCACATTCTGAAAGAATATACACAGACGTGCATTTGAAAACAGACAACAAAAATGGATGTCATAAAGTCTACAAAATTTAAGTAAAGTCTGCACCGATTCCCAAACAAACTCTTCAGAGGGTATTTTCATGTGGATCAACAGCTGAACATAATATTCTGTAAGGCTGGAAATGAAGTTCTCTGCTAACCTCATCGAGTCATCGTGCATGATATAATTTGTTTGTATGTGCACTTGTTATAGTGCCCCTTCAAGCTATCTCTACTCAGAGGCGCTCCCGAATGCAGAGCGGACACTGCATCGGAGTTTCACGCCGAAGCGCTGAGCAATTGTAAGTGAGGGACTTGCCCAAGGTCCTTACGCGGGGAGGTGGATTCGAACCTCGGACCTTCCGGCTCCAAAGCAACGATGCCACCACTACACCACTGCGCCCCACAAATAATATTTCCAATAGAACAGATTGGACCAAAGTAAGCAAGGTCATGTCAGGTCAATTTCACAAACTGTTGAAGACTGGTTTTTTCGTTTGATCTCGGTCAGGAGCGCCCCTGAGTAGGTACCTTGAAGGGTCGCTATATAAATTCTGATTGATTGATTGATGGATTGATTGATTGATTGAGGTCAGGTGAGGTGAGTGAGACAAAGAGAGCGTACCTTGTGGGACAGTTGGAACAGTAGTGAAATTAACACAGCTGCCCTGTTCAATTGCCACTTGGATCGAATGCAGAACCGCAGAACTCAGCGATGGATTGTTTGTTTTCGAGCATCTCTTGACCGTCGTCGAATAGCAACTGAGCTGCTGCGACAGAACGCTAAAAGAAAACATTTACGAATTCGGTTAATTGTCAATTGTTTAGTCAATCACATCTAGTCAGTTGTTTAATTCTTTAAGAGGTGCTACGAAAATTGCATGAATGAATAGTGAATTAATGACACTTCTCATCATTCCTGCAAGCTAATTAATGTCTCGAGCGTTTTCTGTCTTCTACATAAAGCATAAAAACCGCATTAAAATTTTTTAGCCAATTAATTCTTCCTCCATCGTGCCAATACTTCTCAATTTTGCCAACATTTAGGAACTCAACCAGCTTTGTTTACAGAATGGATAGGCGTTGACCAATCCACACTAGCACTAGTAAAGACCTTAAACATATTTTTATGAGGTCTATTTCGAGACATGCTACTGGGATTTGGTATCCAGATACTGTGTCCCACTAGTTAATGGTTATGTAGCTACATCGACTTTCTGGGGTTATTACTGATTTTTTTATATTCAACTCAAAAACTGTCCTTTTTTGTCGTGCTAGAGTCGGGAGCGCTTCTGAGTAGTCCCCCTTGAAGAAATTCTTGAATGAATATAACCCTTTACCAACCAAAGTGCAGTAAACGTTATGGGAAATCCTATACCTCTGATCGGTAAAGGGTTAAACGTAAAGGGTTAAACGCACCCGCAGAGACTGCTGTCTGAAGTAGCATTGGTCCAGATCTGGGTCAGGTAGTAGGTCATGGCATCCTGGCATTCCAACGTCTTTACACTGCTGCATGGACTTGCTGCATGAATCAATCAAACAAGCAGTGATTTATTTAATGATATCAATATATCAATTAACAAAGGACAATTCATATTTTATTCAAAGTCTAGCTATGATTTACTTAGCATGCAAATTTTTCAATGTACGGGAGAGTGGAGACTCACTAATATACTTAATAATTATTGTTATACTAATTCTGATAAAAATCGTGTGAGCAAATGATAAAAAAGATAAAGACAGAAAATAACCTTGCAATACTAATATGACCTTGCAGTAAGATGGTTCTAGATATGATTCCTAAAGTCAGAGTTATAACAAGTTTCCTCTGAATGAGACAATTTTTTTATTAATCTGCAGAACATTAGATCAACATTGAAGAGGAGAAGAAATAGGAGGAGCAGGAGGAGGATACAGCAAAAGATACACAGTTGGACATTATCTAATGATTCTAATCTATACCACTGTATGCCAAAAACTGGCATTTATAAAGTTCAAAGTACTACGGCATCCCAGAGTACTTAGATTCAATTTTTTAGAAAATTCTGCATTACAAAAATCAGCCAGGTCATTGCTGAATTTCATGCAGGAATACATAGTAAAATCAAATTTACCAGTTCTACCACAGACCACTTTTGAGAGGCAAGTACTGCAAAAGGCGCTATATAAATTAATAGATACAATACAATACAATATGAGAAAAAAGAGTGCTCTTGCCCGCATGTATAATGCGCATGAGAATATGTTATTCTTTCATAAAAAATTAGGTGAATGACATCACATTTTTTCTTTTACACTATAGTAATTTAAATTATTTCTAAATTATGTCTTTCATTGTGTATAATAGCTCCTAATTTAGGAAAAGACAGACTTCAGCTGAGAGGGATCAGTCTACACTTACAGCACTGAATTCCAATGATGTCCTTCAGGTGGTTAATGGCATCCGCATATTTTGAGTCACTTGATGACGAGCACGTGTCAGCGGCATCGCTCAAACAGTTCACGGCCACATCAACGTTACTGAAACAACAATGCATTCATTCA
This sequence comes from Lumbricus rubellus, assembly GCA_945859605.1. Taxonomy (NCBI): domain Eukaryota; kingdom Metazoa; phylum Annelida; class Clitellata; order Crassiclitellata; family Lumbricidae; genus Lumbricus; species Lumbricus rubellus. The sequence goes on along the minus strand of OX243823.1, from coordinate 24,181,639 downwards.
TTCATTCATTCCGAAAACTTATATAGCGCCCCTTCAAGATGTCTACTCAGAGGCGCTCTCAGCCCAGCTGACGTTTGAATGCACAGTAATGAAATTTATTTAAGTACAGTAAATAAATATCTATATAAATAAAAATGAAACTTTCCAATAGTTTGTTCCCCGTGTTCTCGAAAAGTCACGCACAGATTGTTTTGAAAATTTAACAAAACCTTCCATTCCAATAGGACAGTGTTCTTTGATGCTTTTTACTGATGCACAGTAATGAAATGGACTATAACCATAGATGTCGTTACAACGACAGAAACCAAATTAAAAAACGAAATAAACATCGATTTTTCGAAAAAAATTAACAACCGAAGAAACGAGAAAGAAAACAGAAAACGAAATTATAACCGGGCTTTGTTGTATCTTCTAGCACAATTTGGAAATTAAAAACCTTGTTTACAGAATTTTCATTTTAATAAGCGAGCAAATGATACAATGTTATTTGTAAACACTAAGTAAAATGGCCAAATGGTGATCTGAAAAATTTTAGCAGATTTTCTTGAAAGAACGAAGACAGCTTAAGACAAAAATAATTTAAGGAAAATAACTACAGACACCATATAAATGAATATGGTGACATAAAAAAAACTAACTAAAAACGAACAAAATACAAATGAAATTTTAATTTTTTTTACAAGAATGATGATTATTTTAACAGCAGACATTTATATTACGCTACAATAGATAGACTTATCATAGAGTAGGGGTGTCAAAGCCCTAAAACAGTGAGCAAGGGGCAATATTTTCCAGCAAGTGGCAGACCAGGGTGCCAAACGCAACTGGACAAAGTGGATTAAGATTACGGATGGGGCTCACATTTTCATTCCTAATGATGAACAATTAACTAAGAAAAATATTAAAACAATCACTAAAAAACTTTAAACAATAGATAAGCCTACCTGCAGAAAAGAGTGTCAGTGTTCGAAGTCCACAATGCGGATGGCTTCGTCAGTGTTGGAAAATACTGGTAGAAGCACTTGAGCGCCGTAAAGTAACACTGGCCAGGTCCTTCATTAAACAAAAAACAAATGCATATTATTTGCATAAATTTCGAGCATGTACCCGGTATATTCATGCAAGTTTCTTGTTTCCTCTCATGTAAGTCACACCGTTCGAATTGTATACAAAGTTGTTTGAAAGACTTGAAAATGCTCTACACAAATGCAGCACAGCACAAGTGTACATAAACCGCTCTACATAAAACGCAGTATAGCATAAGTATACTTTAAAAATAATTAATATCATACACAAATAATTTAAAAAATCATGGACTTGGATAAATTTTTATTTTTACCTCGTTTCAAGGAAGTGACTAAAGATTAAACCTGTCAAAAAACTATGTCAGACTTCAGGTTCACAAGTATAATTCATGATTACTTGGGTGGTTCTCAGGTTCTTACCAACAACATCATTTCCTGAGCAGAGATCAACGAGATTCTTTCGCAGAGATGCGTCGGCATTACCAGAGGCTAAGCAAGCTTCCTGATACGTGGCAAGACAGGTGGTGATATTGGTGTTGACACTAGACACAGAAAAATTACATTTTGGAGTTGAAACCATGGATGTAATCCTTTGCATTGGGTAGCAATGTGATGGAGCAATATAACCGTAACTAATTTATATAGCACCGCACTATATGCTTGTAGAAAACAAAGATCAATCTCAATCAAAACCGAAAGTCAATCAGATAGCAAGTAAACGTTCAGACAAATTGAAAAAGTCTGAACAGCAAATTTGAATCCAGAAACTGTTACTGTGTTGAAGCCTGAAGCACTACCTGCACTAGTAATAAATGGTAATGTAATGTAATTGAACATTCACATATAGCCCCTTCAAGACTAACTGATTGGAGGAACTGTCTGCACCAGCCTACACGAAATTAAATAAAATAATAATAACAATTACGACAATTTACACATGGTGCCGTAACACATGGCAGTTGTGCTATAGCAAGCTTGATTAATATAGCGTCAATTATATTCTGAGGAGGCTTTTTGTGGGTGCATTCTTTAAGATTTACATCACATTACAGTCCTTAGTTAACTGAAGCGTACTGACCTGCAGAAATTGGTGATAACAGTCGAAACATCACTGGTGTAATCCATAGGCTGCTGGTACTGGCTGTAGCAAGATTCCAAACCAGCCTCACAAACTGAAAGAGCAAATCGCTTATTGGAGACTTATGTTCATTATATACATTTGTGGGGCGCGGTGGTGTAGTGGGTATGTTCGTCTCCATGCAGCCAAAAGGTTGCAGGTTCGAATCCACCTCAAGTCACCGTGTAAGGACCTTGGGCAAGTTCTTTACTCGCAATTGCTCAGCGCTTCAGCATGAAATTCCGATGCAGAGACCGCTGTGTAGTCGGGAGTGCCTCTGAGTAGAGAGCTTGAAGGGGCGATAACAAGCGCAAATACAAACAAACAAACATATACTCATAGTCTTATAGCATTTTATGTATTTTTTTTATTGAGAAAGATCAAAGCACTTATTGGAGATGAATATATAATTTCAATTTTGCTCAATCATTTGTGAATTCCAACACTTGTTAATTCAAGTAACGTCATGCTCTTATTTATATTATCTATCCATAATTAGTACAGATAAATAGTATTCAATGAACACTCAATTGACAATAAATTAAAATAGTATTTAATTGAATTAGTATTTAATTTTGGCTGTACCTAGGCCATAGCAGGAGTCTTTCAGGTAGGTTTCAATGTCACTGGGATATGAGCAACCATATTCGGTGTTCTTCACACACTTGTCAAGGTCCAGAATATTGCTTTAAAATCACCAGAAAATTCACACATATTTAAGGACTTGCACAGCATGAAATATCAATCAATTCAATTCAATCAATCAATCATTTTTTTTTATTGGTCCGTAAGTATCAAGTTACATAAAGCATTACAAGTATAACAAATTAATCAGGTAATAAATAAAGTGAGAACTAATTAGATAACGCAAATTACATAAACCCTGGGACTATAAATTGGAAATATCTACAGAAATATAAGAAGAGATTATTTAAACCTAATGGTTATAGGATTGAGTTATACCAGTATGCAAAGAGAAGTCTAAAGTACAGAATTCGGACACAAATGGAGACCCAGAAGGGAGGGTATCCCGCTAAGATAAATATAAACAACAGACAAAAAAGCTGGAAAAATCATCACATACAAAATATATATGTTATATATATTATATATGTTATATATATACATATATTAATAGTGCATATTCAAGCAGTAGTAGTGGTAGTAGTGGTAGTGGCAATGGTAGTAGGTCACTTTCTTGCTCACCAAAATCTTACAACATTATGTTTGCACACAATTAAATGTTTGCACACAATTAATTTCACATCAATAGGCATCAAAATGAAACCTGCAAGTCTTTCTATACAGAGTTGCCTAAACAAAAAGTAATGTTGCATCAATTGCTACATTCTGAAGTACAGAGTATTACGCTAATGGATAGTTTGCATTAAATTTCACTGCACAATCGTACAATCCAATGCCATCGAGTACTGATTTAGACATGCGTTAAATTGGTTAATATAGTTAAGACAGAACATGGTTAGAACTTCGTACCTGCAGATGAGTTGTTGAAGCAGAGAGGGTGGAAGAGGTGTGCTTACGTAGGAACCAAGGCAGCTGGAAAAAACTGACTCACAGACGGCAGCTGCAGCAAACACACATACACACACACACACACACACACACACAGATTAATTATTTGTAGTTGAACATCCTAACAGATTTCAACAGCCTTCACTTCGTAACCTAGTTCATTGAAAATCTAAGACACAGCTAACATTTCAGCTGCTAGTCAACATGTTCAAACTGGATCTATTTATTGGTTTTTTTCCTACTACTACCACAAATGCGTAACTGGTGAAAACTTTTTTTATATTTTATATCCTTCTGGGTTTAAATGTTACTGTTACATTTGAAAAGACAGTTAGTTGAAAGTTTTTTTCTTACATTATATAACTTGAAAGGAAAGAATGTCTTTCAAACTTGGTACCACAGTTTGAAGGCATAGCTGTAAAAAAAATTCCCACACTGTCCAGGATATTAAACAAGTTTTTAAAATAAATGTCACTATTTGTTGATATATCTTTCAGGCGAACACAATTTTTAACTTATAATTGGACAATTATTAATGAATTCAAAGACATTTAGCAGCTGCGACCTTGATAAAGAAACTCAGAAAATAAGACGCCTGTACTCCTGTAGTCACTAGTACCGGTAGTAAAGCTAAATAAATATGCATTGTAAATTTTCAAACAGCAAATCCGGGCATGAACCTTGGAGCAATGAAAATCGGCCAAATTCATAAAAATGCACCATTGCATTACTTTTGCCAGTTTTTAGGATGCAATTAGACCACTTTAATAGAACCACTACTTAATTGCTCATCTGTTTTACCTATTTTATTAAATCAGTCTATATATGCAAAGTTCTAAAATCTTAAACCTGATCTAAATTTCCAACAGTACGTAATGCAATTTTCTAAAAAGATTAGGGCACAAAATGTGCTGTTAGGAATAGAAATCCACAGAATCACAAAACTATATAAAAACAAAATACAAACCTTGAGAGCATCCGAAAATATAGCTGTCCCGCAGGCCGACAAAGAAATTTCCAGCATCGGTGCTCAGACTGTCTGGACTCGTGATAGCCTGCATACATGATGAAACCTCGGAGGCATTTCTACAGAAGCAGAATGAACCATTCAGAGATGTTAAGGCGAATTTTTGACATTTCGGTTTCCCCTCTACAAAGACAACCCTTTTTCCAAGTTCTAAGATAAGACAAGATGTGGATATTCTTGAATAGACCAATTGCTAAGCACATTGTGGTGTACAGACATGTCAGACATGGTATAATAAATGCACATCATAGAGCTCTAATGAATCATAGCTAATGAAGATACATAACCATATAATTTTCTTTGCGCAAACACTTCCAAAATATACATCCTCACAAGCAGACTCACAATATAGTGAGTGAAAGTTAAATTAGCATTAATTAATAAAACAGTGGGTTTATCAATTTCCAGGTTGACCAACTGACGAAACAGCAACTGAGAAATAACATATCACGAATAGATATTGAAATGACTTCAGTTTTAGAATTTCGACTAGTAAACAGACCATGCAAAACATAAATAAATAAATAAACCGATTATGCGATTACCTGCACATTTCAGTTTTATCAGGGACGGTAGTCAGGTCAAAGTACGAGTATGGAAAGCATTTGGCAAAGCTTCCCACATATGCCTTGCCTGAAAACAAAACAAAAAACTTCCACAATTCACATAATTATGATGTTAATGAAATTGATTCCTACTTTAGAACAATGCCTTCTTATTTCAGCAGCATTATGTTTTCCTATCAATACTTCAATATTCGCATACATCTGGCAAAAACATTTGTCTTAATACCAACTCTTTCTGATAAAATTTCGACAGGTTTCATACAAAAGTTGCGTATATTTATGTCCTTAAAACTTTAACATGTTATTTTTAAGAGAATGCATGCAAAGATGTATGAGGAAATGGCTTTAGATAAAAATGTGCTGTGAACTCCTATATGTAAAGTCACTGGATGCTATGCCTTAGGAAACTGTGTAAACGAGGATGTGCATAAAATGGGACGGTGCTGTTAAAGTCTTCCACTGTCCTCAACATAACAACCCAATTTAGCTGCTCCTCACTTAAAATGCCTGGTCTCTCTGGCAAACGGGCTTGGACTGCCGCTAGATCTCTCTTAACATCTCGTCTCACACAACACAATGCTTGTGAATAAACTGGTGCCCTGTGCTTAGATTTATAGTAGTGTAAAAATTTAAGCTCACAATTACATTTGGAAATTCAACAGTTAGCACTAGGCTTCAGTTATTTGGCACTGTACTAACCTGTACAGCATGTTAAGTAGGACATAGCAAGCATCTACCGGTACATGAATTAATCAGAATGGCAAGTACACCAGGTGCAGGTAAAAATGCATCAACAAGGGTTCCAAAGGCAAAAGGAAACATGTAGAAGGTGAGAAATGAAGCAAAAGAGAAAAAGGAAGTAAAACACATGCATGAAAAAGACAACATTGAGAAAAGCATTTCAAAAAGGAAAAAGTTGGGCAGACAGACATCTGTCTTTCGCATCAAACATTCATAAACAATATGACATCTAAAAAATCTAAGCTCACTGTCAGCGTTGGCACAGCCGTAGGAGAACAGTTCATAGAATTTAGAGTAGGCTTCGTTATCCTGGCACGTAGCATTGACGCCTGCGATGCAAGACGCCTGTTGGCCCCAAGCACTTGAAACACAAACAAACACACAATGCCTTCGTGAGATTCTTGTTAAGGAGCTATATAAATTATCATATACATACATACATACATACATACATACATACATACATACATACATACATACATACATACATACATACATACATACATACATACATACATACATACATACATACATACATACATACATACATACATACATACATACATACATACATACATACATACATACATACATACATACATACATACATACATACATACATACATACATACATACATACATACATACATACATACATACATACATACATACATACATACATACATACATACATACATACATACATACATACATACATACATACATACATACATACATACATACATACATACATACATACATACATACATACATACATACATACATACATACATACATACATACATACATACATACATACAAAAACAATCAAAACAGGCACATGTGTCAACGATCAAGATAAAATCTCTCGATCAATCAAAGGCAAATTTCTTTAGTACTACAATCAACAAACGTAACTGCAAAATATAAAAACCACAGAAGCAAGCATGGGTCAGAGGCAGGTGTGGATAAGGGACCAAAGTATACCACGCTCAAAATGATGTTAGGAACCATGTTCTGTTGTTCTTACATGTAAACACGTACATAAAGACATGTATGCGCATGAATACACAAACACATAAACAAGACGCTGACGGAGAGGAATTCCAAGACCCTAGGCAGAGCAGTCACGTGCCCAAAACTATAAAACGCTTAATGATATTTAAACAACTTTTTAAAAACGAATTGAAGTGACAGGGTGCAGGTATGACATAAAATTTTACATTTAATCAGACAATATGATTTTATTCAATCGTCAATTTGAAGTTTAAACTGATAATTGTGGTTAATTCTCTGCAACATTATATTTAAAAATTTATAAATCATACACTTAGTTTGTATATTATATAACTACCAAATTCGGGCCCCTAAAAGTCACTAGGCCCTGGGCAATGCACCCCCCCTTACCAGTGGCCCTGCACATAAATACATCCAGTCCTCCACACATAAATATACACATATTATACATACATTGTACTTACACATATACACAAACATATACATACATTTCTACAAACACATATTTACGTGAATCATTCAAGCAACAATACATGAACGCATCCAAGCAATCAACCCACAAAGCATCATAAAATCAATAAAACTGCCATTAGTTCCATCAATCAAGCTACTGATCAATCAGTTCTAAAGTCATTTGCTGAACAGACCTGCACGCAGAATTCCAATCTCCAGAGGAATAGGCATCATGAAGGACTTGGCCGAGACAGTTGTCAAACCCATAGTAGCAATCTACAACAAGCCAACATTCAATGACATAAATTGACATTTAGTTCCTGGAAAAGAGGTTATGACCTTCAAAAAATGAACATCCTTACAAAAACACTGGCTTAGAATCATTGGCTGACACATTCTATCGCAATCTTAAAACTGTCCTCTATAGCCGATGTTGACCCGGGAGTGCTCCTGAATAGTAAGTCGAACGGGCACTATATAAATCTTTGTAATGAATGATCTGGCGTTCACACATTATAAAAGTGTCCACCATTTTGAATTCCATTATTAGTTTTGATTTAGATTAAACTAAAAACTGAATAATGATTAAATATAATTCACAATCAAAACTTTCATTTAAGAACTTACATTTTGAATCGCAAGTTTGGGTCAGTTGTTCGTACTTGCTCGTATGCAGACTGTCAAAGAAACTTCGGCCATTTTCTGGACACGGTGTTGAGCAAGTGAAGTTATTAGATTCACTGAAAGTAGTTGAAATAAGTTTGATGTACAAAAAAAATTATAAATAGTCAAATGCAATACATTACAATACAAAATATCAATGCCTTACGTGGTAAAAGTGCTGTCGGGTCATTGGATCAAACGGTCTATCACTATCAAGAACTGGGTAATCCTGAAGACTGCATTCTCGTCCATGTAAACAGTATGGCTGCCCAAGAAGTCGCAAAAATAGAGCGCTGCGGCCTTAGTTTAGAATTTTATATTTACTTGTATATACTGCGTATTTTCTTTCATTTATTTTATTAACCTGACCGTTTTACTTAGATCTCGCGTTGATTTACTTAGTGCATGAGCGCATTGTTTCATGAGATACGGCTGATAGATCGCAGCGTTCTATTTTAGCCGAGTCGTTGACAACCATATTGTTTTGTATACGGACACAGTCTTCGGGAATACCAAGAACTGGCAATCTGCAATGTCTCCACTGCCCAGAAATTGTCCCAGAAAGAACCCAACAATTGTCCAAGAATAATTTTGCTGCTTGTTATAAAATGTTATATGATGTAGAGCAACTAAATATAGGCCTATTTATAACTCGCATACAATGTATTTTAATAAAATTTATTTTCCGCTTCGCACTGATCAGCGCTGAACAGCTGGCGCTTAAATGGCAAACCTGGGCCGGACCACGACCGTCTGAATCCCGATGGTCACGGCCGGACGCCAATTGATATAGCGCCAACTTAATCTCTGAATTCTCCCCGATTATGGTTTTATGTGACGATCTGAGGTTGGTTTACACTCTGTTACATAATCTCCTTACAGCGGTCAAAACACAGAAGTTTCACTTTGAGACAGATTTTCAAAAGCGTTTCTTTTTGCGGAAAATGTTAAGCATTAAGATGACCAGCAGGAATGCTATCTAAGACAGAGGGCGACACGGTAGAAAGATGTCACCGTCGTGACGCTACTGTAAGCTTACAGCTAATTGTATATCAGCGAAAGCCCGCGAAATCTTTCAAGGGCCAAGAGCCCAAGAACCAGATAATAATAGTCGCTATAACATGATGAGCAGCGCGCGGAAACACAAACCAAGAATTTTTAGGTTGTTTTATGGGTTCCATGCAGGCTGATAGCAGCCTTCATAGCAGCCATGGGCGTCCGCAGCGGGGCGCAAGGGGGCGCAAGTGCGCCCCCCTGGATTTTTCGCATAGTTTCACATAAATTTAGGTTATTTGGTTGTGATTGTTACAACGCGATTTTCAATGTGATTATCGATTCGTTCTACAAGTTGAACCTATATATCTTTCTTTGGACGCATAATGTATAGGTCGCCTATAGGTTTCTCTCGTGGCAATATGAAAATCCAAACTGTCACCCATTACCGGTACATTTAGACCATGTGACAATTATTTAAAAGTTTGCGCCCCCCTAAAAAATTCCTGCGGACGCCCATGATAGCAGCTAGGCTCAGAGAAGAGGCCCAGCAGGCTTTTCTGCTCTATGCGGTGCGGTCAATAAAGAATAGGCCTAATTAAGCCAATGCATAGGCCTATAATAAATTACAGATTTCCTACCTGCACGTGCTTGGCGAAGGGTCTTGAACGTCTGAGGGAAAGCAACTGAAGAGACCGGTAAGACACGAGCGAACGAGGTTCTGCTCTAAAACGCAAGACAAACATAGACATTTATTCAAAGTGCATGCACACTTCATACTCTGCCTTAATTAGGCTACAATCGTCAACTTCAAACTTCTAATAGGCCTATATAAGCGCCAATTGAAATCCTAGCTCAGGGCACCAGCTTATTCACGAGCGCTGCGTCGAGTCAGAAGGGTGTTTAGGCCTAAGGGGAGGTCTACTGTCCGAAAGAGGTCCAGAGAGTCCCGTCTCCATAGAGTAATATTAAGAGTCAGAGTGAATTCATGCTGGGTAGGACTATAGGCCTAGGCCTATAATATTTTAGAATGACCGGCTTAGAGCCACTCGGCCACCCTAACCCAATCCTGTGACCTCGTGTCCTCGTATGCATGCATAGACAATGGGCAGGCGGACGAGTAGGCCTATGTATGCCCTATTTGTAATTTTAATTATAATATTATTTTAAATACGACTATTTTACATAGCAATCTGTAGCGTAACAATTTAAACTACATATAGCTGCAGGGCCTACTTCTATAGGTCTATAGATGTTTTACAAAACTGTCTTCTGTCAGCGCCAGCCTAGGCCTAATGCTCGGGATGACGAATATCCTACAAAAGTAGCCTGTGCACATGCCTAAATAAAAACCTATACCGTTTAGGTCCGTTCTTAAATATATAGGCCTATAGGCCTATCCTGAGTGAGTGTAGAAAAACCGTTCAGTAGATTGAAAATAATGAATCGACTGATCGATGGATCCATCAGTGATTGATTGATTGATTGATTTATTGGGTGATTGATTGATCGATTGATTTTCCCTTCAACAAATGAGTTATAGGCTAAGTTCGATAGGACTAGAGTCCAAATAGTCTTGTACGACTTGTAGTCAAGATGCCACCACCATAACCATGGTACGTGACGAAATGGCTAAGACTTATAATTAATTAGCAGCTGTCCATTGTAATTGCAAAGCTGTCTGCTCAGTTGGTAGTTAAGTTTAATTAAGATTAATGCATAACTTGTAAATGTAAAGCGCAGTGCGTCTTGCAGGCGTTTCATTAAAGAAAAGATTATTATTATTATTACTATTATTATTATAAGGTCAACTCACTCAACTGATCTGACTCACCTGATTCAGGCTGCGTGCCACCACTGCTACCACCACTGGTCGGCGTGCCACCTCCCATGCCACCACCACCACCAGCATCACCACCACCCATGCCCATGTCTCCATTAGCGATTGTCGTTGGAAATCCTGCGAACCACAGTAGAAGACCCAGTGGCAACAAGGCCACCGGTCTGTAGCGCCAACCTGTGGCCATAGCGTCCTTCGATCCTCACGGAATCGATGCAAATGCGAACCGGTAGCCTGAAAGAAGAAGGCATTGAATACCAATTAAATTAATTACTCAATCTCAAAATAGGCCTACTTACAATTATTTTTGTCTAGCTCATACACGCCTAGTCCTGCAATTAAGTTGGTTTTTTTACTTTTTGTTGCGTAGCATTTTTGAATCGTCAAAAAACGGTGGGTGGTCTCACTAAAAATGGTACAACTTTTGTTCTGCTTGAAATATTTTGTTGAAATCTGGTGGTCATGTGCAAAGATGAATTGTCATTAAGGCTGCAAAATTTCATTTCGATATTCTTACTTCTGGCCAAGATATTAGCAAAAAACGTAGGTGCTTTTTCCCATCCTGTATAGCGTACAATCTGGTTGCTATTTTCCATTTTCTCTTTCCTTCTGCTCTGCTGCAGTGCTCTCTGCTCTCATCGTTTGTTTTCTGTTTTCTTATTATCGCTGTAAAGTGCATACGTGTCGTTATAGCCATTAAAACCCGTAACTATAAAAGCAGAGTTTTCAATGTAAAAAACAGATTTATGTACTCGGTCAAGTCGACGTGCTTGAAATAAATTTTCCTGTCATCATAACTCACTGTCATCACTGCATGGTTTCGAGCATCATCATCACTTCAAGCAACAGGCTATTTGAATGTCACCTGCGTCAACATGCGTGCACTGTGTACCGCTATAAGCATTCACTTCGTGCAGACAGGCATTTATGCGCACACAAAACGCATTTCGATTCAAATCAGGAATTTTATTATGTGCCATACAGCGCTGTAGTACCGTTGTACTATTCAAAGGCATGTGTTGCTGGTTCGCGTCTCTAGGCCTATACACGAAGAGCTGCGGGTGAATGACACAAAATAACGTCTACAGAATTTCAGGGTCGTTTCAAGACGTCACATCTTGTTTTCTATAAGAAAAATTATACAAAAGACTTAACGGATTTTTTTCGTCGTGGTGGTCGGCTATTCGACTCTCCTGTAATTATGTTTACAACTTCAATACGCATCGTTGTCAACCTCCTTTTCTACCACGATGCATTCAACATAGCAACAGACAGATACGCCTATTTCTTTCTCCTGTATCTTTCTCCTGTTTCTTTCTCCTGTTTCTTTCTCCTGTTTCTTTCTCCTAGCCAAAGCGACTACGTTACCCTCGGTGCTTTGCACAGACTTTCCATAAAAAGTTTCTGGTGCCGATATAATATTTATAGCTGGATGCACTGCGTTTAGAGACATCAAGACCCGGATTTCAAGAGAGAAAAAACTTCGTATACACCCTATATGCAGGGTGGGGCTGCCGTTACTTTTCCAACAATGTGAGATAACGTAATACTAATTACTATAGGCCTACTACAATACCATAACAACAACAACAACTACTACTTTACCACATTACCAGTGCTATATCAATGCCATCATTAATTAATATTGTTGCTGTTGTTATCACCTTCATATAGTTACCATAATCACAGCCACCAACACTACCACCACTACCGTCATCGTCATAGTCGTCGTCATCATCATCATCATCATCATCATCATCATCATCATCATAATTAGGCCTATGATATCATTATTTTGTTATTTTTCACTAGGCCTGGTATTTTTAACTTCGCTTCGTAGAGTTTCCTTCTACGGTCGCGTTTGTACTTCATTAGCGACGCTTTCAACGACGATCAACTATGAATCCTCCGCGCTTCTGCTCCAAAATCCTGCAATCTTCATCCTATCCCAACGTTCCTTCCTCCAAGAGCTTCTAGACGTAGGCCATCTTCTTACGTTCCTAACCGACCTATACAGTATACAACGGTTTTCTTCAAGAATACCACCTGCCTGCCTGCCATGGCACCGTCGCAGAAAGAGTCCGCACTGCGGCACTGGTCCCAGTTCTTAAGCATGATGACCTTGACATAGATGACCTCGTTAACTATTTACAGTCTACAGGTCAATAGCCTAGCAAATGTGTCTTTGCTCTCTAAAGTTTCTTGAAAAGATCGTTGCTTATACCAACAAACTATACTTATCTCGTGGCAAATAAACAATTCGGTTTTGGCAAGGCCACTAAACTTCGACGTCCACCTTTTGTGATTGCTCGAAGTGAACACAATGTCTCTTGTTCTGCACTACAGTCTCGCAGAAGGGCTGTTCGGGTGCCTCAAGCGGTCCACGGCGTGTCTTGTGGGACGCGTTCCAAGGTTTGGTCACGCTTCTGGTTACATTTGCAATGTCCTCCATTGGTTTCCCTTCCGCAGCTAATTAAAATTATTTAACAGCTATCTTCTGTGGCGTGACGCTGTTTTTTGGGATCGGCTTCTGTATAGAGCTTTAAGGAGATTTGCTGGTCCACCGTGGGCAAAGGACATGTGTGAGTTTATCGGTATACCTATAGTCCTATACGCACGAACCTGCGCCATGCAGCATCTTGCTTGTTGCCCGCCCCCGGCCGCATATAGGCATTCCGTACCCGATTTCGTAGCATTGCAGGACATAACGCTTTTTCATTGGCCGGTTCCAGATTATGAATATTCATAACCAATGACGTGTTTAGTGCCTTCTCGTGCGCTGTTGTTGCTGCTGTTGTTGGCATACGTGGGAAAAATGACCGATTGCGTTGCGCTTAAAGTTATAAGGAGTTTCCATTCGATAGTGAAGTAATTGAAAGTGTGAAGGTAGACTTCTAATCAGAGCAAAAAAAGTCAAAGGTTACGCGGTGTTACGTGCGTGCCAGCGAATATGTCATCCACCAACTCATCGCTTCAATAATACGTTGTGGTCAACAGCTATAGGCCTATGACATGCCTAGATACGTTTTTATTAAGATGTGAGACGGTTATCTTCATTCAAATTATTCAAATTTGATTATTTTGAATCATGAATCAGAACCCTTTGCATCCACGTTCACAGACCTTCTAATTCCACGTTCTGGCTTCCTGACAGGAATAGATTTGTAGAAACACTTCTGTGAAGTTAAAAACTAGCAAAAAGGTCATTGTCCTCCGATTGGAAGTAATTTACCATGGAGGATGGGAAAGGAAAGAAGTGGTTGTGGCGCTATGCAGTTCTAAAAATACCTTAAAACAGCCCTGTAAGAGTGAATGTTACTGCTGAATTATGAATAGCTTAAGTAGCCGTGCCAATAAAAGCATTAATATGAATGCAAGTAGCCTTATGGCTTTACAAGTTTACATAATAGAAAGGCATTTGCTATAAACATCAGTGTTACTCTGTTATCATTGCTCATCAATAAATAATATTATCTTTATTCAACAATACGGTTGACAGGCCGCAACCTTTAGTAGGCTATAATGACAATTTGTCACCATTCGGACATAGCGAAGTCCCAACATTTATAGCCTGACCTACCTGCCAATTGCTTACATTTTAAATACAATTATTAAACTAAAATCGGGTGTTTAAAATTTCGGGTGAGGCAGTATAATAATAATTTTTGTTCATTCAACAATCCGGTTGAAAGACCGCAATCGGTTACAGAGTACAATTATGCAGTTGAAACAGTTTGCAGGAACTCAGATTACAGAATACATAAATCTTAACTATACTAGCTGAACAGACAGTCTGCACTAGGCTACATGAAGCTAAAAGCACTTAATTACAAAGCATATCCGCCCAATAATAAATTACAACGCAGCTTTATCCCATTATATGCAAAACTGTTTTAGTGTAGGCTATCTATTTATTAAAGCACTTTATAAATCTTAGCAGGTAGCTGCCATTTAGCCTATTAAGCCTCATGGACGCAAAGGCTGCGAGTTATTAAATTAAACATAATAGCCTAAAATTATTGCCAACGCAAGCCGCAAAGTCTGTAAACAAAACGTGCTTAATGATGTCACTGGTTATGAATATTTATAATATGGGATCGGCCAATGAGAATGCGCTTAAGGCTGACAATGCTACGAAATCGGGTACGGAATGCCTATATGCCCCCCGGCCAAGCGTTGTGTAATGAGCTCACACACGGCCTTGCACTTAGTAGGCCTACATGCTACAGCCTAAGTTTTCCTTCGTAAGTTTTATTATAATAAGTATCAAGACTACCGGTATTCGGTTTTACCTTGGTTGGGTCGGGAGCGCTCATGAGTAGACCATAGTTATAAGCCTGCCTTGAAGTAGTGGCGCCAAAATTTCCGCATTGAATGACTGACTTGTCATTGTTATTATTAATACCAATGCGATTATTATTGACATTATCATCATTAGGCTATGATCATAATAATCATAATCATCATCATCATCATCATCATCATCGTCGTCGTCATCATCATCATCATCATCATCATCGTCGTCATCATCATCGTCGTCATTATTTTTATTTCTCATAAACCTTCGATAGAGCACGGATGGTTTTGATGGATGTGAGACTTCTAGATCTCGAGTTCATAATATAATATCATTTAATAGGGCGTGTGCATGAGGACTCACGGCCAAGGCCAACATCACAACCAGCCGCCGTTCCCATTGCTATGTAAGTGATCACCTAATATGCTAGGTTAAGGTACAGAGCTATTCTTACAGTTCGTCTCGGGTATGTATACAGCCATGTCATTGAACCAAGATGTCTATAGTTAGCCGTCATAAAAATGATAAAAAATTATGAGGTCAGTCGTGTGTGTGTGTGTGTGTGTGTGTGTGTGTGTGTGTGTGTGTGTGTGTGTGTGTGTGTGTGTGTGTGTGTGTGTGTGTGTGTGTATGAATTGTATTGAGACGCTCTTGCAAAAACAGGGCATAAGTCTTTACCACGATGTAAGATATTATGGTCTTTACGCTGCGAAAGTTTTTTTACGGAGACGTTATGCAGCGAATTTTGAAACGTTAATTACAGTTGACGCAATAAATTTATTCATTTCGCTGTTAGTTAGTTAGGAGGGAATTAGTCTCATTGAGACTGTTGAATTGGGTTTTTAATCCCAAACATCCAAGTTATTGTTCTGTCTGCATAATTTAATACATGCTCTATTTCGCTGCTACTGCAGAATCAACATTGGGAACGAGTTCATCAATCGGATAAACCCACGACACACGAAAATTTGATGAAGATTTCCGACTTAGGCCCTTCTGTCGCTATAACAAGCTGCTGCACCTATAGCGGCTTTTCAGAGCACTTTATGCAATTTGTTAGCTTATAACTGTGCTCGCAGATTCAAATAGGCCAATAGAATATTACAGATATTATTATAGACAGGTCCTATAGATATATGATAATAGATTTTGATGATTGCGCCAGCGCATCCAAAATGCTTTGACTCGTAGGCCTATAAGCAAAAGCTAATGCACCCGCGCGCATCTTGTGATTCAAGCTCACTAATAGACCTAACCTTCTGCTTATCAGTCAGCTGCTGCTGCGTTTGCTGTTATGAGATCTCGCGCATTCAATTTGCGCATATACACGTAGGCCTACTAGCAGGTCTTATAGCAGTGTTTTCCAACCTTTTTTTACTTGAGGGCCACTTTTTCTAAGTTGGAGGACACGAGGGCCACTTTTTTTAGTTGAAGAACATTAGGGGGCCACAAGGCTAAAATTTAATCAACTAAAAGCATATAAAGTTGTTATAATTGAATCAAAATAGAATGTTTTATGTTTTTATAGACGTTAAAATATAATGAATTGTAACATAAATTAATTATGTTTTCTATCCTTTTCAAATTGTCAATTTTTCATTATATTTTTGTTAATTCTTTAAAATATGAGGGGCCATTTTTTTAGGTCTGGCGGGCCACTTTTGGCCCGCGGGCCACGGGTTGGGAACCACTGTCTTATAGCCTAGTTTAGCGTACAGTTTTGCACAAAATGTCAGCTCTAAATGGATTTGTGGAATTTTGTGCACTTGTAGAAGCACTTATTTGCAGCTAAAATTAATCCAATCGGGACTAGTTTACCAAGTATGATAGGAAGGAAAAGAAGAGGTTGCGCAGTTCTAAAATTTCCTTTTTCCAAAAGCTCTGTCCGTAAGGAATATAGCAAGTTGCCAAAAATTATTGGTCCGAAGTTCGAACTCGTTCTCTTCCTTTAAAGCAGTTCTCAAAACTTTCTAGAGATATATATTTCTCTTTGGCTTTCTATTAACCCATTAGTGCCCGACGTCCGTTATAAAGGACGCTCAGAAAACACTTTGCCAAAATAAGAGGCAACTGTATAATATAGTCATCACTATTTTTTTAAATTGGTGGGTCAATTGGCTATAGATTCCACTATTGTGATTGCCGGATTATGTGGATTAGAAATATTTTATTGCTTGTGCTAATGTGTCTATTGCAGCATGTCTAAAATCCTCGCTACCCCTAGTTATTATATTTATGTTTGGTATTGAACGAGGATGAATTTAGAGAAAGTGTAAATGTTGTTTATAGTAGCCATATGGGTCAATATGCTGACAAAATATTATCCCAATTGCCGCAAGTTTTCCAAAGGAAATTTCGATTTCAATGTTAGCGTCCGTTATAACGGACGTCGGGCACTAGCCCAGAGATGACGTTTCCTACAGCAAGTCTCCATGCGCCATTGTTCCAGCAATTACCACCGTCATTGCATTCTTGTAATATGCAGTAAGCATCAGCCTACAGTTTATTCAGACTGGCGACTCACTATTTTGACATGAATATTGTAGACTTTTGCACTTCTGACATGAGTTTGGGTACGGTGGGGCATGTACTGAAGGAGCCTGTACTTGAGGAACCTGTACACAGGTCAATTTACCTTGAAACCCATGGCAGCCAGGTGCAAAGAACTAGTATCATGCCTCACTATACTGATTATTTGCTGGCGTGATCGCTGTGTTGTAAGAAACTTTACCCCCCCCCCCCCGCGAGGGACCGGACTCAATCCCTGTCCGTCCTCACCCCAGCCGACCATCCAGCCCATCCCGACGTAGGCTTTGGCTCATTTCTGATTTCTCCTGTTTTGCATTTGGTTCAAGATACGACCACCCTGTATAGAACATAATCCCTATAGTAGGCCTATTAGTCTTCAGTGCATAAACTTTTAGGATGGTGGACGAGGGTCATGTGCAGGGATAGTCACACAGCCAGAAGAAAGTCATGTCTGTTTTTCAAACTTCCATGTTTCTGCTCTACAATCAAGGCATGGGCGATGTGTTGATAAGTAAGATCGGCGGATGCTAAGATGATATGAATCAGGCAACGGAAATTGTGATGTCCAATCAGTCTACCTGTGTGACATAGCTTGGTATCTCTTGCAAAGTTTACTAAGGCAGCAGAAGTTTGACTCAAGGCCACAGATGTAAGTGTACACAAGTGTCATGGCGTACCATCCAGTACTCAAGTGCTTGGCGTAGGCCTATCATCCATCCAAGGTCAACGTGCTGCTGCAGTCCTGTAATCCTGATGTACAATGCGATGGTAACAATCATTGGAATGTACTAGGAAACTCAAACTGCCATTGCAAAGCTTGAGAAATGTGATGGAAACCTTTATCGTGGGAGCCACAAGTACTATCACAATGCATGAAACGCTCGTGAATAAGCTGGTGCCCTTCATGGGTATTAGCTAAATGTAGATAATTAGCTCATAGAGTAAATAGATGTTGCAAATCATGAAAAACATTCACCAAGCATTGTATGAAATAAGAAGGAAGCCGATTCTGCAATGGTAACCTAAGCACTAGGCTAGTGCCCGACGTCCGTTATAACGGACAGTATGGAAAGTACTCATAATGTAGCAGCAATCAATAAATAAGTTACCAGCCATGTTACTGCACCAAGTTGTTGAGATTACTGAAACCACAACTTAATTTGTTAGGTTTTGCCACTTTGGGCACTAATGGGTTAATTTTATCTATTATTTAGATGGGCCTGTTTATCAGCTTTGTTCATTTGACTTAACGCGTATCCGATTTGCATTCTGCGTGATCTGCATGCGTGCGTTAAAAAGCTGTAATATATGCATTTAAGCTTAATAATAACTTTAATAAGGCTTATATAGCCTAAGTAGAATAATTTGAAACAGTTGAATTAACGTAAAATAATTATTACTATAGACTGCAACTTTAAGCGTAAAATCTTTCGATAAGCCCAAGACCCTTAGGCCTACTGCAGTGGCAATGATTTAATAAATTATAACCAAGGACCATTGCTAAGCAATAGTTAACACTGTAGGTAGCAGTGTTGTTGAAAGTATCGGGCAAATGTACTTAAGTAAAATTAAAAGTAAAGTGGATTTTAATTACTTAAGTAAAAGTAAAAGTACTCATCACAAATTTTACTTAAGTAAAAGTAAAAAGTATCTCCTTCCATTAATACTTTTAAAGTAAAAAGTAAAAGTACCGATCCTTTCTATAACTCAATTGATTATTAACCTTCAAAATTACAAAATTTTCGAAATGGTTATCATTGAGTCTAGTACGCACGCTTCTGATTCATTTTAGCACAATGCACAGCCGAAGAGCATTTCTGCTGCAGAAATGGCAGTGCATCCAGCGTGCGCCACCATCGAAAATCTATTTTTAGGCATGCAAATTTGAATAAGCTGTCTTAGCTTAGCGAAACGAACTGTTAATTAACGCTTTGAAAGTAACGAACATTGTAACGAGTGTCGCATAAATTGTAACGAAGTAAAAGTACTGAAATATGGGTAAAATTTTACTTCGTTGAAAGTAAAAGTATTTTATTTTTTCGATACTTCGTTACATGTGAAAGTACTCAACCTTTTACTTAAGTACAGTAACGCGTTACTTTTACTTCGTTACTGCACAACACTGGTAGGTAGGCTATAATAAGAGGTTAAACGATTTTAACCCTTGAAAGCAAGTTCATTATAGTCACTTACTCTCGTTACGTGATGTTGTCTTCTATGGCAATTACTATTCTGGCGTTTGATCAGATTTCCTGTTGAAGTTGAATGCGTACAGATGGAAGACGCTCCGTTGAAACGATGTTTACTTTACTTCGTCGGGTTACAACTTACACAGTTTGCAACCGTCTCGAAGGCCGTCTGCTCGGTAAACTTAGTTTACTCGAAGCGCGCGGGCAAAAAAGTTCGTTACGCTGTCAACAGGTCGCGGTATCGCGCCTGACTGAAGTCTCTGAGCATACCGAGTGGACTTTAACGGTTCTTTGGGACCCTGGCGCTTCACGGAACAGTGATCTTGCGTGCATGCTCGTCTGCCAGCAGCAGAATTATTTTCTAAAAATTTCGCCCACTGGACCGGAGAGAAGAGGAGACTAGAAGAGAGGGTTATAACGAGCCAGACAAAGGCAGACTGTGTGCGGTTTAAGAGTGTTAGCGCGTATATCATGCGCGACATGTATAGGTCAACGTGTCGTAGAATTCATTTATTCGCTTTCTTCTCATTCAGCAACGAATCTTTGCATGGTTACGCCCTTATCATACTTGCCCATCGTTGTGCCCCTCCCCCACCCACATTCGTTATCAGACTCGAGCATTGAACAGGTAATCCACATAAGTGACATGTGCATAAAAGTTTTCGTAATGTCGAATAATAAGATTACATTAGGGCGAATTATGTTGGTGCAGGGACTCTATTTTCTGTGTATCGTCAAACAACTTCAACGAAGCAGTTTTTTTAGATCATAGATTTGAGCAAATCCAAAGCAAAGCTATAGGCCTACGTCATACATTGCAATGCACGATGCCTGTACCTTGTAGCCTTGAGGTCGATGCATAGGCTAATTAAACTCGCCGGCTTTTTACAAGTCGCTGAAATCCTACTTTTTAGCTGTGGCTAGCCTGGGTTGGGAGCCCTCCAGTATGTCTGTGAAGAGGCTCTATATTATCTGGTTATGTCGAAGGTTTTCTGTTGAAACCGAACAAATTATTATCACCTTGCAACAAGAGTTCCCTCAGGCAACAACATTTTCTTCTTGCATGCAATAAGAATCCCTTCTATTATGTCCCACTGCCCTATGCCCTCTACCCACTCAAGACAACTGAAGAATGCAACTGCTTGAATTTGCAAATGAAGGCGAAACGTTCAGACTAATAAATGTCAGAAGAAGTTTCATTACCCAATAATTATAGCCGCCCATGAGCGCACATCACGAAACTAGGAAGCTGTTGGATATCAGACTGTTGGACGTGAAACTATATTGAATGAAAGTGATATAGGCTATATATAAATATTATATACATATATATATATATACATAGTCGCAAGAAATATATTTACCGTGCACAGAAATTGAAATGTTGTAAACCGCCATTGAGTAGGCCCATAAGCTACATTGTATATGCTAGTCAAGTGGTAACGTGCCCAATACAAAACTGTGGGATGCAAGACATTCCCTATTGGAATGAAGGGATTTAGATCTTGGACATGATGCGGACTGACTGAAGGGAGACAAAGAAGAACCATAATTATAATAGACCAGAAACAGACGAAAACGCGCGTGCTATCGTTCTATACTATGGCAGAATGATATGAACAATTAAACTTTTCCTTTTCCTGGGGAGGAGGCTAGGATGACTGCGGAGGACAGGATAACGTGGAAAGGCTGTGTCGCCCGATGGGCTACCATCGCGTGGAAGGGCTAAGGTCTAAGCCTCTAAGATTTTACTGTGGAGTTCATTTCGTGACTGTTGTCGTGTCTTCCATGCAGGAAAACTGCAGGGTCTAATTAATGGATCAAGCATCAATCAATGGAACTTCCAAATCGAGGATAATATTATATCCTATTAGGCTATTAAGTCACTCAGTAGCACAAAGTCAATCGGCGAAAAGGATCTGACATGTGAACGAGTTTTATTCCTCTGATAAATCAACGTTTAAATTTGGACAAGCTCTTGGGAGCCTAATGTGTTATGCTTGATGAAGAACTTAGTTTCTCAAAACATGTCAACCAGCTGACTCGTGGCTGTTACTACCAAATTCGTCAGCTACGGGTCATCTCTCGCTCCTTATCAGAGAACTCTGCTGCTACCCTTGTTCATGCTTTTGTTACCAGCCGCTTGGACTACTGTTGCTCTATTCTGGTTGGTTTGCCTCTATTATTGATATCCCGACTTGACCGTGTTCTTCGGTCTGCAGCCCGGCTAATTGGTCGAATCCCCAAATATGCATCCGTTTCATCTTACATTCGTGATACTCTACACTGGCTCCCTATCTCACAGCGCAACGAATACAGAATTGCTTCACTGGTTTGGCGTTGTCTTCTTGGCTGTGCCCCGACTTATCTGTGTGAACTCTGCTGTCCATTATCTGTTGTCCTTTCTCGCAGAGCCCTTCGCTCTGCCTCTAGCGGTAAGCTTTTGGTCCCGCGTGTTGAATCATCAACCTGTCAGCGTCGTGCTTTCTCAGTTGTAGGTCCTTCTGTCTGGAATAGTCTCCCGTTGCAGATGCGCTTGTTGCCTAGGGTCGACTCGTCAGTGTTCTACAATTACGCTCCTTAAAACTTTTTTGTTTCACCGTGGTTGGACTGGGAGCGCTTCTGAGTGGATTTCTTGAAGAGGCGCTATATAAATTCTTGAAATGAATGAATGAATGAATAATGCAACGCGTTGATGAACAGAATTTTGAATTTTCCAGTAGGCCTACGTACACGTAATGCATTAATTAGCATAGGGTTGCTGACTTGTTGTGGAACGACTACGTCATGGTGGCACCATATATGTATATATATATATATACATATATATACATATATATAGATTGGACATCTATAATATTATGTAGCCTATAATAAATTAGAGCCTACATGTACGTCATGTGACTGTTAAAGCTCAGAGTAAGGCGAACCTGAGATGTGATGATGTCAGCAATAATTCTCGCACGGGTAGGATGGCCCTGTGTTCGTGGGCGTATCCCCAGACATCAGCAGTGATTTATATATCTTTCTGTAAGCGTCTAGGCATAACTATAGTATCGGGGACCTGTGTGCCGCCTATAGGGTCAAGTTAGGCGTCGGCCGCGTCGCGAGTGTTGGTTATGGTCAGGTTAATCATCGCGAAGTAAGTTAATTAGGTCCAGGTTAGCCGTCGTGTGAGTCGGCTAGGATTAGTGTCGTCATTAGAGTCTGTCCAAAGATAATAATCCATGCGTTGGACCCCGATACAATAGTTTTGCCTATGTTTGTTAGCGCGGCAAGTCGCCATGAAGTTCTAACATAGATACGGCGAACGCGAATGCATTCAAAACAACCTTACTTTGCGTCACAGGTCACAATAATGGTATAACCTCGTGCCGATAGGACATCAGATTCTATAGAAATCGCATCGGCCGCCATTTATAAGCAATGGTTCTTTAAGTAGCGCAAGTTTTAGCTATAGGCCTACGTCTTTCTTGGTAGGCCTATGTCGTTCGAGCGACTTTGGGTTCGGCCTACCTGTAGAGTGTAGACGCTATTATTATGAGAGCAAATAGATGTCTTCAGTGATGGATGAGGGCGCAGAGAAAATGTTTTAGAGCCAGCTTGTTGTGTACTCAGGTGATTGTTCGCGTTATAAAATGTATTCTGCATATACTTCACATGGGAGTCGTATGCATGACATTTGTATAGCTTTAGACGAAATTTGGGTGGACCTACCAATGTCCTACCATGATACCATCTAATATTCATATGGATGGATTATCTTGCGGAGAAAGGTTTCCATTCTCTTTTGTAACTTCCATGCAACCAGCGTCCATATATTCTGTAGAAGATTTTTTACTGTATTTCTTATTCATTCATTCATTCATTCATTCATTCATTCTGAGAATTTATATAGCCTAGCGCCTCTTCAAGATAGCTACTCAGAGGCGCTCTAAGCTATCAACCGTCTCAATATGGACCGTCCATAAATGACGTCACGCACCTAGGGAGTGTCGGATGGGGGCACACATTTGTGACGATGTGTGACGGTCCCCATACTTGAAATCATGTGACTTTTGTGTTGACGCGGGGACGAGGAGAGGGAGTCAAAAATCATTCCATATTGCGTGACGTCATTTATGGGCGGTCTCTTATGCGCACAAAGATATAATAATTTATTATATGGGGGCCTATATCTTCTATTATCAATTGGAATGACAAAACGCAACCCGTTACATAGCAAAAAATACAAGCAGGCAATACGTAGGACACAATCATATGCTGCAGTGGCCAACCAACCAAAGAGCGAAATTTAGACGTTTGACACAACGTGCGTATAGAATGAAAAGCTGAAGCGATTCATCAACTTTGTCTCCAATGGTCGTAAACATCGGACTGAACTTCTACAGACTGACATCGCTCTAAATTTATTCGCAACAAGGTTGACCACAATGAACATTATACTTTATAGTAGCAGTTGAAGAGACATAGCAGTGCGAAAATGTCACCGAATATTGACTAAAATTAATGCCTGCAGCCTCGCATGACTAACCAAGAGACTCGTAAACTGACTTTAATAATAATAATAACGCAGAAGAAGGTGTATAGTATGTATATTGTATAGTATCATAGTATGTATATTGTATAGTATGTCAGGCGCGGATTTAGAGGGGGCGGAGCCGGCGTACGCTCCCTCCTAAACCTGCCGAACTGACCTAAAACTAATATAATTGCAATTTGGGAATAGGATGTTTGAAGTAGCTGGACCGGCAGAATGGAGCTCTCTTACCGGAGCTCTCTTACCTACTTACCTGAGTTGCTAGCAGACGTTACCCACGTGACCAATGACTTTTGCCGTGACGTCATTCACAAAGTTCATGTACAGACAAAATTTACGTAAATGGATATTGGTCAATTAAAAAATATGTCGAGTGGTCCGCCGTCAAAACGGCTTTAACAAGCAGTTTTATCATTCGCGAACAAGCCGACTGCCGTTGGTAAGACATAAGCCTATCTTAGGCCTAAATCTCAAAAGATGGCATATGATTATCATTATAATTTTGAAATTCGTCGTGCTGATTATAGCTGCCGAAAGCGTTCAGCTGCCGATATTATGGACAAAAGCAAATCAAGGATATAGAAGTAGGCCTACTCCAGGGCTTAAAGTGTGGCAAAACGGTCATGGACGGCGTCCTGGCACTTATTTTCGAGGCAGGACGCCGTCCTATGACTTATTTGGCCAGCACGGTCGTCCATGACTGAATGGACGGCGTCCATGCAGTTACGGGCGACCGGCCATGACTGCCTAAAAATGGCTCCATTTGAGGTCGACACAGCCAAAAATGCGCTGGTCGCTGCCCGCTGGGGCTCCGCCCCAGACCCCGCTGAGGCAGCTTACGGTAAAAACAAAACAAAACCTTTCTCTTTTACAATAACATTTTCAATTTTATTGTTATCCTGGTAGCTTGAAACGATAATTATTTGTGTCATTGAGTTTTCCAACTACACGTGTAGCCTATTAATTCTATGAGGCGGGTTTCGGTTGCGTAGCCAGAACAACTTTGGAAGTTACCATCTTGGGGCTTCTCACGTAGCCTAAAAGTAGACGCGCATGGCCCGCACATGCCCTAATTTTCCCCGTGGTGTAAATAACTATAAGCATAGGTGCTTGTGCATCAGCTCAGCTGGTACTCCGCGCTTGGCTTTTGAGTAGCGCTTTAGAACTTTGGAAGTTTGGAGATTGAGATTACGATTACGACTAAGTAACTTATTTCATGGTTGAGGTGGCAGCGGATCTCAATTCAGATTTTCCTGATATCTGATCTTGCGAGATCTGCTTGAATTCATCCACAGCTTGCCATTCAACGATCGTACGGTAGCCTACTGCCTACTGGTACTGATGTACCCACTGTATCAACATTGCGCTGTTGTGCATCCGATGGGGCGTATAATATAACGAGCACACTGTGCTTGCCACTTGGAGCTTGCATGCATGCTGAAGTGGAGCTGCAGTGGAGCGTGCATTGACAGTCGAGCATAAGTAATTGGTCTTCTTTTTGGACTAAAGACGTGGGTTTCTGCTGACAGAGAGGGTGGAGGTATACAGGTTATTTTGCAATGGCTGGAATAGGCCTACGTGCGTGTTATTTGTAGTCTTGATAAGTTGATATATTATAGCTCCACATTAGAGTGCAAGTCTATTTTTAATTTGCACAGTGTTTGTGACAGCCTTTCGTTAGCTTAGGCTTAGGTAGACGCTACTATCACAGATACCAAGAAGTAGTGCTGACCAAAATGTAGCCTAATAATTATAATTTTATACTGTTCGCAGCATGAAATTTTTCTTCAGTTCTAGGCCTATTCGAGATTCGTTTAATTAAAAATTGATATAAGCGGTATTATTTCTTTTAGACCAAACATATATATATATATATATACAGGGTGCGGCCAAAAAAAATACCCCCCTACGAAAATTGCGATTTCTCGAAAACCGCCGAATATTTTGTTACAAATATTTTCATTCTTATTCGTAACATATTTTTACACATTCTCTGAAAATTTTATGCCAGTATCTTCATTTTTGTGATCAAGACATCAGGCAGAAGAAAGAACTTCATTTTTTCAACTGAACAAGGCATTCACGAAATAAGAAATCATATTTTTACAAAAAATAGCCTGTGGTGTGCCATAATTACGTCATTTCCGCTTTGCGGATCGTGTTCTTCACCGATGAAAAGATCTTTTACATCAATCCACCAATTAATAATCAAAACAATCGTGTCTGTGCGTAGAAGTAAAAAGCCGATATCCATCCAAGCGTCTGTTGGTCGAAAGAGCTAAGTTCTCTCCCCACATCATGGTTTCTGCATGTGTCAGCTATGAGGGTAAAGAACGCTTACAATTCATTGACGAGAAGGCAAAAGTCAATGCTACGTGGAGAATCTTTTGCCTAAGCTTGTCGATGATTGTCACACTGTCTTGGGAAATCAGTTCCCTTTTCAGCAAGATGGAGCGCCCGCTCACGGCGCCAAGCTGGCCCAAGATTGGTTAACAAGCCACTGTCTTGACTTCATCGACAAGGATTCGTGGCCGCCAAATTCCCAAGATATGAACGCACTCGACTATGCTGTCTGGGGTGCAATGCTTGAGACTTACAACAAACTTACCACAAAGCGAAAGAACATTTCTGAACTGAAAAATACGCTGCAAATCATTAGGAATGGCCTGCCACTTGAGACCACTCAGAAGTCTGTTCTGGGCTTTCGAAAACGTCTGCAAGCTTGCGTAAAAGCAAACGGTGTTCACTTAGAACATTCATTGCACAAAACTTAACAGTATGGCCTAATCTTGTCAAGAACAATAAGTAACCTTTAACTTTGTTACATTTCTGTTTGCGCCGTTACTTTGTTACTTATTGCTGTCACTAAATGTCTGTTGAAACGAAAATTGCATTATTTCACTTCAGGGTTGCACCATTTTGGTGTTCATGATTCAAATTTCATTAAATTTAGCCAAGTTGTAGATAAATATGTGCCAAATAGACTGGTGAAGTTTTATAACAAAATGATCAGCGGTTTTTGAGAAATCGCGATTTTCGTAAAGGGGTATTTTTTTTGGCCGCACCCTGTATATAGCATATGCGCTTTTATGCCACATAATATATATAAAATTATATAATAGGCCTATATATATATAGGCCTAGGTCTATATATGACCGCCATGACCGGGAACTGCCAAGAGCAGACAAACAAATGAGGAAAAAATATATTTAGCTACCGGTATAGGATGTTGTTCGCATATGCTAATTATGTTGTTCAGTCTTGCTAGTTTTTGATGTCTTGTGTGTGTTTTTTATGTTGTGACATTTGTTGGCCAGAGTTCTGTTTGGCAGTTGGTTATATAAAAGAATACAGTTAATTGCTTTTCATATATTCGGCTACAATATTTTCCTCATATATGTGTATCACGTGTAGAGTTGAAAGTGTGCACTTTGGCTGGTTTATTCTTCTTCTTTAGTTCTCTGCCGTCAGGCAGGTTCATATGTCCAATGACGCCACGCACATCTGTTCTGTGCATCCCTCTTTAGTCCTCTGTAACCATCCTTTGTTAACATCCAGTCCAGCAGCATTGTTCTAAATTCCATATTGTCGTCATTTAACATATTCCTTGGGATGAATAGGGAGGTGGTATCCCGTTGCCTTCCTCCCGGTGTTTTTAGAGAGACACCATCTTTCAGCGTCGATGCCGTCCATCGTCCGTCCTTCGGCTTCTTCGCCCATGGGGCGCTCACTTATACCGGCGAGCACTCGGCTGGTTTATAGTATAAGTTTAAGCGGCAGAAGAGCGACATGTCTGTCTTCGACTTCTTTTTAACCCTTTGATGCCGAGAGTGTAGTAAAATCAAAATGTATGGGAAATCCTATACCCTCCGGAATTAAAGGGTTAAAGGGTCTTACTAAATTAGTCTACAAAAAACTCTCAACGGTTTTAACCTGAATACAGTAACTGCTGTGCTCTGGTGCGTTATAACTTGACGACGATGACGATGACGATGACGATGAGGACAACGACGACGACGACGACGATGATGATGATGATGACGACGGCGGCGGCGGCGGCGGCGGCGACGACGATGACGATGACGATGATGATGATGAATGATGATGATTTAGCATTTTATGATATTCAATTAAACGCTCATTTTTCTTGCAAAGGAGAGCTTGATTAGAGACCATGCATGAACGAGTTGAGTTGCCATGCAGAGAAGTAATAGACATATTATTAATATTATTATTATTATTATTATTATTATTATTATTATTATTATTATTATTATTATTAAGATAAAAATCGATACAAAAACCTACTGAATTCTCGAATAGAACTGAAGTGGTTGGAAATGGCATTCCGCCTTATTCAATTTCCAGGCCTATTATAGTCAAGGGCCCATGCAACTTTAACACGTTGGCCGCCAAGGACGAGTTATCTCGTCCTTCAAAAGATTACGCACACGCCAGGGACGAGATAACTCGTCCTTCAGGGTACCGTTGTTATTTGGTCATCAGGCCTTTCAATATTACATATAGGATGAGGGAAATAATTTTTCGCCTTTTCCCCATAGGGTTGGGGTTGAGTGAGGTAGAGTGGCCGGAAATGGGGTGAGGATTTGTGGGGTGGGGCCGGTGGGGAAAGGGTGAAAATAAAGTTTAAAATTAATTTCAATGATTTTGTAAGTTTAGCATTTTGGGGGTGAGGCGAGGTGGGGTGAAAAATTGGTGGGTGGGTGGGCCAGAATTGAGGTAGGGGTGGGGTGCGGATGGATGGTTGGGGTACATGGTTGGAGTGGGTCGGGTGGGGCAAAGCGGGGGAGGTTGGTCCATACACCCAAATTTACTCCAGACCGGAGGAGATGTTTGGGGACGGTATGGGGTGGAGCGGGGTAATGCGGGATGGGTTGGGACGGTGGAGCGAGGCGGGGTAGAGTTGGGGTTTGGTGGATGCGTCCATGATGGTGGCGTAATGGGACCGGTGTGAAACCATATTGGCACCTTATTTATGAATTTCACAAGTCATGCTGTGCATCTTATGGGTGTGGAGGTGTGGGGAAAGGGGTGGGGCTGCACTTTGGGTGGCGGTGGGGTTATGTTGTACTCTTGAAGAATCGAGTGGACCGTGTGAGGCAAAGTGAGGAGGAGGGTTGGAAGACCAACTAAAATAATTACCCAAGAAGGGAGGGGCTGTATGGGGCGATGTGGGGTGGGGTGGGGTGGGGAGGTGAGGTGGTGAGGCGGGAATGGGTGAGGGGTGAGGTGGGTGATGGGGAAGGTTTGGTGGGATGCATCCAGGGTGGTGGTGAGGTGGAACCGGTGTGAAAATATTTTTTCATGAATCTCATAATTATGTTGATAATTTCGCGTCTTTGGCTTGGCGTGGCGGTAATAATAGTCGTGGCGGTCAATGTGTTAAAGCGTTGTCTGCCCTTAAGCTGCTCGCAAACTTGAATAGCCGACTTTCAAGTGATGGCAGTTCTGTATACGCCTAATGCAATCATTTGGTAACGACTTCGTAGGATATAATTGATTATCTGTTCGCTGAATGCACAGCGCTTTGTTGAGCATCTTTAAATATGTAATCAAATGCTCTTGATAGACCTATAATACCCACTTTTACTTAGCCTTTACGAGTGTCAGAACATGCACTTAACAATTTGCATTGAAACTTCGACTTACCAAGCCTAACTGTGCATAAATTAACGGCGTGAGTTTTGCATGTGCTTTGAATTAACAGACCAGCATAATTATAATTATTGTGACATCTAACTTTTTATTTAGAAAAACTGTATAGACGTTATGTAAATGTGATGGCGAACTTTTGCCATAGGCAGCTCAATAGGCGCGGTGGTGTAGTGGGTAAGTTCGACGCCTTGCAGCGAAGGGTTGCAGGTTCGAATCAACCTCAAGTCGCCGCGTAGGGACCTTGGGCAAGTCCTTCACTCGCAATTGCTCAGCTTTTCGGCATGAAACTCCGATTCAGTGTCCGTTCTGTAGTCGGAAGCGCTTCTGAGTAGAACTCTCACGAAGTCGGGAGCGCCTCTGGGTAGAAGCTTGAAGGAGGCGCTCTGTAGCAAATGGTGAAATAAATAAATAAATGAACATAAAATAAAATAACATAAGATGAAATTTGATAATGCCTCCTAACAAAGACAGAAGTGCACAGATCGGGGTCGCTGCATGTAGCCACGATTGTCGCAGCTAGTCAGAGCAAGGCGCGTCTGACGATAGAGGAGACTGGATGCCGGTCGAGACAGAGAAAAAAACGCACAAGACGAGGATGAGCGATTAGATCTAAGGCGTTGAATAGCGAATGACTGGTGAATATAAGAGGTTTAATTGATGGGTTATAAGATGGGCGCTGTAGGTAGCCTATAATAGATACAATATTTCAATAGTATGATTTTAATACAGGTCTGTAGTCTGGCTTTACGAAGACCTGCAGGCTATTAGGGCCTATAGGCAAAAGGAACATCGAGTTTCTTTACAAAACATTTTGGGTTTTTTCACACACCAACTGCAACTTCTTTTGTCGAACAGCATTTGAGTCTCGCGACCCCAGTGACCTATTATAATGTTCTGAATTGCTCCTCGATATATCAAAGTTATTAATTCATTTCATAGATTTACATAGCGCCTCTTCGTAAGCATCTTCCAGTAAGCGCTCCCAACCCAAACCGGCAAAAGACAACAGTCATAATTAAGAGCATAACTATAGTAGAACAAGTTCTCAAAGCCTCTATAGGCATTATACGTAGTTTTACAGAGAGCCGATTATTCCGCGGACTGCAAGGTCAGCGACCGGAAAGGCACAGTGTTGTAAGATTATCATAGGAGTGCGAGACCGAGGACCAGAAGCATACTAGAACGGCAATCCTGACAATTGTAGGGCTACTGTACTTCTTCAATTAAATCTGTCACGCTTAACCTGCACCATTTCGCTTTCGTCTAGGCCACTGTTGCAATAACACCAGCGATGTGGAAGAGTGAACTAAGGCAATCAAATCAGATCAAACTAAGAATATATTATTATTCTGCAGTATTTAATATGGTAATGATTAGGTTTTAATCTATAGTCCTCATGCTTCGAGGTTTGGAAATTTAGGTTTCTGGGATACCATGGGTAAACCACTGATGACAGACAGCGGCGACACCATTTTCTGATTACCTTTTTAAATTTACATGTGTAAAAAAATTCAATCAAATATGCGAATCCCAGTAGTAAAATTAATTAATCTGATCTTTGAAATCTGATGCTCTTTTGAGTTTGTTTGTTTGTATGTGCACTTGCTATAGCGCCCCTTCAAGCTCTCTCTACTCAGAGGCGCTCCCGATGCAGAGCGGACACTGCATCGGAGTTTCACGCCGAAGCGCTGAGCAATTGTGAGTGAAGGACTTGCCCAGGGTCCTTACGCGGCCAGGTGGATTCGAACCTCGGACCTTCCGGCTCCAAGGCAACGACGCCACCACTAGACCACCGCGCCCCACATGTATAGGGCCTGTACTCTGTAGGATATAACTTATTTCTTGATTCTATTAGCGGATAGCAATTTTTCTTTTAAAAAAGCTTTTGTAAATTTTCTGGGGTGATGTACGTACGTCAGTCTTGGAGAGGGACTTCCCCTGGAGAAGCCTATAGATTAAACTCTGGGTAACGATTAATTATTCGCCAATGACGCCGAGGAAATTAGCACCCAACATTTTAATAAGATGATAAGATGACGATTTTGCATTGACGCATGTAGCCAACGCCTACATGTATAGCATTTATACTATAAGGTGATGATTTGTTGAAGTTCTGTCTGTGGTGACAGGAAGGTTACAACTTTCAGCATATATATACACGTATATAATATATATGCACTTTAATATATCTGCATATATATATATATATATATATATATATATATATGCACGACTCTAGTATAGGCCACATCGCATAAATTAATTACTAAAAATATGATAAATGCTTGTTCGTCTGAATGCATTTCGACGTCATCGATGAGAGCTTTTTCTATTATAGGAGAGACCAAATAGCTACCGATGAAAAATGACTTGTGCCTATCTACATACATACACAAAAAGAGCTGCATCTCCTTCAGCCATATCTGACAACCGTTGCCGCGAATGAACTCCAGCGGCGCAGAAGCCCAGCGCGTAACGACAGAATCAGAAAAACGCCCAACTGAAAACAAGTTTATGTGTAGCCTTTGTGCGCCAATTGCAAAAACATTACACGATATTGTAATATATCTTTGACTTGTGTTTTTGGCAGGCAACTGCGTTTTTACATAGTATAGAACTATAGACCCCTAAACGACTGCCTTCCATTCTATATGGGTCTGAATATACATGCACTTTGTTCCCCTTTACGGACATCTATGTATGTATGTATGTATGTATGTATGTATGTATGTATGTATGTATGTATGTATGTATGTATGTATGTATGTATGTATGTATGTATGTACAGTGTTGTGCAGTAACGAAGTAAAAGTAACGCGTTACTGTACTTAAGTAAAAGGTTGAGTACTTTCACATGTAACGAAGTATCGAAAAAATAAAATACTTTTACTTTCAACGAAGTAAAATTTTACCCATATTTCAGTACTTTTACTTCGTTACAATTTATGCGACACTCGTTACAATGTTCGTTACTTTCAAAGCGTTAATTAACAGTTCGTTTCGCTAAGCTAAGACAGCTTATTCAAATTTGCATGCCTAAAAATAGATTTTCGATGGTGGCGCACGCTGGATGCACTGCCATTTCTGCAGCAGAAATGCTCTTCGGCTGTGCATTGTGCTAAAATGAATCAGAAGCGTGCGTACTAGACTCAATGATAACCATTTCGAAAATTTTGTAATTTTGAAGGTTAATAATCAATTGAGTTATAGAAAGGATCGGTACTTTTACTTTTTACTTTAAAAGTATTAATGGAAGGAGATACTTTTTACTTTTACTTAAGTAAAATTTGT
The DNA here is from genome assembly GCA_945859605.1 of Lumbricus rubellus. NCBI lineage: Eukaryota > Metazoa > Annelida > Clitellata > Crassiclitellata > Lumbricidae > Lumbricus > Lumbricus rubellus. The sequence goes on along the minus strand of OX243823.1, from coordinate 24,148,141 downwards.
GATGAGTACTTTTACTTTTACTTAAGTAATTAAAATCCACTTTACTTTTAATTTTACTTAAGTACATTTGCCCGATACTTTCAACAACACTGTGTATGTATGTATGTATGTATGTATGTATGTATGTATGTATGTATGTATGTATGTATGTATGTATGTATGTATGTATGTATGTATGTATGTATGTATGTATGTATGTATGTATGTATGTATGTATGTATGTATGTATGTATGTATGTATGTATGTATGTATGTATGTATGTATGTATGTATGTATGTATGTATGTATGTATGTATGTATGTATGTATGTATGTATGTATGTATGTATGTATGTATGTATGTATGTATGTATGTATGTATGTATGTATGTATGTATGTATGTATGTATGTATGTATGTATGTATGTATGTATGTATGTATGTATGTATGTATGTATGTATGTATGTATGTATGTACATGTATGTATGTATGCATGTATGCATGTATGCATGTATGCATGTATGCATGTATGCATGTATGCATGTATGCATGTAGGCTATGTATGTATGTATGTATGTATGTATGTATGTATGTATGTATGTATGTATGTATGTATGTATGTATGTATGTATGTATGTATGTATGTATGTATGTATGTATGTATGTATGTATGTATGTATGTATGTATGTATGTATGTATGTATGTATGTATGTATGTGTGTATACATGCCCGTATGTATGTGTGTATGTACAGTTTTGCATAATGCGTATTCCCTACATACGTACATGCCTATATAGTAATATGTGGACCTACATGTATAATTATAGCTCAATGCCAAATCTGACGTCAGCCATCTTGGGTTGTCGTGCAGTTTTAAGCGCTCTAGCGGTAACATGTTTTTTCTTTTATTAATACTGTTTTGTCATCGTCTTTGTCAAGCCAGCCATAATTTACCGGTGTTAATTGTATCGGTGGGTGTAGCAGACACACACACGTCTTTCACATGCATGCAGACTCGTTATAGAAATATTATGATGTTGTCTTTATTACCATAAGTCACAGTTCGTAGCGGAACTTCATTTCAATGAGAGACCTGTACAGTGTACACCAATGTGGAATACTGAATAAATTTAAGACGCAGTAATTGTATTGTAGCGCCTAATAAACTATATCACACGAATCACGTAGGTTGCAGTGACAGTATAGTTATTTGAAAGTTGCGTATACAATGTACATTGTACAGGTCAATTTTATGATCCTCGCAGAGTAGATAACATAATTCATGCGCGCGCTATAGTTGATTTGGACACGTCTGCAAAACGTAGGCCTACCTCGATCCGGTTGTGTGTGTGTGGAGGGGCGGGGTGCAGAGTATATATATATACACAGTATATATACATTATATTTATATATAATTTTTATTTATAGACGCTGTGTCAGTGGCTGTTTTATTAGGTCCTGCAGGCCCCACACATAATTTGCGTGTGCTAACGCTTGCTAATTTAATGCTTCGCTGACTAAGCCTACACACTGTGTAGGCCTACGTATACGCTGGCAATTGGCATATATATAATATATATGCTTAGGAAATTATTCCTAGAGGCCTAGAGGCAGGGCCGGATTAAAGCTTGTTCTGTTGTTCAATATGGTCGCCCTCACACTCTAAAAGCCCCACAGATGCAATAGGAATATCTTTCATCGTTATTAATTTTAATAGTAAGAATGAGCTAAAAAAATGATCTGAGAACAAATTGTCAAATTTGTCGAAACAACTGATTAATTTTTTAACCTATGCAACTTTGCTCACGTGGGGCGGGGGTGCTTATAGGAGTTTCCATTACCAAGCAGACTGTTCTTAAACTGAGCCAGAAATCCTAATAAGAGCTGACAGTTTAAATTGCTAAATTAAATTGCTAAAAATGGGGGCAAAAATTAACTTAAAGACTTTTACCCGAAAATTTTTTGTCATCCGGCGAAATCTTAAGAAAAAGTCCCGTTACGTTTGCCCGAAAATTCTGACGACCTTTTCTTTAGTCATCCGGTACTTTTGCCCGAATGTTTATTTTTATTTTTTCAGGTTTTCTTGCCAGAAAATTCAGACTTGCCCGAAATTTAGGGGGATTTGTCCCCTCTGGACCCCGTCTCCTACGCTTATGCATGCACGTCTTCTTTACACGCCAGCTCCACGAGGCTCATAGTCTAGCCCAGTTATATTTTTTATTGCTTTTCTCATACTGGAAATAGTTATGGGTCAGCATTAAATTATAAGCCAGAACTCCTTAGGTGAATTGCATGGGTGTGTGGCATCGAGTTATTGCAAACACTATACTAAGAGGTACATGCAAGTATAACGGCAATATGGTGACCCACAATGGCCTATGGCCAGATACTACACTAGATTGTCTGCATACAGTCGGCAGGATGCGTCTCCCCATCCATGTCTCTATATAATAACGATTTGTACAATAGCACTATAACGGAACCCATGGTCTGACTATTAACCCATGTTTTCCTGACAAAGGGCTATAAGCACGTTAGGTTCGGTCAATTGTAGTGTTAAGATTGTCATCGTCCATAAAGATACCGCAGGTTATTATCGATGCACATTGTTGCGCCGCGCTACAACCTTGAAATGCAAATGCATTATATACCGGTACTACAATAGTAGGCTTATGTATAGGCCAACACGTTTTTCTGTAGGAGCGTATGGCCTTGATCATGATCATTTTTAAAGATTCATAGGTTACGGTTATTCAACACCGCTACCAGTTTGACCTACGAATATCGCTCACCACAGGCGTAATTTTACACCCCACTTTTTGAGCGGGGGGCACTTGCTCGAGTAATGACATTAGAATTCCATTGGCTATAGGTCTAACTGGAAGCGTTCAAGATATGTATGTGTATATACAAACGGTGAGCTAAAAAGACCTCTGACAGGAGCAATCAGGAGCAGACCGAGAAAATCCCTGTGTCAAATAATGAGAGGAGACTCCCTCCTAAAAACCACAATTGAGGGTGATGATGATGATGAGGATGATGTTGATGATGATGATGATGGTGGTGATGATGATGATGATGATGATGATGATGATGATGATGATGATGACGATGACGATGACGATGACGATGACGATGACGATGACGACGACGACGATGATGATGACGAACTGTTGTAGTAGTTGTAGTAAAAAAAGTAAAGTAAAGTCCTATCCCGTTCCACGAGGAACATAGGGAGGCGCTCATCTCCTTTTCCATGGCCCTGAGGCAGCAATGGACGAATCCCAAGGTCCTGGACACGGGGCCAGTGTATCGCAGGACTTGAGTTGTAGCAGTAGTAGGCTAATAATAATCGTTTATTTTACAAACTGACACGACGCAGTAGGTTTAAAATCAGTAACGAACAGATGATCACAGTTAACAGTTAAGAACATAGACTGACTGGTGCCATGTAGGCCTATACATTGTACAGTTATAGATATGCCGCGTAGGAAAGTTTAGATAGGATTATATGAACGGTAGCCATCGATGCAGAGAAAGGTGGACTCCGCCATTGCCTTGCGCTGTAACCAATCGGCTACCGTGCTGATGGTAGCCGGTGGTGCCATACCCAAGCCTTCCCCCACCTGGCCTCCCTCATCCTGCATTCAAGCAACGGCTGCGGTGCAACCTGCTTTACAACACGATGTGTCTTTAAGGCAAATAGGCTGTGTTCACACGTGCATTACATTGTACCTCTAAATGGCTTTCAAATACAGCTTCATTGGATGTGGAAGTCGCAGAGTGCATCTATTACAAAGTTGCATCTCTTAAGCACTATATACCTGCAACACCCACCATACATGCATGTATACCCCTCGAGCCTTTCACATTCGTTGTCATTCAACGCCCCATATCTATAGTCGTGTTTCAAGTGGTGGTTATCTCTCTGTCTCGACCTCCAGTCTCCTACAGCCTACAGTGCCTCCATGATATTTTACAGCATCTCCTCCGTAATCTACGCCTCACCAAGTAGCCTAGCTATACATGTAGACGTATAATTATTATGAATTTCTGAAACGAACTCTCAAGAGGTCTTCGCTAGTTTACTCATCTTTATATAGCGTCGGTTGATGATAATGATGATGATAATGATGATGACGATGGCAATGATGATGATGACGGCGATGGTGATGGTGATGACGACGACGATGATGATGATGATGGTGACGGTGATGGTGACGATGATGATGATGATGAAGATGATGATGATACCTATGATGAATACCTATCCTCCGTTATCCTCTCTGCATAGCCTACTCCAAGCTTTCCCTGACGACAGAAGCTGAACTCATCAAGCTACATGTCTTCTCTTATCCTTGTCTGCTCCTGCTCCTGCTCCTGCTCCACTCCATGCACGACCACCATTTTCAACCATTCCCACTGTTTCATCGGCGTCACCTCCCAGGATTCGAGGCTGGCATCAAAACGGAGGAACTTACGCTGCGCTGAAGATAGGATGAGTAGACAGCTTGCTGAGCTCGGTTTTCAGTCGTCAGTGAAAACTTGGAGTAGGCTATGCAGAGAGGGTAACGGACGATAGGTATTCATCATAGGCATACATGCATCATCGTCATCATCATCACCATCTTCATCATCGTCGTCGTCATCATCACCACCACCACCAAAACCATCATCGTCATCATCATCATCATCATCATCATCATCATCATCATCGTCATCATCATCATCATCATCATCATCATCTTCTTCTTCTTCTTCATCATCGTCATCGTCATCGTCATCGTCATCGTCATCATCATCATCATCATCATCATCATCATCATCATCATCATCATCATCATCATCATCATCATCATCATCATCATCATCATCATCATCATCATCATCATCATCATCATCATCATCATCATCATCATCATCATCATCATCATCATCATCATCATCATCATCATCATCATCATCATCATCATCATCATCATCATCATCATCATCATCATCATCATCATCATCATCATCATCATCATCATCATCATCATCATCATCATCATCATCATCATCATCATCATCATCATCATCATCATCATCATCAACCGACGATATCGGAAGGCCATACGCTAATGTGGTGCTTTCGGGCAGGCTATTTCGGCTGTTAGATGCAGTTTAGGTATGTCAAATTCTGATCAATTAACGTCAACATTGTCAAACTAACGGTACCGAAAATAGGCATACAATTAGGCCTACGTAGGCTACGTAGGCCTATTGCAGTGTAGGCCTATTGTATCCATGTAAGACCACGAAGACATAGAACAGTGCGCGGAATAGCTAGGCGCCTCTTGCAGTGCACAATAACGTGCTGTAGTGTAGCGTAAATTCGCGGAATTTCTTCGCGTTAGGCAATAGGCATGGGCCTACAGCCCTAGGCCTACATCAAATTAACCGGATCAGGGAGACCAACTTATTTCTAAAGACTGGCGCTACACCATATTACCAGGTCCGGTC
>OX243823.1:24022658-24137658 GCA_945859605.1 Lumbricus rubellus | reverse complement strand
AGGGAATATGAATAGTTAGTGCTTTGAGCGACGCTCTATAAATTATGAAGATAGGAGTTACTTCTTTAGTGATATAGGTCGATCTATAGTGGTTTAAATATAGTTGCTTTGAGGGCGAGTGCACTGATCAAGATATACAGATTACAGAAACAAAACCACATAGGCTAGCGCTGTCTAGAGCAATAATTTTTTACGATAAAAAAAGACGACAACGACAACATGTAATAGGCCTACATGCCTGGACGAGATTTATGTCTGTAGGGCGTAGGCTATTATAGGCCTATACATGTACATAAGAGCGACATAACAGAAGTGACGAGACATAAATAAATACGGCAACAAAAGAGTGACAAGCTATGAATGGAAGGCAACAATTAAACGAGCAACAAAACTGATCATGTAGGATACACATAAGCGAAATATGCCCCCACTATCTCTCTCTTAAATTTCTGTCTGTGTCTGTCTGTCTCTTTCTCACCAAAAATCACCGGGACACGGGCCATCGTTTGAATTAAACATGTACTGGAATCATACAGCATTGCATGATTCTCGATAACAATCTTCGCAGAGTTTCACGTGGCCAGAAAAATTCTGAGATTCTGCTGAAGAAGAGTGTGGTATTGGGTATAAAACCCCATCACTCGTGAGGTTCTGGTGGCGCTCCAGTACTTAATCAGAGGGGCAATGACAATTGTTTGAATTAAATATGCATAGGGGCATTCGGAAAGCCCTTGTCACAAAACTCACTCCCCCCACTCAGTCTGCGTCATGTGAGAAGTCACGATGAGTGAAACATAGAGAGCAAACTGAGAAGATCAATTAGGAAATGTTAAAATGAGAGAATAGGTGTGACTGCATATTATGAAGAATCACGCACAACCACCTGTTCAAGATATTGATATGTTTTTTAAAATAAATTTCAATTTACTCTGCTAAGTATTTTATACTGCAAACACCGTTTAGGCCTACCTAACTTGAGTGACTTAATACTAGGCTTTGTACATGAGCTTCACACTAAAATTTAATAGTTTACAATACAATAGCACTGTGTCACAAAGAGCTGGTATAACTCAGTCCTCATATAACTTGTCATGCTTTCAGCCAGAAGACTGTCAAGCTATAATTGTATCATGACAGAATGCCTTAAATAGATTAAAAGTCACTTTAACAGGTACATTATAATATCACAGAAAAAATGTACACAAGTAATGATTTTCATTCAAAAGTTGCCATTCCTATGCAGTGCAAGTGTTCCATACAAATGTCACAAATTATACTAACATCAACTGAAACAGTAATAATATCTCTACCTTATACAATACAACTGGAAAGAATTCTCATTGCAAGATAATCTTGGCTATCATTCATGCATTCAGAGCATTTAAATAGCATTTTATCTCAAAGATAACTACTTGGCAGTGCTACCAGCTCAATCCCAGGGAAACGTTTTTCAAGTATGCCAGAAAGCTCAAGCTTAATCTCTAGACAAGACAGCATGCAGCTGCAAAACAAACTGTTCCAGGTAGATGGTCAAAGTTCCAACCACCAAAAATCATGATGCTGCATTGCAGAGCTGTGCATAGAAGGAATAACCCTTTCACCCTGAGCAGAGTAAGATTTATTTGCCCAACAAAAACTTAAATAAGGCCGTAAAGCTGCCAAAAGCCTGAGAATTGAATGGGGTCAATTAGTGAATAGTGAATATCAGATTCCTGGGTCTGGTGGTACAGATACTGCAAGTTAAGATGGCACAAGAGACCTTGCCCAATACGACACAGCATATCCTGCCATGAGAATCATGTTATTAAAACCATGAGGCACTGTAAACGAGCATTCTGTCTTGACGGCATTCAACAGCGAGTTTTTTTCACAGAAGTATCACTTCCTTTTGTGCACAACACACTTAGATAACTTTTTTTCTACGTCACGCTTATCAAATCTAAGCTTCACGGCATCACACAGTCCTTTGTTTCTCTCCACTTCTTTGTCTGCTACATCCATGCCTGCTTCTTACCATAGGGCTGAAAAAGAAAACATAATCAAAATAACATTTCACACTTTCATAACATGAGATTTCTCATCATTCATTCATTCATTTATTTTCGTTCACTTCAAAAATTTATATAGCGCCCTTTCAAGAAGCTCACTCAGTGGCACTCCCAGTCCAACCACGGTGATGCTAATGGGTCTTCAGTAGCCTGCAAAGAATAGCACCATATTTAGTACTAAGTGTACACACCAGAGGTGAGACGCTAAATAATAAAGATAATCACAAGATGCTCACAACATTGCATCAAATATATTTTAGATTTAGTCAGTGCAATCAGTGGTTGGGATGGACGCATAAACCACACATTGGTTTTCGCATGCAAACGGTTTTTGTTGTCATCTAATACTGGATTACACTCACTTTATTGGCTGAAATCTCAAAACAAATTTTCTACCCTTGTGGGTTTTTGAACCCACAACCTCTCGATTTACAGCTCAGAACGCTAACCACTAGACTAGAACACATAGCCAGGACTCAACCAATCAATCAACCAACCAATCAATGAATCAACCAATCAAACCAGTCAATCAATCAACCAACCAATCAATCAGAATTTATATAGCACCCCTTCAAGATCGCTACTCAGAAGCGCTCCCGGCTCAGACCAAGCGTAAAAAAGCAGCTCTCGTACGCAGCTGCAGCATGAGAAACAATACCAATACCTGACCTCCTACGAGCACATAAATGTGAAGCAGCACAGCACACAGTCTACACTTGCCTTCGGTTGGTATCCTCTGACGGAAAGCTGCCGTGCTTCCCGTCTCAGCATCTCGTCATGCTCCTCCTCCACATGCTTATCCTCCTCATCATCCAGCTGCAGTTCCAGTCGTAGGTCATCGTCTCTTTCACGTCGAGCAGTCATCTGAAATGACACGCAATCACCTGATTAAAACTTGGTACTGACAGGAGGTAGTTGGCACACAATGGAGAACAAACGTCATAGGTACTGAAATAGAGAGTGTTTACCACTCCCCTAAACCCATAGGCGTACGAATCGGGGGTCCAGAGGGGGCAAATGCCCCCCCCCCAATTTCGAGCAAGTCTGTTTTTTCGGGCAAGCAAACCCAGGAAAATATGGAAAATAGTATTTTTCACGATATTTCAACCCAATGACTAAAAAAAGGTCGTCAACTTTTTTGTCTGGGAAAATCTTACCACAAGATTTATTTTTCGGGCAAAAGTCAAATCTTTGCCCCCCCCCCCCCCACTGCTGAAATCTCCTGTACACCTATGCCTAAACAACTCAAGCACCAAGAGATATTTGAAAAACAGATTTCGATTATCAATCTTTACTGACCTGAGCATCTAGGTCTCTCCTGACGGTCTCGCGCTGAACCTCTTTTTCCTTTGCTTCTCGCTGCGTCATTTGATTGACGAGCTCCAACTCATTGAGCAACTCCTCTCGTCTCTCTAATGACTCCTCCTGTTGTCTCTTCACGGCATCCATCTTGGCGTCAATCTGCTCCTGCCGTCCCACCATCACCTACAACAAGCAACCAGTTATAAATCAATGCTCATTGCTCACACAGTGTTATTTCACTGTGGGGCACGGTGGTGTCGTTGCCTTGGAGCCGGAAGGTTCGAGGTTCGAATCCACCTCGCCGCTTAATATATGCAGAGCGGACACTGCATCGGAGTTTCACGTCGAAGCGCTGAGGCAATTGTGAGTGAAGGACTTGCCCAAGGTCCTTACGCGGCGAGGTGGATTTGAACCTTCCGGCTCCAAGGCAATGACGCCACAACTACACCACCGCGCCCACCAAGTCGGCTGTGCGTGACTTTGGATTTGAAGCAGCTTCTGGCTGCAAATTCAAAATGATGAAAGTAATTCAAAAACAGAAAATCTTATTTAACTTCATTTTAACTTGGGCTGGCACGATGAAAGGATGGTGCGCAAAAATCAGATGAAGTGGTCCAGCATTCCATGGATTAGAGACTATTTGAAATGAGAAACCAACCTCCTTCATCAGTCGCTCTCTGGCCATCTTTTCCTTCGACCATTCGGCCTCTCGTTGCTCCCAGATCCTCGCAGCTTCATCTCTATCAGACAAACAGACATTTCAACAACACGATAAACAGAGTCATCACATCTCCAATATTAAAATGAAACTCATGAAACAATGCTGCACTTTCAAGTAAACCCCAACTGCATTGAGTCGGCAATATAAAGAGTTTGAGTTTAAGCCTCCACTCGTGCAGTCACGCTATGTAAGGACGTTTAACAAAGCAATGCACATACAAACAAACACTCAGAGCCAATGATGTTCTGCTGCATAATGGTCATATATAAGCACTTCTGAGCTTTGAATGGAGGGCAATATCGTATACAGTGCACAATGTATTGTTTTATGGTATTAATGAATTAACCAAACCCTTCTAATTCAAGTTATAATGTACTGTTAATTTCATTAATGAATTAATCGAACCAACCTATCTTCAGCTCTAATAAAGTTTTAACTGTAATAATTAATTATACTAACTCGTGTTTCCTCACCAGTCACTCATTATTTAAAGGCATTTATTTCCCCAGGGTTTGAACAGTCATTCTTCAAGAATTGCCATATAAATCTATAGATAGTAGAATTAGATACAATACAAATCTAATAAATTAACAAAACTAGCATATGGTACCATAAGTTATAGTTTACTGCTTCCACTATATAAATATATAAATGAATTAACCTAAAAATCAACCCACCTTCAGTGCTTAATCATGACATCATTAAAAATAAAATCAGAATTTTTCATCAAAGTATTTGAAGAGAGACAAAAGGTCACCAAAACACTAAAACCCTGTACTTCACATGATAAAAAGATGTTGAAAACAGTGGAAATACTGACTGGTAAAGCAGATCGAGCTCAGCCTCTCTAGACTTCTCCGTCTTTATCTGCTCGTCAATAACCTTCATACACAAAACAACATCAACTGAAATAATAAACAACTCCAGCAAACATTATAAATTTATATATACCAACAGTAACTTAAAAGCAACAACAATAACAGTGAAGCCGTTAAGAAGAAAAATTCTTTAATATTTTTATGACCATAAGTAAGTACTGGGTGGTAAATGATAAAGAATAACAAAATTCTGAATTAGATAGCAAAGTTATAGAATGGAACCGAATAATATGATCTGCCATAAAAGGGTGGCATCAAATACAAAAGACATAACCAGAGAAGACCGAACAAATGCCACAAGGAACAGAGCAGGACAGTGTATGGAAGGCCTTAATGAGAAATATAAGAGATGAAGGTAGAAGGTTATATATATATATATATACATACATATATATATATGTTATATATATGTATATATGCATGACTCCTCTACCTTTTTCATCCACGTTGCATCAGCTCTTGCCCTTTCCCTGCGCGCTGTGGCAATCTCTCGGTCCTGTTCCTCTTGTTCGGCAAGTCGCTCCAGAAACTGTCGGTCTTCTTCCTGCACAAGAAACATTACCTGTCATCATCATCATCACCACGCCTGAGAAATTTCGTGAATTCATGTTCTGTTGCTGAGTTCTAATTCTACATGGGTGCAGTTCAGTATAGGATCCACACACTACCGTAATATGACGTTACATATTAATATTTCATACGTTCAATTCAAACTGACAGACTGCAGAATGATGACACAAACTAGTAGGAACACATGATAATAAGTTAACCCTTTGAACCCGACGGGCCGGTTTTCCGGCCTGTTATCCATAGAGTTACTGGGTCTCCGAGTTCAAAGGGTTAAACAAGAGTCAATTTTATTACTGTATGGCAGCCTGTTAGACGCTGATCCTTCCTACTGTTATTTATTTTACCATCGCCTCTACGGCGTGTATCTAGTAGCTCAGAAGCAAATAAACTAGAAAGCCAGTGAATCAATGAAATCAAATGAATCCAAAACCATCAAACAAACAATGCTGACCAATTCCTTTTGTATCTGTTGTGACCGTCTTCGTAGAGCGGCTGCATGCTGTCGAAGCAGAACTCGCCTGAAATTCAAATTTAAAATCATCTTAATTGAAATAGTTAAATAAAAAGTAAAGTTAGATTTAAAGTAAAGCATAGCAACTTTTAAAATGATTGATTTTAGGCACAAATTCTTAATACTAGTTGACTGAATTCAAGAAGTTCTAAAACTTAATGCATGCGTTTTAAGTCTGCATTGTTCCCCGTCCATATTTAGAGACTTCTTAGCAGCCACCTGGTCACCTGGTGCCGTCAGCTACTGGAGCTCTGGTGAAAGCCCTGGTGCATCTTCTCCAGTTGATCCTCTCCCTAGTCGCCTCTCTTAGTTCCTCCAGTCTCATGCCAGACTTTTCCTGTACTTCATCCAACCATTTCTTCCTTGGTCTTCCGCATCTTCTCCGTCCCTCACCGCATGCCGTCATCAGCTCCTTTTCCAAACCGTTAGATCTCATCACATGGCCGAAGTAGCTCAATTTCCTCCAAGTTGCTGTTTGCTGCAGTTTCTCCTCCCTCTCTATTCCGAGCTCCTCGCGCACCGATTCGTTAGTTCTCTTCTCCGTCCATGAAATCCTTAGCATCTTTCTCCAAATCCACATCTCACACGCGTTGATTTTCTTTTCCATATCCCGTGTCTTTGTCCATGTCTCGCATCCATATAGGACGACTGGGAAGATCAGTGCTCTTACCAGTCTTTTCTTTATTTCCCTGCTCACGTATTTGTCCTTCCAAATCTTTTCCAGACAGTTCATTGCCGTTTTCCCCATTGTTACCCTCCTCCTTATTTCCATATCACTTCTTCCCTCCTTCTCTATCATAGATCCCAGGAATGTGAAGCTCGATACTACCTCTATCGTTTCTCCATCCACCTCAAAGTTTTTCCATGTTGCAGTTGTCATAACCTTTGTTTTCTTTACATTGAAGTATAGTCCCGCCTTTTCGCTTTCCTTCCTGACTCTTCTTATTAACTCGACTAGGTCGTCCCTCTTACCCGCCAATAATGTCGTATCATCGGCGTACCTCAGATTATTCAGTATTTTCCCCGCTATCCTTACCCCTTCTGTTGCCTCCTCCAATCCAGCCCTCCTCATAATTCTCTCGGCATACAGATTGAACAGGAAAGGGGACAAAATGCACCCCTGCCTCACTCCTTTCCTTATTTTAAATTTCCCTGTGTCACCATATTCAGTTCTTATTACCGCTTCTTGATCCACATAGAGGCCCTTTAGTAGTTTAACCAAATGCTTCGGAATTCCCATCTCAATTAGCGTCCGCCACAGTAGTGTATGGTCTATGCAATCAAACGCCTTGCTGTAGTCTATAAAACACATATGCACCTGTTGCCCGTATTCCCTCTGTCTCTCCATAATCCACCTTATATTGGCGATGTGATCGCGCGTTCCTCGCGCCTTCCTAAATCCCGCTTGATTGGTTGGTAATTCCCTTTCAATTGTCTTCTCCATTCTTTTGTGGATTATTTTGAGAAGTATTTTGCTCGTGTGCGATATCATCGCTATCGTTCGATAATTTCCACACTCTCTCGCGTCTCCTTTCTTGAATATTGGTATGAACACGGACCTTTTCCAGTCCTCCGGCCACTGCCCAGTTCTCCAGATTTGATTGCATAGTTTTGTAATAGTTCTCACCACTGCTTCATCTCCCGCCTTTACCAGTTCTATAGGTATTCCATCATGTCCTGGCGCTTTGTTGTCCTTGAGCTGTTTTATCGCCCACTCCACCTCTACCTCCAATATCTCTGGTTCGTTTTCGACTTCCTCTATTTTGATGTTTTCCTTCTCGACACATTCATCTTCCATGTACAACTCTTCCGTATACTCTCTCCACCTTTCCTTTATCTCCTCCTCATCTCCTATTATCTTCCCATCCTTCGTCTTGAGTGAACCCATTCTAGGGCCTGCTGTCTTCGTTATTTCCTTCATCTTTGCGAACAGTTCTTTAGTCCATCCTTTCTTTCCTTCTTCCTCCAGCTCCCTACACATTTCCTTTAGATGGTTTTCTTTATCCTCCCTTGCCTTCCTTTGGAAGGTCTTATTCAACGTTTTTACCCTATCCCTGTTCCCTTCCTTCTTTGCTTCTCTTCTTTCTATTGCCACCTCAATGGTCTCTTTGGATAGCCATGGGGTAGTTTTCCTTGACGTTTTCTTTGGTACATGTTTCTCCGCAGTCTCCTGGATCGCAGTTTTCATCTTTGTCCATAACGTGTTCGTATCCTGCTCTTCCATTGTATCGTCTGTCTCTAAGATCTCAAACCTATTCTTTATCTCTACTCTGTATTCTGGTGTTATGCCTTTGCAATCAAAACTGGTCAGTCTTTTATCTCTCTTCATCTTCTTCAACTTTAGCTGCAATGTAGCCACTATTATCTCGTGGTCTGTTCCGCAATCCGCCCCCGGTCTTGTTCTTACGTCTTTTATTGTGCTCTTCCATCTTTTGTTCACCACCACGTAGTCGATCTGATTCCTGTGTTTTCCATCCGGTGTCGTCCATGTATAAAGTCTTCTTTTCGGTTGTTCGAACCATGTGTTCATTATTCTTAGCTCATTGGAAGCACAGAACTCCACCATTCTCTCCCCTGCCTCATTCCGTACACCCAGTCCGTACTTACCCACTACTTCATCCTTTCCATTTCTGTCCTCACCAACTTTCGCATTGAAGTCACCCATAATCACCAGTATGTCTCCTCTCGGTGTTGTGTCAATTGTTCCTTGCAGGTCCAAGTAGAAAGCTTCCTGCTCCTCCTCCGTCGCCATCGTTGTAGGGGCATATACTTGTATGATTGTTGTGTTGATCTTTCCACCACGAAATCTTACACTCAGTACTCTGTCACTCACTGTATTATAACCCATTATCGCATCAGCGCTCGTTCTATCGCACATGATTGCTACTCCGTTTCTTCTCCTCTCATCCTGCCCAGACATTACTATCTTAAAACCGTTCCAACTAAAATGTCCTTTTCCCTTCCATTTTGTCTCACATAATCCCAGTATCGCTATATCCATCCTTCCCATCTCTTTTTGGATGATGTCCATCTTCCCACTCTGCATGCTTCTGACGTTCCATGATCCGACTTTCATGGCTTTTTTACAGCTCATGTCAAGTCTTTGCTTCCTGGTCATATCCGCCGCTGGACGTCCTTTCGGCTTTGGTCCTGTGGCTTCATTAGAGCCTGAATCTCCCGACTCGACACTGTGCTCATCCCCAGTAGCCATTAAGTCACCCTCAGGCCTGAGGGTCTCACCTTTGGTGACTATCGTTGATTCACTCTTTAGATACACCATGACTATTTTCTTGGCAGAAGATAAGGGGTGGTTTGCCATTGCCTTCTTAGCAGCACAGCCAAAAAACCAAAATTATTCAAATGCAAGAAAATCTGAGACTACTATCTGTACAGATTCACAGCAACGTAAATCAACGTAAATCAATATAATGAAAAATTAGAAGATTCGAGGCTATAACGCTAGCCCTTGGAAAGTTGGGTGTTCATGAAAAAATTCTTATTTTCAGAGTGAGTGGTTCAAACCACTCCAAACCACCCGAGGTAAAGTCACTGTATATATAGTCGCTAAAAACGTGTACATTTAACATTTACACTAAAGCTAAATGATGTGCAATTTTCAAAAGCTAATGAGCATGTATCTAAAACATACTGCAGTGTCATCAATAATGGCATCAACATCTGACAATGACTTCAATAAGGAATCTTATATTTAGGCAACAGGAAAGAAATGATCATTACCTAAATTCCACCTTCAGATTTTCCGTTTCTTTCTGCTTCCTTTCTTCTTCGATTCTAAGTAATTCCCATTTTTCCTTCACAAGAAGCTCCTCCTGCTCCTTAAGTCGCTTTGCCTGGAAAAAATTTGGCATCAGATTTTAGTTCAAAGGAAAAATAATAATAATGATCATAACAAGAAATTAATTTTTAAAAGTTATGTCTTGAGATCTAACAATGAAGGCGCTATGTATACACATATCTTTAGTTTCAAGAAGATTAAGCTTACATGCCGCAACTTATCACACAAATAACGAAATGAAAAGTGGACTGAACAATCAGTTTCTGCACAATTCTAGGCTGGGGAAAAAGTTTTTACTGGATCCTAGAGCTAACACTGATTCCTGAAGATTACTCGAGAAATGAAATAAAAGGTCATCATTCATGTATCGTATTTCAATACATTTAAAGTCTTTTGGCATCAACTGGGTGCATAGATCATGCAGTGCATTTCACAGACCCTATGCAACAGTACATTTTAATCAAATCAGATGATGTTACCTAAACATCACCCTGTTCATTTTAAACTTTTCTGGGGGATACTTACACCTTTAGGAAGATTCAGCGCTTACCTCCGCCTCCCTCTCTTTGAGCTCCATCATTTGGTCCTTCAGTTCCTCTTTCCTCCTCCTCGCTTCAACCAGCTTCTCTTCCTCCTTCTTCCACTGCAGGTCCAACGCTCGCTGGCGTTCCTCTTCCATCTGCCGATCCAGCTCCTCCTTCTCCAGTCGCTCTTTTTCTTCCCGCTGTGACAAATAAATCAAATCAATGTCACTAATTCACAGCAAATGCTTTATGATCAACAGGCGTACAAAACATAAGATGTCCCATGTTTTCCAAAACATAAGACTCCCATGTTTTCCAAAACTAAGATGTCCCATGTTTTCCAAAACATAAGATGTCCTATGTTTTCCAAAACATAAGATGTCCCATGTTTTCCAAAACATAAGATGTCCCATGTTTTCCAAAACATAAGATGTCCCATGTTTTCCAAAACATAAGATGTCCCATGTTTTCCCACTGTTTCAGTAGAATGTCCTTCAGGGTACCAATGTGATTATGATTGTGGGGCGCAGTGGTGTAGTGGGTATGTTCGTTGCCTTGCAGCCGGAGGGTTGCAGGATCGAATCCACCTCAAGTCACCTTGTAGGGACCTTGGGCAAGACCTTCACTCGCAATAATTGCTCAGCGCTTCGGCGTGAAATTCGAATGAAATGTCCACGCTGTGGTCGGGAGCGCCTCTCAGTAGAGAGCTTGAAGGGGCGCTGTAATAAGTGCACATACAAATAAAGATTATGGTTTGGCTGTGGTGTGCTTTATACAATACACATTCTGACATTACAGAAATTGTTAAATTCCTAATTACTACAGTACCCCCTCTCTCGGAGTCTCTCCCCATTGGTATTTCTGCAAGAAGCAATTGTAAGAAGTGGAAAGCAGGGATTTTGCTACCAATGATGCTATATAAATTGCTGAAGTTACCATTACATTACAAAAACAATAGAATTCAAACACATCAAACAAACTCGACTTTACTATGAGCACTAAATATTAAATAAGTCAATGCACATATTTAAGAAGACAAAATATGCTACAATGATTAAAAAAACACTGAACTGACCTCTTTCTTCTCATTCCTCTGTACTTCCCATTTGTTTACAATGAATTTCTTATGTTCAACTGATTCCATCTTCAAATAAACAAATCAACAGTGTGCACGGCAATTAGCTTCCAATTTTATTGAAATGTCTTCAATTGTTTTTTTAGGAAATTCAGCTGACGGATTTTAAGCATAGGTCTCACTTAAGAATCAGCGATTTTTCCCTAAGGAAATCAATTCTTTTAGCATCCTAAATTGCAAGAAGCAAGGACAAAACTTTTCTCGCTACCAAACGTTACATCCTAAATTGTAGGGGCAAACCTACCGCCCACCCCTTTTGATCTGTTGGAGAATTCTAATAAACTAATCTAATAAACTATTCTAATCAAATCATTATGCAACACTCCCATTGGCTGAGCAGGTGGCAAATGATGATGATGAAACTTTTCCATGTTACCAACCTCCTCAGTTCAAGACCAGCATGCAACCCAACTAAAAGTCTACAAGAAACTGCATTATTTATACAGTGTCAAGAATATCCCTAATTTATTAAAGTATTATTATCATCGTTATAATTATTACATTTATTATAATTAATTAACGTATTACTATCATAGTTGCAATTATTGTAAAATTTACATTAATATCTTAGAGTAAAAACCATATAAAGGTTAGTCACATTTTTTTAAATTATTAAGCCTACCTGGCGAACATCTGGGCTGTTTATTCTCCAGTGTTCATACATCTTTTCGTTAGCCAACTGCAAAAAAATGTGGAGCAGCAACAATCACAGAATCACAAAAGTAAAGGTAATAAAAATAATTAGATTTACCAACATGTATTTTCTGGCTACTCCAGTTTGTCACTGTAAGATGAATACCTGCGAAAAATTTTATATTGTCACTTAAGAACAGCTCAAAGATGCTAAACTAGTGCTATCAGAAACACTACAATAATACAAGTACGTTACACTTTCAGATGTTGATGTAATTAGCAAACTGCAAAATTGTCAACTTTAATGTTGAATGGAAATGTATTTGACTGACTGATTGAGCTGCAGCTGCTTGAAATACAATGTCTTCTCCCTAAATTCATATGACATACTCAGCGCTCATGAATAAGCTGGTGCCCTGCTTTAACGTACTCTTGGTGCTCAACATCGTGGGAATAAAAAGCAGAAGAAAATACCTGTTTACGTTTCTCCTCTCGCGCGCTTTTAATCGTTTCACGATGACTCTTCATTTCGTCAAGCACAAAATGTTTGTCACCAACAAGTTCTTTCATCTCATGCTGCAAAATTTTATTTTCAGGTAGAAAAATGCAAGAACTAATATTTCTATAAATTGAATAAGAAAATGCAACATTTATTTTAAAAGAAAACTACAATCTGCACTGAAAATATGAGCCTGTAACAATGTAATGTTGAGCCCTTTTTACCGTAGTAAATATTGAACAATCTTAGATTTCAAGCTTAAAATTGTAAACAATAACTTTAAACTAAGGTATATACTATATAGATCAGGTATATAGATACATTAAATAAATAAAATGGTACAAGAAACATGATTTCCAAAATACAAACGTCTGTAAATAGCAATAGCTGTGCTTTTGAATCATTTACGCACAGATAAGGTGGTATAAAGATGTTTACTTACATATAATTCATCTCGCTCTTCAGCAAGCATTTTTGCCAACTGGAGTCTTCTTTTCTGCAGCAGTAACGTCTTCTGTTCTTTGTTGTGCGCTGCCTTATAAGCATCCATGCTTCAAAACAAGACATTGGAATTTAGAAATTTAAGGAACATATGCTGAGGGAAGAAAAATCATATATATATACTGTTCTACAATTAAACGCAGTTCAAATAAAAGATGATAAGTTTTCCTAAATTTACTTATGCTTACAACAAATATTGTTTTACAATTGTTTATTAATCACCTTATTTTTCAAACTATAAAACACTATTTACTGTTCTGACAACAATGCAATTCTAAATAAAAGTAGACAATAGATTTTCTTAAAAATACTCATACATACAACAAGTGTTTTACTATATTATTAATAATTATTCACCCAATCTCTAGTCTATAAATCAGTGTTTCATGTTGGAGGATAAATTCAAAATCTATAGTCAACATGTGATATGCAATAGTAAGTTTAATTGATAAATGGTGATGTCAATATGACTGTAAATCATGTCAAAAAGGCTATTGAAGGCAGCAAAAACAATGACAAGCTAAGAGCACACCTGTGTTGAAACGATGCATTGGATTCCCATGCTTGCTTTTTGCTGGCAGCAACGTTGTTCTTGTGAAAGTAGTCAGCGTTGTTGCCCCACTTTTCACGAAAGTCACTCTCTCGATTTCGACGAGTCACCATTGCCTCTGCGTAAATATTCCTTCGAGCTGTGTAGGCTGACGGTAAATGCGGGAGAGCCATTTGGAAAGAGCTACACAAAAAAGTAAAAACGGACAAATTTTTAATCAAGGAATACTCCAATTGTCACTGTTAGCATTGATGTTACCCATGTACATTTAGCTACTTTATTGTTCTAAGTCGGTTTTTGGAGAAGTTTTCTGCATCTGCACAATTTGTACAAAATACTTTTTCTGTACAGTCTGGCCTTTAACAAGTTATTTCATTCTAGCAAATTCGAATAGTCCACATGCATCTTGTGGCAGTCTATCAGGCAGCAGGTAGGCTATGTTAGACGCAGCGCTTGTGAATAAGCTGGTGCCCAGCGCTTGGTTTTTCAACAGGTGCTTTATAAATCTTGAGTCCAAATGTCGTGGACAAATAGGGTGGCTACAAACTGCTCCAATTTCACAATTTAACTAAAGTTCAGCTTAGTTATTATTTAACTGAGTGGTTTATAGACGCATCGACAATATAGGAGCTATAGTACGCCATGTACACTGTGTCCCAATAAATCGGAACCCCTTTTTCTAATGTGAATAAAACAGGCAAATCTTAATCGATTTTCAAAATTTTAAAACTGGTTATATCCTGAGATAATTGTCTTCCACTGTTTCAAATATGAAGTTTCTGGCATGAATATTGACGTCACAATTACGTCATTTGAATCAGAGAATTTAAATGTTAAGTACCGAACACAACGATTTTTGTTGACATTTGGTTTCGATATGTAAATTAACGACGTCATTATGACGTAATTTTTTAGTGATGGCCGTTCATAAATTTCCAATTTGTAGATAATTATCTGAGGATAAAAACAGTTTTGAAATTTTGAAAATCGATGAATATTTGCCAGTTTTATTCACATTATAAAAAGGGGTCCCGATTTATTGGGACACAGTGTAGTGTTGCTCCGCTATGTAAGTAGCTATGCCAGGTTTTTAAAACTCACCCACTCGTATATTCCTCAGATTCCAATAAAGACGTCCGAAGTAAAACACGACACCAAACACGTACAGAAGACGAAAAGCAGAGTACGTTGTAATCGATTTATTTTACACAGTTCGGTTTGAAAATGCCTCATAATTTATCAGTTTCCATAGACTCGAGAACATTGGCTTCCTGTTGGTACTTGTTGCGCACGACCAATTCAATCTGTTCGCTTCGTTCTAATTAAATATGGCATCATTTTATTTATTTTTGTATTTTATTTCAACCAAAACAACAAACAAGCATGATACAATTATGGCAGTGAACAGTACCCTAAGGTCCTTAACATAATTTGGTTAAGATATAGGCCTAGTCCCAGAAGCAGTGTGAGAATTGTGGAAAAATAACCGTGGGGTTTAGCCTATGATAACAAAGATATTAGAGTCGACTCTAATATCTTTGATGATAAACTTGGAATTGGGGTGTGAAAAACAGAGTTTACTATTGGGCTCTAAGAAAAACTGGGGGTTGAAACCCCAACCCCCCGGCAATTCTCGCCCTCAGGGCCTCAGTGCCCAGAAGGGATGAACAATCCCGCTAATAGGGCCACCCATTATTCGTGTAAAAATATATTTAAAAATCACATGATATCACATTCAGTTGCAAGATTATCCAGTCACAAGGTTATCCAGCAGCCTAGCTACAAAGCATATCCGCCAACTTACTATCGTACTCTGAGCACTTCAAGCCATTTTCCATTGTAGGCCTAACCATGGTCATGCATGTATTATATGGTCTACAGCCGAATTTGGAACAAGCGATCGATGCAAGGCAGTTGAAAGGTTTAGGCTAAATAATGACATCATCATCATCATCGACATCGCCATCATCAGCAGCATCATCATTAGCAGCAGCAGCAGCAGTTCTTGAAATCTCGCCTATGTTGTGTGTCAATTTTTAGTTCTCGAAGGATTAGGCCTATGGGCTATAGGGAAAAGACACACTGACCTAACGGCCTCAGAGACGAATTATATTAAGAAAGTAGGAAGTATTGGATGCAATAATACAATTGTAAAACAAAAAAATAATATTTATCCATGATTGTCAAAAGTGTGCATCGGCCGGGAATCGAACCCGGGCCGCCCGCGTGGCAGGCGAGCATTCTACCACTGAACCACCGATGCTATATGAAGTGGAAAGGTTCCAATGGGAAGTCATTAGGACCAATCTGTGAAGTTTTTCCCTAATGGAGAATTGTCAAGTTGTCACTCTAACCAGTGGTGTAGTGGGGGGGGGGGGGGGGGGGAACGTTGGGAACGGCGTTCCCCCACTTTTTTCCAGGAAAAATGGAATATTAATAATAATACTACTACTAATAATATTATTATAAAGAGCGTTCCCCCACTTCATTTTGTAGGGCTACACTATACTGACTCTAACAGTTAAAAAATTTAAAAGAAATAAGAAATACAGCATAATATGGTTGCAAACATAAGATTTTGCATTCACTTAATTGGCAGCTACGCTAGCGGGCAAGGAAAGTTTATAGCGGCCTATATTCTGCATTAAGGCAGTGGTGTAGTGGGGGGGGGGGGGGGGAAACGCGGGGGAACGCCGTTCCCCCACTTTTTGTCCAGGGATAATGGAATATTAATAATACTACTACTAATATTATTATTATAAAGAGCGTTCCCCCACTTCATTTTTAGGACTACACCACTGCATTATAAGGCTAGTATAGCCTATACGGGCTCGGGTGCTGTCACTGCTAGCTGTGACAGACCGCAATCGGCTATAGAATAGGCCAACCAATTAGTTTTATATATTTTTATATGGCAAATAATTATAGGCCATGCCGACCAATAAACCTAAAGTAGGCCTATATAAGCGTAATACAAAGCTATCTTCCTTACTGCATTCCGTATTATGACGACCCCTCTTTGTTCTACAAATACTATTGTTACGTCATTAGTTTTGTTTATAAGCTGACTTCCTCACTGCAAGTCAGCTTAAGAGTCATGGGTTCTAGGCCTATACTACCCAATTCCAAAAGCCATTGTCTTAGCCTTGAGGAGGTAGGATATCAGAGAATCGGTCAGCTAAGCAACTTTTTAGTACATGTAGGCCTACATAAAAATCAGCGTAAAGGATTTTTTAAACAGTGTATTTGCAACTCAATCCAAAAACTTGGTGGTGTGTATGTATAATACATGGTGAATAAATTTTTATATTTCAATGTAATCAACAAATGAATGCACAAAACATTAGTCTCTAAAGTTTCTATTCAACAACAGAATCGAATTTAAGAAACAAAAAAATTGTATGAAAATCTGTACAGATAACAAAACTATTCATATGTTCTACTATTCTACAGATATTTATTTATCTGGGGTTTTACCAAGCACATCTAAGAACATCTCAAAGGTGTTGTGAAAACGACTCTTTAACACTTTACCGACCAAAGCTTAGTAAATGGTATGGGGAAACCTATAGCCTCAGTCGGTAAAGGGATAAACAGCAGTTACTTGGGTCGAGTAAGGAGAAATTGAACAAATTTCCTACGTTTACACAGAAAATAAGTACAATCAATGATACACATCTAAACAATGAAAAGGTGACAATTTACAGAAACGAAGATTAAAAATCTTGATGCAGGGTACATCTTAGAACGTACAGCAGATGACAGTGTGCACTGGTGTGCTGTTAACCATGGAACATTATTCCAGCCATGGAGCTATGTACCATGGTTATGCTGCCACCTGTATTAGCTCCACAGTATCAACTCAGACTGATCCAAAGACTAACCAGGACATCATCTCTCAACTATGGATGTGCCTTCATTGGTTGGGCTCTTCGTTTGTGTGTGAGCCAATTCATACAGTTTTCGTTACACTGTTTGGCCTATTGATGAAATTTTAATTCTTAATCAAATTTTTAATAGGGTTGTACCGAACATTCACTTCGTTTACGCTTTGGGGCAGAATAGCTGGAAAAATAGCAATTCGTTGTTTGGCCGGATAGTACGCGGTCAGACCGAATACGAAAATTTAGTAAGTCATGCAACATCTGTTTCTGCATATACGGCTGCAGTAGCATGTGGACTGAAGTAACTATCTCATTAACATAATATCTGCTTGGTTGCAGCAAACAGCAAAGTCTTGTTGGTTCAATTGTTAGTAATCGGCTGAATAGCGATAGTCACCTATTCGGTACAGCCCTAATCCTAGCATTATATGGGCCAGAAGAGTGACCCTAACTGTCACTAATTATTAGTTGTTTCTTCAGTTGCTGTAATATAAATTTCTAGTTATAATTACATGCACACTGCACAATATTTCTGACAATGTTCCAAAAATTGTTAGAATAACAATCTACCAAACTACCAGTTAGCTTTGGACAGATAACACAAAAACTAATAACAATATACAGTTAATAACTTTGCACGTTGAACAAACCAACAATTATATAATACTTTCTGTTTTCAAAGAGTGCAGTCAATATAAACTGTGCAGTACATAAGCTCATTAAGCAAAGACAAATTAAGGAATACAGCAAGCCTGGAATGACTAGTCTTTGTAAGATGCCAATGCCATAATGACGTATATTAATACAATTATAATAATCTAAAAGACTTATTGTCTCTGAGAGGTCTGCAACATTCGGTAGTTCTATTTCAAGATGATAATGCCGATAATGACACCAATATACAGTACTAAAACTGCTAATACTAATAATAATCATAATTTTTACAAGGCCCATTCCAAAGTTGTATTGCACACACTGTAAAAAATGCGTTGACGATAAAGAATTTGGCTAAATGAAAAATTGTAGAAAGTAAAAACACAATGTAGGAAACTATTAACAATGCCGACACCTAATGCTTTAGTTCAAAAAGCAATTCAGTAAAAAAATTCAATAAATGACTAAAATATCGTATCAATAGATAACACACATAATATAGACTAAAGATGACAAACATTGATTTCAATCAAACAGTTAAAACATGAAACAGTTCATCAACTATGCAAATATCTTCTTAGCAAATCATTTTCAATCTGGCATACATGTACAAAATGTACAATGCACTAAGTACCGAGTACTACTGACTATGCAGAAACAGCGTTGTTTTTCAATACAGCCTTTTGAACTTGATGTATGTAAAGGAATGTAAAAAATTTGACATAAACTCATTAAATTAAAGCATGTTCATATGCAGCTCAGTGTCTTAATGAAAACTATATAATTCCAATGAGATCATAAGTGTAAATATACTTATTTATAAATTGACTAAATAATATCTGTATGAAAAGAGCAAAAAACACAATTATACCAATAATCAGACAAATAATGTATAATTAGAGTTATGCATTTCATATAATTATCATGTAATATAAATACTAAATTACGTAAAGCAATTTCAGATCTTTGGCTAATAAGTTAAAGAAATCAGTTGAACCATAATATAATGGGTTAAGGAATTTGACGACTCGTGCGTAAAAGAGGTAGTTACCTTGAGTTGAACAATGAACATTTTTTGCATAACAATGCATTAGACCAGCCGCTGAAGCTCTCCATCTGACTCATACTATAAAAATTGTGCTTTAGAAACGTCCTGACAATAGTTCATAATAATCCTCATAATTAATACGTCTAATATAATATATTACTACAATTGCTAAACAGTTCTAACGTTGCACTAGAAATTCACAGTTGTGCACAAAGTTTAAACAAAACATCTAACAAATAACATTTACGAAATCTCCATTGATTGATCGAAATTCATGTTAAAACTATTTTAATATACCTGCTTAAAATTGGCAATGAAAGTCCAGCATCTAACCACTAAAACTTAAACCGGAAAAGTCACTTCGTATCAAAACAACCATAAACAATAAATTCGCATGCTCAGCCAACAGAGAAACCCAAGCACTGCAGTTCACCATACGTACGGTACATATAATTATATACTACAGCACAATAAACAGTTTACAAAACTGAAAAAAACCTTTTAACTAGGTAATATTTAACTATGTAAAATATTTGTCATTAACAGCTGACAAGTCAAAAGGCAAACATCAACATCACAACTAGTCCAAAGAAATGGTTTCACGTCAGAAGATTTCTCGGAATATTGGAATAGAACAAGAGAAGTAACTTAGACAATAAAATGACCGCAATAGAAATAGTTAATGATTCATACACCTTGACACTGAATCACGTCGTTCTTCCTTCTCAAGTTGAAAACCACTTGACGTCATTTGCAAAACAGACAAACAAGCGCAACATCTTAACATAGTCAATTTGATGGGACTGCAATAATATCTTTCAGTGCAGAAATAATCATAATATCCCGATCTATCTACAACTAATTCACAGGCACATGAACATCATCTCTCCTTAAAGATGGTATGGGTAGATGAGAAAGACCTGTTGAACCGGTTAAGTATCAATCAGTGCAGGGATTCTATTAAGGAATTTTTAGAATGAAACACCCTCCCCCCCATTCTCTCCCTTCCCATCCTCCTCGGTAGATTATTAATTCCCAATTGGATGACAACGAACATTTAAAACTATTTTTAACTGCACAATAATGCTATAACAGCTGCACAAATTCATTTAGAACTGCATTTCTTGTGTAAAACTGAACACTGAAAAAGCCCTGCTTCAGTGACTAGCAACTGAAATGTAATCAGTAAAACACACAAGAAACAGAATTTAAAAAAATCCAAAGGTTATGGCAAAAACAGGGCAGTTTCTATCATTAAACAAAGTATGGCACACCAAAGCGACATAAAACTCCAATCCACGGAAATCTATGCCACAACAAGCAAATATGCAGCATTTACAGACGTCTAAGCATTTCTAATGTACCATTATGTCCCTGACAACAGGGAATTAAATATCTGAAAAGCTCATTTTTTACATTGATACTGGACAGTATATAATAACATCAACATCTATTACCCAGTGTTTTTATTTTGCAAATGGTTATCGCTTTAAAACTGCTTTAACACCAAGTGCTTTAAAATTCTAGAATGGCCACAATTCAAACATTAATATGATTTTTCAAAAGTAGATGTGCTTTTGAGCACGTGAATTTATCTACTTGCAAGCGTTTTACACTTATGTGTTGAAGAGTTGGAAATTGCAAAATTCAATAAATCCTATGATGGCTAAAATCAAGACATGACAATTTTCACAGCAGCCAAAAACTTAAGGATGATGTAAACTGCTTAATATTCCTCAGAATTTAAAATCGAGGAAATATAATACCATTTGTGGATAATTTATCATTCCAAACTAGCATTTAATTTTATGCTAGAATACAACTGTCAAGAAGCTGCGGAAAACGGTCAATTCTAAATGGCTATCAGTCCAAAGATGAAAACAAGTTTTACTTCAGATACGCGATTTAAGCAATTACTGAAAGTACGTGAAAAATCTCTGAAGTAGCTGTTACCCGTAACAATATCATATCATGCTCAAACAGCGCACCGCTATTCAACAAGCTTGTAAATTATAAAGAAGCCATTCAAGCTACAAACAGCCAGAAAATTAATATCTATCTCATTCATATCATGATTGGTAACAAATTCGCATAACATAACCCACTCAAAATCCTCTCGTATGAAGCATAAAATCTGTGGCATGTAACGGTAAAAGCAAATAAAACTAACCGCAATCTCATGTATCTTACAAATTCCCATTTTTTTCATCATCATTTTCATTCATTTAAGGAGTTAGGGTTTCAAGTCATGTCAGAATACTGGTATTGTAATATGTAACTGTAAAGTAAGACAATAACTGTTCAAGTCTGAAAGAATTATAAACAATAAACAGCAAGCTCAGACTACATTATTCAAGTCGTGCTAGAAAAAAGCAATAGAATTTAACTGAGACAGTTTGTTGCTTTGAAGTCAAAATCTAACGAAATAATAACTCCATTCATGCATACATCTAAATCTTGATTTTGCTCTCGATAATCTTTTAAACCGTCCTTAAACACAACTTACTGAAGTGGTACGTGAAGCCTGAAGTAATCACAAATAGCATCATGTACATTTCGAATGCATTTCCTTCGTAATCCAAACCACACTTGTTCTTAGAGTTCAATTTTAAATTTAGCTTCATTTAAATCTGGCTTTTGCCCATGGATGCAGAAGTGATTTTGTGCAGTAAAACGACATGTATGGAAAACTCAAATAAACAAAGGTTCCTGCATTTCAGAAGAACTAACAATACAGCTGCTTCAAACTATCATGTTTGCAATTTTGATAATCACCCTTCAGATCCAATTCTTGTAAAACCATAATTTTAACATATATCTAGAATACCATAAACAATTTTAATCAAACCACAGTATAAATAACAAACAGTACGTCAACTCCCAGTCTCCACTGAAGTCCGAATGTGAGAGACCGAATGAAAGCAAGGCTAGCCCCGTCTGCCATTTCCAGCTCGAGCCATACCGACCAATCACATACGAGTTTTCATACCCAACCAATCACAGGTGATTTCTCAAGAGATTTCTCACACCGACCAATCACAAGTGATTTCTCAAATCCAGTATTTGCAAGCGATTTCTCACACCGACCAATCACAGGCCAGCTTCTGTCGAAAACTTAGATTCAAAATGGCGTCGTTGATCAACAGCAAGCACTGCGAATCGACGTACTATCTATTATTTATACTGCGATGAAACCTCACGACATCGTTTCTAATCAATTTCGATCAACAATCAAAAAGCTCAATTTTAAAAAAACGACAGGCAAAACCACACCATTACTACCTCCAATGTCCACGACATACACGGACTAAGAAGACCTTGAGCAAATTTCGAGACTGGCGACACAAACGCTAGACGGATATTTCCAGGATCTTCTGCAGCTCCTCCTCCGTTGCCGTCGGCGACGACTCCCTCGACGACGACATCCGCTGTCGAGATCTGTTGACGTCCACTTTCAAGATGGCTTCCAGCTCGTCCGATCGCTCGACCGCTCGTATGAACGACGGCGGACGCTTCGCCAATCCATAGAGTTTCGTCGGGAACGGCGGTGGCTCCTCGCTCACAAACGGCATGGACTCGGTCGCCGGCGCGGAACCGGCGACCGCGACCGACTTTCCGTTTGCACAGCTTGCGAATCGCGAGTCCCGACTTGCGTGGCGCGTCCGCGTCTGTGGAGGAGGAGGTCGAGCCGACGATGTCATCATGTCCGACAGCGACGTCATGACGCTGCCGTACTGCGACGTGCACGGTCGGTAGAGCACGACGACCGGTTGGCTTCCGTTCGCCGGACCCTGACCACCCGCTTCGTTCCAGCTGCTGCCCCTGTCCGACAAACCCCTGCTGCCACCTTTACCGGACGGAGCGAAGTCTCGACTGTTTGGCACGACTTCGCGCGACAGGAGACTTCTGCGGTCGCAGACGAACGATTGGACGTCGGAGAGGGCTCGTCGACCTGTCGGACACGGAGACAGGTCCTCCGTCGTTGCCAAGGGAGCCTTCGGAATTCCCGCTCCTCCGGCGTGTTGCCCCGTGGCGAAACCATCTGGACGGTGAGGTCGGTACGTCTGTTGCAATCGTGGTTCCACGTCGCCGGATAGCGACTCGGTGCTGCAAGTCAGCAGGAGACTCTGTGGCGCGTACACGGGATTGCGATGGCAGGTGAGAACGCCACCGCCGTTGGGCGGATACTGGACAGAAAGAGAGAGCACGCTCTGGGACAGGTGTCCAGTGTCTGGCAGATGGTATTCTTGCTTCGAAACAGCTCGTTTGGCAGTGGGAAAATGATGGTTTGGACGCTCGTAGAACAGGCTCAGGCTGAGATCGGATGCTCGTCTTGGTGAAAGCGGAACCAATTCTGTTTTGCTCGTCTAGCAAAATTATAGCACAAATGAAAAACTTAGCAGATTAAATCCGCGCAACTTCACCTTTAAACCTAATGCACCAAGGTGGCCCTGACTAGCGAGATCTTCGGCCCCTTTTGGGTCTCCTGTGTAAACTGATACAACTCCTAAAACACAATGTAATTACGACCTGTTCGAGTGTTCGATGTTGGTTTACCAAATAAAATGTTATGTTATGTTAACCTCCAAAGCACGCATTTTCCATCTGACAGATAAGATAACCACTAACCAGGTAATTATTATTTCCCAGACATAGGAGACCCATAAATGTTTTGTTACACTTCATTGCGCGAGAGGATAGTTAGCTAATACAGGCAGAGCAACCAATTGTTGCACTACATAGCACTGCACATGACAGCAGTCATAATCGAAAGTAATCTACAGTGCCTTTAAAAGAAAGTCGTGAGGATCAGTTTATAGACCGGTGTTTAGTGAAAACAAAGGCAATAGGAAGAGGGGTAAAAATTGGTTCCTGGTCAAGACTCATAAGGTCAAGAGCCAAAAGGTCAAGCAGAATGGGAGAAGTAAATTATGGTAGAAACGTTAAACTAGCAAAATGCTTACATCTCCTGAAGTGGCCATGCTGTTATCCATTTCGTGTTGCCCTCTCATGTCGTAATATACTTTAACGTTCTCGGCATTTATTGTGCACTTGTGAGAGGTCCTGTTCATGAGACTGCAGCATCAATAAAACAAAATCACTTTAAGATAATCTTGAAAATGTTACCACAAAGGTATGGTTATCAATGCCTGTAAGGTTCCACTATGCATGAAAGCAAAACTGACATTCATTCATTCGTAATTTTGAGGAATCAGTACGCCCAGCTTTAAAGAGGACGAATCCACAAACACACACTATACTTCAGCCTCACTCAGCTTCCTCCCACCATCCACTTTGTTCATCCAACAGACTTAGATCATTTGCATGAAAGCAAAACTGACATTCATTCATTCTTGAATTTATATAGAGCTTTTTCAAAGGGGCTACTCAGACATGAGATATAATTACCATGAAATTAACGGCACCACTAAGGTTCAACTAAGCAAGAATTTACAAATATACAAAGTAGAAAAGATAATGACAATTTATTGGCAAAAACTATGTGCATACATTCGGCAAAAAAGTCTTAAATTTCCAAGCAGATAAAGTAGGTAATTTCACATTTATCTATAGACAAATTAAGATTTAACAACAATAACACTTAGGCCTAATTAATAGTTTACAATGTTGAATGTAATTTTGATGAATCAGTACGCCCAGCTTTAAAGAGGACGAATCCACAAACACACACTATACTTCAGCCTCACTCAGCTTCCTCCCACCATCCACTTTGTTCATCCAACAGACTTAGATCATTTGCCTCAATTGGTCCTTCTCTTCGGAATGCGCTTTCTCCTTCTGTTCGCTCTACACTTCCTTCTGGTAGTCTCTCTTCTTCTTTGTCTCATCTCAAAAACTGCTTCTCCTCGTGCAACCTTGCACACTGTGAGCGCCTCTAAACGGTTCACCCTGCTAGAGGCACTATATAAATGCTTGAATAAAATACAATAGTACTACTCACCGAGGCCATGTGGGACCACAGAAAACATAGGTGAAGTTAAGCAGACAGCCTCTTGTATATGGATTGATACCACCAACCAGTTTACCAGTCAGCTAAAATTTGAATACATGCATTCTGCACAAGATCACACAAAATAAACGGTGGCTCTGAAGAAAGTTAAACTTTTACATCAACGCTAATATTACAACACAAAGACGTTTCTGCGCCAGAATTTGAAAGATGATCAAAATACTCATCAGAAGAAAAACAGTAAAAGTATCAGATCATTAAAATGTTGAAACAAGAAAATCATCAAAATATTATTCGTAAGGTGATAAAAATATTAACCAGTTAACAAGTTTCAAGTTTCCCCTACATTTTAGTACACGCTTGACTTTAAAGGGCTACACTAAGAATTTAAATTATTACGACAATTAGCAATGTCAGAACTTAAAAACAGAAGATCTGGACAATGCAGAAACGCATGTTCTGATTAAAACACATTTGTCTAAATCTGCTATAAAGCCATGGTTGGGGTGCTGTTGTGAGTAACTAAAATGCATATACTAGGTTCATGATACATTATACTACTTACACAAATACAATGTCATACATACATACATACAACATAAAGTAACAAAGGTCACAATCTCATTTACTCCTGGCACGCTAAGAATGCAGTAAGTAAAACAAAATAAAATCAACTCTTGTACAGATGTCTCCTTATCGTCATTGTGAATGATTCTAATCTAGCCTTAACCTTTACCACTCATGAGTCTGCTCCCACAGGACAAATTATTAATCCAAGTGGTAAGGGTTAAAACTGTTCTTTTAGCAATGCTGGGTGGTTCGGGAGTACCTCAGAGTAGCAACCTTGAATAGGTACTATATCAATCTTTGTAATGAATGACTGATTGAACATTTACAGAAAACACTGGGAAATGCAAAAGAAGTAAATTATTTTTCGCCTTCTCATCTGAAGTAATCAATAAATTAGCAAACCTTTTCGTTAGTAGTTCGTCCAGTAGCCACCAGGGCGACATGGTACCCCGCGAGGCCGAATATGGGAAAGCTGACTAGTGCAATAACAATCATAAGAATTATTCTGTACCATTAAGAAAATCAACTTCTCTGCTTCATCTCCACAACACACAATGTATACAGTTTGTAGCCTAATCGCTATTTAACCCTTACTTGCCTAACATCCCTTAACTGCCTTGTCTGCACCAGATTCAGATATAAATCCTCAGCGCTATAGTAATTGCGAGAAATAAATAAATAGAAAATCCACTTTAACCCCTCAACTGCCTTGTCTGCACCAGATTCAGATATAAATCCTAAATATTGTGTCACCTTAAATTGACATAATATATCAAGCAATGAAAGCATTAAAAATGTTTTTATATAGTTTGTATCATCATGCCTCAAACAAAAATAACACTGAGTCAAGTAATCATGTTCCGGGCAACTAAAACTTGCCTAACATCCATTAACCCCTTAACAGCATCCAAAATAATCAACAACTCCAAATCATCGGTGAAGAAAGCTATAAATTTCAACTTTTTCTTACTTGCGGGTACCACATTAATTATATTTTACAGAGGCTGTCAAAAACATTTTCACTTGTCCTGTGTTGTCAATGTCACTGCTAGCTTGTAAAGTCTGTAATCCTCATTTTGTTTAGATCATTTGAATTATTCCTGATGGAAGAAAAATATGCTCACAAAATTTACAGGCTATCACTAATTTTTTTATTCTAACTGTGGACCACCACTAGATTGGCATGTAAAACACTTAGTGTGTTACAGATACAAGATATAACCAAAATTCACCGTAGTTGCCTTTCCACATTAACGCAAAATTCAACTTTGTAACTGTGAAAAAACTGTGACTAGTTGTACAAGGACAGTTTGGACACTGATTGCTGAAGTGAATGAATAGAACACAAAACCTCCATGAAAAATCATAAATACCTGGTTGAAACAATTTATCATCAAATGTTCTAGCCATCTTATGGAAAATAAATTTCCAAACAATTTCACATGTATATATTATACAATATACATTAACCTTTCCTACATCAAAACCTAAAAATTACTCCATTAATATCTATTATTAAATTTTATATCAGTTTTAATGAGTTCTCCTAGTGGTCTGCTTTGAAGAAATGGATGTTCCTGGCTTTTGGCAGTTCTAATTTTGTAGCATTCAAAATTAACTACAAATAATGCATTCGTACATCACACAAAATCATTCACCAACATCACATGCTGATCTAAGAGGATACACGCTGATGCACTGTACACTCGCAACCTGCTCTCTGTTGCCAACAACGAAGATAATGCTGAAAGCATCGATGCTCAGAATGTGCAGCGACAATGATAGAAGGAACTGCAAGAAATAGCGATAGTTCCTTCGTCCAATGCAGTTGTTCACCCACGGACAGTGATGGTCAAACATCTGCATAAGATAAATTAAAAATTTAATTAAACATTAAACCTTTACCAACCAAAGTGTAGTAATTGATGTGGGAACAAAGACCATTGATGTAAAATTATTCTGGCATATCAAAGCCTTCATGTTCAACAAAAAACAGTTTAAACTCTACCTGCTATGTAACTCTAAAGTTGCACTGACAGTAAACAGTGTAAAGCATCCTAGACGTAGCCCGTTACTGACAATGCCTGTAGTTGCAATTACGGGCACATTCAAATGGGTCTCCATTGTATTTTGTGCCTTTAAAGTTTAAACTGAAGCATATCAATAGCTATCTATACATTTCCTTAGGAACAGCTGGTCACACAAACATGTTATTTTTGTTTGTTTGTATGTGCACTTGTTATAGCGTCTCTTCAAGCTCTCCCTACTCAGAGGCGCTCTCAAATGCAGAGTGGACACTGCATCGGAGTCTCACGCCGAAGCGTTGAGCAATTGTGAGTGAAGGACTTGCCCAAGGTCCTTACGCGGCGAGGTGGATTCGAACCTCGAACTTTGCGGCTCCAAGGCAATGATGCCACCACTACACCAGCACGCCCCACAAATGTACCCAAGTGAGATGATTTTACCTCACCTTACTGAAAAATCATAGAAAACAACTGAAGCAATATAACTCACAAACCTCAATACAGCCGTTGCACATGCTGCAGTGGGAACTTCGTGGCGGACGGTAAAAGCGACAAGTCTGACACCATTTTGTGCGAATCGTTCGATTTCTGACGTCAAAGTTTTTGTAAAGAGCACGGCCCTCATCGTTTGTACGCTCATCTTCTTTAGCTTCAAAAAGAAATGAGAAACATGAAGTAAAATATTTAACAAAATGTATTCAATTATATACAGCACAACTTCTGTATGTTAATCTTCTTCGCTCAAAAAGAAATTCATGAGAAACATGAAGTGAAATATTTAACAAAATATATGACGCAATTATATACAGCACAACTTCTGTATGCACAATTGCACATTCTCTCTAGCTTCAAGAAGAAATGAAAACATGAAGAGAAATATTTAACAAAAGGACAATGCATTATACTACAGCACAACTTCCATGTTTGAAGTTATCTGCACTGCAAATCTGTTGCACACAACAAAGCACAGTAAATTGCAGACCACGTTGATTCAAGAGTGAAGTATAAGCTTCTTGATGTCAGCAGGAAGTAGGCCCCTTCATCAACAATTCACTTCATTATTAAAGGAAGTCAGCAAGAAACAAGTTTTAAAAATCAAATTTGATTTCATATCTTAATATATCTTAAGCTGCACCTTGATGTCCACTATCAATCATCAGTTCCATTGCTCATGTTGCTCCTTTAACCACCTCAACCATAAATGTAACTTCTTTGTAAACCAAAAGGGGGTTTAGCATTAGTTATTAGTTCGACAGAGAACAACCGAACACAGGAATGGCTACACGTGGGTGCAAAAAGGCAGATAGGAATTACTTTACTGCTGCCTTGATGAACACGCGCCATGTTCCAAACCCACTCCTTCCACCTTTAAGGACACTCCCCTATTCCATAGGTCTGTATACGTCATTATAACAGCATAGGCCTAGTACACTTTACTTCACGCTGGTTGTCACCGCTCCACCCCCGGTAAAATTTAGTGCACCTGGTCGCTTAAGGGTTAATCGTATACCCAAATGATCTCACGGGCGTACAACTTAATGAGAAAAACATTTTTAGCAAGAAATTTTTTAATGCTTAATTTCGTGTACACCAAAGTGCGGTTGTGCAGATGGATAATTATAAATAAATTATAAATAAATAAATAAATAAGTTATAAATAAAGAATATACTTTTGCCTACACGCCTAAATTTAAAATTTATTCACTACCCAATTCTGTCTAGGGGCATTAACAAGTGAATTTAAAATTTAAATGACTCACCATGGGTGTAGATACCAGGGTCCAAGAATGTTGACAGACCAAAATTTAGAACAACGTAGAATGTGAGCAAACCCTCATATATCAAAATGCCAGCACCATATTGAGAATGCAGATACTGTGAACTGAAAGAAGAATAAAACACATCCTTGTATTTAATTGACTTTTATTGCCCCTCTTCTGTCACCATTTTCATTCCGCAACACAGGGTAACCTGATAAACTGCCACAATGTAACATGAAAGTTTCACATTCTGGAACAGGCTTTCGTACAATCTGCACCACGAGTTTCTCCTATCTATACCAGTTCCAAATAGTTGACGATGACGATGAGTCCTTTGCATGAAGGAAGGTCCATTGTCTTTTGTGCCACTTAGGGATGAGATCAGTGAGGTGGGTTATTGTTACTGACGTCTCGGTAAATCGTAAACAGTATGGCCGCCAACGAATGCAATAAAATTAGAGTGCCGCCTATGGACGATATCGCAACATGCATCCCAACATGCAAAGCGTGAGGGTCGGTTAGGGCTCAGGTTAGGCGTCGTGAGGGTCGGTTAGGGTTAGTTTTAGGGTTAGTGCAGTCATTCTGATGAAATTGAAGCGTGCTTTAATTTTCGCGGAAATATTGGGCCGTATGTCGGGCCGCTCTGTTATGCACGCATCTACGGCGGCCATACTGTTTACGATTTACGGAGACGTTAGTCACAATCACCGTGAGGTGGTGTCTCGTCATGTGCAGACAATAGCAGGTGAGCAACCTTCTGGTACAACACACAGAACATACAGCGACACCACTGCATTCTACAGGTCCAGATTAACTGCCAATATATAATGGCAAACTGAAACCAAGCCGTAATCAGGTCAACATCCACGCTGATGCACAGAGTGCTTCTAATTTGTCCTCTCTTGAAGCGATGCGTTACTCATTTCATTTCAAATTACAACTAAAAGAACGAAGACATCATATAAAAATTTTGGTTATCGAATGGAACTGTAACTAAGATGAGTGTAGAAAAGAACTTACGTGCATACGAAAAACGTAACCGTACAAATTGTTAAAAGGCACCACGCACAACACGCTGGAATCACTTTAGTGGACAGTTTGCATGATGGCATTCTGCTGGATCGAGCTGTATCTGTTGGTCATATGATCGGTAGCTCTTAGTACCCACGACTCATTGCCAATCAACTGCTACTGTGTTTGGGTCACCAGATGTAAAATATCCAAACCCCCACTCCTACTTCATTTTAACCACCTGCTTTCGAACAAACTAAAGAACAAAGATTTTATCGGAGTACTTCAGGTCATCAGGTCGGAATGGTTGTGAAATATAAAGCTACTGCCCTTAAGCAATGAAAATACTAAATTATCGCAATAATTTAAACAAAACCCCGTCAAATTCTCATTTTTTCACTAATTAAAAATATAGCAACATGTGGTATTTTGGTTAATTGCTCAAATTACGGATGATTTCTAATGCAATGCATGTATCACCGGAAATCAACAATAACTAAAAGCAACCCCAGACATACGAAACTGGAATGTGGTCTGGTCACTCTGGTGGACACGAAATACGTGGATAGATTTCAGTTTTGATTTATTAAAAATCTAGCAAGAAATCTTGAGTTTTTGTGCAGCTCCCATAAAACTATAATGAGTGGTTCATATAGAATCCTGATTGTCTTAAATGTGTGCAGTGCCGAAGAATTATGCGATTGAGTTGAAGAATTAGCGTGCTGATACTAGGCTATTGTAATAATATACAATGAGATACGATTTTTTTTAATCGACTAATTGCCATCCGCAGTTTGCGAAGAGACATGGTAATAAAGTATATAATCTCTAGAGCTAATCAAGCCAAATGTTTTAAAATAGCACATAATTATAATCCAGTAGGCCTATGCTCTTGTGATGAGTGAACACTCAATTTGGTTTAAAAGACTTGACATTCAAATAAAATAAAAGAAGGAAATAATTTTGTAAGGATGTTTTATCTTACTTAATTGTGCTATCATGCAAATAAAACCAGAGGTGTAAATTAGCATGATGACATCAGCCACGCAACTAAAACATAGTCAACTACTATTGCTCCCTTACTTACTTCATCAAGATCTCGTTGGTTATCGAATATCGAGAATTTGGACGTCCGCCAATTTTTAAATTTTAAGAAAGTCAATATTGGTTATTACTAATAAAATAAAGTGTTTACGGATTTGTCTAGATTTTGTAAATTCCAACCAAAATCAGAGATTTTGGTGCCTTTGTGAAAATGGATTCTTTTGCAAAGGTTCGACATTTCGGCATTTATTTTTCGTCGTTCGCAGGTGCGACTGTCCCTATGGGGTCAACCCGAAATTCCGAATCCTCCGAAACTCGAATCCCTCAGATTCACATATCTAGTGCATTTTAAACGGCAGGCTGTACTTCAGGTGTGATCTATATATTAGAAAACTGTATATGTTTAGTTGTATTGAATTTGCAATTTCTTAATTTTATCAAAAAATAGAATCTGCGGAATTAATGATAGGCTACATTTTCTACTGCTACGCTACTAGCTTTTTAAAATTAATGTTGGCTTGGAAGGCAGTGATTTAGAATAGAAAGTACTGAACATACGACTTGATGATCCAATTTTTAGACAATGCTGGAACGAGTTCAGCGACGACAAGAAACAATTTCACGAAAGCTGGAGCAAGTGGGGAAAACTAAAGCAATGGATATTTCAGATGACAGCTCCAGTAACGAAGATGACGAGCCTGAAACACATGAAATTCCATCTTGTGATAATAAAGGTGATCAATACTTCCAAATTATTTTATATCTTTATGTTTAACTCTTTCCCGCCGGATCGGGTCGCGGGTGACCCGATAAACCCAATAGGTATCGGAACAATTCAGGCGGGAATGAGTTAAGAGCTTAAGGTGTATGATTGTTTGCCCATTCTATATTTCTAGGCATGTCAGTCTATGCCCATTCAGGTTGCGGTGGTGTCAGGTATGGGTGATATTCGTGGTGGGTGGTGTAGTGGCTGTTAGCTATGCCCCTTGGAATTGGAGCCATCACTTTATCTACGCAAGGATTGCTTATGTCACACCAGAAAATATGTCATGATCAAACGAGTTACTGATGCATAAAAGCTATCATAGACTAGCCAGCCTATTTAAAATATTTCAGTGCTGCAGTATTGTCGCATATCAAGTTTTTACAGCATTACCAGGCCTCAAAAATATATCTTTCCCAGATGAGTGAACTTGGCTTGCTTAAGAACTTTGGTTAAAAATTTGATCATATGTACTTCTTTTGTGAAGTTAGTTACTTCGAACTTCCATAATAATATAGTGGGCTATTTTTTCTTGGTTTATCAGGTGGCGCAAGCAATGAACATGGTGAGCAAAATTCACAACCGAAACCGTGTAGAAGTCGTTTGGCAGCTCTGGCTGAGAACATCAACAACTGGGAAGATGATCTTAGTCATCCTCAAATCAAGTAAGCCAGCGTTTGCACTTGCTTTGCTTCTTATTATGTGTTGGCTTGATTGTGATAAATTATCTGAATTGTTTAACTCTTTAATGCCGGAGGGTACAGGATTTCCCATACCATTTACTACCATCTCGACATCAAAGGGTTAAGTTGTCTAAGGTATCTGTTAGCTAGCCTTACCTTGCCTTATGTTTACTGATGACTCAAGATTTCAGCTGGCTGATCAGGCATCACTTATGCCAGGAGAAGAATTGGATTAATTTTGCTTGTGTAAACTTTCTGTAACATTGTTTTTGCTGTTTGACTAAAGAAAACATTTACTGCACTGCAGACTATTGTTTTGATGAGTAACATAAAATTGGATGCTTATTGTGATAGCAGTATTAAAATTCTTCTCACGAATTATTAAATTAAATGATCAACCAGTCAGTTAAAGCAGTTACAGGAGGCTAGGGAGGGATTTCTATTAAATAATATGTGATATTCCTGCTCATGAAGGTTGAAATTATCCTTGAAGCAACTCTAACTGCTGAGGCATGTAACAGATTGCAAAGGATTGCTAAAACAAAGCTTTATGTCTTCTGATTTACACCTTAAGGTGAACATCTCTTTTCCAGGTCCAAAGAAGCTGTGAAACGAGCCTGGAAGCCTCCAGTCACAAATGCCTCTGAAACTGCAACTGCGAGTCTAATCATGAAAAAAGGCATCACAGGCACGAATAAAGTTGCTTTGTCATCTAGCGGCACTGCCAAGAAAGAAATACGACGCTCAAGTTCAACTAGCACCACCCCATCAGCTAAATTTGGATCTCTGCAGCAATCAGCGGGTACCGGAAAATCGAGCTCACTTCGCTCCAGTGCTACCTCGTTGGCGTCCGTTGCCTCCTCTTCCTCATCCGAAAAAGATTTACCTCCTGTGGTGAACTCAGAAACGGACAGTGATGCAGATCGTGCTCTGACCGGCCTTCTGTTGAACTCTTCGAAACCAACGTCCACTAGAAATAAAGTCTCTCAATATTCTGCTGGCTCAAAAAGTGCAGCTGTTACTGGTAGGGACGGAAGGAGAACTTCAGTTTCGAGAGCAAGTTCAACTGGTAGTAGTAGGAGAAGTTCAATCAACGAACCAACGAAACAACCGGTCGCTGCACGGCTGGCAGCATGGAAACAGAAATCGAGTGAGATGGAAAAGAACACGGCGCAAAGTCGTCCCGTTACTTCGCAAAAGTCGACGAGAAAGCAACTGGGTAAAATCGAGGAAGGTGCAGAAAAGGAAAATTCAAAAGAAAATGCAGATAGGTTGGGAGGGAGTGCCGGAATCAATTCAAAGTCACGTGTTCCAAATTCAAATCGTGATGCACACGCTATTACGTCTCAAGCTACGCTTTTGTCCGCTGCTCAATCGAAAGCGGTTCCCATGTCGCCGCCAAAGAAACTTGGACAGGCGACGTTGAACATTCAGGAGAAGCTATCGCAGACGTGCGGGAACTGGAAGCAGAGTCAGATTACGGAGAAATCACGACAAGAGAGAGCAGCTGAGATTCAAGCTGTTGCGAACCGGTGGAAGAATGGGATCCTCGTGGATAACGGAAACACTTCGGAAGACGAGCCAACTGTAAAGACGAAGAACTCGTCGTTGTCAAATTCTAACCCTGACATGCAGGTAAGCACTAGCCATCTTCTACTAAATTGGTCAACGCTTATGTGTATATCTATGCATATCTTGCTCTGAGTACTTCACAAAAAAGTGCTGTGGGTATATTATAACAATCTGATCTAAACAAATATTTTTTACAGCAGTTTCAAAATGATTTTGGAACGAAATCCTCTGCACCATCTAGTCTCATTGGAAAACTTTTTTAACATTGTTGTCATAATGTACGTAATATGTATGAGCATTTGTTATAGCACCCCTTCAAAAATCTACCCAGAGGTGATTCCCGTCTACTGTGCGAACATCGAATAGGAGTTTCACACCGAAGTGCGTGAGCAATTGAGTGATGGACTTGCTCAAGGTCCATGCAAGGCTGCTTGATATGGATTCGAGCCTGATCCTACTGACTCCAAGGCACCGAGCATACCCCTACACTACCATGCCAAACTGGAGTTTAATATATTGTTGCTTAACAATAGAGCAGAATGCTGTTTCAAGCGTAATGTCTAAGCTAGGGTGTGCCATGATGGACTTGAGTTAATTTTTTGGGAGTGCAAATTGAGATTGGAACACAGCTCCATTGTGTATACTGGTGAGACACCAACCATGCATGCATGTACAATTGTACATGATGTGTGGATCTATATACAAGTTTGCCATTTCTTTTTATTTTTGTGTTCATTTTGTGTGTGCCTTGGCGTAACAAACTGACATCTTGGGTGTTTATTTTATGCAGAAACTATCCAGTGCTGCTACAACAGCACCACCACCTGATTTCTTGACAAAGTGCCCAATTCCGCCACCACCACCCCTTCCACCACCCCCTCCGCAATCATTTTCTTCAGGCGTCAGTGCTAAGAAGGCCGTGACCAGCATTCACCAACCGCCTGCGGCACCAGCTGCATTTACAAAAGACTTTGGCGTCAGACGGGCAGTTCAGTTTAACAGTTGTCCCAAGCCGTTTGTTAAGCCGTGGGATGCATCGGATGTGGAGTGTGGTGAGAAGAAGAGCTTGGCAAGAGAGGAAGACACAGAAGATGATGTTGAACCAGTTGGTGATAAAGTTTCAAATCAACTGGCAACCAGTTAGTAATTCTTCTGATTCTTTTTTTCTAATTGATTACATGCATACATGTGAGAAACTCCTCGTAATGTCTTATTGAAGCTATTCTAAGAACAACCGTATAATGCTCAGTGCTCACGTCTTTCTTGGGTGCCCTCATCTCATATATTTGTTTGTATGTGCACTTGTTATAGCGCCCCTTAAAGTTCTCTACTCAGAGGTGCTCCCGAATGCAGAGCGGACACTGGATCAGAGTTTCACGCCGAAGCGCTGAGCAATTGTGAGTGAAGGACTTGCCCGAGGTCCTTACGCGGCGAGATGGAGTCGAACCTCGAACCTTCCGGCTCCAAGGCAATGACGCCACCACTACACCACCGCACCCCACAAATGTAATGAGACCTTGAACTAGTCCTGATCGTATCGTATCGCATTTCGTGTTTGAATGAAGCATGGTGTAACGAATAAAGTGCTGCTGT
The DNA here is from genome assembly GCA_945859605.1 of Lumbricus rubellus. Lineage (NCBI taxonomy): Eukaryota > Metazoa > Annelida > Clitellata > Crassiclitellata > Lumbricidae > Lumbricus > Lumbricus rubellus. Next base: position 24,101,413 of record OX243823.1, on the reverse strand, counting down.
ATTTATTAACAAATTTTTGCACTACCTGTTAGTCGCCATGGTGACATAAATATGACCACAGCTATGTGACTTTTACGGTATATGTATTTAGAATTCATTCATTCATTCATTTCGTGAATTTATATAGCGCTTCTTCAAGAAACTACTCAGAGGCGCTCCCAGTCCAGCCACAGCTAATGTTTTATACCCAACAGTACAGTGACTGCTCTGTTCCAAATCTACCCAACAACATATTATGTCTTATTAGCTGCGTTACTACAGAGTGTGCACAATAATATGAACTTGTTGCAATTCAGAACTCAACTTCAGTTTGCTTTCAGCTTTTGATCAATTTTTGCTCTCGAAGGCAGTTTCCAAATAAATCAGTTAATGAACAATTTGCATTTTATTTTTATGAATACAGATGTGACTTTGAAACATAGTGCTAATTTCTCATCTGATCATAGTTTCTAATTAACTATTCTGTGTGTTTTTTAGTTTTAATGAATTTGACAAGTTTTATGGGCACTAAAGTAAAATTTGAAGACATGTCAAATTTGTCAAAACTTTCCCATTTTGAAAGATTTTAGATTTAATACATGCAAGATTTTATTTTAAACAATGAAGCTTTTTTATGACATAACAGTTTTAAAGGTTATATTGCACATTTCTTTAATCTAAACCCTGAATTATTTAATTTGAATTGTTTGTGAAATAAAGTGTTTGAAATGGCTGCTGAACTAGATCTCATAAGATTATTTGTCAAATTTTATTTAACTGCTTTAATTTACTGTATTGTCTAACGGATTTATTTGTAACACTTTGACAGATTTTGAGACCAATCTAATTGCGATGGGTTACCAGTTCAGTCCAGAAGGAAGTGCAGCAGTAGTTGACCTCAAGGTCTTCAAACAACCTGAGCCACCAAAACCGGTTCCCGCACGAACACGTCCAAACCCTTCATCAGTCAAAAAGACCAAGACGGTTGGACGTACAGTCATGACGACTCGATTCGATGACCACGAAAAGGTGACTACAACGAAAATGAAAGTGGCAACTCTTCCGATAGCATCATCGTTGCGTAAAGCGCCCGCTGCAACCACAGGACGAGTCAACTCGATGAAGACTGCGGACGAACGAACTCGGAGTGCCAGCGTTTCTAGCGGCCGAGGTGGAAACCTCTACAGTCTGATAAAGGCGCAGGCCCGGCAGGCCTTGGAAGTGAAAGCACCAGTGGAGGTGGTACCAGTACTAGCTGCTTCTGGCAGAGTTGAAGGTGGTGGTGGTTCGCCGGAAGATTCTTTTGAGTCCAGTGCGAGTTCTAGTGGAGTTGATTCGCCTCCGAATCATCGCCCGCTAGAGCAGATGCCAACAAGTGAACCAGTCTGTTCATCGTCTAAGTGGGATAGGGAACCAGTGCTTTCGTCCAAGTACGACTCCAGCAGTGATTCAAATAGCCAATTCAGGTAAAAGATCTGCTAATGCTTATAAGTTTATTGCTGCTCATCTCTTGACTGAGCTGTGTGCAGTCATGCATCATTGTGCCCTGAGTTTATGGGCTTGTAAGATCATCAAGGTGAACTTATGTCATCGCTTTCCGGGTATATGGATTACAAGCATATTACTGTTGATTAAATCTAAAGTTATTTAACTTGGTTTAGTTACAACTTCACTTATGAAGTTTGCAATTGAGCCATATTTTTATGTAAACTGTTGTCTGTCTCATTTAGCAATATAGTTGACTTGTTTTCATGCCAGACTTAAGGTTTTTGATTTCTGCGTATGTTGTACTTTGTGCAAATTGCTTTGATTTGTGAGCAGTGACAATAATACAGTGGGGGAAATCCGTCCACCGCAGAAGAAGCGCCCTGCTTATCATCGACCGAACGCTGATGATGAAACGGACACAGACGACACCTGTTCAGGGATGGATGAACCGGAAGTCAGAGCAGCTCCTCGATCAGTGGTTGCTCCTGCTCAGACAAAGCGCTTGACAGACGAAGGATTTTACATGGAAATGACTCAGTCACAGGTGATTAGCTGAATTCTAATGTGCGATAACCAGTTAACTCTTTGCAGACTGAGGGTATACGATTTCCAGGCCATTTACTACACTTTGGTCGGTAAAGCGTTAAGCTTAAGGTTGTCCAATAATCTTCAATATGGAATGACCTTCCCACTGAAATTTTTATGATTCTGGTGTGGAATTTACCTGCGTCTCTTCGCTGCTTTAACCCTTTAATGCCGGAGGGTATAGGATTTCCCATACATTTTACTACACTCTCGGCATCAAAGGGTTAAGACCTTTCTCTTTTCATGGATGTGTCGTGCTGAGAGTGCTTCTGATTAGCTCTACTGGGAGAAGCTGTTTGCAAATGTTCAGATTAGATCAGATGTAGATGACCCATACAACTCCAATTAACTGTGAAGGTTCTAACTTTACAGCCAACTTCTTCAGTCAGACAGACATCTCGTCATGACAGCCCAAAGGTTAAGTCTTCTGCAAAGAACAGACGCGTGCAGTTCCTATCTGACATTGATGCCACGACTTATACAGTCAGTGACACCGACGACGGTATGTCATCATCGTCGTCATCACGGTGTCCTCCAAGCTGTGACGACACCGACACCTACGATGTCATTTGGTATGTATTAATCAATTTGTTTATGAAGCACTATGTTAACGTGTCTTATGGTATATACTGGTATTGGTAATACCTGCGAAACCTCTATCCAGCGTTTTCAAGCCTGCCAGTACTTGATTCCAGTTTGTTGATGTTTAAGTTGTGACACTAAATGTGTGGTTATGTTTTTTAAAAATTTTGTTGCTCGACAAGAAAGGACTTGTTCGACATTACAGAGTCATTGTATTTTTAAAAATTTTGTGCAGCTGTATTTGAAATTTTGTGCAGCATTATTTGGTGGACTTTTGCCGGGTGTGTCATTCCAAGCAGCCAGACCTACATAGGATAAGCATTAAGCATACTAGTAACTACCCTGCTCATCATATGATAACAGCAACAGCATCTTCCTCTGGTGACTCACTATCCGTGCCTGAGATTCACATTCCAGTGTGACCTTGCGCACTCTACAAATTTATTTAATAATAATAATAATAATACTTGTAACGTTCCTTGTCATTTCGGTGTGACTTTGCTTGCGTTACAAATTTATTTATTGATAATGATAATAATAATAATACGTGTAACGTTTCTTTTCAGGGACAGTGAGTCCAGCGGTAATTGCTGTGAGGCTCCACCTGTCCCGGCAGTCAGTCGACAGCGTGCGGAAACAATTCCACATCTTCCAAGACGAAATCTGGCAGCCAGTCATCCTTCGAAGGATCGTCCGGTCACAATCGCTGGACTTGCCCAAGCTCGACCGTTAGAACATCGGGCAGATACTCGTCACCAGATGGCCGCGTTCTTTGAGCGTCGTTACCAGCAGCGTCGTCCTGCGTGTCGCAGTGAGAACGAGAGGTTCAAGACGCCGTCACTGCCTCATAAGTCAGCTCGACATCGACTCCAGGTGACTTGTTTTGCGTCTGATTGTTCTGTAGTTCGGCATTTGTAAAGTCGGTTGCTTTTTCGAGCAGATGAAGAGACACTCTTTTGCATGTGCTTGTGAGTCAATAATAATTGTTATTTGGTTTTTGTATAGAGGACCTTAGAGGTGCATCAGTGCAGTGCTGTTTAACAGTGAATGTCCAGATTGATTCTTAAAATTCACAATGAAAGGTTTATTTCAGGCATGGTGGCAACACTTGGCTCATGGCTTTTCTATAATAAGATGAGTAAATTACCCTGCTCTAGGCCTGCAGCTAGATCGGCCTTTTAAAATATAACATTACAATTTTACATGTACATCGTTATTCTCAGGGGACCCGTTTGGCCTTGACCCCTTGGAGCGGTAATCTGTTGTATAGATATTAAAAATTTTAATGCATGTGTAACATTTAGCGGAGCTGCTTTCTAGCATCTGAACTTTTCAAATCTGTGCAAGATCTGTTTTAGTAGAACTTATTATTTCTTTTAGAGTCTGCAAGAGATGGTGAATCAAGAGGAGAAGATTCTTGTACAGGCGAGCAATGCACTTGAAGTTTGTTCAAAGGGAGTGGCAGCGTTTGTCGGAACATCAGAGGCTGTTGAATGCCATCGTGTTCTACTTGTGTCATGTAAGCACTTTGCATCGTTTTAATTATTTAATATGATGATTTCCTCTAATTGGTGTACACTGTGAGATATGCTGTGTAAATTTATAGATGCAATGCAATAGTAAATTTTGCTATCATCGTGATGGTGATGGCATAATTGTTTTCATATTTACTTTCATCATTACTTCACCAACCTATTTTGTTACTATTTTGTTAAAAGATCTTCATTGTTGTTGTGCTTAAATGATCATCTTTACCAGCTTCAGCGTCATCATTGTCATAAGAAATTCTTTGATTGAATAGTTACGAATTTATATTAGAAATGTATACATTTCGTTGAATTGATCTTTTGGAGTCTTGGAGACTGATTTCGATTTGTGCTGTGTTTCTTTTTGAAGCAAGGAAACGAGAGGCTTTGCTGTTGGAGATGAAACGCGTGAGAGAAGGGTTGCCCAGCTCAGAGCCAACCGGTCTTGCTGGTCGACTTGCTGCTGTCGACATCCGCCTTCCTCTCAAACCAGAATTCATAGCCAGGATAGGCACTGTGCAGGGTAAGCAGCCATAATGGAAACCTTAAATCAATTTGTGTTACCGATGTTTTGTTGATTGACATATTGGCTGCTAAAGAACTGCAGATAGCGGATCTCCATTTCGCTAATTTAAAACTTGCGTGAATATTAAGTTGTGGCTAAAATCATAACATTAATTTGAGTTTGTTTTCTAAGCAAGTACTACTTTTGAAAGCTAGTTAAGCTGAAGGTTATATTGCAAAGACCTATGATAGCCAATACTGGGAACTCATTGTGTATACCATAAGCTATATAATGTATATTGTAGTTATCTAATCAATTGCCTGCTTAGTGCATGATCCTGTGGTTGTGGGTTCAGCTTGTTGATTGAATTCTATGTAGTGAACTTGGGTGGACTGTATAACATAGAGTTGTCACCAAACATGCCATACATGTCGTTACTGGTTACGTGAGAAATACAGTAGAAATCCTGGGTGCTTGCTCGTCCAGCATGCTGAGAGATTCATCCATTACTGAGTCAAGGGCTGGAGAAATGGAGTTGAATGCTACCTCTACATCCCACTATGGGATCACAATTGGAAGATATAATTTTAAATACAGAAAGATTCTTCTATGATTACTACTTTTTTAGAACGTGCACGATGTCTGGAGAGGTCTTAGAATTTGTCCAGCATCACAGAGCTAGTTAAACTTAGAATTCGATTTTTTTCTAAATTAATTTCTTTACATATATTTGAATTGAATGAATTAGAAATTCGTTGTTTTTCAGATGCATCCATTCACTACTTTTTGATGTTGTTGCGCTCGGGAGTGAATGTCGCCTTCGCTCAGACGGTGAGCACACTCGAGCCGATGGTTCTTGGAAGTCTTGAAGTTCGCAGTCGTCTTCAACTGTCGGGAATACCAGAACATTTCTCGGTTGATCTGGAAATATATGCAATGGTTAGCCTGTTGAACTTACTTTGCTGCTTCATTGTTTCATTAAATGCTACTTCATTGATATATTTAACTAGCTGTATGTCATGAGGTGCTCTGCTACCTCTCCAGTTTAATTCTGAGACTTCTTTAATTTATTATCTATACGTAATAAGAGTTTACTCATTGGAAATTTTTGCGTGGTGTGCCATATAAGTTTTGCCTCTGCTTGAGAATTTTCTATGTTAATGGCTACTCTTGAGTTGTTATTTCCACTGGTGAGGGGGGGAGGTGAACATCTTGATTTCGAATTTATTATTATTTCGCAGCTCTGTTTGAGGTTCAATTTTCTTTTGATTAGTGGGATTTTTTATTTCAAATGTGGCATTTTTGGTGGTTGATCTCACTTGTTTTGCCTTTGATTGTTGTCACTATTGAAGGTCCATTATGAATGACACATAACCAGATACAGCCTTGCATAGAGATATCTTAACTCCTTAGATGTAACTTTCTCTGTAGGTGATCTCTCGTGACCAGAAGGTGAACACGCCAAAGAAGAGCAAGCACGCCACTACACAACTTGAATTGCTTACTCCAAAATCTGCCCGGAAGGCCAAGCAGTCTGCCTCAAACAATACGCCATCCATACGCCCTTCAAACTTTGTGCAGATTGCTTCTCTGGAACTCACAAATCGAGCGCTCAACAAAACGCATTTTGCATTGGATGGAGTAAGTATTTACTGACATGCGCAGATGAAGAAGAAATGGTTTGTTCATATTACACTTGAGGCATTAATGCAACATTCTTTTGTGCTCTCTGTTTGTTTGTTTGTACGTGCACTTGTTATAGCGCCCCTTTAAGCTCTCTCTACTCAGAGGCGCTCCCGAAAGCAGAGCGAACACTTCATCGGAGTTTCACGCCGAAGCGCTGAGCAATTGTGAGTGAAGGACTTGCCCAAGGTCCTTATGCGGCAAGGCGGATTTGAACCTCGAACCTTCCGGCTCCAAGGCAACGACGCCACCACTACACCACCGCGCCCCACATGTGGTTAAGTGTAATAGATCAAGAGATCTTTAGATGGGATAAGATGGCCCTCAGAAGCACACCAGGCTCATGTACGATCAGACATAATGGTGGACATCACCAATGAGTAATTGTACATGTGTGTTAAATAGTGGGTCATACATAGGTGAAAGGATATATGATATTTTTGAATATGGATATCCAGGTGCTTTGGCTTGTGTGTATTGCAGATATATACCAGTGTTTTAACCTAGCATTTTGCATTTTCCAGGTTGCTTATGCATGTCCTCTGCAAGGAACAATACACCTGAGGCTACGTCATGTCATGGAATCATTCATTCATCAACGAGGTTTTTTGGTAAGTCTGACCATGGTCTAATGATGATTGTTAGTAAGACAAGTTATCAGTCTTCAGATGTGCTTTACCTGGCCCTAAACACATGATAGCTTAGGTATTGATGTTGATGTGATGCATTTTATGTCCCAGTTTATTGTGTTCCTTGAATTCATGTCACCATAAAATCATGTCAACCTAAGGATTTTTAGTGATTATTTAATATAAGCTCACATCCAACTTGCAGTAATTACAACTTTAATTTATTCGCACATTCAAGATTTCTATGGGGATTTGACCAACATGGGAAATTTTAGAGGGGACTGTTCTAGACCCAGATTATTATGCAATCACCCTGACAACCTCCAAGAATAAGTAGGAGTTTTTGATAATATTGCAGAATATCTGTACTGAAGACAGTGGCGTATGGAATCGAAGATGGTGTACGCTGAACAGCAATGAGATTCTGTGCTGGAAACATCCAAACGATGAACTGACGAAGGTTAGTGATCTCATCGGTTCCAAGTTAATTGCTGTTACGGGATTCATCTGCAGAGCCACTGGACTCGACTGGAGCAGTAACTGACCTACTAGTATTTATATGTCAGAAGTTTATGATGCAGAAACCAAGGCAAGAAGATAAGTGCTGCTTCTGCTCAACCAACATTAACACTGTCATGAACACTTTAGCAATGACCTGCATGAATTCGCGGTCACTTTTTGTACAAGCTGGTGATTAAAGTATTCTTTTGGGCCACACCTGAAGTGTGTGTTTAAGAAGCTTCTGTTAAAGTGCAGGTATGCCTTGCTTTGCAGTGTATGTGATTCTGTGTCTATGATTTTGCTGTGTTCCTGCATGACTGAGTTAATTAAGTTAAATGCTGACCAGCACTGAAATTTTACTGTATTTACATATATACCTGAATTGATGAAATAAGGTTAGTAATATGCACAGCAGCAGAAAGAACTAGTTAATGATTATTAATAATAGGACCGATCTTGCAGAATCTTAAATTACAATACCCCGTCTTTGTGATAGTTCATTCAGCCTCCTTGTATTGTCACTCTGCTCTTCAAGCAGACTTGATATCTAGTTCCTCATATCAGAAGCTCTATGATTCTGTCCTGGCCATTTACTTAAATTGGTCCATCTCTTTGAAATGCTCTGTCTTCACCTACTTGCTTTTAAACTCCAGCTGGTCACCCCGTCTTGATTTTGTCAAAACCTGTTTCTTCACTCCTAGATGACATTTGCACACTGGTAGCATCTCTTAATGGTTCTACCTACCAGAGATATTTCATAGATGTCTAAATACAATACAATGATAATATTGGTGTGGTCGAGTGTCATAGTTACCATAATGACGATGGTGCAATTTACTTGCCGTTTACTTTTAGGAGCCGTTAATGACCGTTGACCTTAGGTCGTGCATAACTGGAAAGGTCGTAGCCATGGCGCTTGATGGTCAGTCAGAGGCGACATCTGTTGAGATAGTGACCGTTAAGGATGCACGTCGCGGTGGTGGCGCCTGCTACAGTGACAACATTTCACCTTCAAGGTGGAAGATAATTTCTTGCTCTGCATTAATAATTTGTATGCTACTTTGCATTATGGAGTTAAATGTTTGTTTGTACGTGCACTTGTTATAGCGCCCCTTCAAGCTCTCTTTACTCAGAGGCGCTCCCGAATGCAGAGCGGACACTGCATCAGAGTTTCACACTGAAGCGCTGAGCAATTGTGAGTGAAGGACTTGCCCAGGGTCCTTACGCAGCAAGGTGGATTTGAACCTCGAACCTTCCGGCTCCAAGGCAACGACGCCACCACTACACCACGATAAATGATTTATTTGTAACCTTGTAGTGCATTTGTGACATATTAAAATGCATTATTACATGCAGCTTAGATGTTTTTATTTATACTGATGTGATACCTGTTTTTAATGGCTATTAGATTGAAATGCAGAGCTTTGTATTAACTGCAGTTTCTATTTCTAAATGGTATTGCCGAAGTGCTTTATACAAGGCCAAATGGTGGATTGCAATGCAATTGCAAGTCAATGTTTTGGTGGATATACTGTTCTGCATTTGTTTCGGTGTATATTAAATCGACTTTATTAGTTGCTGACAAATGCAGTTATGTTAAGCATGGTTTTTTAAGCATATTAATTACTAAAGAGAAATGTTTATAAATGATTTTTGTTGTATTTTGTTGTGATATGATGCAATATTATGATATATCAGAATCAACACACATTTACAGTTTTATGAAAAATTCATTGGGGTTATTAACCCTTTGAAGCCATAGCTCCCGTAACGCTATGGATAACGGGCCGGAAAACCGGCCAGCCGGGTTCAAAGGGTTAAGGCTGATTCCCTGTTTTGTATGTGTTTTCTAGACACTGGTTGACTGCTGACTCGATCGAGGAATGCCAAGATTGGACGAATAAACTGAACCACGTCCTGAATGATTTACGTGCCTGGCATCCTTACGCCAATCCTCCGGTTCATTTGCCATCCGAAGACAATCCTGTCTACTGAAGTCAAAGACTGTGATTAGTGTCAATGTGAATATGTCAGTGCAAAGGCTTAACCCTTCATTAACCCTTTAGATACCAGAACTTGTGTATAATCATCCCTCGTTCTTGCATTGTACAATGAAGTTAACAACATTTTGTAACCAGATGCTTCCGCCTTCCAGCATGTGAAGTCTATTTCAACTGTTGTAGTTTTTGGGTTGAACGTGTGCCACCATGTTGTTCGTAAAACTGCTGTTTTTCTTGGTGAGCAACCCTGTCATCATTCAGAGACCTTGCTTGCCTAACGTTGGTCATAAGAGATGTCATAAAAGTCGTACAGTTGCTCAAAATTGTTCTGATGCCTTTGAAAAAAGGTTTCTCTGCATCAGGCTGGGTAACTTAAATGCAGTATTTGTCTTTGTGTTATTAGCTGCAGGTAGAAATGGTTGATTCTACCTTAAATTAGAATGCATGTAGTAACAGTTGCCTAGGATGTCAGATTCTAGGCAATGCATTCTATGCGTTTCAAATTTCAATGCTTTCTTTGAGAAGCTAAGCACTATGCAGTTGAAACGGCATGCATCTGAAAGCTATGCTTAAGACGGTAATACCCGATTGAAATTGTAATACTGTCACTGTGAAACTGCACTGCATGCTTTGATGTGAAGTTAGAAAGTCTACCAGTTACCAGTTGTAGTTTGTGGTCAAATGTATCATAATGTATTAAGTGCAACTGCTTCAAGGGAAACGCAAAGCTGGCTACCAGTGATTGACTCTACAGTCATGGCTTCCTATTGAACAGGAATTTTGTAGGGTGGCAGTTGGATCTTGAAAACTCAATTCAGATGTTGTCATTCCTAATATAGTCCCGATGAAAGAGTTTTGAATCTTGAGCCAGAGTACACTGCTAAATGTCACTCTAAGAATGTGCTAGATGGATTATGGAGCCTCAGTTTCATTAAAACTTGATGTGATGTGCTTATTATACAGGAAGAACTGTGGAATTTTTTGCATGGAAGTTGTGCAATGACATATTTTTTGGACTACCTAGCTGACTATTATAGTTAATATATTGTATTTCTTTTTGTAATTTGCTTCTTAAGATGTAAAAGTATGCTAATATATAAGATATTCTATATCATTGTTTGGCCTGATCTGTTTATCTGGTGCTTATCATTGCTTGTTCGAAATCAGTGGATTGTGCGATGTTTGCATATTCTTGACAAACTATAACTATTTTCATTGTGGTTTGTTTCTAATGCTTATGCCCAATGATTCTGTTGCCATTGTATTCAGGACTGCAGATTATAAAGAGGTATAAATAACAATAAATGCCTGGTTACCCTGCCCTAAAGTAATGAACAACCCTACCATATGCGTGCTTGTCATTGGTGTTCTGCTATCTGTGGCAGAGTTTTTCCATGGGCAGATTAACTTTGGATTATGTAGAGTTTTGTTTCCTCTGTTGTAATTCATTTAATATTATTACCCAATGTTTTCCATAGTTGGTCTTTGTTAGTTGTTTGCTGATATCAATTAGATCATGTTCCCCAGAAGTTGTGTTAACCCTTTTTGCATCTACAAATGTTGGAGAATTACTGTCTCAAATATGCTGTGCTTGTCATTTTATTGTATCTGTAAATTTATAACACACCTCACAGTGCACACCATCTGAGGCGCTTCCAGTGCGAAAGACCCAAAAGCTTGAGTTTTGGCTAAAGCAGTCCTTATTTTGATTGATTGCTTGCTATGATGTACTTGTACTGCAAGTTCAATACCGTAATTGTCTCACAATGAAATGTATTGTATCATTGATGCTGTTCAGCTGAATGAGTAAAAGTTTCTTCAACTCTGACCATGCCTCTCAATGATTAATAATTTTTTCTTACATTTCTTGTATCACGATGCTGCTGCAGAATCTATGGCACAACTGCGGATTTTGGACCCGTTAGACTGCTGAAATGGGCTATCCTGGTCATACTTTATTGAACTGTGAGCAGGTTCCCTCTTTTTTCAATTGGCCTGGGCCATCCAGTTGTGTATCATAGACAGACAACTTTGCAAAAATGCTGACAGGCAACATAGTCTGAACTAGAAGCCAAGATTGGCAAGATTTAATATAATCGGAGTTGTATAATATATTTCATCGTGTACCCTTAGCTGTAAGTTTTTGTCCACAATTCACTATTATTGTGATGAGAGATTTTCTTTAACTTACATCAAGTGGAAATTGGACATGTAAGACGTTCCTGTTATTTACGTTACGTCGTATACATGTAATATAAAATATTTACTTCACTTAAATGATGCTGGTCATGAAGGGTTTTGTAATTCCATAAATCATATGTGATAATGATCATGGCTTCGAAATTAGAAATCACTGAGCACAAGCATGTTGACTTTCATTTCCTTTGATTAATGATGATTGAATTGGTAATGATATGTTAATGTGACACTGTGTTTTGTGATCTCAGATACAGCATGGCACTGACGTTAAGAAATAATTTATTCACTGCAATGTTTATAGGTGCAGTATACAAGTCAGTTTCACATGATTTTGTATTCATTCATTTCCAGAAAAAATACCCTACTCTAAAGGAATGAATAACCAGTTAACCAGGGAAATGAAAGTTGACGCAACTGTACTCATTGTTGAGTGTTGCCTTTTGTTCTTGATTTTAGATTGTATTTTTTAGTAAAGACATTCATGTTGTAACAGAATAATAATTAATCATCTGTGTATTGGTTTGCTCACATTTGCAGGAGATCTCTTTTCTAATTATAATTTTATCACAGTATTCTTTTCTCCATATGAGCTTTTCGTTTTTAGAAAATTCACCATGAACAGCACTTTTGAGATGTGTGTCTAACTATCTGAGTGTTAGAGCAGATGTATTATATATACAAACTGTACGTCACTTGATTTTCTTTGTAAAGAATAGCACGACTGTGATGTGTTACCTTCTTTGCACTGGTTCCAGCATTGGTTCGAGTGCTCTGGTCGTATGCTTAATGGCTTTTGGGGAATCCAGGTTTCTGGGCGGGAGCGAGGATAAACCAACGGACGGCCAACCGCTGTGAGGCACATGGTGCTGACCAGTGGAAGTTTTTTTACTTTTGCCATCTCTTATTTTTTCTGATAGGCTATTTTTTAGTTCAATTTGAGGTAGTAAAGTCACAATTTGAGGTTTCGGATAATCTGATAAACTTTTTCTCTTTTAAAAAAAAATATATCATCTGATTTTATCTTCTATTTCTTTATTCTACGAGTGGGTAACTCTGCATTATAATACAAAAGCTGCTCTTCAATTTTTGGGGAAGGAATGTTGTTCATGGGGAGCTTCCCCATACCCCTCCTCCGAGACGTCTAGATTAAACACTGTACTGTATCTCCATCTGATTGCAAAGTTAGTGTAGAAAAATGGCATCTATCACTGCTCGGCTCAGTGGCGTAGCCAAGGGGGGTTTGGGGGATAAACCATTGGCATAGGAAAAACCGTTTTTAAAGGTTATTTGTCCAATTATATAAGAAAACACAAGCATCCGGCCATAACACCACCCCCCCCCCCCCCATCAGAAATTCCTGGCTACGCCACTGGCTCGGTGGATATGTGGCATTCCTCGGACTTCAGTGCAATGTGCCTTGAAATCAATCAGTGCAAAATATCAGTATTTGAATGTACTTGGATGATACATGGACTATTTGCCTTTTCATTTATCCATACAGAGAGCAAACAGCCAGCTGTATGCCAACATTCGATTTTCTTACTTGGGGATACAATAGAAATATAGTTGAATACCTGCTTGCCTATAGGATGCTTAATATGCACCTGAATGAGGTAATGTTTCTGTAGAAATGTACATATCTTGACTGCTTCATTGTATGCTCATCAGTCTTGCATGTATTATGAAAGGCCTTTTAATATTTATCTTATTGGAAGCAGTTGCCGCTTTTCAATTTTCAATAATTATGTTTGAGGCTTAATAAAGAGTTGTTTATCAATTATATAATATTATATAATCAGGAAGTATGTCCCTTAAGACAGAGACAGCCAATGGCAAAAATAACAGGACAGAAGTAGGTTTAAAAGTTCAGGGCAATTAATTATGATTAATTGCCCTGAACTTTTAAACCTACTTCTTTCCTGTTGCTTATATTTAACACGAATTTATGATTTTTAGCAAGGTTTTGAAAGTGGGTGTATGACGTTCCCGGTCCTCTTGAAATTCTTTGTACTGCTAACCATGCATGGAACCGTGGAAGCACATGCATTCCAAACTTCCAATAAAACTTGTTTGGCGTTCCAACTTCCCACTGCTCACCCATTTAGCATTTCCACTGCTTACACAAATCACTTTGACCACTGATTTAGAGTAGTAGAAAAAGTTATGATTATTATAACTATAATTAATTACTGTTAATAATTATTATTTAGAACATTAATTATTATAACTGACCACTAAGAAATTACCTGTCGTAATTGCATGTACGTATAATTAGCCATTGTATCTATAAGTACACTTAATAGCATGATGATAATACTGCCACCTGCTCTTGAGTTGCTTACAGCTGTTTGTGCTTAAAGTCCCAGTGTCGATATTTCTCTTAATGCTTTATCAGTATCACTTATTCAGCCTTTCAAAGAAAGATGTTGAAGTACCAAATCTAAGATTTAGTTAATCTCACCTGCACAGTGCTATTTAAGTTTCAGATTACTTTTGAGTTATAATTAATTAAGTAGAACTTTTCAGTTAACAATGAAGTTACATTCGACTTAAGTTAACCTAAGCACTGCTCCTGCTCTAAGCAACATGTTACAGCTTCCTCCATACTTTAAAAAATTTAGTTTTAAATTTGTAAGGAGTTCAACCATTCGTAAATGCCCCAGTTCGTTTATAATTATCTTGTTACAAGAATAGGTCCTATGCTTGACACGAAAGGTCGAAATTCAATCTGAAATGCCATGTATAATTTTTCTATAGTCGCTTCAATCAATCAATCGTAATTTATATAGCTTCAGTCAAGTTCAGTGCTATAAACTCAGAATTTTGGCTGCACAGTCTTCGTCAACTGCAAATTGTACAGGGTGTGCCAAAAAGACCCTCCCATAGGTTTTTGGCCAATGTTTGTCCATAAGTAAGAATTTCGAAATGAAATTTTACAGTCTTAAAGACAATTAATATTTACACATAATGGCCAGATTTCATCAAAATATTTCAAACAGAACAAAAGTTATACCACTTTTAGGGAGGCCCCTGTACTTGAACAGATGAGTATACGCCTAGAAGTTTCAGGTATTAGAGTGAAACTGTGTACATAATAATTATATGGCTTTTCTAGTCTCCAAGCAAATCAACTGAAGTTTGGACGATGCCGTTGTCCTTTTATGTGTTACGTCACTGCTTCCCTCTTTGTCACCCGCTTTACGTCACTGCACTGCCGTCTATATAGGCTCTATAGATATATCGGTCCGAATTCTGTTTGTTTAATATGTGGCTTCTGACTACACACATTCGATCGACCTGTCTGACCTGTTTGTTACGTCACTGCTCTATCACTTGGTCACTCTATCTCATGAGTCATGTTACGTCAATGTCTGTCTGTCTGCCTGTCTATCTTTCTCCTATTACGTCACTCATGGTCACTGGCGGAGACCTAGGGGGGGACAGGGGGGACGGTCCCCCCCAAAGAATGTGGTGGGGGGGACGGTCCATGTATCCGTCCCCCCCAATCGTCAAGTGTCAGGACATGGACACTTGATGAACACACTGCAGGCGACTGACGACGTTACAATGTTAGAAGGAGATTTTCGAACAAATTACTAAAAAATCTGTTCAACGCATAAGAGCGATGCCATAACAGAACCGGGATACATGGTCCCTTTTTGAAAACAACTTACTTCGACACCCTTAAAATTCTTTCTTCATAAAAGCTTTATAATTATAGTAAATATACAGAATTCAAATAATTTGATTTTACCCATCAACTTATTATAAAACATCGAACGAATCTTTGAAAAAACCTCTCGATCTAATCATGAATTGAGTTTAATTTCAACTAAGCCAGTGTGGATTCTACAAGATAAGATCGGTTTAATTCAGATCTATAAGTCAATTACAACCAATTAATATTATAATCATTGAAACCATCTAATTTTCGATTCGCTCACCCACTTCCA
This sequence comes from Lumbricus rubellus, assembly GCA_945859605.1. NCBI lineage: Eukaryota > Metazoa > Annelida > Clitellata > Crassiclitellata > Lumbricidae > Lumbricus > Lumbricus rubellus. Next base: position 24,085,783 of record OX243823.1, on the reverse strand, counting down.
TCAAATCCTTCCCATCTCCCTCCACAAGGCCGTAGCCTGGATTTGAGTTGGGTGGAGGGGATTCCTTTGGCGTAGAATTTCTGACGACCATTTTGTAGTCGTCCAAATTTCTGAAAACACCGTTTTTAATTGTCTCAATTACTGGAGACACCTTTTCACCTTTTTTAGTCGTCAAAATTTTTCAAGAGACCTTTTTAGTCGTCATAATTTCTAGACACCTTTTTTAATCGTAAAATTTCTGAAGACACAATTTTATAGTCGTCAAAATTATTGAAGACACTCTTTTCCGTCTTCAGATTTCTGAAGAAACCTTTTTGTTGTCAAAATTTCGTAAGACACCTTTTTTAGCTGTCAACATATAAGAATACAACTTTTTTAGTTAGCAAAATTTCTGAAGACACCTTTTTTTAGTTGTGAAAATTTTTGAACTCACTTTTAAAGCTGTCAACATATCTGCACACACCTTTTTTAAGTCGTCAAAATATCTGAAGACACTCTTTTTAGTCGTCAAAGTTTATGAAGACTTTTTCGCTCTCTCTCAGTTCCTTTCGTTCCTTTCGGAACATCGTGCGACAGGACTTCTCCACTCGTCGGTTGCGACGAAGACTGTTTACTAGTCGTCAAGATTTCTGAACACCTTTTTTAGTCCGAAAAAATTCTAAAGACATCTTTTTTTAGATGTCAAAATTTCTGAAGACTTTTTATTAGTCATCAAAATCTCTGGACACCTTTTTTAGTCGTAGCAAATTCTAAAGACATCTTTTTTATATTTCAAAATTTCTGAAGACTTTTTATTAGTCATCAAAATCTGTGGACACCTTTTTTAGTCGGAAAAAATTCTAAAGACATCTTTTTATATTTCAAAATTTCTGAACTCTTTTATTATTGTATTGTAAAAATTGCATTGTGTAAAAACAGTTATAAAGCGCCTCTAATTAGTCGTCAAAATGTCTGGACACCTTTCTTAGTCGTCAAAAACACTTTTTTTAAAGCTTCGCGCTTAATTAAGCGATCGTCCTTCGGCCGCTCGTCCGTCCCCCCAAAGTTCGGACCAGGTCTCCGCCTATGCTCATGGTACCTTCTGTAAGTTATGTTGTCTCTCTGCTTGGCACGTCACTGTTCTGTCTTCTTGTCTTGGCTTCGCTGTCTTTACTAAGTAACGGTAACTGTTCTCTCTTTGTCATTGGCAACCGTTGTCCTTATCCTTGGTACACATCAAATCTGAATCTGTTACGTCACTGTTCTGTCTTTCCCTCTTTGGCTACCGCTCTCTCTTTGGCTTCCACTTTTGTTACGTCACCTGTCTGTCTGTCTCTCTCATCTTACCATGGCAAAACACACACAAGCACGCAAGTTCCTTGATTCTTCTGAATTATAAGTTTTGAAAGTCTCTTTTGAAAATGAAACTTTTAATTTGTTATACCGTTATAGTCTACGTGATTCTGGAAATCAACTTCTTGAGCTTTTCAGTACTTTATCGTTCATAAAACGCTGGCAACAATTAAGGTCCTGATGCGTGCGGTTGATCTAGAGTCTAGACAGTTTGAAATGCATAGGTTTCGGGGTTCAACCCCAGACCCCGCTGGGGAAGCTTTTGACGCTCCTCAGATCCCCTCTAGTCGTTATGGACTTCGTGCCTTCAGCACTCGCAACGTCGAGCCTTTGGAGGTTTTGATATGAGCACTCCTATAGGAAAATGTTCTAGTTGTGCCCCGAGGTTCAAAGTTTAGCCGTCCAAAGTCGATTATCCTAGAGGTAGGGCTGATGCCTGTCGCTGCTGGAGCTGCCGCCGGAAACTGACGTTTGCTGCGACTGTCGTCTCTGTCTCTGCAGGGGTCGCGGTGCCAACGCCCCGGACGTTTTACGCAGGCGTGGCTGTGGCAGACCTAGGTGATCCCCGTTCCCTGCAGTTGAGTGATGGGTGCCGCCTGCGCTGAACTTGCCAACGCCGCCCGTCCGCCCGAAGCCAGACGGCCTCTGCGCCCCGGACGGCACGGGCAGGAATCGACGGCGTCCCTCTCCGCCGTCATGGACGATGACGACGGTGGCGGCGAGCTTCACGGGTGGACGGTAGGTGGTGCTGAACTGGAAGTAGTAGGTGTCGTAGAGACCGTTCATCGCCGATCGCCAACTTTGGATCGTCGTTGCCGACGTCGGTGTTTGCTCCAGCTGGCCACCGCCGCGACCAGGGGTAAAGGCGAAGATGTCGGAGGGATTGTGGCCGAGGATCTTTGCTGGGTTGGATCGGGGATCTTTCGCCGGAGCAGCGTTGATCGGTCGCAGGCTGCGGAGTTTCCGGATTACCATCTCGTAGCCGTAAATTGACGTTGAACGGTCGTCGGCAAGACTGCAGGACATTTCGTGGGAGGATCTCCTTGTCGTTGGAGCACCACCATCGTGTTTTGAGCTGGCCGACCAGCTCTTCTGTTGTGTCCATCCTTTTGTGGTCGCGTCGGAACTGGCAGACGACGACTTTGGATAACTTGACATGGACGCGCTCGAGTTACTACTACCGGAAGTGTCGGAGGTATCTGACGCAGCGGAAGCGGAAGTACCGAAACTCAGTCGATGTAACTTGTCAGATGGACCACCGGAAGTGAGTCCGAAGCCATTGTTTTCTTTGTTCGATCCGTTCTCCCATCCATTTCGCGACATCTTGAGGCGTCTTGTAATGCTAAAGTCCCTCTTCCTGTCCGAAGCCAGCAGAGCCAGATCCGGTACGGATACGCTCCTCATCAGAGTCACGCGTTCCAGTAGCCTACGTTTCGCGTCCTGAATCAGCGACGCGCACTGACCGTGTCCGTTCTGCATGGCCATGTCCATCGGCGAGCTCCCTTGCCGATTGAGCGCGTCGATGCGGTACCCATACCTTTCACAGGTGGCAAGTAGGGTCTCCACGGCTTCGACGAACCCCATGGCTGCGGCATAGTGTAGCGCCGTGTTGCCAAGATAATCGGCCAAATTGACATCGAAGTCGGCTGCTCCGAGGTAGACCCTCAGAAGCAATGCCTTCCCAAGTATGCATGCGTAGTGCAGAGGCCCGAGTCCGGCTCGGTCGGTGAGGTTGGCCCTGGCGCCCCCCTCGAGCAGGGTGCGGGCCAGGCCGACTCCCCAGGATTCGTCGTTGATGAGGGCGCAGTAGATGAGGGGCGTGCGGTGGTGGGAGTCGTGTGAGTTGGCGTTCAGACCGGACTTGACGAGAAGACGGACCTGCTGGAAGTAACCCTTCTGGATGGCGCTTATGATTTCAGACTCCATGACCACGTCACGATTCTACGTCAGACGTTGCTATAGAAACAAAAACATTTGTGTTATGCACGTAAAGAAATGAAGTGAAGTAAGGTATAAGGTTTAATATACATACGCGGTGATGTAGTGGTGGCGTCGTTGCCTTGGAGCCGGAAGGTTCTAGGTTCGAATCCACCTCGCTGCGTAAGGACCTTTGGCAAGTCCTTCACGATTGCTCAGCGCTTCGACGTGAAACTCCGATGCAGTGTCCGCTCCGCATTCGGGAGCGCCTCTGAGTAGAGTGAGATTGAAGGGGCGCTATAACAGGTGCACATATAAATAAACAAACATTTATACAAATAATAATTATAGGCTCTATTAAAATTGGATACATACCGCATAGTCATACAAGTCATACTGAATCGAATTGTTAAGAATCGCACGAAGGACTATATACCGATTCATTCAGTTTACTGTTCTTTTTAAATCTAGCTTTCGATACAAATGCGTCGCATGAATGCAGATGAAAGTGTGGGCGACATTGGAATTCTTCACATACATAGGTCGATGTTTATTTCAATTCTCAGTATAATTGATAGCCATAATAATAATTATACTTTCAAGTGCGCTAGCTCTTAATAGACCACTTGTCAACTGTTACATGTATGATGTAGTTTACAGCAGAGGTGGGCAAGATGCGGCCAGCGAACCCTGTCTGACCCTTGGATACCTTTGAATCGGTCCATGACACATTCTTTGTTATAGCATTGTACCTTGGAAATGGTGTAACATAACTTTCATTTTGGAACCTCTTATCCGTTTTATAGGCCTATACTTCTTGTACACAACAAAGATATGTCGTCACAATTAATTTAAAAAAAGACAATGTAACAAAGGTATACCATCCAAACAGCAGCAGGCCGATAAACAAAGCTAATGACGCAACAATGGTGTTTTAGGAACAAGGGAAGGTCGTCACAATACGAAATAGCCATTATCCTAATTATACAGCATGCACTGTAGACATAGGCCTAGCTAATGATGTAACAATTGTGTTTCTAGAACAACGGAGGTCATCACAATACAAATTACCATAACAAAACGACACTATAACAGACATAGCTAAAGACGTAACAATTGCGTTTGTAAAACAAATTAAGGGAAGTTAATTTACCACAATACGAAGCAGCCATTGTCCTAACAAGTCACTGGACATGGCTGATGACGTCACAATCGTTTAGTAGACTAAAGAGATGTCGTCATAAAAGAAAGTCAATATAATAGCACAGATAGATTAACTATCGTATTGGCCTCCCAGCAACTTACCCATAGACAATGATAGTGACGCAATAAAATATTATTGTAGGCCTACAACAATGAGAAGTGAATGCTGCTTCTATGACTAAGCTAACCTTCCTAAGGCTCATCCATTCATCACTCCTCGGGATTTCCTTTCGAGACTAAATTCTAACCTCTTTAGGCACTCTTACCCCGCCTTACCTGATCTTCCGCCTTCCAACCTTCGACCTAAAACGCCGCTCACCTTATTTGTAGCTCTTAATAGACCACTTAGTTTACAGCAGAGGTGGGCAAGATGCGACCCGCGAAACCTAACTGACCCTCAATTGGTACCTTAGTTTGTATCAGAAGAGAGCCACTCTGCGACCTCTGAGATTCTTTTAAAAGCGGACTATGACCTCCTTCGGACTACTCTTTTGGACAACCCTTCTGACACAGCTATAGCGCTCGTGAATAAGCCTCTGAGCTTGGCTTTTACAGTGGCGCTCGAGGAATTTGGAGATTTAGGTTATACGCTCACGATTACGATTACAATACAAGCAGCTCAGTCAATTCCGCTAGTTAGCCTACATAGTAATGTGTTTTGCCCATTCTGCTAAACGATCTGCGGGCCCGTGGTTGTTCGAGAAAATTAATGTAATCGACTGTTGTTAAACCGGTCAAGAAGACTGCAGGTCTATTAATAGCTCGTTAAGATTTCAATGGTGTTCATTTGTAAACTACAACGACGTTAATATTGCATGGCATGTCTTGACAACGTTGTGGGTGAAAGTCCTTTGGTCGATTAGGTTAACTTCATAATTATCACAGCACTTAATGTTAAACTGATTACTTGATAAATTATTATTGTCTTTGGACGGTTGTGGATCGAGGGATGGCGCGGCGGTCTCGTGCTGATAACATAATCGGTGAAGGAACTTCACAACATTTTGAAGCGACTGAAGAGAGACGTTTGTATCAGAAGAGAGCATGTCAAATTAATTCATGCGTATGTATTAATCAGATTTATCGGATTAAGAAAAGAAAGAGGAGCAGAAAGAAGACGAAGAGAAGAGGAAAATAAGTGAGAAGAATGGAGAATAAGTAGCATAGGATGAAAAAGAGAGAGGAAGAAAAAGGCAAAGAAGCAAGTCTTAAAGAAGGAGAAAGCTAAATGACTAAAAAGGTCATAAGTTTTTATCGGGCGAAAGATTAAAATTCCCCAAATCTTGGCCTCCTCATCGAAAATTTCTGTATCCGCCCCATCCACTGTTCACCGTGCAATCAAACCCTAGTAGCCTAGACCTAACACATTCGCAATAAAAAAACATCCTCTGAAATTCCGGCTACCGTTCACCCAAACCACTTTAACCACTGTGTAATAGGCCTATGTATATACACAGGCCTATCAGGAAGTGGTTATACCATCAGTCCAATGGTCATCTGTCATAGACAGGCTCTGGTAGGTTACTGTCGAATACCACTTCTTCTACCATGATAGGTCTAACAAGAGCCAAAAAAGTGCGTTTTGAGACACGAAGTTTGTAGCCTAGTTGAAAATATTGAGTGCGTATATTTGACTTGCCTGAAGTGTGCTCTACAACAATGTGCATCGTGTGCAATGTGCAGAGCGATTTTTTTACCCAAGACAACGGCATACAGGCCTACAATTAATTTATGCTTATGATGCCTGATATTTACTTAACAGTTCATTTTCGGTTTGACTGTTTTGCGAGGAGTGCGCCATTGACATTCCTGAATATGTCTGGCCACTATACACATAACAAGGGCTTAAAGTGTGCCTGGACGGCCATAGACGGCGTCCATGCACTTATTTTCAAATCTCAATGCCGTCCTGCTACTTAGTCTATTTGGCCAGCACACCTGAACAGATGAGTGGCGTCCAGGTAGGCTACTGTTACACTTTAAGCACTGAAACAGTGTATGTATTTATGTATGTATGTATGTATGTATGTATGTATGTATGTATGTATGTATGTATGTATGTATGTATGTATGTATGTATGTATGTATGTATGTATGTATGTATGTATGTATGTATTATATGTATGTATGTATGTATGTATGTATGTATGTATGTATGTATGTATGTATGTATGTATGTATGTATGTATGTATGTATGTGTGTATGTATGTATGTATGTATGTATGTATGTATGTATGTATGTATGTATGTATGTATGTATGTATGTATGTATGTATGTATTTACTCGGTATGTATGTACTCGGTATGTATGTACTCGGTATGTATGTATGTATGTATGTATGTATGTATGTATGTATGTATGTATGTATGTATGTATGTATGTATGTATGTATGTATGTATGTATGTATGTATGTATGTATGTATGTATGTATGTATGTATGTATGTATGTACTCGGTATGTATGCATGTATGTATGTATGTATGTATGTATGCATGTATGCATGTATGTATGTATGTATGTATGTAGGTAGGTATGTATGTGCACCTGTTATATATCGCCCTTCCAAGATTTCTAATTAAAAGCGCTCCCGACTACTGCGCGGACACTGAATCGGAGTTTCACACGGTATAGCGTTGAGCAATTACGAGTGAAGGGATAGCCTATATGACAACAGAGGCCGTTGCCCTCGAAAAAATTTGGTTGGCATATTAGAACTTGTCAAAGGTCCCTATAATAGGCCATACGAGGCGGTTTGAGGTGGATTGGAACCAGCAACTCTCCGTCTGTAAGGCAACGAACATACCCATTACACCACCGCGCCCCAAGACAATAAATGACCGTGCATCGTCGATGAGAAAGAGGGACGGCGAGGGAGAGGCATGGTCGCACGTCCGCCTCATTAAAATTATGCCGAAGCTAATAAAATATGAAGTCGCCAACATTTTATACCATATAGGCCTAATAAGACTATGGCTGAAGAGACGGTTCTCAATCCATGCTAATTAACGTTAATTGACCCATCTATCACGAAGACCACCGCGAAGTAATAACTTATAGCAACAACAATTAACGACAACAACAGGTTTTGGACCGCCACCACTGGTGACTTAATTACTTTTCGCCGTTTATACGACTTCGAGCATGCGTTTCTAAATTCAAGGAATAAATAGCCTAATAATAATTGTGGGTCGTGGTGGTGTAGTTGGTTATGTTCGTCGCCTTGCAGCCAGAGGGTTGCAGGTTCGAATCCACCTCAAACCGCCTCGTAGGTACCTTAGGCAAGTCCTTCCTTCACTCGCAATTGCTCAGCGCTTCGGCGTGAAACTCCGATGCAGTTGCAGTGCCCGCTCTGTAGTCGGGAGCGCCTCTGAGTAGGGAGCTTGAAGGGGCGCTATAACAAGTGCGCATACAAACAAATACTCTTCTCAAAAAAGCTTACCTCGATTGGCTTCTGAAACGACGTTAAGGAGCGAATCCAACTCCGACGCCCTTGACACAGACGATATATCGTTCGTTAGACGATATATCGTTCGTTAGACCAGAAACAATCGTCTCGCGACAGACAACGAGTCCCCTGGCGACGCGAAAACACGTCTACAGTGTCGACGAAAATAATGCACTTCTTTCGATACAAAACGCGTCGAATATGAACCGCTTGACGGCGCCACACGATACGACTCACTTGCGTGCAGTGCTGCAGAGGGCGCTCGCGCTCGCTCGGCAGGGGATCTCTTGACTGCTTTCAGGAGGCCTATACATGTTCAGAGTCCAAAGTAGAGCTAAGAGTAGGAGGTCAGAACGCGTAGCAACGTACCAATCAAATAGCAATCATATGGATCAAATCGAGACGATCATCGACTAGTCGTTCTAACTGCTTCAGTGCGTGCTTCAATCATGCTTTAAATATAAATGAATGATTAGCCTATAATATGAATATAGACCTCTATGAATCCATAGATTTAAAAAAAACAATTATTGAGCGACTCAATGAATAAACCAATTGATCGATCGATCGATCAATTCAATCAGCATCCAAATATAGGCCTATAGGCCTACCGGTAGTCAGTGACAGTCACTGAACCGTCCCTCAAATCAGAGTGCTAGGTAGGCCTGGGCCTGTTGCATATTATATACACATCAGATTAAAGTTGTTTCTACCACTCGATAAATGAATGATTCAAACTAAGATCACTTATATTAATTTTTATACATGTAGCCTATAATATTATATATAGCCTAGGGCCTACAAACATTATATATAGAATACAACTATAGCCTACATAGCCTATATAGGCCTAGCATTTCAGACTCGTCGCTTTGTATGTATCGGGCCTACGAACGCCTTGGAAAGAAAAAGCGGTCGTAAAATATAGGGTGACATAATTGTTTCTAACAGCCAACGGAGACAAGTCCATAACGCACTTCTACTCAATCGAGACGAAGAGTATCAAACGTAGACGGTAGACCTACGATAAACAGCAAAGTTTACAAGTCACAGGTCAACGAGATCCTTATAATAAGCATCATCAAGTCGTTGCGACGATTAACGGGTATGGCGGATTAGACGCAAAATAGCCAGAGATGTAGTACATAGTACCTACTCCGAGGAGCACGAATTAAGCACTTTCGCATGGGCTGACTAATTAAGTGAAAGATAAGAATCATTCGAATGCAATTAGTCTCAGCAGAGAAGCAGCTGGGTGGAGGAGGCTAATAAAATATATCATTAATACAGAAGAGGCGATGATTTATATGAGAACAAATTTTAATTTAATGATACATGTACTTGACCAACAAGTGTACATGCAGTGTACACACGCTTAACGGATCTTACTCCGAAGTATCTGTGTGATCAGATACTTCGCCCCCCTTCTGCCACTTCGCTGCGTCCTCTTAGGTCCTCTGATCGGCTTGACCTCTTTGTCCCGCGAGTCAGGACCGCCATGGCGCAATCCAGATCATTTGCCTGCATTGGTCCCTCTCTATGGAATGGGCTTCCCCCATCAGTTCGCTCTGCCATCCTCTCTGGTAGTGTATCCTCATCTTTCTCTCGTCTAAAAACTTGCCTTTTTTCTTGGAGATGAACGCACTGGGAGCGCTTCTGAAAGGCTCTTGCTGCAAGAAGCGCTTTATAAATTGTCAGATAAGATAAGATAACGTTACTTTCTCTTGTCGTAGATGAGCTTCTCAGACACTTCATTCATTCGTCCGCACACAGCCAGTAGGCCTATACATGTAACCATGGGCGGAGTTTGTCAGGGGCAAGGGGGGCCGGCTAAACCCCCCCCCAAGAAGACCCAGATTCAAATACCATGAAAATTGAATCCTTTTTCAGGGTCATCCCCAAGAAGGCCCAGACTCGGGGTTAGCTCCCCATGAACGGAAACCAAACTCCACCCATGCATGTAGCCTTTCTGGACATCTCTCCCCCGAAACAGAGTCTCCCCTGGCTGAAATCTGTATTGGAAGACATTTTCTTGTGTAAAAGTAGCCTATATAATTATAATTATGTACGTTCGTGTTAAATATTTTAGCGATGTAAACTCGCGTTTTAGGACTACTATGCTCATCTATAAATTTTATGCGACTGTGGCTGATTTCACGCTCAACGGGACTTACGAGAGGGGGATGGGGTGGGTGGGAGGGAGGTGGGGGAGACCTTACGTCGTAGGCGGAGGAAATATTCTTTCTGCCGGAGACTTTATTTATTTAAGAACATAGTCTCCGGGGGGACGAATTTATTCTGGAACAGATCCGCCGGGGAGAATCTGTTTCGAAATAAAGTCTCCTGGGGAGACTTTTAGGGGGGACTCTGTCACGGGACACCGTCACTGACTACATGGCTTATTGCAATTCAATTTAATGTGAAACATATTGGCCTCTAAGATGGAATACGCAGTCCATGTATAAATATCGGCATTGAAAATGAATTACAGATTACTACACCCGTTGCGGTTGCCTTTTTTAAATACACAGGTCGCTCGATGTCACAATTCGAATATGACGTCATCGCAACATGACATCATTTTTCATTGTTCTCTGATCAGGTTCGGTCTTCGGCAACATTCTATTAATTATTTCTGTCGAAGGCAGCTGACAGAAATCGGCAAATAAGAAGAAGACGAAAATTATTATGTTGAAATTGACGACGAAATCGATTGAAGCGACGACAAAATACGACGAAGATGACGAAGAAAGCAACGCATACAGTAGTTATCGAACTTGGCGACAGTCGACCATCGAAGTGAAAGAGAAATTATTCTAAATGCATGTAAGAAATTATCACGTCGTTAAAGATAAACATTATGCCTAATTGAGTGTATAAGGACGACCCTAACACCACCTAGCCAGATCCTTAGTTCCTAACCGACACATCGGTCCCCGATATTATAGCTAATCCAGGTGCTGTACACCGTCCACCAAGGTGCTGGGCACCGATCCACCAAGGTGCTGTGCACAGATCCACCAAGATGCTTTGCACCGATCCACCAAGGTGCTGTGCACAGTTCCACCAAGGTGCTGTGCACCGGTCCACCAAGGTGCTGTGCACAGATCCACCAAGATGCTTTGCACCGATCCACCAAGGTGCTGTGCACAGTTCCACCAAGGTGCTGTGCACCGTTCCGCCAAGGTGCTGTGCGCCGTTCAACCAAGGTGCTGTGACCGTTCCACCAAGGTGCTGTGCGCCGCTCCACCAAGGTGCTGTGCACCGTTTCACCAAGGTGCTGTGAACCGATCCACCAAGGTGCTGTGCACCGTTCCCCCAAGGTGCTGTGCACAGTTCCACCAAAGTGCTTTGCGCCGTTCCACCAAGGTGCTGTGCACCATTCCACCAAGGTGCTGAGCACCGATGCACCAAGGTGCTGTGCACAAAACCACCAAGGTGTTGTGCACCATTTTACCAAGGTGCTGTACACCAGTCCACCAAGGTGCTGTGCACCGTTCCACCAAGGTGCTGTATGCAACGATCCACCAAGGTGCTGTGCACCGTTACCCCAAGGTGCTGTGCACAGTTCCACCAAAGTGCTTTGCGCCGTTCCACCAAGGTGCTGTGCACCATTCCACCAAGGTGCTGAGCACCGATACACCAAGGTGCTGTGCACAAATCCACCAAGGTGTTGTGCACCATTTTACCAAGGTGCTGTGCACCAGTCCACCATGGTGCTGTGCACCGTTCCACCAAGGTGCTATATGCAACGATCCACCAAGGTGCTGTGCACTGATCCACCAAGGTGCTATGCACCGATCCCCCAGGGTGCTGTGCACCGATCCCCCAGGGTGCTGTGCACCGTTCCACCAAGGTGGTGTGCACCGTTCCACTAAGGTGCTGTGCACCATTTCAACAAGGTGCTGTGCACCGATCCAACAGGGTGCTGTGCACCGATCCCCCAGGGTGCTGTGCACCGTTCCACCAAGGTGGTGTGCACCGATCCCCCAGGGTGCTGTGCACCGTTCCACCAAGGTGGTGTGCACCGATCCACCAAGGTGCTGTGCACCGTTCCGTCAAGGTGCTGTGCGCCGCTCCACCAAGGTGCTGTGCACCGTTTCATCTAGGTGCTGTGAACCGATCCACCAAGGTGCTGTGCACCGTTCTTCCAAGATGCTGTGCACCAGTCCACCAAGGTGCTGTGCACCGTTCCACCAAGGTGCTATATGCAACGATCCACCAAGGTGCTGTGCACCGTTCCACCAAGGTGGTGTGCACCGTTCCACCAAGGTGCTGTGCACCATTCCACCAAGGTGCTTTGCGCCGTTCCACCAAGGTGCTGTGCACCATTCCACCAAGGTGCTGAGCACCGATGCACCAAGGTGCTGTGCACCGATCCCCCAAGGTGTTGTGCACCATTTCACCAAGGTGCTGTGCACCGATCCCCCAAAGTGCTGTGCACCGTTCCACCAAGGTGCTGTGCACCGATGCACCAAGGTGCTGTGCACCGATCCCCCAAGGTGTTGTGCACCATTTCACCAAGGTGCTGTGCACCGATCCCCCAAAGTGCTGTGCACCGTTCCACCAAGGTGCTGTGCACCGATCCCCCAAGGTGCTGTGCACCGTTCCACCAAAGTGCTGTGCACCGATCCACCAAGGTGCTGAGTACCGGTACTTCAAGGTGCTGTGCACCGTTCCACCAAAGTGCTGTGCACCGATCCACCAAGGTGCTGAGTACCGGTACTTCAAGGTGCTGTGCACCGATCCATCAAGTTGCTGTGCACCGTTCCAAGGTGCTGAGCAATGAGCATCGGTCCACCAATGTGCTGTGCACCACTATTCTGGCGTCTGACAAAGCCCACTATGTATAGCTGCTGTTGGCTGCGACTTGCTTCTGGCAGCAATCGATACAGCTGACGGCATCAACCGCTGAAACTTAAACGATGATGTTCTTTACTCAAAGGATGATAGCAGTTCCGGACAGGAGCGACAAAGACGATCCAGTTGACCGAATCTCGTGGAAGAAACTTTAGGTTTGTAACATGAGTTCCTATGAATGTGAGATGTATCCGATGTATTTATTGGCTCGTCATAAATTCATCATGTCGTGTGAGGATATGGCTCATCATGATCATGATATCGATCAAACGCAAGTTTTATAGGTTTTTTAAGCAAGTTTTAGCTCCTGATAAAATCTGCTAATTTGTATTTTCTCATTCTCTTCTGCTGATTATGTTTGCCAAACTGTTTTCTCTATTATATCCTGCTATCCATCACTGTTTGAAATGTATAGTCTGATCTCTTTCAACCTAATTTCTCACAATCGCCTGACTTCTTGTTTTCTTCCGTTTGTTGAGGTTTTCTTGTCTACTCCATTTGTGTTATGAGTTTAGGCTGATGTCTTTGTAAAATTATGATGCTTATATCTTATTCATTTGGTTAGATTAGATTTAATGACTTAAATTACACGTCTTTGTTAAATGATCACTGCATTTCTGTTTTAGGTATACGCCTATCCTCCGTGTTGCCCCAGGTCTATTTCGGGGGTGTTGAGATAGAGTGACCACCCCCCCGAAAAAATATCTTGGCCACAGCCTTGATATTTATATATAACTACCCAGCTTGGGTCTCTAAAAGTTGCCGGGCTCCTGGGCATTGTCCCTGCCCCTCTCTCAGCGGCCCTGCACACCTAGCTGAGAGTGGGTATGACATCACAGAAGGCAAAGAAAGGAATAGTACAGGCATTTGACATCGATATAACAAATTTCGACGTTTAAAATGGTTTAAAATACTTTATTTGTTCACAGCAATATTCATAGCAGCGCATGTTATTCGCTCCGAGCAAAGCATGGAATAATTTATTTCCGCAGCATTCCATTTTGTACTCATCATTCAAATTCAACCTCGGTCTTGATTCATTGCCAGGATCCTGCTCCACAAGACGTCACAATAGACACAAGCATCAGCCAGTTGGCCCCAGATAGATAGAAATTAGCACCATCAGTAGTGCTCAGGTAGCACGAGCACCTTGCTAGCACAGCTTCAGCATACACGGGGCCAAAACAGATGGCACCAAAAATGCGTCATCTAGCAGACAATGTTTAATAGTTACGATGACATTTCGTTTAGAATATGCTAGACAGACACATATGGATGACCGAGAGAAAGAAACATCATTCTTCAGCACGTCGTCAGTCAATTGTCCCCGGAAGTTCTACGAAACGCAAGCCAAATCCTTTCCACGTTCAGTGATTTAAGTACAACTATTTACAATTCATAAATAAAGTATGCTATAAGTACTCTGCATAACTGTCCAACAATTGTTCTCCCACCCAAGGCCGTAGCTAGGGGGTGTTCTGGGTGCTGAACACCCCCCCCCCAAATGGAAAATGTAAAAAATAATATAGCGCATTTACTAGCACGTGATGTAAAAACCATGAAATAAAACCATGAAAACACACCCTGAAATGAAAACTGTACAAAATAATAGAATGCATTCACTAGCACATAATGGGGAAATACCCACGAAATTAGGTGAAAAATGGTAAGAAAGCCGGTTTCCAACGACTAAAAAAAGTCGTCAGAAATTTGACAACTTAAAAAACCCCAAACCAAAAAAGGTCGTCAGAAATTCTCCCCCGAAGAAACACCCCCGAAATCAAATCCTGGCTACGGCCTTGCTCCCACCCCCATTTCCCCCCCCCATCGCTCAATCTGCTTTGCGTCAGTGCCATAGAATTCAAAATGATCCCAATATCACCCGACAGTGTATATCGGATGACAACGATTTAAAGTACCGTATTTAAAGATGTGACCAATGCATCCACAAGTAGCCTAACATCTCATGCATTTATTCAACCATACACGGTACACTTCCTGTAACAGACAAGGTCCAAAAGACAACAACATCAACAATATGTACAAGTATAGCAGCTCCATTGCCTCCAACTGCCTATAGTCGGTGGCGACGCCAGCTAAAAAACTTCAGGATAATGGGAGTAATTCGGCAGGACAAACAAATTAAGTGTACATAAGACATGAATTTTCCAAATAAATTTTGCAGATCATAAAACATGTCAAGAGTAAAATAGACAAGACAACCGCCACTGACTACAACTCTTTTAAGTACTATAAACCAAAGCTGAACTAGCTGTGCCAGAAATGTTACATACAACACGCATGCACAGGCCAGTATATTTAGCTTACTGCCAGGAAAAAATTATGCTCTTGAAGGTCTTTATGGAAAAAAATGGGAACCTATTAATAAATTTGCAATTGTTAGCAATGACAATTACTGTCCTGAAGAAAGTTTTTCATCATAATGAACTAATGTTCTAAAGAGCGAAATACAATTTCCATGCTATATTTTACTGATCAGATTTATCACAATCATTTTATATTTTATAATAATTTGGGTTACAAGTATCGTATTCTTGATATCTGAATACGTAGAGTGGTTGCTGAACTAGGTTGGAAAACTATTTGACTGCAAGAATTCTGGTCCCATTACTTTTCAGAGCGCACACAATACTTAGATTTGCGTTACTTAAAGCTGCTAACAAAACTCCTAGTAGAGAGTGTCACATGGAGACTAAATTTGTCCCCCCACTCCTAACCAATTTTGATGGATGTATCCCCATCCCCATTACATCCTCAATAGGCCTGTTCCCATCCACACTATATCTCTCCCCATTTCCATTGGGTGTGTTCCCACCTCCATTCCCGTAAGGGGCCGTCCATAAAGTACGTCACGCTATTTTTGACCATTTTTAACCCCCCCCTACCCCCTGTCACAAGTCTCGGACTCCCCCCTAAAGTACGTTACACTTTCTCGGACCCCCCCCCCTAAAGTACGTCACACTTTCGAATTTTTTTTAATTAACACCTTATTCAAATTTAATCTAAAACACACTTCACTATTAAACTATAAAGTTTCCACTTAAAAGAACTATCACATTACTAAAATGACTTTAATAGTAGAATAGTTAATTGTCAACAGTTGTCACAGTTATTCATTGAAGCAGTAACTCAATGTAGATTGAATTTGAAAACAAAAATTGCAAAAATTAGACTAGACAATTATATAATACACATCATTAAAAAAATAAATGTGTGACGTCACACATGGCCTGACCCCCTCCCCCTGTCACAAACTGTCACACTTTCTTACACCCCCTCACCCCCTGGAGCATGACGTACTTTATGGACGGCCCCTAACAATAAAGCCAAATAAAATAAAAATGTTGCTGCACATTAAAAGTTCTGATAAAATCTCTGGTTTATAAGAACTGAATATTTAACTGAAGCTGGAAAGATGCCAATAATTATAAAGCACGATAAATATTAACATTGTGTGCAGACTTTGTAAGCTTGATGGATCGAAAGTTCACTACAAAAGTGCTACAAATTTCTATAGCAGTTGCTGCATGCTTGTACTTCCATGCTATACGGTATTACTGCAGGCTTTCCTACCATACCTATTACCTATGGCAGTGGTTCTCAACCTTTTTTTAATTTAGGGCCACTTATTCAAGTTTGAGGACAAAAGGGCCACATTCTCTTAGTTGTTGGACATTAGGGGGGGCCACAAAGCTAACATTTAGTTAACTAAAAGCGTATAAAATTGCTACAATTGAAGCAAAATATAATGTTTGATGTTATTTATAGACGTCAAAATAAGATAATTTGTAATAGAAAATAATTGTGTGTTCCATTGTGTCCAAATTGTCAATTTTTTCATATATTTTTACAAATTCTTTTAGAGATGAGGGCCATTTCTGAGGCCTGGCGGGCCACTTTTGGCCTGCAGGCCACGGGTTGGGAACCACTGTCCTATGGTATCACTGGCTCTTCTTACACCATTAACGTGGGTTTTACCGTGGCAACCCCAGTATTATCTCTTTCCCCATTACCATGTCACCACAACTCCTAATAAAGTAAGACAAGTTCTGGATTAGACATAAAGAAGCCAAAAGCAGAGCCATGAATTAACAAAACTGATTCTCGAATTATTTATAAGCCAGAGCAAAGCTTCAATCAGAAACCAAGACATAAACTGCATAGAGCAACAGTTTGAGGCACATATAAACAATTGCTATATACACACGTACATATATAAAAATATTACCAACAGATAGAGGGAAGTAACTGGAGACAGTAATACATATAACATATATATATATACAAACACGTGAATCAATATCACTAGGTCTACGTACCTAACAGAATTACAGAATTCCTAACAAGAAAGTGGTGATACTAGGTTCACATTCAAGTTACGATATAAACGTCAAGTACCCGCAAAATCACTTTGCTGGCTGTGATAAAACTGCCTACTCCTAACTCGTATTAATACTGTACATGTGCGATAATGGCCAAACTTGTAGTCGCTTCAAACAGATTATTAACTGCAATAAGTGATATCCATTACTAAAACAATATATATAATGGAAATTAACTAACGCTGATGGAAGAAAAGAGTTATCTTAGTATCTTAGTAAATAACAACTTGATCTTGTAAAAGCGGACGCGTAGAAAGTCTGAAAGATACAGGACCCAGAATACACTTTTTTCGCTTGAATATAATACAATTACAGCTACACTGTTACTCTACGTTTAATATCATTACGCTTACTAGTACCGCCATAACAACTGATGTCTTGTTCGATCGATGTAACACATTTGCAGTCAATCAAAACTCAAATGTCTTCAGAACAATTGGAACAACTAGTAATCAAGGAACGCCAACAATCGATTATTACACCATCTCGTTACTATGACAACAACATCAAATCATCTCGTTACCACGACGACAACAACATCAAATCGTTTCTACGGCAACGTCGCCACGGCGATCTCGCTGTACGGAACCTCCGTCGTCTCTTCGTATTCGCTGCTGCTCGAGTCATCGTCTTCCACCGTCTTCATGGATGGTGTATCTTCATCAACTTCCTCCTCCTCTTCTTCTTCCCCATTCTCCTCCTCCCCGCTTTCCTCCTCCTCGTTGTCGGGATTCGCAGCCGAAGCAGGCGTCTCCGACGACGAAAGCTCCCGCAACTGCTTCGTTACTCGCTGCGACTCGGCCACCCACGACTCAATTCGCTCGCTACGTTCGCTCGTGCTCAGCGCCGCCTGGCCGGGACCGTTCGCCGAGCCGCTCGTCACTCCCGGCTCGACGTTGCTCATCACCAGGTGGCCGCACACGACCTCTGGCCTGGCCGCTGCTGGGGGACTTCCACCAGGTCCAGCGGGGTCAGGTCTTGACGCAACATCCGTAGAGGACTCCGGCTCAGCCTTCGGTTTGTCCTTCGTGTCCCTCGTCGCAACCGGATTGTCCGTCTGTCGGGAGCAGAGGCCGTCGTCCTCCGTGTCGGCCTCGTGACCGTCGTCGATGTCCTCGTCGTTCAACGCCGCCTTCTTGTCCTCGGCCTCGACGGCCTCCTCGCGGCCTTCGCCGACCGTGTCGAGGTCCGGTTTCCGGTTTTCCGGGCGGATCTCGTAGCCGCGGCTGTCCGTCTCCGGTTCGGACTGCGGATAGTTCTCCGAGATCGGTTCGGAGAGGATGCTGCTGATGAACGATATTGCGCTGCACGCCGACGGGTTTCGGGAGTGGCCGAGGTGCGGAAAGAGCTTCTCGAAGTTTCCGGCCGGCGTGCTGATCGTGCCGGTGGCCGGAGGCTCGACGGCGGCCATCTCACGCTCGAGGCTGGAAACCATGTCGGAGTAAGCGTCACGTGCCTTCTGCGTCAAGTTTCGTAGCTTGAAGAAGTTTTCCTTTTTGAAAACAAAACATACCAACAAATTTTCTAAGGGTAATGCTAAACATGCAAGTTTCTGTATGGCTCTCAGGGGGCCCGCCTAGCGGGGTTGCAAGACCCCTTCTGAGTCGCCATGTGCAACAAATTGTAAGCTTTTAGCATCATTACCTAAGCACTGCTTTATTTTATTATGTTAATTTTTGTTTATGTGATGCTTCATTTAATTTGATTTGTTGCTATGGTTGCTGAATAAATGAATTGAATTGACTTGTTCTTGCAAGTTTTTTTATTGTATTATATACATAAAGCACCTCTAGCAGGACAAACCATTCAGAAGTGCTTCAACTGCTTCTTCTTGCAAGAACTTGCGCACTGGGAGCGCTTCTGAACGGCTCTCCCTGCACAAGCTGCCTTATAAATGCTCAAATAAAATATAAAGACAACAATAAAAGGCTACAAAAAACAAAAGATCATCAAGGCACAAGGAGAGTTCATATTGTGCTGACCTCAGATCCTTCGTAGCTGAAAACACCGACAACGCTGACAGGAACGAGTTTAGCGCACGCTCTTCCGAGAGCGCGACGTCCGAGCGCAAACACAAACGGCACGTCCTGCTTCTGACTCATTTCGATGATTACGTTCAGCGCATCGTCAAGTCCACCTGCAAACGCACAAATGAGCACTGTTGAGCGCCTCTGAGTAGGTACCTTGAAGGGGCGCTATATAAATTTTGATTGATTGATTGAAATGCTCATCTTTAGACAGATAAGAAAAGGACTCAGCATTACAACGATGACACTTAAACAAGCCTAAGTTCCTTATTCACTGACCGGTCAAACAAAGAATATTTTGAAGTCTAGTTATGAGAAAGAAAGTAATAGACAGGCAGACAAGCAAGACAGACAAACAAAGCAGACAAACAAGACAGACAGATATGATATACATATACAATGAGATAAACATTGTGGTGCGGTGGTGTAGTGGTGGTGTTCGTCGCCTTGCAGCCGAAGGGCTGCAGGTTCGAATCCACCTCGCCGAGTAGGGACCTTGGGCAAGTCCTTCACTCGCAATTGCTCAACGCTTCAGCGTGACTCCGATGCAGTGTCCGCTCTGTAGTCGGGAGCGCCTCTGAGTAGAGAGCTTGAAGGGGCGCTATAACAAGTGCGAATACAAACAAACAAAGAGACAATCAAACTCATTCCTGGCTGAAGGAGAACACACAAGACAGAGGGTATCACTGGAAACAGCAAAAATGCACCGAGAGAAAGACTGCAAAACAAAAACATACCAGTGTAGTTAGAAATTATACAGAAAGCATTTATAGTGACAAAGGGAACAAACAAAAGGTAGAAACCCAGGATAGACCAAGATAAAACACTACATCACACTTAGATATACTCCACATGATGGTTCAATGCCTTTACACGACTAACTGAATAATGTACATTGCAACACGTAATGTACATCGCAACACGTAATGTACATTGCAACACGTAATGTACATAGAAACACGTAATGTACATTGCAACACGTAATGTACATTGCAACACGTAATGTACATTGCAACACGTAATGTACATTGCAACACGTAATGTACATTGCAACACGTAATGTACATTGCAACACGTAACCAAGTTGCATCTGTGTCAGCATGAACAAATGGATATTTGATTGGATTGAGGCTGCAGTACAGTCTGACAGATAAGAATGAATGACAGAATGACATGAGAAGTAGATGAAAGAAAAACCTTTCGACTGAATCCTTTCGAGGTTTGGTGAGATGATGATACATTGCAGTTTGCCCAACTTCAGATGCTTCGTAACCTCTCGCAATCCGAGCACAAATCTTTTCTTTGATTTGGCCTGCAAAAGAGACGTTAAACCATGGAATACAAAACTGACATGCCACAACCGCAAAACAGACCTCCTTTTACTACAAAACCTCTGCATCAATGCTAAAGGCACAAGAATACAGCATGCTATACTGAATTGCTGATAAGACTAGAGCATCAGATGTGGTAATTCTGTCTTAAAAGCAAAGCTATCAGACAAGAGGCACTTCTAAAGACACAAGAACACTACACTTATAAGACTAGAGCATCAGAAATGACAATTCATCTGATTCATTCAATCGTCATTAATTTCGAGAATTTATATAGCGCCTTTTCAAGAGATCAACTCAGAGGCGCTCCCAGCCCAATCTGATAAGCAGACCAATCAGACAAAAGGCACTTCTCAATCTATGAACTTATGAAAAAGTGCACAGCATGACCACTGGCATTGATTTCCTTGTAGCAGCATAAAGTAATGCACAGCTAAAATTCCTCAAAGGCTGGTTCTTATTCCTAAACAATCTGGACGTATGACTGTGGAAAGTTTACCTTCGTAGGATCATCGTGGTAGAGTTGATCCTGGAAGCGCACGAGATCCTGGAGCAATTCCGTGCAACAGTCGTCGATCTCTTTATCGAGAACCTGGTTGCAATACCTACAGAAAAAGCACAACATCAGTGGACTCATGACAAAGACAGCAGTATATTCCTACAGCATGCAACATTGTCGTAAAATAAATTCTTATATAGCACATCTAGATAATGGTTATAAAGATTAATTTAG
Organism: Lumbricus rubellus; assembly: GCA_945859605.1. Taxonomy (NCBI): domain Eukaryota; kingdom Metazoa; phylum Annelida; class Clitellata; order Crassiclitellata; family Lumbricidae; genus Lumbricus; species Lumbricus rubellus. The sequence goes on along the minus strand of OX243823.1, from coordinate 24,064,529 downwards.
CTTTAGAGCAACCTCATAATCATGCAGACTTATTAACATTTCAACAACATACTGCAATGTTTTCCCAGTCACTTTTAGTACACGCTCTTTGTTGATGTGCCAATGTATATATGCATACATGAATAGTTCATATGTTTGCCAGAAGCAATGATAAACAGGTCACACTGATGTGCTAGAACCATTCTACTGCCCATGTAATAGTGTATCAAGACTCAGCATGTTGACCGCCACATTTACCAGCACTAGGGGTCAAATCGTAGTTTTTTGTTTTCATACCAGTGTTGCTATAGCTGTGGATTGATATGCTTCCTTTTAAGTTTCTGTACGTGCATCTTAAGTCAGCAAAGAAAATAACAAATGGATTTAATCATTCGACCTGGGTAACTGGATTATAATAGATGAATTTAATCATTCAAACTGGATAACTTTGATCTCGGACCTCTCATTTTAACAAAGGAAATACCTACTTACTTTTAACAAACCACCTGTAAGAAGCAAAACAATGAACTCACTCTCTGAATCGCCGGCTGTGTATCTTTGAGATAACGGACGACTTTCCCGACCCGAGGGTTCCGTCTCCTGCGATGGGACTTGCTCCGGCCGATCCAGCTGGACTGCCAGACAGAGGACTCATGTTGATTGGAGACATCTGACTGACGGGCGACATCTCGGCGCTCGTAGGACCGTTCCCAGGCAAAGACTCCAACAATCCACTGCCTAAGAAGCAGTAAAGTACTGATCAATTTCACACAGACATCTAGTTCTTAAAGGTTGGATAGTGCATTGAAATGAACATCTTTTAAAAATGCCAAACATGCAGAATTTAAGCACAGGACACCGCACACTGTGCTCTGCTGTCCACGGTGCCTCAATGGTCCCTTTTCGGCCGCTGTGCGACAATTGATTGACAATGACTGAGCGACAATGCAGAATCATTCCTTCCCTGTGGTTGGTCCAACAACCTGGAATGGGCTTCCCTTGACTATGTGACACCTCCCAAGCTGTTCTAAATTTCACAAACTGTTGAAGACTTGTGTTTTTGCGCTTGATCTCGGCCGGGAGCGCCTCTGAGTACTTTGAATGGGCGCAACATCAATTCTGATTGATTGATTGATTGAAAGAAAGCAACAGAGTTGAAACACAATGGGTTGAAAGCTTCAAACACCAACGAAACACACTCGTAATTTGAGGTGAACAGGACACAGACAATAACCATCATTACCATCAATCTGCGTGGCATCACCATTGACAATAGCTCCAATAGCATCTGCGAGTAGGGACGAACAGTCGTCAAGAATACTGTGGCCCTTCTTCGCTTCCCGTTCCTTCAGAATGACCTGCAGCAAGTTAAAACAAAAAGTCTGAATTGCATGAACTCAACAAATTGTATTGTATTGAATTTATACATTTATATATTGCCTCTCAAATGTCTCATAACATTACACTTTGCAAGGGCCTCTAAGTTTCAACGGAGAAACTAAAACAAAATCAATAAACAGCAATTATTTTCAGCAAAATGAAATAATTCTTTATCGAACTATTTTCTGGGCCCATGTGAAAGTAAAAACAATCAAAAAAATTCAATCACACACACCCTACCCATCAATGTGATTTCTACACTGTTGAGCTAACAAAAGCACAAAAACAATAACCCAACATAGTTCACATAGTAAATGTGATGATGATGATGATGATGGTTCTCTGCCCAAAGGCAGGTTCATTGGCTTTACGCCCCTGGGATGAGATGAGTGAGGTGGTTTCCCGTTGCCTTCCCCACAGGCAATGATGGGTAAGCAACTTGCCCAAGGTCGCTCCGCAGCAGCTCGCGCTCCTGCGTCCAACACATGCCAGCCTGAGATATCGAAATCTCTGATTGTCAACTCCCAGGCCGGGGTTTGAACCGCAATCCGTTGCATCCAACAGACTCTCGCTTACCGGTGTAGCTAACTAGGCCAGTACCTGGTACCTACTCATAATATATAATCCAGCTCACGTTGACAGAGCAATGAGCATGTCAATAATATTCAATATGCTTATTTGAAATACGCAATATCATCTAATAGGCAAACAAATTGAACTTGGGTTCATTCATTCATTCATTCAGAGAATTTATATAGCGCCTCTTCAAGATATCTACTCAGATGCGCTCTCTGCACTAACTAGCCGAAATGATGTTAAGTTAACAGTCATAGCGAGCAAAAAATAACAACAAGTTGCAAAACAAAACACAGTTAGCTGAAAGAGTCACCAGTGGCGAGCCCTCGCAAACACGTAGAGTCAACCATCGGATTCCCGTAGAGCTGGTAGATGGCGTGGTTGATCAGAGTTTGTGGTAGGTGGTAGATGACTCCGTGTAAAATAGTAAAAAATTATTTTAGCACGACTAACTCTCTTTAGTGAACTTTGCTTCTTCTTGTTGGGAAATTCTCGATCCTTCGCACGTTTTGTGATCCCGTTTGAATCGAGAATGGCCGCCATTTTCGTGGAGTCCTGCGACGGTGAAGCCGTATCTGACCGTTCCTCGATAGACTTTTCCTTCTGCAGAGACAAAAAAGGTCAATGGTTAACAAAGATCAGCTGAAAATTAACTGAACTAAGCAGGATCCAAGTTATTCTGAAATAATACTCAGTGAATTGAAGTTGTTGTTGTTGATGACGATGATGATGATGTTGTTGTTGATGATGTTGTTGTTGATGATGATGATGATGTTGTCGTTGTTGTTGTTCATGATGATGATGTTGTTGTTGATGATGATGTTGTTGATGATGATGATGATGATGTTGTTGATGATGATGTTGTTGTTGATGATGATGTTGTTGTTGATGTTGTTGTTGATGATGATGTTGTTGATGATAATGATGGTGATGATGATGAGTTCTCAGCTCGAAGGCAGGTCCATTGGCCGAAGCGATGAGCAATTGTGAGTGAAGGACTTGCCCAACCATGGTCCCTACGCGGCAAGGTGGATTCGAACCTCGAACCTTCCGGCTCCAAGGCAACGACGCCACCACTACACCACCGTGCCCCACAAACAGTGGAAAGCTCACCTCAAGTTGTTCGATGACATCTTCGATGTTGAACAGCGGTGAGGGCGCCACTGGTGGAACAACAGCAGCAGCAGCAGCAGCGGGTGGATCCACTGGAGGCACCGTTTCAGCCACAGACGTCGGAGCAGGTGGCGGCGGCACTTTTGGCGCCGACGCCTTGTCTGCGACTGCAAAGAGCTGCCTCTTCTGCTGCTTTGTGCTCAGCTCCTTCAGCATCTGCTGCTCGAGGCAGATCTCGGCCAGTTCCACCTCCGCAGCCTGGTGGGCCAACAGCTGACGCTTCTGACTCTTCCGTGCTGCCTTCGATTCTTTCTCTAAAGTTAAAAGACAATATAATATAAACAATATAATTATATTATATACATCTAATATAATTATATATCATCATATATAATTATATTATATACATCTGATGTTATGCAACAACAAAACCACCAGCCAGATTTCATTCCTTGAAAAGTTATCTGTAAGAATAAGAACGGTCCTATAATATATAATAGAAGGAACCATAGAAGGAAATTTGTATTGACCTGCTAACATAGCTAGTTACAAGTTCTCACACATTTCTTACAACTATCCAAAGATGTAAGTACTGTCAAAATCATAATAAAAGTGAAAGAAGGCAGCTCATACTTACTTGCAGCAAGACCTGGGATTACAGCACCGTTGCCTCCTCCATTGAGCGGCATGGAACCAGTGCTACGACGTTTGTCGGAACTCGAGGCAGAACTACGACGACTTCGGGAAGTAGGCTAAAAAGAACAAAAACAAAGTATGCATACTGAATACATACTCAAAGATATATAATAAGAGAGTCATAAAGGCGTAAGATGATTATTAAAAAAAATATTTTAGCATGGCAGATGAGTCAAGGTGGGAATAATACACAGTACATTCATTTGAATTACCATAGTTCATAGAGAAGACTCTAACGGCTTGGACGAGTAGAGTGAGCGACAGTTTACCAAACCTCACACAAATATAACAACAAGAAAAATTCAAAGGACAAAGAAAGAAGGGCAGACCAATGGTGATGATGACGAAGCCAATTCAGTCAGCTGTCTTTAACACATTCACCGCCTACACGCCATGTTAAATCACTGGTTTAACTACGAGATATCTCGTAGCTGGCGGCCAATGTGTTAAATACGCTGAAGACTATCTCCACAGCACACAGCTCTTTGTTTTAAACCGACAAAATAGTCCCAAAGAGTAGTGCGTAAACAGCAGATAATATAATGTGGCTCTTATGCGCTAAAGAATCTGGACTTACACCACGTATGTGCGGGAACTTCGTCTAGTGCCCTAGGATCACTCCACCCCATTCTTCTCTAGTCTAAAAACTATTTTATTAAGCCAAGGTTCGGGAGCACGTCTGAGTAGATAGTCTTGAAGAGGAATTAAACAAACAAATAAACAAAACAAAAGAACGAGCGTCAAACCTGTGCTAACGGACTCCTCAAAATCTCGCCGTACGACAAACACGATCCAAAACAGTCGCCCTGCGCCACCAATCCACCGGCCGCGCTCAACAGAATCGGAAACTCGTCTTCGTCCTCGAAAGGCAGTCGTCCGTCCTGGTCACCAGACGGCGCTGCTGCCACGGTCAAAGGCGCAGGGCTAGCACCATCGGACACCGTCGGGGACCTCGAGACAAACTCCGCTGCACTACCTCCGGTGATCGCCCTCGGAACGGGAACCGCCGCCCACGCATTTCGAACCGATTTCTGCTTGTCCCTCAACCGCGGCGGGCGGATGTTCAACACCCCGGAAAATCGGTTTATCGCGGCAAAATGCTGACTCATCATCATCACGGCTTCGTTCGATCCGGGGTACACCGGCGTCGGTGCAGAGTAGACCATCCCGCCGGGGAACTGCGAGGCGGGAAATGGCGAAATATGGTGGGAGTAGACGGGATCTGTCATTGGAGGATAGCCCGCGTCGTGGGAGGCGATGTAGGAAACCTGCGGGGGAGGCGGTAGAGACGGGGCGGGTGGGGGTATGAACGTCGACAGTCTCGGGGTCGTCGAGGGAATGGCGGTCGTCTGGTTTTTCCGGTGGAGCGGGCTGCTGTATCCGCTGTCTGAGTCGGCGCCTCCTTGCGGCGGCGTCATCGTCTGGTCTTTGATGAAGAGCGTGTTTGGCTTGTCCGCCAGAGTCAGTTGCGCCAGTTCATCGTTGAAATCTGCAACAGATTCACATCATCGACGATGATATCGTATAACCGGTAAAGAATCCCACAGTCTGATGGACCTCAACTTTATAAAACTATGGTAAAAATAAATTTTATTTTTAGTATTTTTATTTTGTAACCTTACAAACAAATCATGAAAGTTGGTGAAAATAGTATAGTAGTCTTAGGTCCTCTGATCTGCTTGACCTCTTTGTCCCCTGAGTCAAGGACTGCCAAGGTCCGCCATGGCTCAATCCAGATCATTTGCCTGCATTGGTCCCTCCCTATGGAATGGGCTTCCCCCATCAGTTCGCTCTGCCATCCTCTCTGGTAGTGTATCCTTGTCTTTCTCTCGTCCAAAAAATTGCCTTTTTTCTCGGGGTTGAACGCACTGGGAGCGCTTTTGAAAAGCTCTTGCTGCGAGAAGTGCTTTATAAATGGTCAGGTAAGACAAGACATGTGGTCCCTTTTCTCGGCTGAGGTCAAATATATAGAAAGGATTAACTAACAGCACATCCCAAATGGAGAGATTTCTAACTGGTATTACCTGTCTGTGCTGAGTTGTCTTTGCATACAATTACTTTGGTCTTTGGCTGCGACTTTACAGTCTACAAAATGCAGAATAGTTCATTACAGGACATACCATAACACTGTAATGACAAGCTGTAAATATATATATATATATACCTTCTTCTTTCTGTTCTCTGCCTTTAGGCAGGTTCAAATGTTTGACGTCTCCATTCTTCCCTGTTCTGTGCATGCTTTTTCAGCTTCTGATAACCGTCTTTCATCATCCAGTCCAACAGTCTTTGTCTTGGTCTTCCTCTCGTTCTTTTCCCCTCCAATTTCCCCTCCATGATTGTTCTTAGCATCGAGTATATATATATAAATATAAATTTCTTTGTTTATTAAAACCTGAGTGACAAACTGAAATCAGTAACACAAAAGAGATGAATAATAAACATGAAAATGAAAATTATCCACAAGTTATTCTCTTTGAAGCAACCTAGGTATATAATATAGTACATGTCATCTTTATCAGGGAGTTTAAAATAGTGCGGCCTCGGGCGCAGATCATAAGTGCAAAGAACTATTGGAAAGGAACAAACTTCGGAAAACATGCAAATAATTTTAACGAAAGCTTTCAGCAGTCGCCCCTCAAACTCTTCAACCAAAGACTCAAAACACTCCTCGTTAGGCGACAAGAATTTCAGCCACTGCATTTTGGCAAAGAAGCGCTCAAGTTTGCTTCAGTCGCTGGCAGATGTAAAGCCCCACCATTTTTAGTTCTCAGTACACTCTTCTCGTTAAAATGTCAACAGTCATACCATATTGAAGGTATAAGGATATCGTGTAGCACGATTTAAAAATATTTTGCTAAATATTTCTAACTGACATTCTGTCCTTGCTAGCTTTAATAAGCAATCAGCATTTAGTTGTTTAAATAAACAATTAATCAGAAAGGCAATAAAACAATTTAGAAATTAATACATTTGTAACTACGGTAATAGCTAAACTTTCTGCAAGCCAGCACTTAACTCATTCATTTCAACAATTTTTATAGCACCCCTTCAAGAACCCTACTCAGGGTTGCTCCAAGCCCAGCCACGGCAATACAAAATAAGTCTTTAGGAGCTTGTTAACTGTACAATGAATCATCCCTACTTAGATACCCCAAGTAAACTCAGAAGAAGTCATAAATAAACTCGCTGATCAATAAGAAAATATTTTCAAGGCACCTGATCTTCTGGTTTGCCATGACCCGGTGGAATACAGACGCCCTGAGTCTGAGTTGAAGTTGACGAGTTGTACATGTAGCCCGGCATCTGGAGTTCCTGGATGTACTGTAGTGATTGGTTGTAGCCGTACAACGACGGGGACATGCCGAGATACGCCTGAGGAAGCATCGGCTGCCCGTTGGCTGGTGTGGCGTTAGGATAGGCTGCAGTCGTCCCCGGCTGCAGGGGGAAATGGCCAAAGATGGGCATCTGTAGCGGTTGGTTCATGACTGGTGGTGGCCATTGAACATCCATGTGGAAAGGATTACCTGCAAGCAAATGGCAAGCTAACTGTCAATCAAGCTGTCAATCAAGCTGTCAATCAATTTTGCGATCATAGACAAACTGACAATTTGAAGAAAGAAACAGGTATTTAAGGAAACGAGAAATTCAGCAAACAAAAGAATAGTCACTGAAAACATTGTGTCATTCTCCAACACATGAACCTCATTCATTTGTGGGGCGCGGTGGTGTAGTGGGTATGTTCGTCGCCTTGCAGCCGAAGGGTTACAGGTTCGAATCCACCTCAAATCGCTGTGTAGGGACCTTGGACAAGTCATACACTCGCAATTCCTCACTGCTTCGGCGTGAAACTCACATGCAGTGTCCACGTTGCAGTCTGGAGTGCCTCTGAGTAGGTACCTTGAAGGGGCACTACATAAATACATTGCCATCTAGTGAATTATAGGCTGAGTGGACCATCGGGAGGGGGAGCAGGAATCTATCCCGCTCCCTACTTGATGTTCTATGTACCCTCACAAATTAGACAACATAGAACAATAATAATAACAATTTTCGTTTATTCAACAATCCGGTTGACAGACCGCAACCAGTCACAGTGTACAATTATGCAGTTGAAAAAATTCACAAGGACTCGGATTACAAAATACATAAATCTTAATTACTAATAGAACAGACAGCCTGCAATAATCCCAGTGTGCAAGGCCATGAGAGAAGAAATATGTTATGGGAAGTGTAAATGAGAAGAGGGATTGTAGAGGGGGACCGCATTATGCTCAGACTCAGGGCGTCAATTTTCCACCGGGTCAGGGCAAACCAGAAGATCAGGTGCCTTTAAAATATTTTCTTATTGATCAGCGAGTTTATTTATGACTGCTTCTGAGTTTACTCAACAATAAGATATATTGATATATTCATATTTCGTTTGAGGTAAAGGACCGGGACTGAGCCATAGCGGTTCTAGTATGAGGAACTATAAGATCAAATCTATTTAAAGAGCAAGTGGACAATGCAAGGAGGCTGAAAGAAGTTGGGATATTATAACTGCTAGATATTTCATGCAAAACCCCATTGTGCTCTGGACACCAAGATGAGGATTTTGAATTTGATACGTGCAGCTAGAGGAAGCCAATGAAGCTGTTTAAACATGAAGGTAGAAATATGAGAGTCGCGTGGTAGCGGTAGGCATGCAATTAATCTCATGGCAGCATTTAGGACAGACCATAGAGGTGAAAGACGGGCAGACCAATGAGAAGTGAATTACAGCAGTAAATTCAGGAGCACATGAACCACGCCACATCATAATATGCTGTTTAGTGTTTACTGCAGCATGTTAAACTCCCTGTAGATGAGAATACTAACGGTACAAACCTTCGTTGACAAGAGTGGGTGGTTTCTGCAAAACAAGACTAGGTAGGTCTACATGGCCATTCATAAGCTTCCTCTGAAGGTTTATCTGGCCGGGAGAAAGAGCATGACCACCACCACCGCCAGGAAACCTAACAACACACAACTCCACAGTCACTCGTTTCAGAAAGAACTGAAATTAAGTTAATCATATGATAAAGTTCTAACAATAGAAGAAAAATAGAAGAAAAAAATACTGACAGCAACAACAGGAAACTCTTTAAGGTTTCGGTAAGTCCGTAAATATAGCTTCTAAGCTAACCACTAGTCAGCCGGTCGCAGACCGTTTGAATCTACCTCTAGGGCTCTAGGCACTAATCTGACTGGTTAATGGTTATTGATGTTAAATGTTCATCATTATCAATGTCAATCACTAACTATACAACTGACTTGAACACCATATCAGCGTATTGAGCACTGAGAAAATCCTAGACCAAAAGTTCTACCTAGTGTTTGGGTCGATGTCCATGAATGGATAGCAGTTCATCACATAGCTTGGCAGTTGACTGGCAGATGTGTGTGGTAGAGTAGGCGTCAATGCCTTCGGATGTCCCTGCTGCTGCTGCTGCTGGTGTTGATCAGGGTTTTCATAGACTGGTGGACCCGACAGACACGGGATGAAACTGGCCGCGTTGACCGACAACTGCGATAGAACCTTAAAAGGCTGCACACAGCACGTTCCAAAGACATGGTAAGTCACACGTTTATGACTCAGAACAAACACCAAGTGAAAATAAAAATGTAACTTGTATTGTATTCATACATTTATATAGCACATATCGCCGAATGACTATTCAGCACAAGAAAACTCCGGGGGGAAAGCATAGCATAGGCACTGTACATATATCATTTATAGACCATGCCAGCCCAAGAGTTACATCCTGAAAAAAGCCATCTTCAGGAAGTGAACTGCATGCTCTCTTACACAGCTCTGAAATATGGAGTATGCTGCGTAATGTAGGGCATTTATGCAAAATAATATATCAATATATCTAATTGTTGAGAACCCTTTTCCTGAAATCATAAAACTCTGAGCCAAGTTGAACTATGGTCGACGTGTTGCAAGGGAACTTTAGGGAAGAGATGTTTAAACCATCGCAGCCTTTATTTTAGTCACACATGCATCTGAACATAATAAAATGCATTTTATAGTGCATTGAAAAGATGAGCAGAAGCATTACTATCTAATACAGGCAATGTGATCTGAAGGTGAAGCAAATCTCAAACCATGTTTTAACAAATTTAGAAATGATTGATACTGGAATGAAACAGCACCAATATAATTAATGGCTCTTGAACATTTTCCCAAACATTTCAAAAGTTAGTAGTGCAAAATTTGCTCACCTACTGAGTGAATGTTTATGTAAACAGACATTCAGTGTTCGGGCTTACCGACAATCCAACCACTTAATTCAAATCAAAGCTAAGCAATAATAATTATTTCAGTCTAATGGGGATGAGGTCATCACAGAGTAATGTTCTAGTTAACTCATTACTCACACATTGTTTGATCAGCGGTGAGTCATTTCAGTAAAGCAATGCTCTGCAAAACTAAGCACCCTGTCAAGAAAATTTGGCGATTGAAACACGTATCAATGTCGCTTCGATTAAGCTGACCAAATAGGCATTGTTGTCAATAAATAATACTACAGAACTTTGGTGATAATCCGCGACTCATCGAATACCTTAGCTTCAGGGCTTTACCATACCTGTCTGGCCACGACATCATAAACAATACGATTAATTCCCACATTTAAACATCCTCATAACATAAACTCATAGATAAAAAACAACCGCGGTGGTTTAAAACATCTTACAGGATGATTGGATGAGTTTGTCAGGGCCATCGATACAATTAAGCCGTGAAAATGACAACTTTTATCCCCTTCCTAAACAAAACATTACCCAGTCCACCATCATTACAACCACAGATATTGAATAAAACCGATTCAACAGGAAATCTTATTACGTCATCCTACCGTTAGCGCTGTCGTCCGTTACGTATTGGTCTTTACTTTGCAAGTTAACGCCGCGAATAATCTTATGATTGTCACTCCGGCTTTATTAACTTCGTTTAATAATTTATCACAGCGTTTGCTATTTTACCACAGGATTTTCAATCAAAAACTGAAACACTGTTTATTCAAAAACTCCATCAGCTAAACTAAGAGAAATGACGTCACGCAGGTAGGGGATGGGTGGTCCACGTGACATCTGTGACGATTTGTGACGAAGGACAGCTAGGCCTAAGTGGAGGGCAGGGTGTTATGCTATAATTTTTATTTAATTAAGAGGTCGTTGTTTTTAGGAAATGTCAAGTCACGTCATCACACCAAACATCAAAAGGCTGTTTTAGATGTCACTTAAATTTACAAATTTTACCACAGGATTTTCAATCAAACAATGAAACACTGTTTATTCAAAAACTCAATCAGCTAAACTAAGAGAAATGACGTCACGCAGGTAGGGGAGGGTGGTCCACGTGATATTTGTGACGATTTGTGACGCCATTGTTCTCCATCATGTGGAAAAGATTAACAAAAACTGAACTCCTCGTGACCGCACCTTAGGGGCCGTCCATAAAGTACGTCACGCTATTTTTGACCATTTTTTACCCCCCTGTCACAAACTGTCACAAATCTCGGACCCCCCTTTAAAGTACGTCACACTTTCGGGAAAAAAGTTTCAATGAACACCACAAGGCTATACCTAGGGCTTAAAACAAGGCTTCGCAACAGCATTAATTACTAGCGCTCCTAGCGAGAGGAATCGTGAACAAAACATTCAGGGATACGCATTTCATGCCATTTTGACATAAAACTAATTCAAATGTTTCACAAAATTTGTGAAAATTATTTTTAAAGCTATTAAATTCTACCAATTTTTTTATAAAAAAATTAGAAATAAAATTTAAAAATAATAAGTGTGTGACGTCACACATGGCCTGACCCCCTCCCCTGTCACAAACTGTCACACTTTCTCAAACCCCCCTGGAGCGTGACGTACTTTTTGGACGGCCCCTAATATTCTTCATAATTTTATATAAAGGCACTGATTAGGCCTAGGCTACTTTCAAAATATGTCTTCTGGTGTAGGCCTACCGAATAGCGTTCAACCTAGACGTCTTTGGAGGAAGTTGCCCCAGGAATGAAATTTACCCTCCAGATTTTTTGGCAGTTGCTTACATGTATTATGTAGCCTACGTACAGTACCATTCCCTCCCCAGAAAAGGTAGCCTGCATGTAGCATTTAATTTCCTTTCCCCATTGAAGTAGGCCTGAATTATCCCTCTCCAAAGCAGAGCCGAGGCCCTATGGGCTAATAGATTAAGCACTGCCTACCGACGCTATCAAAGTATCAAGTCTACCGAGACCGCGGGTCCACACTAGGCTAATAATTCATCTCCTTGATTGTCCTCACTTGCTACTCCATGTTTATGACTCTAAACCAGACGAGATCTACTACATGTATCTTCATCTCAAGGTAGGCTACATGTACGTGACTTCGTTGTCACACGTTCAGTTAGAAAATTTGGAATACCATATAATATAAGCATTTGCCTTAGCCTGTGTCACGAAATAATCTTTTTGAAACTTTTAGGGGGGGAGACTCTGTCACGCGACACAGGCCCAACTGAATGGAGTAAACTCCAGAAGTTCATTCGCAAATTTACTTCCAATATACATGTAGGTGTATCGCTCTTCACGAAAAACCTTGAGACTTAATATATTTTCTTCAAGACTTATTATGGTCTATAGGCCTAGTAGGCCTAGTAGGCCTATAGACTTTCGTGTTACCCGTACGCGCTTTCGTGGAAGATTTTTTTCTGAGCAGGCTATAGCTCTATATACATATAGGCGCGTTATAAATGATAGTTTAACAATTAGCTTATAAAAAAGATTCGTCTATCTCCCTTTCAATCTGTCCTTAATGCTGCTGCTTGACTGTCTGTCTGTCTGCCTGTAGGCCTACATGTATGTCGGTCTCTCTCTTCCTAAGATTTATTATTTTCTCTAGGGGCTATCGCACTGGGAGCTCTACTGAATGGCCACGGCTGGGAGCGGCGCTATAGAAATTACGAATTACACTGATGATATGATGATGATGGTGATGATGATGATGATGATGATGATAATGATGATAATGAGAAGATAACAAAGGATTTTGAGTTTAATTTGACTTTTACAGTTTTACAATGATAATATACTGCATAGAAAAGACCCGTCTGATCGTTTATTTGGTTGGTTTTCGAGAGAAAGAAAGACAGAAACCGGGTTCTTCACAGTTAGTCCTAGCTTTCTACATAAGATCGGAGTCGCTTCCATGTTCTATTATTCATTGATTATTCATTCATTATATGCATTTATATAGCGCTTCGTCAAGGGGCTACTCAGAGGCGCTCCCAACCTCAGCGCGGTCAAATAAAACTGTCTTAAGATGAGAGAGAGGAAATGCTGAGAAGGACTTTTAGAAAGGGAGCGAAGTGTCAGAGGAAGACCATTCCAGGTTGAGGGTCCTGCCACCGAGAAAGCACGGTTCTGCATAGTGAAAGCAAAAGGGACTGAAAGCAGACTTTGTTCAGTCGAGCGAAGAGAACGGAAATGGTGAGAACTATGTAAATGTGGGGCTATACAGCTCACAAATGTAGGCAGGAGCAAGGCCTAGAATGCAGCGCCAGACTAAAGTAGATATCCTATACTCAATTCACTGCTTGAGTGGAAGCCAGTGGAGGACGTCACGCATATAGGCTAGCTGGAGATATGGCTGAATTTGGGTACGCGGCCAATAAGGCGGGGTGCAGAGCACACGACGCGATCAAGACAACTCAGTCGGGCAATTGGTATTCCAATTGGTAGACCAGCATAGAGCAGTAGTCAAGTCTGGAGGTAACGAAGGAATGGACAAAAGTTGCAGCAGCAGTAGGCTACTGTAGGAGCAAGCGAACGAGCAACAGTGCGTAGTTGACGCAGTTGATAATAACAGGCACGGCTGAGTGAGTGAATGTGTGGAGCAAAAGTGAGCTCTTGGTCCAGAGTAACACCAAGGTCACGGACTCTGGTTGAGAAGACAAAATCAGGAAAGGCATCAGCAATCAAGGTTGTCATATCTAGCTTTGCAAGCAGCTGCTATTAGGCTCTGTGTAGGTTTAGACATCGCCAACTGCAGTCTTTCACTGGTTGGATTAAAATGTCTGGTACGATTTCGTTCATCTGATGTACCAATGAATTTGACTTTCGGCCTTGCATGTCCTTCTGGAATTCCCGAAACTTAAGTGGCGTACTGTGAAGTCAACCTGTGATATCGTGTATAAGTGATTAGGCTCCCACCCCCGACTAACTTCCCGCATTTATAAATTAGGCCGATTATTTATAGCCTATTTATAAATAGGCAAGTCGCATGCATGCGTCAAATTCTAATACTGTTACAAGGCTATGCTATAGATATATCAATTCAGACTTTCGAACATGTACAGGTATATCGCATTAGAAAAGCTCATCACAGTTCGAAGTCGAATCGTTCCGGATACATACAACGTTGTCTTGAGTTCAGTGTAAGACACCGACCTATACACGCAGTCCAAGAGAGAACTCTAGAAAAAGAGCAAGAGAAAATGTCAGAATTCTCACACATGACGTCGGAACATCAGCGTAAATAAAACATTCGAGACTGCAACCCTTTTGTTTGCAAACCTTGCAGTTGAACGTGTAGCCTAAACAAGATCTTTCCAGTTTTAACCAAACTATTGACCCTTCCAACGCCTGCTCATTCTTAGAGGCCTACTCGTCTGCATTTTGAGGTAGCCTATGTATTGTTTATTCCGTAACTCATGCGGTGTCATACAGTGGCTTAGACTCGATTCTAGTAGGCTATTCGTGTTCCTATCACAATAATATCTGTTTTCGATTCATCATTTTTCTCTCGGCATGTGTTTTTTCCAACGATTTTGAATCATTTTCACTCACACCATGCATGGAAGCTCCTTTCAGACTCAATTTACGTAAGTTAGGCTATTTTCCATTCAGCTCCAATGTTTTCCTCCAAGAATAAAAGTGTCCTTAGAGTTTTCCTGCCTTTCTGTTGGTGGCCCATCTACTTCCAGGTGTTTCTAATGTTTCCATTCGTGACCCTTACTAAGTCCATTCCTGTTTCTTTCATTTCAAAGACAGATGCCATGCGTTCGTGCTACATGTAACTACAGTTCACAATATCCAAGTACATCTTTACTTCCATTTGGATAGATCCGCTTTCACCGCTAAGCCCACTTAACTTCTGCAGAAATGTCTTTTTTCCAATAAAACTATTCTGCGCGATTGTATTGAATTTTTCAAAGTGTCCATTCACTTGCGAATAAACCTCTTTCTCACGTAGATCCAACCCTCATTCAGATGATTGATTTTTCAGTTCCCTCGTTTTATTTTCAACAGCATTCTATTTTACAACGTCAAGCTTCTCCACGTACAGGCTACAATTTTCAGATATCAACTCTGTCCACTCCAGTGGCGTGGCCAGGAATTTCTCATGGGAGGGGGAGGTAATGGCCGGATGCTTGTTTCTTCTTCTTATATAATTGGATAAATAACCTTATAAAACGTTTTCCCCTAAGCCAATGGGGGGGGGGGGTGTTATCCCGGTGTTTATCTCCCAGACCCCCTGGCTACGCCACTGGTCTATTCAACACAGATTAGAATGTTGCTCTCATCAAGTGCATCGGTATTTAACAAATAGTCATTTGAGGGCCAATTAATGCCAAATCAATCAAAACACAGTCCAGGAATCGACTCCTTGAAATAATATTCCTTGGTCCACTGCCTTTGTACACAAGCCTACATCGGTAGCGACCCGCAGACCTTTTGAAGGCACGTTATTTTCTCCGCTAGATGGAACCACTGAAGTCTTCATCATCATCTTTGCTATCGACGCCGATCTCTCTCCAATGACGTCACATCGCCAACCATCCAACAACTTCCGGCAAATTCAAACGCCGACTCAAAATATATTGCGCAAAAATGGCAATCCGTATACTTATAAACGCGGACTTGGATTGCTTGCTATAGGTGGAAGAGTCCGGCTTACTAAACGAGTGACACGGCTTGTCTCAGCTCGCGTCATTCACAAGTGAATTTGGTGTTACGTCATCGTCGTCATGGCTTGTTGCCATGACAGCGGACCTGCGTCTCCAGGCGTCGGTTGCCAGGGGCGACACGTGATCGCATCGCCGAATGGAAACTCCAATAAAAAATCGCCTCCATCCGCTTCCTGCTTTCCAGCAATCGAGCGAGCATTGGTATAGGCTACAACAACAGACCGCCGGTCACGTGATATGCGTGAAATATGTTACGTCATTATGACGTCATCGTCGTCGTCGTCGTTGGAGTCGTCGTGACGGTGTTATCCAGCTTCTCTTGCATCTCGGACTTCTGCCGGAGCGCTTCGACGAGGCGCGAGTTGAGCTGCCTCTCGGACGCCTTCCACATGAGGAAGAGCTCTTCCTTCGTCAGCGCGTTCAGCTCCGCCATGTCCAGACCTATTGCTCGCCCGTGAACGGGTGGAGGTGAAAGAAGAAGCCCCTCCCCCGTCGTCGTCGTAGCCCCCGCCGTCGGGGACAGCCCCCCGTGAGTCCGATTCAACTGAAGGATCCCCGTCGGTAGCGACACCATTCGCTCGACGATCTTTTTTTCACCGACGCAGACCACGCCGGGTGTAGAGTCTCCCTTCGATCGACGGGGCCGCAGAAGGAACTCGCTCCCTGCCCGGCGGTGACGCTGCGGCGGCGGGGGCCGTCCCCCTAGTCCCCCGTTCGGCGACAGGAGGACCATACCGTTTGGAAGTGCGGCGTGGGTCGTCGTTGGACTCTCGTGGACAGACAGCTGCCTCAGCCGCTTCCGCCACTCCGACGGACTGCCCCCCAACGTCGACGGACGATTGTCACTGCGCCTGCGCGACACCCGTGACCCGAGTTGACCCCGGAACGACGCGGACGCAGCGGCCACCGCGTCGTCTGTTTCCGGTTCCGGTGGACTCCCGCCGTCTACCGGTCGTTTTGAGCGGACTAGCGGCTGTCGGAGGTTCCGCCACCGAACGGCGACTTCCGGTGCTGCTACTGGCTCTGCTGATGATGACGACGGAAGTGACGTCACTGCGGCCTGGCGACCGCTGGCGCCGCCTGCCGACGGTGACGGGAGGAAGTCGGCGCTTTCGGGCGATTTCTGGAAGCTGGAGCAGCTATCGTCCTGAACGATCGTAGAGGGAGCCACTTGACCGCTCTGCGTTGATTCGAAAGAGATGTCCGTAGCAAGAGTGGACGGACCTCCGAGGGTGGCGGCGTCGTCAGGACGATTCTTCCTGTTGTGCCAATCAGACCATTCTTAATGTAATGTGATGTAATGTGATGTAAATGTAAATGTAAATGTAATTGTAAATGTAAATGGTAATGTAAATGTAAATGTAATGTAATGTTATGTTGTGTAATGTAATGTTATGTAATTAATAATGTCATGTAATGTAATGTAATTAGTAATTTCTATAGCGCCGCTCACAACGGAGGCCAGATGAGTTGAGTTTGTTAGAATAAAGTGAAAGGCGATTGAAAAACACCCACAAGTGCAAATCATGAAAAAGTGCCTCAATGCGGCGAACTGAGTTCGTAAATTCATTTATTATAGGCACAGGCCTACACTTTGTTAGAAGTAGGCCTAACTTATTTAGCAATTTGCTGATAATTATGTGCAGTAACATGGGCGTCCACAGGAATTTTTCTAGGGGGGCGCAAACTTTTAAATAATTGTCACATGGTCTAAATTATTTAATGGGTGATAGTTTGAATTTTCATATTACCACCAGAGAATACTATAGCGGCGTACAGCCTACCTATACGTTATACGCCCAAAGAAATATATAGGCCTATATATGTTCAACTTGTAGAACGAATCAATAATCACATTGAAATTTGAAAACCGCGTTGTAACAATCACAACCAAATAATCTAAATTTATGTGCAACTATGCGAACAATCCAGGGGGGCGCACTTGCGCCCCGCTGCGGACGCCCATGTGCAGTAACAGCGCCAGACACTTTTTTTAACCAGGTCACAGGCACAGCCAGTTTGCTATCCAACGCTATATAAGCTGACAAACAATAATAATAATAACAAAACAACAGCAACAACAACACTAGGCCTACCAGCAACATAAACAACAATAGCCTAATAATGGTAATAACGACAAACATGTAGAAAACGTAGGCCTACCACTTTAGTTGTTCGACAACATTGAAAAGATTCTTCCGATTACGGGCGATCTTTTCTTGCTATTCAAAGAAAACCAGAAGACAGAAACAATTTATCACAAAAAAACAGCATCACACTTTGACAAAGAGTTAATTAATTACCAGGTCAACTAACTACTAGTATTTAAAAACAAACGTTTATACATCTGCCTGAAACTCGGCCACTGCATGGGTGTACTCTGCCAGTGCCAGTCCCAAGCCTGGAAAAAGGAGGAGGGCGTCGCTAATGGTCTTCGTTACCACACAGTGACGTCAAACTGCAAATACACATCTGCTTGACGGGGGTGGGGGGGGTACATGCTTCGGACATACTGTAACGGAAGACCTGCGAGTGCCAGAAAATTGTCCAACTGTCTCTCAATGAATCTCTGATAACCCAATTCATATGGGTTGGTAACCGTGGACAGTTCATAATGGTTGTATAGCAGAATTAGTAGGCTAGTAGCAGCAGCACCAACACCAGCAGCAGTAGTATTGGTAGTAGCAAAACTAGTAGTAAACATAATAACTCAAATTATTATCATCATCGTCATCAATAACATGACTAATGCTATTAATAATTATTGTAAAATCAAAGCCTGTACGAAAATCGATACACGTGCTATATATTATATTATATATAATATATATAATGTATAATGTTATATTATATAATATATAATATATAATGTATAATGTTATATATATAATATATAGCATGTGTGCGTTCGATCTATAATAACGGACAAATATCGGTTTCCATGGTGACAGAGCCTCGTTCCGGACGATAATTGACATTCGGGGTTTTCATTTCCTGTTCGCATAGGCGTCGTCGCTGCCAGATTAATTACCGTAGTTTACCGAAATATTATCGCAACGACTGCAGCAGGATTTCGATTCATGGAATCTCCAACGCACACGACTTCCACGGTCTATAATACAACAGACTCTCATAGTCGCATTTTTAAGTGCATGGTGACATAGGCGCAACCCCCTATGGGACCCACGGGACGCGTCCCCCAACTTTTGAGTGGTCTCCTAACTTTATTATTATGGTCCCCCAACTTTTAGGACGTGATTCATTATGGTCCCCCCAACTTTTAGGACGTGATTGCACCTATGCATGGTGACATCCTGAGCGGAGGGTGGGGGTGGGGTGAGGTGGGGGGGGGGGGGGGTTGGGTTGAATGGTGACACTCTGGGACGAAGATCTGAAGGATTCGGGTTCGATGCCTTCTACATGTATATAGTCCGATGGACTTGACTCAATCTTGCGACTCCCTATAATAAGCAGTGTGGCAGATTGGAGACTTGCAGGCTGCCAAAAACAGATAATTTCTACTCCTGTTAAACTTGTTATCATCTGTTAGGCCTACTATTATGTCATGTTATCTTTCAATGTTATCTTACTACTTAAGTGTTCCAAATGAATAAGCAGTGGCTTTAAAACAGACCCATGGTCTTCTGAACCACTTAAAACCCTTGTTTGTTTGTTTGTTTGTATGTGCACTTGTTATCTCAATACTCAGAGGCGCTCCCGAATGCAGAGCTTATTATCAGAGCATCGGAGTTTCACGCCGAAGCGCTGAACAATTGTGAGTGAAGGACTTGCCCAAGGTCCTTACGCGGCGAGGTGAATTCGAACCTCGAACCTTCCGGCTCCAAGGCAACGACGCCCCCACTACACCACCGCGCTATATCATTATGCTCTATCATCTTACTGCGCACTTGCCAGTCTGAAATGGTAAACGAATATCATTATAATATTATCATGGTCGATGTTTGTAAAGACGCGGCTGTCCATAAGTCTTACAGACTTTCGGAGCCTTGAGAACATCATTTCAGCGTACAGGACAATTGCTTCGTTGTCCATCTAATGCATCTATAGCAATCGTTCAAGAAATCTTCCTACTGGGACTGGCATTAGTCATTCGTTGGCATCACAAAGCCATTAATCACGTCCTTTGTCCCTGCTGTCTCGCATCTGCAATCGCTGCGCTCTGATGCCTACTGGAGATATGAAGTAAACGCGCTTCCGAACATCATGCAGCCCGAAACAATGTTTTATATTGCACATGCTCATACGCTTCTCATAGCGCTACAAAAAACATGCGTTCGTTCTGTCTTCAAGTCCACGTGTTCAGATCAGTTGCAATTGATCATGTGGATACGCTTTCAAAGGTAGACGCCTATTATAGGACGCTTTAATTCATTCATTCATTCATTCAGAACATTTATACATTCATTCATTCATTCATTCGCTCACTCACTCACTCACTCACTCACTCACTCACTCACTCACTCACTCACTCACTCACTCACTCACTCACTCACTCGCTCACTTATTCATTCATTCATTCATTCATTCATTCATTCATTCATTCACTCACACATTCATTCATTCAGAGAGACAGACACAGACAGACAAGAAGACAAACAGAGACATAGAGATGTCTGTAAGAATGAATGAAATGAATAGAAGAGATGAAAGAGGGAAAAGCTATAATCGATGAAGACCAAAGGTCTATCGATTGGATCCTCACTCTAGGCTTATACGGTAATAGCAATAAACTATCGACGTGACACACGATGGTCAACCGACGATTTCACCCTGAAGCCGATGACCGTTGCGTGGCGAAAACAACACCGACCGGTCCAGAAGATTCTCCCATCAGGAGAAGATTCTCCATCAGACAACATTCTCAACATCTTTCTCAACAAAATCAAAATAATAAATCTATAAAATCGATTCAATTGATAATTCGATTCGCTGACAGAAATAAATTATTATTATTTTCATTTTGCTGCAGAATGCAGATAATTAATTTGTGCAGCTACTGCTTACAACGCATCGCCTTTCGCTGCCCTCCCCAATTACCTAGGGTGGGACTGGCATCAGAAGGACACGGCGGTGGTGGTGGAATCATGATCCTTTCCTTCATTCCATTCAAACCGTTGAGAATAATTATTATTCCAACTGGAAAAACGAGACCCCTGTTAATATAATCTACTTATGCCTATTATTTTTTTTGTCTTATTTTTTCCCCGCTATATATAGGCCCTATAATATAATGACTTAGGCCTCCAATACAATAATGTTCTAGTTCCAGTGACTTAAGTCATCGCCAGAGCTTTTTCTAAAAGTGCATTTGTACACAAAATGTGCAGTTCTAAGTGGATTTGTGCAGTTGTAAAAGCACTTTGTACAGTTAAAACTAGGAAACAGTGGTTATTGTCCTCCGATTGGAAGCAATTTACCATGGAGGATGGGAAGAAAAAGGAGTTGTGCAGTTCTATAAATTCCTTAAAAACAGCCCTGGCCATCGCATCATTGTCTAATAGCAGCAGGCATTAGTGTCTCAGACACTGCAGACAAACGGGAGGCATACATCGTCTTAAAGACTCTTGGCTACAGCGAGGCTCGTATCGATTAGGATGATTATCCTCCTCGTCTCAAAATAACCAACCGCCTCGAAGCCATCGTGGCTCTCTGAATATCTGGCTATATATTACGGTACCTTCGAGCACCGGAAATTTCTCGCGCATGCGCCACCGGAAACGCCAATCGCTCGCTGTTATCGTCTTCGTCCGAGTCATTTCCGGTCGATGGATAACTTCCGGTTTGACTAATAGCCTTCTCTTGTTGCACCACGTGCAGAATATCATAGGTCTGTCTTGCATCGTCTGTATACACTCATCGCTCAGTCAGTCAGTCGGTCGGTCGGTCGGTCGGTCAGTCGGTCAGTCAGTCAGTCAGTCAGTCAATCAGTCAGTCAGTCAGTCAGTCGGTCGGTCGGTCAGTCAGTCAGTCAGTCAGCCGGCCAGTCAGTCAGACAATCAATCAGTCAATCATTCAATAAGCCAGTCAGCCAATCAGCCAGTCAGACAGTCAGGCAGTCAGTTTCATCCGTCCGTCCATCCATCCGTCCTTCTTTCCATCCATCCATCCATGCGCAATTGCACAAACAACCGCATTGGCAAGCATGTGCGCATGACCTTGACTTCCACCAATAGCATCGCAATCCATCGTCAACAATCAAAACAACTCGTAAAGACTTTATTTATAAGAAAGAAGCAAAAAATCTAATTCTATTGAACGCACGAAAGACGTAAAGAAAAGAGCAAATCGCATGGAGTGCCAAAAGATTGAAAATATCATTGCGTCCGATGCGGCAAAAACCACCTTAAAGCATCGATCGCAAAAACCCTTACGTCATAATTATCTACTGTCGGGAAAGTCAAGGAAGCATTCGCTGATAGCTGCATCGAGACGATAAACACGTCTCCGAATATATATAGGGCCTACGCTTATATATATAATTATATATACATATACATATATATAAGCGAATATATATATATATTCGCTTAAAAACAAACGTTCACTCAAGCAAACATGCTGCGTCAATAATCCAGCCATAGCCTCACGCTTTGCGCCGGGATTAGACCTCGTAGAATGATTTCCGCAAGGATGCAGCCGTAGCATATAATTATATACTCGTGAAAATATTAGTGTGGCCAAGTCTAGAACGACA
This sequence comes from Lumbricus rubellus, assembly GCA_945859605.1. NCBI lineage: Eukaryota > Metazoa > Annelida > Clitellata > Crassiclitellata > Lumbricidae > Lumbricus > Lumbricus rubellus. Next base: position 24,042,084 of record OX243823.1, on the reverse strand, counting down.
CGACACAGTGCTGTCGACAACCAGACACTCGTAGGTGTCTGTCGGCGGTCACATCACATTGCTGTGGCCTATGATGAAGAGTTAGTAGTTTTAAAGGTGGTGAAGATACTATACTACGAGTCTACGTGTGACCTTCCATTGTGTTAGTAGTTTTAAAGGCACCTGACCATGGATGGACCCCGCAAATATTGCTGTAGAAGGGGGAAAAACAGAAAAGTTCGCGATGAAAAACATTTGGCAAGAGCGTGACAACTGCAAAGTATGAAATTTAGAACAAGTGTATTTGTCATCGTGGTTTCAAAAATGTTCGTGTTTCTGTTTCACATCCCTCATCATTAGCAGGCCTATCACTAATGATTCACTAGTAGGCTTATCATTAATGATTCATTAGTGATTCATTCCAAAGAACCTTTGTTAAAGCTAAAAAGTAGCAGGCCTATTAAAAATTGAGTGTAAATTTTTCAGGGGGTGGCAAGTGCCCCTCTTGCCCCTATGTGCGGGCGCCTATGCGCCTGACGATACCAAGTATGACCGTTTGCTTAGTTAGTAGTTTTAAAGGCGCCTGACGACACTACTGTGTGTGCCCCCCCCCAATGGTTCCTCCGTTGACTTAGTAGTCTTAAAGGCGCCTGACGACACTACTACGTGTGACCCTCCATTGACTTAGTAGTTTTTAAGGCGCCTGACGACACTACTACGTGTGCCCACCGTCCATTGACTTAGTAGTCTTAAAGGCGCCTGACGACACTAATACGTGTGACCACCGTCCATTGACTTAGTGGTTTTAAAGGCGTCTGACAACACTACTACGTGTGCCCACCAACCCTCCATTGATCTCCTCCTCTCAACCAGACTAGTAGTCTTGTTACGCACTGGCAAACAGAACAGAAAACATCGTAATAGGATTTCATAGATCGCGTATCGATTGCATTCACCGCCATAGCCGCAGCAGCAGCAGCGTGATGTGCTCATAGCGGAGGCGCAATCTCCGCCGCCTCCGTCTCTCGCCTCTTCTCTCGGCGGCCTCACCATCCGTCGCTGCCCAGGCGGAATGGAGCGGCGGCGGGCTGGTGGATGGGGGGCCGACCCTGCCCGGTCAGACCGAGAAGGGACGCATGGACGGCGGCGGCGGCGGACGGTCAGTCGGGCAGCGGCAGGGATGTCATCGGCGTCTGTCCGTGTTTAACGAATTACGGTCGTCTGCGCTGGTGACGGAAGAGGCCGTGTGTGTGTGTGTTCGTGTGTTTGTGTGTGTGTTTGTGTGTGTGTTCGTGTGTGTGTGTGTGTGTGTGTGTGTGTGGGTGTGTGGGTGTGTGTGTGTGTGTGCTGTTGCCGTCGTATACACGGCCTTCCCGGAATTTCTGGGTTGCTCTGCTGCTGCAGTGGAGGGAGTTGCGGGGAGATGGAAAAAGGATGGCATGAGAGAGAAAGAGACAGACAGACAGACGGACGGATGGACGGACGGACAGACAGAGACAGAGAGAGACAGATACATATACAGAGACAGATAGAGAGAGTGACACGGACAGACAGACAGACGGACGGACAGACAGACGGAGATACAGAGACACACTGACAGAGAGAGACACAAAGAGAGAGACAGACAGACAGAGACACAGAGAGAGACGCAGCGACAGAGACAGAGACAGACACAGAGAAATACAGAGAGAGACGCACAAAAAGAAACAGAGAGAGAGAGAGAGAGAGAGAGACAGAGACAGACAGACAGATACAGAGAGGCGGACATACGAGTCAGCGGGGGTCTCTGTATTAGAATCAACCGCCGCCACCGGCAACAATAAGCAAACGACCGACTGGGGAAGCTCCATGGCCAGTCACTCGATCAGTCAGTAGGTCGGTCGGTCGGCCAATAAAATGTTTCGCAAAGTGCATCGTTCTATGACAAATCAAGACTGTGCATACAATGCATAAAACAGCAGCATCAACAATAACAACAACAATAACACTGGCAAAGGCAATGATCTTCAGGGGGCCGGGTCTCAACTAGGAGCTTGTCCTTGGGTGTTCATAATTATTATACTATAGGCACGAAGCTCATAACGATTAGCTGGTATGGGGAGCTTTGTAAACTCACCCCACCGGGGGTCAAGGTCAGAGTCACAGGACCCACAGATTTTTAGAAGCTGATATCAACCATACAGTATGTTTCAGGTCCTTTTTTGCCAGCTGCTTGCGAGCGATAAAGACACGAAAACTTCAAAAAGAGGAAGTTTTTTCAAGTGTCGCAGACTAATAGCATAACAAATTCAAAGTTTCGCTTAGGATTCCATCTGTTGTGTAGCGATGCTTTTCAGGCTTGGCATCCTCTTATCTGCGTGCGCTTTTCCTTTCCCTTTCCTCTTGCATAGACCGCCGCACACTGCACTCCGCTGTCCATGGTGACTTAAAGATTCCTTTCACTCGCTCTGCGACAATGTGGTTCGTACAGCATCCTGAAATTGGGGGTGGGGTTCTTTTGACCATGCGACACCTCCCAAACTGTTCTACGTGTAAGTTTCACAAACACTGTCAACGACTGCTTTTTGCGTTTGATCTCGGTCGAGACTCGAGAACGCTTCTGAGTCTTGAAGGGGCGTTATATAAATTATAATTGATTGACTGAAAAAGAAACATCATCATAGTCGTCGTCGTCGTCATCGTCGTCGTCATCATTACTATTATAATTATAAACGAGAATCTAGCACAGCCGCATGATGCACTGACCATGCACTTACCTTTCGGACGCTCTTCTGAAAGAGTTTAGCGAAGTCTCGATTCTTGACGACCTCGATCATCTCTCTGGCTGAATGGTGAGGAGAGACGAGAGACTCGCTCGTTATTATGCGATGCAACCTCTGTGTACAGCAGAAAAAGAACAAGAAGAACAAGAAGACACGTCACATGATGGTAATAATTACCCCAGCATTGAAACTGAAAATGAATCGTTTATATAGCGCTTACATAATGTATATATAAATAAAATTATATATGTATATTAGACTTTCGTCGATGATCACTCAAGTCATCTTCGTCAGTTATCAAAACTGTCAATCATGATGCTAGCACAAGTTTTATGAGCATTAAAAATTCATTCATTATGGTATTTTTTCAGGCTACATGTAGCACCTCTTCAGGAAACTACTCCACCATTGAAATTGGAAAACGAATAATTTCTGTAGCGCTTCTATAAACTTCATTCGATGATCATTCAAGTCATCTTCGTCAGTAATCAAAACGATGACCACGTTGATGGTGTGCTAACACGAACCGATTATGCGGATGTCAATCATGATGCTAGCACAAGTATTACGAGCATTAAAAATTTGTTCTTTCGGATATTTATATAGGGCTATTGCACAACAGTAGGAAATTACTCAGACGTGCTCCCTACTCCAGCACTTTCAAGAAGAACCGTTTTCAAGTGCTTATAGAATGCGCATCACGCCTTCTGACAGTATTTTTTAAAATATATAATATCATAGCCATAGGCGCCGAGTTGACCCGAAAAGTGGGGGTGCCCAAAAGAAAGTGAAAATACGCGCGCGTCAGCGCGCGAAAAAATTTTTGACCCTTTTTTATAGGAGACTTATTGAAATCACCACTATTTATAGGCGGAGACTTGGTCCTGCATGGTTTGAAGGGATGAACTTGCGGCCAAAGGATGATCGCCGAGAAGCACAGCACCGAGCATGGAAGGAAGTTGGGAAGGAATGTGCTCCTCTCCATTTTCTATTTTTTTTATTGCCACACTGCGATGGTAGCATCTTAGGCTATCATTTTAACGCCATTGCATCCTTGTCAAAATTTCCTATTATCTCAATTATTATCTTAAAGACAAGATTTAAGACTTCAATAAAATAACGTTCTTCCCAATTAAAATTTTTGATCATTCTATGTATTTCATGTAGCCTACTTCTTTTGGAATCCGCACAGAAGAAAAGCACAATCTTCGTATGCATGGGCGTCTTAGAGGCTAGAGCAATCTCTCCTAATTAGGTCAACAGACTCAAATTTTGCACAAGAAATCAAACAATAGGCTACTATTTAGTGAGCCAATATTAACACTGTGGGATAGTTTTTATAGTCTTTCAAATAGTTTTGAAAGACAATTTAGTCAAGGCTGATTTGTTAACGCAGACAAAAAATCCCGCTTTTATGATGCTGGGAGGTGACTCTCGAGCAGTTATGAACATTATTGAGCATATACAGGGTGGCTAAAAAATGTACCACCGGATAAAATGCAATATCTTCGCAACCGATTGAAATTTTTCTGCGAAAATTTTCCAATTTGAGGAGGAATGAATTTCCAACAATCCCTGAAAGTTTCATCAAAAACTTTTTATATTTGCAAAAGTTACAGCTGTTTAAACTTTGAATTTCGTTTTTTCAAATTTATGCGGAAAAATTAACGTCAATTGTAGATATCCATGTCAAATGATATCACTTTTCACTACGACCTCATAATTCCGTTTTACAGTTTATCGTCAAGTGTGATGGGAGTGTCCAATTCTTGCTTTATTACGACCTCGAATACTCTTTGTGAAGCTTAGTATGGCCTTCTTGAACGAGTCCTGCGCCAACTGACCCCACATTAGCAAGAAAGACTTCCTTCAGCTATAGCCAATATTCTCCAACTTGGGATGAAATTTCTTGCAGATTTCCAGCATAGCTCTCCAGACGTGATAAGCAAGAGGGCTAAAGTCTGGCGAGGTTGTTAGTCACCTTTGCCAATAAATGTACTGCAGTTGATGGCAAAAATAAGGTAGCGTCATCATAATTAGCCTTGCCGTGTGAGCAAGCAGGCTGGAAATTAAAACCAGATGTTAGAGCATAGCCTACCTGGTCTTCACTGCGTCTGGGTAAAAGAGTTCAGAGATGAGTTTGGCATTTAGCCTACTGAATGGAATCAAATGCAGTATTTTCTTGCAGTCATAACACATGCCAGCAAATCTGATGCTGAAACCATGATGTGCTTTGAAAACTTGACCCTTTCGATTACCAAACGAATTTCGCGATTTTTTTCCCTCAGACCAAATGACCACTTCCTGCCTCTCTTCCAACATTTGACCTCCGTTACAAAACACGTTTGCAGATGGCCTTCACTGTGCTCAGGTTCAACTTTTCACTGGGTCTTTTGCTATGACCGCGCGATGTTCCAGTCTCTGCTCACGTAACGTCCGAGTTCGGATTTTATCATCTGCAGAAACTTTGTCCATGACGTTCAGTAACGGATTCATAAACTGAGACTTTAATATACAAAATATGACCAAATACTAACAGATTACATCATAAACACTTCTTTACAGCTTTTAGTGATGTTGTATGACACCATCATCATTTTAGGTATTGTAATTTGCCAAAAAATCTTAAAGAAATCACATGTATTGGAACATGATTCTCCGGATATTTGAAAAAATGGAGTTGAAAGTTTAAACAGCTGTAACTTTTGCAAACATAAAAAGTTTCAAGTGAAACTTTCAGGGATTGTTGGAAATTCATTCCCCTATAAATTGGAAAATTTTGGGAGAAAAATGTCCATCGGTTGCGAAATTATCGCATTTTATCCGGTGGTACATTGTTTTTTGAGCCACCCTGTATACAATATAGACCTAAGGAAACAATGTCATTCAAATCGTCGCCTTCCTCCGTAATAAAAGAAATTACGGAAGCGGATCGAATAAGAAGGATTTCAGATGGGGTAAAACTGGAGTAATTGTAAGGTAGAATAATTATTAACTAAGATTGTAAAAAGTATATTAAAGAAGGAATGATTTTTATGCGGTAGATAAGCAATCGCAACAGAGAAAAATATCTTAAAAGCACATCTTGCCGGCTGATTTCAGGTGGTGCCCGTGCATGGGCGGGCCTCGCATGGCCAATTTCTGGTGGTGCTGAGCACTCACGGGCCTCGCAGAGTCGGCGCCCATGATCATAGCCTATAGGCCTATATACAGCAAAAATATCATCATTGTGCAAATGTTGAAGCAAATAAAGACAGAAACACAATGATATTCTCATAATAGTAATTATTTTCTCTCAGAGAAGAAATAACAACAATAAACTAATAATAATAGTAAAGTAAAATAATAGAAATAAAAATAACAATAGTAATAATGTATCAACACAAGAACAATAGCTGTGAAAGGCCTATATCAGTAGCAATTATAGCCTAATAATTAATGATAACGACGATGATAATGATGTTATGGTGATGATGATGATGATGATGATGATGATGATGATGATGATGATAATGATAACGACGAAGACCATGATGATGACGACGATGACGACGGCTACAATGCAACAGCCAACGGATACAGACATCGAGGTATACCACAGACCTAATAAACTTACTAAGAAACTAGAAGTTGTATAGCGTAACGATTGTATAGAGATTTTACTCAGTGATAGTCTAATAGCACGGATAGAGGAGCATATAGCTGAATGAGACCAACAATCACAAGAGAATACACGTGGCGACGCCTAGCCGCCAAATGTGCACTACTGCCACTTCCCATTTCTATCTCAAAATATGTCACCGCTCCAAAGTGGCGGGTGAATTCATATCTGCTGGAGGGGTTCGGCTCTCCACGCAAAGCAGACGATATTTGCTGTAGATATTATCTTCTTCAGGCTTGAATTAATCCATCCCAGAGGAGAGAGGTCAGCCGCCGCTCGGACTCTTCATCTCCAAATATAATCAGAATCATACTTCTTCAAATCTGAAAGACTTCGGGTCTTATTGGATCACTGATCGATTGATAGACGAGACTTACATGTATACACGTGAAACGTGATCATTTGGATCGAAAGAACCTCGACAAATCGAGCAGTGGCCACATGTAGAAGGATACTGGGATACTGATACTGCGATTAAGCTTATAGCTCAACACAGCCATCTACTCCAGCGCTCATCTGGCGCTTTTGAGGCCTTTTTAGTCGTAAACTCCCTGTTACTGGTATACTATTTTAGACACTATAGAACTTTGTAAACAATCAGGAGATCTAGCAGCTCATGCAGGACTGAATGACCGTTTAGAAATATGGGTAACAAATGTAACTTGGGGAAACCAAGCCAGATCGTCAAACTCATGAGAAAGATTTCTCCAGGCAGCAGCAACAGTAGCAGCTTTCCAATTCTTGTAACGAGCGCAAAGACTGCAAAATGCATGATGATGATGATGACGACGACGATGATGATAATGACGACGACGACGATAATGATGATGATGATAGTGAAGACGATAATGATGACGATGATGATGATGGTATTAATACTACTACTACTACTAAAAATCATGATTACAACTATATCAGGACAGTAGTGTTGCAGTAGTATAGTAGTAGTAGTATAGTAGCAGCAGCAGCAGCAGCAGCAGCAGCAGCAGTAGCAGCAGTAGTAGTAGCAGTAGCAGTAGCCGTAGCAGTGGCAGTAGCAGTAGCAGTAGCAGTAGTAGCAGTAGTAGTAGTAATAGGAGTGACAGCAGCAGCAGTAGTAGAAGTAGGCTATAAATATTTATAATTATAATTAGCACGACACAGTCATGGACTTTATACATAATATCCAAATAATTATAATTATCTTTATTTTTGGACACCTTTAAAACATCTTTAACTGATTCTATAATTTTATTATTGTTATTAACCGCATTCATATAACATGCTCTCACAACATGTTCTCTTCATTGTTCTCATGTTAAACTTTGAAATAAAATAAAAGCAATAATAACAGCAACAACAACAACAACAACAACAACAACAACAACAACAACAACAACAACAACAACAACAACAACAACAACAACAGCAGCAGCAGCAACAACAACAACAGCAACAGCAGCAGCAGCAGCAGCAGCAACAACAACAGCAACAGCAACAGCAACAGCATCAGCAACAGCAACAGCAACAGCAACAGCAGCAGCAGCAACAACAACAGCAACAACAATAATAATAATATTTTTTTACAATAATAATAATAAACCATCTAGCTCTTCGATTCAGTCGTTTTATGCTGCCTCTGCACTGTAGGCCCTAAGCACCTTGATGAAACTACGTCGCTCGCTGTAACAACGCCATACAACCTGCTTTTGCACATGCACAATACAATTATACACACGCCTATACATAGACTCTTATACACAGAGGACTCATCAGCACGCACCTGACTCCAGAACATCATGGACGGGCTTTTCCAGAAGCTGATCGTTGGCTTGCGTCTCCAGTACGGCACCATCCATTTGAAGGTGGCGTGCTCCAGAAGCATGAGTAGGATGCAGACGAATACGCCGACGAGCAGCAGCAGGTAGAGACCTGCGTGCTGGTCGAACTCCATCGAGGCTGCCTCTCCCTGTAGTTGACCGTCGTTCGAATGGTAGTTGCACTTGCTGCGACGGAAGAACAGGTCCTTCAGGTCGTCCGTGTAGCCGCTCTCGTGGTACTCGAGGATCTTGCTTGTCAGCGTCTCCTGCATAATAATAATAATAATAATAATAATAATAATAATAATAATAATAATAATAATAATAATAATAATAATAATAATAATACGATGGCGTTCTTCAGGATCAAAGACAATGGGGTGTTCTTTCGGAATAAAAGACAACGGTGTTATTCAGAATCAAAGACAATGGGGTGTTCTTTCGAAACCAAAGACAAATTAGACAATGGGCGTTCTTCTGAATCAAAGACAATGATGTTACTCAAAATCAAATACAATGGTTTCCTTCAATATCACAGACAATAGTGTTCTTCAGAATCATAAGCTGGTCGATGGCTTGCGTCTCTCTAGTAGGGCACCACCACCAACTTTCTCCTTCTTTTCGCTTTGCAACTCTGACTCGCAGTCTCTCTCCTTCCTTCTTTATTCTTATATATATATATATATACATATTTAGGCTATATACGCATATAGACTAGGGCACTAGGCTATATTTATAATTAGTAGGGCGTATACGCCACAAGGACTTTATATACATGTAGCCTACATAACTAAATATAAATTTCTTTTGGACACCTTTAAAACATTTTGAACTGATTCTATATTTCTTTTTCTTAGTAACATGTTCATATCTCCATTCTTTCTTCCTCTCGTGGGGTATGAACGGTTCGCCCTATAATATTACAGGCGCTTTCAAATTATAATCAATAATTCATTTGTCCCTTCATTCATTCGTTCATTCATTCATTCATTCATTCATTCATTCATTCAAATATTCTTTCAAATATTAATTAATTAATTCATTCATTCATTCATTAATTCGTTGATTCGTTCGTTTGACAATAAAATGCGTAGTGATGGTACCTAACCATTGGCGCCATATATCATAGTAATTAAAGGAGTTAAACTCTAAAGAAGTAGTCATTGCTCCTCTCTCTCATTGACGTCAGTTAGTTCGTTGCAGTCTAACGACATTGATGTGTGATAACAAAGAATACTACTAGCGTCGCCCTCCTCCTTTATCCAGACTTGGGTCTGGCATCGCCACAGCACAAACCGTGGCGGAGCTTCTCACTATAACGTCAGACGTTCGGTCCGTCACAGGGTTTTTTTTAACGTGCAGTTGTACACAAAATGTGCAGTTCTAAATGGATTTGTGCAGTTGTAGAAGCACTTCTGTACAGTTAAAACTAGCAAAAAAGGTCATTGTTCTCCGATTGTAACTAATTAAACCATGGAGGATGGGAAAGGAAAGGAGCAATTATGGTGCAGTTATAAAAATTCATTAAATTAGTCCTGGAACTCCGTCAACCGACCTTCAGCCAGGAGTTCTTTGGTAATCCAATAGCGTAGGCGTCCTCCCCAAACCCCCGTCCGACTAAACGCAGCTGACACTTGGAGTCGACGGCTGTTCTTGCATATTCCAATACAGGTGTGTCGTCCAGGTAGGCGTCGATTGTTCCATTCCTGGAAAACAAATTAGAGCAGCACAACAGTTATTTTCTATATAGATCTATCACCGACGAACTATCCTCTCTTTATGAGCGTGAACAACACTCTGAATCACTTTCATGTGCTGCTTAAAAGGCGTATGATATCGCACGTCTGTTGTATTCGACTATAGGCCTACGTGCATATATTTTATAGGCAATGATCATAACAGATGTATGCAAGAGTGATTCTATAGTCTATACGTATACTTGACGCTGTGTGATATTGCACGTCTGATGTACATGCATACATTATATAGGCAATGATCATAACAGATGTATGGGTTATAGTTATACAATGCAAAAGTGATTCTACGTATACTTGACGCTGTGTAACGGAGTCGTCTATCCGTTACCAGATGTGGTGAGAGAAAACTTCACATTTGGATGTGTTTGTTTGTTTGTTTGTATACATGTATGTGCACTTGTTATAGCGCCTCTTCAAGGTATGCTGCTCAGAGACGCTCCCGACAACAGCACGGACACTAAATCGGGGTTTCACGCCGAAGCAATTGCGATTGAAGGTCTTACTCATGGTCCCTACGTGGCGGTTTGAGGTGGATTAGAATCCGCAACCTTCCGGTTCCAAGGCACCGAAGCCACCACTACACCACCGCGCCCAAGAATATACATTACATGTACATGCATGCGCATGCATGTATACATACATGTCGTACATACATACATATACAAATTATACATGTATATTTATTGTATATGAAAAGCACGAGCTGCGTGGTTTTTTGCAATGCATCAAATCTTTCGTTTTTTTTATTTCGTTTTGTAGTCAACTATGTTACCGTGGCGCGTCATATAAACGGCCTTGTACAATGTACATACATTGTAGCCTACAAACACAAGCATTATTACACCATGCCACTTGGAATGAAAAGTCACGGTCAGTCTCAGAACAACAGTCAACCTGCTAAGAGCATTTCCCGTAGGATTCGATCTCACTTGTCCAAAACAAGCACTTCTCTCCCTGGATGGATGGCTGAATAAATCCCGAGTGGCGGCGCTGGTAGCGGCGGCGGTGGAGGCGATTTTACGCCGATGCTTTGAGGGGCGCAGACCTGGCATAAAGACGGACCGTGGCAAGAGAGGCCATTCGCTGGAGCACTGGAAAACTGACGGCACTTCAGCGACTACTGCGATCTGCCAGGCCTTCATCTCTCTTCACACGCCCCACGAAACACTTGCGGACCGATCTTTCCCCATCGTAACCGAAGGCAGAAGTTCAGAGACTAAGAACGTAAGAAGGAACCGACTTTCACTGGCAATGTTATCATATACGTGACATGTATCTGCTCGCACTGCATGCGAAACACTGACAAACGCACTAGGTAGAGTATGGTTTGGAAGTTATATTGAGACGGTCAGAGAAGTGGTGATGATAGCAATGAAAGCCTCCTAAATACTCTAGACATACTCAATATTAATGTTCGCGTGAGAGACACACAGCAAATGACACGAAATTTATTCGTTCATTTCGAGAATTTATATAGCGCTTCTTCGAAAATTTACTCAGAGGCGCTCCCAGCCCAGCCACAGCTAAAAAAAAAGGATTTGTATACACCATGACACATATGGCGTGTCATGACATTGTGCTTCAATTGTAATTGTGGCATAACTTTAGCACAACTTCTATTGAGCCATTGCCACATGACTTCGCTTCAAAACTAACTAGGTTACAATATAACTTTTGTGGTGTGGCGGTGCCGCGGTGAGTTTGATGCCTTGGAGCTGGTGGGTTCCAGGTTCGAATCCACCTCAAGCCGTCGCGTAGGGACTTTGAGCAAGTCCTTCAATCGCAAATAATAATATTGTTCGTGCGCTTCGTCATGAATCTCCAGTGCAATGTCCGCGCTGTAGTCGGGGACGCCTCTGAGTAGCGAGCTTTAAGGAACGCCAGAGAAAATGCGAGAAATAAATAAATAGGCTAAATATAGAAAACCACGAATAGGCTACATTAACTTCGTTACGCATTGACACATTCTGAATTCAGCATCGTGAATACTGTGCTATAGGAATTGTTCTTGACTTTAATTTCACCAGCTGCAGTACTGATGCTGGTGGTCCCGTCCCGATTTTTAATTTAATTTAATTTTCATGTCCGTAAAAGTAGTCCAAGTAGAGGGGCGGAACGGCTACTAAGGCGGGTGTCGTCTGGGTCGAGAATTGGAAGGTGGAGGATCAGATGAGACAGGGTAAGAGTTCTTGAAAAGGACCGTAGCATTATAATCGAGCATACGCGGGACTACCATGAGTTTGGCCTACAGTTAGGCTATTATGAATGTATGATAATGGCAACATTTAAAGTGCCCGACAGAACAACCTTTTAACGCGACAAATATATTTTTGAATGACATCCCGCTCTAAGAGAAAATCCTGCTGAAACTAATAATACACAGCTTGACATAATAATATTCCAGACAGTGTTGATCAAAACAATTCTGCTGATTGTCCAGTTGTTTCGTTTCATTGCATTAGCGCCCGTGATTAAGCTGTGGCCCTCCGCTTGACTTTCGAACGGCGCTTTACAAATTTAGAGATTACGATTACGTCGATTACTATGCTCCAGCTATAGTAGGAAAGTGGTCGTTCATCCATTCAAGGACGGAGGGAAATCTTATCCCACCCAATGCTGTTGTTTCCCCATCACGTGATATGACCATTGAGGATCGAGTAAACAACACGTCGTTGTCCGCCAATCGTAATCGGTTATGGAGATCGGCAATGTCTAGTTTTTGGATTGCATGAGGAGGAAGGAGGAGGAGAAGAAGAACGAAGAGGAGGGGAGAAGGCGAAAGATGAGGATGAGGAATAGGAGGAGGAGGAGGAGGAGGAGGAGGAGGAAGAGAAAGAGGAGAAGGAAAGGGAAAAAGTGGAGGAGGAGAAGAATGAGGACGAGGAGAAAGACGAGGAAAAGAGAACGAGGAGGAAGACGATGAAAAGAGGACGGGGAGAACGAGGACGAGGAGGAGGAAGAGAAAGAGAAGGAAAAGGAGGATTAGAAGGAGGAGGAGAAGGAAGAGGAAGAAGAAGAAGAAGAAGAAGAAGAAGAAGAAGTAGAAGAAGAGAAGGAATAAAAGGAGGACGAAGAAGAGGACGGAAAGGATGAGGGGATAATCAGGACGAAGAAGAGCAAGAGGAGGAGGAGGATGAAGCGGAGGAAGAAGAGGAGGAGATGGAGAGGGGAAATGGGAGGTCGGTGGTTAGAGGCTAAGCTTTTTTTTGAGCTCTGACGATACGATCTGCGCTGCTCTCCATGCAGTCCGTCCTAATCCTCATGCAGTCGGGTGCGATTTCCTCTTGATTCCATCGAAACCAATTCAATTCATTTCGATTATTTCAGTCCAATTTAGACGTTCAATCTAATCTGCCGCCGTGCAGCTCTGATCATGCAAAGCTAATGTTATGATATCTATGGGACTATCATGCTCTGGTATTATGATGCGCACGTTATCATCAGACCGTGGGATTTAATTAAAAAATTTTTATATACATGTAGGGCCTATGATATGTATGACTGTGTGTATATAATTATGTTCAATCGTTCATTCGTTCTATGAATTTATATAGCGTCCCTTCAAGAAAACTACTCGGGCGCGCTCGTAGACCAGTCACAGCATTGCAAAAAGGCTTGAGAGATTTATGAAACAAAGTTTGATTGGTCGGATGTAACAGAACGCAGGTTTGAAGGGAGACCAGTGGAGTAACAGAACTCTCACAAGTAGTCCGGGGCGCATATAGGTATTCCGTACCCGGTTACATAGCATTGCCAGCCATAGCGCCCTCCAATTGGCCGGTTCCACCTTATGAATATTCATAACCAATGACGTGCCCAGTGCCTTTTCGTGTGCTGTGGTTGTTGCTGTTGTTGTCATGCGGGGAAAATGTCGTACGTACATACATAATTAATTATACATTTATACGTACACACAGCCTATAATAGGCCTGTACGTGTCCTCGTAAACATAGATACATTGCATTATCGGACTGCCAAATCCAGGCCGCTTGCAAGATAACGCTCTGATTCTGATTAGGTTTTATTGCAGAGCTGGTCGGCTACTTGACTCACCGAAACGATGGCACTGCATTGTTTACAGTTCGATAATTATTAGTAGTGAAAAGTGAAATAGCTGAATCTGCCGGACACGGTTTGAAGATGGTCCCGACGTCGTGGGTGGCGGAGAAAAAAGATGCAGGCATTCTCAGTTACAATTATTATTAGAAGTTTCTCAGCAAAAACATCGCACTTCTGCCATGATACATACATTTGTATTATTACGCCGTCATTGTCTAGCACTCGATTGTCTTCAATTGTTAGTCACTCGGTCTGGCTGCGCGATTCGATTGTCTTCCATTGTCTGTCACTCGATTGTCTTCCATTGTCTGACACTCGAATCGATGTCCTCCATTGTCTGTCACTCGATTATCTTCAATTGTATGCCACTCGATTGTCGGCCATGGTCAGAGTCAGTCAAGTCTTAGTGGGCCTTGATCTCGTGACAGATTAGCGTAGAGAATAATAGATCTAACAATGAGACCGCGGTCTCCAGGATCAATCATCTAACTGTAAGATATGCATGTAGACTATTCGATGCAATGGTCCAGTTCTAAGACCAAGACCAAGTTATGGATCCTGCCCTCCTTCCCAAAGCTCAGCTTGGCTTTCCTTTATTCAACGTATCAGATATTTATGAATGTATGTTTCAAGTGATTAAAGACATTAATCAATGCAAACTGTGACATCTATGCAAATTGAAGCAATGATCTTATATAGATACGCACACGATTCTATGTAGATCCTAAAACCAACATTCGTGTACAATACTGTACATGTATATACATATATAATTATATATATATATATGTATATTTATTGCATTCTATATATAGCGAGCCATATATATTATACATGTATACTGCGATACATACAGTGTGGGTCCATTGAGGTCTATACCGTCGATGCCCAATCATATTTGCGAAATTATTCTTCTCTCGAGTAAAACACAAATTGATTTATTGATCGTTATGTATAGGGGAACTATGGGCGAGATGGACCCTTGGGGCATTACGTTATGGAGGCCCCTCTCTAAGGAATGGATTTGCACCGTCAGTTCGCACCACTTTTCTCTCTGGTAGTCTTTCCTCATCTTTCTCTCGCCTCAAATCAACTGCCTTTTCTCTCAGGGAGGGGGGGGTCGATCGCACTATACAATACAATAAATACAATAAATAAATACAATAAATACAATAAATACAATACATATTTCGATTATCTTACCACACTTAATCTGGTTCCTTTAACTCGCATCTTCATGCGACTTTGCATGAATGAAATAACTGTTCAAAAATAATAATATTAATCATAAAGACATCTGAATTGTAGTCTACATGTACATAACTCACAGAATGAGAGCGACTGCCTGGTCGACTGGTAGACTAGCGTTGTATCGTTCAGCCTTCGTTAGAAGTCGAGAGTTGACGAGTCGAGTGTAGTCTTCGACGGCTGTTCCTCTGAGGATGCCAATTCTTGTGCCAGGCTCCAGAAGCTGAGACGAAAAAGACACATAACGATACATAATTGTGGGGCTCGGTGCCGTAATAATAAGATGTGCTATCAAAGCCAAAGATCGTCCTAATAAGAACTACTTCCAGAGCCAAGATCGTCTTCTTAAATTCAGGTTTATTTTCGGATTCAGATATCGCTCTAATAAGGTTTGTTATTAGAGTAAGAAATTGTTCTAATAGGGTCTATTATTAGAGTCAGCTAAGCAGGTTTATTATTAGAGTGAAAGAACGCTCTTGTAAGATTTATTATCAGAGTCAAAAATCGTTCTAATAAGGTTTATTACTAAAGTCAAAAATCATTCAAATAAGGTTTAAAAGGCTTATTTTTAGATTCAAAAGTCGTTCTAAAGCGGTTTATTATTAGAGGCAAAGGTCGTTCTAAAGCAGTTTAGCCTGTTAATAGAGTCAAAGGCCGTTCTAAAGTGGTTTATAATTAGAGGCAAAGGTCATTTTAAAACAGTTTAGCCTATTAATAGAGTCAAAGGCCGTTCTAAAACGGCTTAGCCTATTATTAGAGTCAAAGGCCGTTCTAATTAGGTCAAATATCGTTTTGAGAAGAACTGAAGCACAGCATAACATCACAGCAAAAAAGAATCGATCGATGGCCGTTCATAAGTGGAATCATCATCGATGAATGCACGAAATCTAGAATGGTCCACAGCTAAAGAACGAAAAGCAATTCATATACTGCAGCGGAAACGGTTTAGAAATGGAAATTGGATTTTGTTCGCGATACACACATGCTGCATGGATGGAATAATTCCGGAAGACTGGAGTTCCAAAGAAAGTTTCCGGTCGTAGCTCTAAACTTCTGTGCAGCTAACGAGATTCTGCTGCTCTGTATACGAGGTTTTTTCTCTATGGTAAATAAGTGGAATGCATGCGCAGGTTAAAACCGTGTGGCTTGCCGTGATTAATGTCGACACACCGCTCAGATATGCATGATATTGCATGTACATTGTACAGTGTTGTACACTGTGGTAAATTGTTGTCATCGTACAGGTAGAACCATTCATTAAGATACAGTGGTAGGCTATGTAATTCTATAGTAGAATGACCATTCAGAGGCGCTCTTAGCATGAACATATCGGGGGTGGAGGTGGGGGGGGGGGGTGGGGGAGGGAACGAAATGGCTTTGAAGAATGAGAAACTGATGAGAAAAATGAGTCATTATCGTAGTTTAAAAGGAAAGTCATTTAAAATGAAGAGACCAACCACAGCAAACGTCCGATGCTGAGAAAGAGTAGTCCTAGTCATGCGTACCCGCACATAGGGGCAAGAGGGGGCACTTGCCCCCCTGGAAAGTTGATTTTCCCCCATTTTTTATTACTATTTTTGCGTTGTTTGACAACTTTTTCGCACTTTTTCGCAAATGTTACTAACGACACACAGAGTAACATTGAGAAATTTACATTTATTAAAAAACTTTGTGAAAACAAACTCGTTCTTAATATTTGCTTTCAATTTTCCATCTCTTACTAAAAAATTAAACCGTTGCCCCTGATTTGGCCCCCTCCTGCAAAAATTTCTGCTGGTGCCCATGGTCCTAGTTCTTGGAAAAGGATCAACAGATCTACCGATCCTATACTGACTGACTGAGAGAAAGACACGAATGACGGTTTCTGCATAGTCTATATTAATTACAGGCCTGTAGTTTGACGGAAGCTTAGGGCATTTCCCAGAAGTGCCCCAAGTGCAGCGAATTTCAATGCTCATCAAAATTAATGTAGGCCTATTACTAGTTCAATTTCTTTAATTAATAATATAAGTAGGTAATACAAGCATGTTAACTGAAGGTGGCGTTTAGCTAATCGAGTGTGAAGTGATGTAATTGCATGATGTAAATTGCACGGTTGCTCTATAAATGGCCCAGCGCCGTGCATGCCATTAAATCAAAGATGTTTCTACACTCATCTATGCTTTGGATATGAGAAAGATGATCGTGTGGTGGATGCGAGCAATCATACGTATAGCCGGTGCAAGACTCTATGTATATTATAGACTACTGTCTTGTATATATCGAGAGATATGCATAAGGATATAGACAGACGATTTAAGAGCCTAACTGAAGCATTTAAAGTAGATGATAGCAGTGGAAGAAAGACACTGTTTCGGGAGGCCCATAAGACGTGAATTGCCAGTGCTGTATACACGATGGTTATAATATACAGCGGATATGATGTATTGAAACGTAGCCTACTCACCTAAAAAACCCAGTTGTGTTCGGTGTGCTTAGTTCTGTAAAGAGGGTGTACGAGGCTATAAAGTGTGTATACTGATCTCGCAAAGAGTAAAGAGTTACAAAATGATGAAATTTTTATAAGCGCATTATGACTAAAGCGACTGAGGTGGGCGGGACACGTGTTCCGAATGGAGGACGAAAGAAGAGCCAACCAAGTGATGTCGTGGAATCCTGGAGGAAAAAGGAAGAGAGGAAGGCCGAGAAAGAACTGGCCGGAAACCATCAGGGAGGATTTGAAATGTCTGGAGATGTCGTGGGACGAGGCCAGGGCATAGGCGTACGGGAGATTTCAGCAGTGGTGGGGCAAAGATTGAACTTCTGCCCGAAAAATACATCCGTGAAAAAGTTGACGACCTTTTTTTAGTCGTTTGAGTCCGTGTTTGCCCGAAAAACCTGACTTGCCCGAAAGTTGACGACCTTTTTTTTAGTTGTTCGGTTTTTTTTGTTCGAAAAACCACCAAAATTGCCCGAATTTGGGGAGGGGGCAGTTGCCCCCCTGCACCCCCGCCTCGTACGCCTATGGGCCAGGGAATTGGCGGCGGACAGAGAAGAATGGAGACGATGCGTTGCCCGATGTGCAGATCTGCACGGGATGGACTAAGTTCTAAGTTATAATGACTAAAAAAGTCATCGGAAACATACTAACAGAAAAAAGGCCTGGACTGTAGTTTCAGGCAACTGTATAGCGTGTAGTGACCTCAAATTTGACCATTACACATGGAGATGCCATGGTCTATTCGTGAACAGACTAACGTTTGAACTATGGTGGTAAAGATGGAAAAAGAGAGACAGAGACAGAGACAGAGACAGAGACAAAGAGAGAGAGACCGATCAGTAGAAAGAAGCAGGAGTGGGTCAGGTGTGACGCCCAGGTAACGTACACCATAGAATTATGTATAATTTAATTGTATTTTGTATAATCAAGAAATTTCTCAATCGGCAATCGAAAGTCAAGTTTAGCTATAGCTGCTATCTATTCCAATTTAATCTTTGAACATAAACAAGAGCCAATCATTTGAAATATCTAATCTAATCTGTATTTCTCATGGTCGATCAATAATTAATAATTAAATAAAATTCACCCCAATCTCATTTCTTTCACGGAATTCAACTCAACGCGAAGTCAGCGAAAGAAACCAAGTTATTTAATAATATATTATTCGGTCGAATGCTACGAGCACGGTAATCAGTTTAGAAGCATACTGTTGTCTAAATTCCATCTGTCTGTCCCAGCTTGTCTCTGTCTGTCTCTGTCTGTTCTCTCCTCCTGTCTTTCTTTCTCTGTCTCTCTGTCTGCCTCTGCGTGTCTCTGTCTGTCTGTCTTTCTCTTTTGCACCTCTCTCTGTTTCAATCTGCATTATTGCCTCTTGCATTCAGTCTATCTTTCTATCCGTCACTGTGTATGCCAAGAAGTTCGTTTCGTTCGAGTCTTCCTCTTTGGATCCCTGTCTCACTCTGTCTGTCTGTCTGTCTGTCGATCTCTGTCTCTCTGTCTCTCTGTCTCTCTGTAACTCGGTCTTTCTCTGTCACTCTTTTCTGTCTCTGTCTCTGTATCCGTCTCTGTCACTGTCTCTTCGTCTCTGTCTCTTTCTCTTTCTGTCTTCGTCTCTATCTGTCTCTGTTTGTCTCTGTCTGTCTCTGTCTGTCTATGTCTGTCTCTGTCTGTCTCTGTCTGTC
>OX243823.1:24017658-24020158 GCA_945859605.1 Lumbricus rubellus | reverse complement strand
TGATTACAATGATGATGATGGTGGTGGTAGCAATGGTGATGGTGGTGGTAGTCGTGGTCGTGGTAATGATGATTATGATGTATTGATGGTGGTGGCGGTGTCTGAAAAGAAATCGCTGCTAACCCTTGGATCGTCAAGTCCAGAGATGACGACTCGAGAGTTCTTTCCCGCGAGGAAGGCTGCCAAGTTGGCCGTGTAGCTGGAGTAAATGAAGATGGATGCACCAGCCCAGAAGTTCTGCAGCCACTTGGACGGCCATGCCTTCGGCGATTTCGTCTTGATCGTGTGCTGAAAGAGAATGGCGTAGACCATGTTCAGTCCGGACCCCAGGGTGTAGTTGGTCTTCCTCTTGCGACCCCAGGGGTTCAGTCCAAACGGGCTGTTCCACTCTAGGAGACTGAGGGCTACGGCGACGACGGTGGCACTGCAGACGATACTGATCCACACCCAACCGTCGAAGGGTTCCATGAAGGCGTAGATCGGCGGACTGCGCTTCTTCTCCGAAACGAGGATCGAGTATCCAGAGTAGAAGTAGGGGTAGGTGAAGTCGATCTCCCGCGTTCGGTGCTTCGTGACGCTGAAGGCCGTGATGGCCATGTGGGCCAGACCCTTCGTGAGGTCCTCCACCATCCCGTTCCAAGATCCGTTGGACTCCATCGATCCGTACTGATCGTCGGAGGTGACGTACAGCTGGATTTCGAACTCGAGATCGCGAGCCAGTTTCTCGAGGAGCATGATGGAAAGACCCTGGCAGCAGCTGACGTTGTACAGCGTTCCGTTGTTCGGGATCTTCTTCACGAAGTCCTTGAAGATGTCGTCCAGCGTGTCCTTGTTCTTCGTCTTCACCCTGAGGCACGGCACCGACGTCAGACACTTACCCATGTCCTGCTGCTCCATCACGAAGGGTTCGACCACCACGGTCACCACCCTCAGAGTCCTCCGTCCTTTCGCTGTGGGACCGGAAACGGTGTTCCCTGGCCAGACGATCGTCGAGTAGTGAGGGGTGTCGTTGTGCAGAGTCCCGATGACGTTCCAGCGTTTCGAACCGTCCTCCTCTTGAACGAGGTTCAGAACTTGGAGGTCGTGGACGCTGGTTCGAACCCCGTCAGCGTCGAAGGACAGCTGACCGAATGATGTTGGAACAGATGAACTCTTCAGGGTCCTGTGAAAAATTAAAATAAATATTTGGTTTGGTAATTATTATCGACCAAGTACTTTCGAGAGCTTTACTGCCCCAGCTCTAGACCCTAGTGTCCAGCGTTGATCTGCTTTCCAATCAGCTGATCAAGCTGAACTCTCAGTCCGCCGCTCGCGGACTACTATAATGCAGCGGCGCTCTTTCTCGGTGGCTGGCCCTAGAACCTATGGGCTCCCTGTTGCACTCCGCCTTGTGCCTAGAGGTCACACCAGTATGTTCCTTTCGCACTTAAAAAACTGTCGTATTAATATTAGCCGTGGCTGGACTGGGAAAGTAAGTTCAGTTCATTCTATTGAGTGTAGATGGAATAAGATGTGAATCGCAGAAGATAAACTAATGGAATAATAATAATTATCACTTCTGCTGCTACTCGGGTTTCTAATGCAGACAGAAGAATAGATCGATGGCACTTCGAAACCAAACCGCAATGCGCAAACAGTCAATATACAGAAAATAAGCACACTTAGAGAAAGAGATACAGACAGACAGACAGACAGACAGACAGACAGACGGACAGACAGACACACAGACATAGATGCAGAGAGAGGGAGAGAGAGAGAAAAAGAGAGAGGGAAAGAGAGAGAGAGAGATTAAAAAAGCAGAGACAGACGTAGTTGCAGACAGAGATAGAGACAGAAATACAAAGACAGTGACAGAGATACAAAGACAGAGACAGAGATATAAAGACAGAGAGAATAAGACCGAGAGAAAGAGAGAGAGAGAGAGGGAGAGAGGGACAGAGAGAGAGAGAGAGAGGGAGAGAAAGAGAAAGAGAGAGGGAGGGAGAGTGGTGGACGGAAGGAAAGAAAGACAGGGACAGCAGACTGAATGAAGCAGCACGACGTCACAAAACACATAATATAGATTTCTAATGGATGAAGAAATGCACCACAAATCATATCTTCAATTTCTTCATATCTGCCAATCGTCGTTCTAATTCTGATGGATTGACTCGGCTCTTTTGTGACGCTCAGAAAATGCGCTATATTAAATGTCTTCATGTATACACAATGGCCGATATATAGATCTATATATATATGTATGTATATATATTTATTTATTAATTTACTGAGAATTTGATATATATATAAAATCCTCAATGCAGCCAACGCTATAACGCTATAATATATATATACATTATATATATTATGTACATTATATATATAATATATATATATATATAATGTATATATGTATTATGGCACTGGCTGCATTGAGTATTTGTATTTCAAATCAGCATCCCAATTCTGCTGTTGACTTTGCAAAGCCGATCGATTCGATGCATCACGACAACGACGACGA
>OX243823.1:23975158-24015158 GCA_945859605.1 Lumbricus rubellus | reverse complement strand
AAATGCCATAAATGACGAAAGCATGACTGACGACACTTTTTACGCTATTGTTTCAAACCGAAAAGAACAATGCTTTCAAGCGAACATATATAACTGGAACGGCATCAGTAAGATGAATCTGAAATTCTCTTTCGACTCCTCGTCATCATCGTCCGTGCTTTCAACACGTACAAAAATAGCAGAGTAGATGAGTATTATAGTTGGTCGTTTCACAGTTGAAGACACGTCCAGATGATGTGTCTGACACATCTATTATGCAATGCAACGAGGTTACGAAAGGAGCTAGAAAACTCACATAACAAAGGGCATAATCATAATACAGGCATGCACGCACACTTAAGAGGCACGTGTAGGCTATTCTATACATGTATATACCGATAGATGCATACATGCGTACATAGAACGAAGGATACATGCATGGATAAATGCAGAATTACTCTCATACAAAATAATAACAACAGTCTTGATTTAAAACTTCAGAGTGTCACCCCCATTGTATAAAATTTGGGGGCTTTGCATACTGTGGGGCGCGGTGGTGTAGTGGTGGCGTCGTTGCCTTGGAGCCGGAAGGTTCGAGGTTCGAATCCACCTGGCCGCGTAAGGACCTTGGGCAAGTCCTTCACTTACAATTGCTCAGCGCTTCGGCGTGAAACTCCGATGCAGTGTACGCTCTGCATTCGGGAGCGCCTCTGAGTAGAGCTAGCTTGAAGGGGCGCTATAACAAGTGCACGTACAAACTGTAACTGTAGCATTTTAAGAGCTGTTCTCTTAACAAAATAGCTCATCATTTGAGTGGTGCTCAGAGAAGAAGGAAGATGAGATACTTTGGTCTCATTTTGCGGAAAAGCGGAAACTGTTTGGGAAACAAGACAATACAGGGTACAACAGCTGATCCGAGTGCACGTGGAAGACC
The DNA here is from genome assembly GCA_945859605.1 of Lumbricus rubellus. Classification (NCBI taxonomy): domain Eukaryota; kingdom Metazoa; phylum Annelida; class Clitellata; order Crassiclitellata; family Lumbricidae; genus Lumbricus; species Lumbricus rubellus. The sequence continues at coordinate 24,014,245 of OX243823.1, read as the reverse complement.
ACGAACAACCTGGATTGAAAACAACATTAAGTCAATGTACACGGTGATTCATAAAAAAACGTTACCCTACATAATTCAGCATATCTCATGGGGGATGACCATGAAATGTAATGAAATTTCAGAATAAAGAAGCTTGATGATCTAGCCAAGTGCTATATGAATTATGTCACGTTCAGGGCTATAATGACGCAACGCGGATGACGAAACTGATGACGTCACAAATATCTCAAGAAACAAGCAAGATTCCAACGTTCCCGTCAGTCACTGCGGTTGTATCATGCAAACTTGGTCAATTTAATCTGGTTTAGCCTCCTGGTGAGAAATTGTTTACTGTGGCATCACCCAGTAACAATCAGAATGTTCGCAATCACGCATCTGCCGGTACACAGAAGAGGGGCGTTCCAGCAAATCGTCTTTTGTGGAATCGACCAACTTTCAGCAAATTTCTCATGGCATCGGTTGGGTCTCTTCACTTGGTCGTACGAACATATCCATTTAATCGAATCAGTTGTTGAGGTCAACGGACAATATTACACAGATGTTCCACTTTGCCAGGCATTCGTGACATTTACGGAGTAGGCTTATTTCATCGTCCATCATAATAGCGCTCGTGCGCACAGAGATCGAGAGACTGTTGCGTAATGGAAGCTGAAACTCGTGGTTTCATCCCGCCTACTTTGTGGCCACCCAACATCCCTGATTTAAATCCAGTTGACTATAAGATATGTAGTGTCATACAAGAAAATGTCTGCAGAATACGAATATGTGATGTCAACGAGTTATGTAGTCGAATTGTGGAGGCATCGGACACAATGGATCAGCGCATCATTGATGAATCAGCCAAGAAATGGCGTACGCGTCTTCGCGCATGCGAATCTGCCAAAGGACGTAATTTCGAAAATAAATTTTAACTTCCATAATGTTCAGAAATGAATTCTCTATCTTCACATGAAATTTTGTCGACATAACCCTATGTTTGGCGGAGTTACAGCAAAATATGTAGGGTAACGTTTTTTTATGAATCACCGTGTACACCTAGGCCTACATGTATCATACACATGACACACTCATGCGTGCACGCAAAAACACGCTTAGGCTAATGTATGACATTGTATGTGCATGACTATAATTATGCATGTAATTATCTGTAATTATGTTGCTATAAATATATAGTTATTAGTTAATAGTTATATATAATATTGTTTATATGTCAAATTGCATATATAAAAATTATATATATATATATATATCTATATATATATATTCACGTGTCTACGAGGTGTTTGCATTTGTGTGAAATACAAGTAGGTTAGCGAAGCAGCAGAAACGCCTCGGCGGACGGCGCTACCGTCTCTACGTCGCCTTCGCTGCAGCGAGGGATGCGTGAGAGACGGCGGGCGGAGACGGGCGGTGGCGAAGACGGGCGGAGACTGGGACGGACGGCGGAGGCGGGCGGTGGCGGAAGCGAGCGGCGGTATTGTTCGTGTGGAAGATCGCCTGAGTATCGCTATTGATTGTTGTAATACGTTGCTATTCTGTTCCATTGCATGCAATCTTAAACTCTTCGCCTTGAATCTCATTCGATTTGCTATTCCACTCACTCTCGGCATCATCCTCCTGTCTCTGCCTCTGTCTCTGTCTTTGCCTATGTCTCTGTCTATGTCTCTGTCTCTGTCTCTGTCTATGTCTATGTCTCTGTCTATGTCTCTGTCTCTGTCTATGTCTATGTCTATGTCTCTCTGTCTATGTCTATGTCTCTGTCTCTGCCTCTGTCTCTGTCTCTGCCTCTGTATCTGTCTTTGTCTCTGTCTTTGTCTCTGTCTTTGTCTCTGGCTCTGGCTCTGTCTCTGTCTCTGTCTATGTCTGTCTGTCTGTCTGTCTGTCTGTCTGTCTGTCAGTCTGTCTCTCCTCTCTCTTCCTCTTTCTCTTTCTAGTTTTATCGTTCTCTTTTTTTTCTACATCCTCTATACTTTTTTTCTCTGCAGTCTATGTCACGTGCACTCTCCTAACAATTGTTCTTCAGCATTCGAGTCTCACAATAGAGACTACGGCCTTCGTCACATTATGCATGCAGACATACTTAGACTTACATAGACATACTCAGACATACTTAGACATACTCAGACATACTCATACTTACTCAAACATACATAGACATACTCATACTTACTCAGACATACATAGACATACTCAGACATACTCAGACATGCATTATTGACTTTCTCACTATTTGACTTAACAAATAGGCTATGACCTTATATTCATTCATAGTCCGCCTTTTGGTCTGGTCCTTGCCTATTTATCAATGCTTGCGTCTGTCTTTCAGCCTGTCTGTCTCTCAGTATGTCTGTCTCTCAGTATGTCTGTCTGTCTCTCAGTATGTCTGTCTGTCTCTCAGTCTGTCTGTTCCACAATCTGAGTTTCTCCAATAATCTTCTACTTGTACATATCACTATGACACGCTTCCTTTCTCAAAATCCGATTCTTCATCCTCCTTTCACACACGCACAAAAACACGCGCACTAAAACACAGAGACGCACACACACAGTGACATAGACACACACACAAACACACACACACTCTCTGACACACGCGCGCGCACGTACATTGTACACACATGCCAAACAGTTTTTATTTTCCCTCATTGCATTGTTCCACGCTCGTGTGTTATCTCCCATCTCTCCACATTTTTTTCTCATGATAACCTGTCTGCACTCTGCATGCTTCATCTGTGATCATGTATATTAGTGTATATTCGTGTATATTCATGTATATTCATGTATATTCATGTATATTCATGTATATTCATGTATATTCATGTATATTAGTGTATATATATTCGTGTATATTCATGATTGTATATTCTTGTATATTCATGTATATTCATGCATATTCTTGTATATTCATGTATGTTCTTGTATATTTATGTATATTCATGTATATTCTTGTATGTTTATGTATATTCATTTATATTCTTGTATATTCATGTATATTAGTGTATATTCATGTATTATATTCGTTTATTCGAAACTGAAACAAAATAATCTGTGTGACACACCGCAGCATCCACTGACACGCGTTAAATAGAATCAAATAAAACAAAGTGTCTACAGAACTTATACACAGAGCAGAGAACCCATACGAATAAAGTTTTTAGAATCCTTTAACATCTCCCTGTCTGCTTGTCTGTTTGTCTGTTTGTCTGCTTGACTGTTTGTCTGTCTGTTTGTCTGTTTGTCTGTTTGTCTGTTTATCTGCTTGTCTGTTTGTCTGCTTGTCTGTTTGCCTGTTTGTCTGTTTGTCTGTTTTTGTCTGCTTGTCTGTTTGTCTGCTTGTCTGTTTGCCTGTTTGTCTGTTTGTCTGTTTGCCTGCTTGACTGTTTGTCTGTTTGTCTGTTTGTATGTTTGTCTGTTTGTCTGTTTTTGTCTGTTTGTCTGTTTGTCTGTTTTTGTCTGCTTGTCTGTTTGCCTGTTTGTCTGTTTGTCTGTTTTTGTCTGCTTGTCTGTTTGCCTGCTTGTCTGTTTGCCTGCTTGACTGTTTGTCTGTTTGTCTGTTTGTCTGTTTGTCTGTTTGTCTGTTTATCTGTTTGTCTGTTTGTCTGCTTGTCTGTTTGCCTGTTTGTCTGTTTTTGTCTGTTTGTCTGTTTGTCTGTTTTTGTCTGTTTGTCTGTTTGTCTGTTTTTGTCTGCTTGTCTGTTTGCCTGCTTGTCTGTTTGCCTGCTTGACTGTTTGTCTGTTTGTCTGTTTGTCTGTTTGTCTGTTTGTCTGTTTGTCTGTTTGTCTGTTTGTCTGCTTGTCTGTTTGCCTGTTTGTCTGTTTGTCTGTTTGCCTGTTTGTCTGTTTGTCTGTTTGTCTGCTTGTCTGTTTGTCTGTTTGTCTGTTTGTCTGTTTGTCTGTTTTTGTCTGTTTGTCTGTTTGTCTGTTTGTCTGTTTGTCTGTTTGTCTGTTTGTCTGTTTTTGTCTGTTTGTCTGTTTGTCTGTTTTTGTCTGCTTGTCTGTTTGCCTGCTTGTCTGTTTGCCTGCTTGACTGTTTGTCTGTTTGTCTGTTTGTCTGTTTGTCTGTTTGTCTGTTTGTCTGTTTGTCTGTTTGTCTGCTTGTCTGTTTGCCTGTTTGTCTGTTTGTCTGTTTGCCTGTTTGTCTGTTTGTCTGTTTGTCTGCTTGTCTGTTTGCCTGTTTGTCTGTTTGTCTGTTTGCCTGTTTGTCTGTTTGTCTGTTTTTGTCTGCTTGTCTGTTTGCCTGTTTGTCTGTTTGTCTGTTTGTCTGTTTGCCTGTTTGTCTGTTTGTCTGTTTTTGTCTGCTTGTCTGTTTGCCTGTTTGTCTGTTTGTCTGTTTGTCTGTTTGCCTGTTTGTCTGTTTGTCTGTTTTTGTCTGCTTGTCTGTTTGTCTGCTTGTCTGTTTGCCTGTTTGCCTGTTTGTCTGTTTGTCTGTTTTTGTCTGTTTGTCTGTTTGTCTGCTTGTCTGTTTGCCTGTTTGTCTGTTTGTCTGTTTTTGTCTGCTTGTCTGTTTGTCTGTTTGTCTGCTTGTCTGTTTTTGTCTGCTTGTCTGTTTGTCTGTTTGTCTGCTTGTCTGTTTTTGTCTGTTTGTCTGTTTGTCTGTTTGTCTGTTTTTGTCTGTTTGTCTGTTTGCCTGTTTGTCTGTTTGTCTGTTTTTGTCTGCTTGTCTGTTTGTCTGTTTGTCTGCTTGTCTGTTTGCCTGTTTGTCTGTTTGTCTGTTTGCCTGATTGTCTGTTTGTCTGTTTGCCTGTTTGTCTGCTTGTCTGTTTGCCTGTTTGTCTGTTTGCCTGCTTGACTGTTTGTCTGTTTGTCTGTTTGTCTGTTTGTCTGTTTGTCTGTTTTTGTCTGCTTGTCTGTTTGCCTGTTTGTCTGTTTGTCTGTTTTTGTCTGTTTGTCTGTTTGTCTGTTTGTCTGCTTGTCTGTTTGCCTGTTTGTCTGTTTGTCTGTTTGCCTGTTTGTCTGCTTGTCTGTTTGCCTGTTTGTCTGTTTGTCTGTTTGCCTGTTTGTCTGTTTGTCTGTTTGCCTGTTTGTCTGTTTGTCTGTTTGTCTGTTTGCCTGTTTGTCTGTTTGTCTGTTTTTGTCTGCTTGTCTGTTTGCCTGTTTGTCTGTTTGTCTGTTTTTGTCTGCTTGTTTGTTTGCCTGCTTGTCTGTTTGCCTGCTTGACTGTTTGTCTGTTTGTCTGTTTGCCTGTTTGTCTGTTTGTCTGTTTTTGTCTGCTTGTCTGTTTGTCTGTTTGTCTGTTTGTCTGTTTGTCTGTTTGTCTGTTTGTCTGTTTGTCTGCTTGTCTGTTTGCCTGTTTGTCTGTTTGTCTGTTTGCCTGTTTGTCTGTTTGTCTGTTTGCCTGTTTGTCTGTTTGTCTGTTTGCCTGTTTGTCTGTTTGTCTGTTTTTGTCTGCTTGTCTGTTTGTCTGTTTGTCTGCTTGTCTGTTTGCCTGTTTGCCTGTTTGTCTGTTTGCCTGTTTGTCTGTTTGTCTGTTTGCCTGTTTGTCTGTTTGTCTGTTTGTCTGTTTGTCTGTTTGTCTGTTTGTCTGTTTTTGTCTGCTTGTCTGTTTGCCTGTTTGTCTGTTTGTCTGTTTTTGTCTGCTTGTCTGTTTGTCTGTTTGTCTGCTTGTCTGTTTGCCTGTTTGCCTGTTTGTCTGTTTGTCTGTTTGCCTGTTTGTCTGTTTGTCTGTTTGCCTGTTTGTCTGTTTGTCTGTTTGTCTGTTTGTCTGTTTGTCTGTTTTTGTCTGCTTGTCTGTTTGCCTGTTTGTCTGTTTGTCTGTTTTTGTCTGCTTGTCTGTTTGCCTGCTTGTCTGTTTGCCTGCTTGACTGTTTGTCTGTTTGCCTGCTTGACTGTTTGTCTGTTTGTCTGTTTGTCTGTTTGTCTGTTTGTCTGTTTTTGTCTGCTTGTCTGTTTGCCTGTTTGTCTCTTTGCCTGTTTGTCTGTTTGCCTGTTTGTCTGTTTGTCTGTTTGCCTGTTTGTCTGTTTGTCTGTTTGTCTGTTTGTCTGTTTGTCTGTTTGTCTGTTTGTCTGTTTTTGTCTGCTTGTCTGTTTGCCTGTTTGTCTGTTTGTCTGTTTTTGTCTGCTTGTCTGTTTGTCTGTTTGTCTGCTTGTCTGTTTGCCTGTTTGCCTGTTTGTCTGTTTGTCTGTTTGCCTGTTTGTCTGTTTGTCTGTTTGCCTGTTTGTCTGTTTGTCTGTTTGTCTGTTTGTCTGTTTGTCTGTTTTTGTCTGCTTGTCTGTTTGCCTGTTTGTCTGTTTGTCTGTTTTTGTCTGCTTGTCTGTTTGCCTGCTTGTCTGTTTGCCTGCTTGACTGTTTGTCTGTTTGCCTGCTTGACTGTTTGTCTGTTTGTCTGTTTGTCTGTTTGTCTGTTTGTCTGTTTTTGTCTGCTTGTCTGTTTGCCTGTTTGTCTCTTTGCCTGTTTGTCTGTTTGCCTGTTTGTCTGTTTGTCTGTTTGCCTGTTTGTCTGTTTGTCTGTTTGTCTGTTTGTCTGTTTGTCTGTTTGTCTGTTTGTCTGTTTTTGTCTGCTTGTCTGTTTGCCTGTTTGTCTGTTTGTCTGTTTTTGTCTGCTTGTCTGTTTGTCTGTTTGTCTGTTTGCCTGTTTGTCTGTTTGTCTGTTTTTGTCTGCTTGTCTGTTTGCCTGTTTGTCTGTTTGTCTGTTTTTGTCTGCTTGTCTGTATGCCTGCTTGTCTGTTTGCCTGCTTGACTGTTTGTCTGTTTGTCTCTTTGCCTGTTTGTCTGTTTGTCTGTTTTTGTCTGCTTGTCTGTTTGTCTGTTTGTCTGTTTGTTTGTTTGTCTGTTTGTCTGTTTGTCTGTTTGTCTGTTTGTCTGTTTGCCTGTTTGTCTGTTTGTCTGTTTGCCTGTTTGTCTGTTTGTCTGTTTGCCTGTTTGTCTGTTTGTCTGTTTGCCTGTTTGTCTGTTTGTCTGTTTTTGTCTGCTTGTCTGTTTGTCTGTTTGTCTGCTTGTCTGTTTGCCTGTTTGCCTGTTTGTCTGTTTGCCTGTTTGTCTGTTTGTCTGTTTGCCTGTTTGTCTGTTTGTCTGTTTGTCTGTTTGTCTGTTTGTCTGTTTGTCTGTTTGTCTGTTTTTGTCTGCTTGTCTGTTTGCCTGTTTGTCTGTTTGTCTGTTTTTGTCTGCTTGTCTGTTTGTCTGTTTGTCTGCTTGTCTGTTTGTCTGTTTGCCTGTTTGTCTGTTTGTCTGTTTGTCTGTTTGTCTGTTTGTCTGTTTGTCTGTTTGTCTGTTTGCCTGTTTGTCTGTTTGTCTGTTTTTGTCTGCTTGTCTGTTTGCCTGCTTGTCTGTTTGCCTGCTTGACTGTTTGTCTGTTTGTCTGTTTGCCTGTTTGTCTGTTTGTCTGATTTTGTCTGCTTGTCTGTTTGTCTGTTTGTCTGTTTGTCTGTTTGTCTGTTTGTCTGTTTGCCTGTTTGTCTGTTTGTCTGTTTTTGTCTGCTTGTCTGTTTGTCTGCTTGTCTGTTTGCCTGTTTGTCTGTTTGTCTGTTTGCCTGTTTGTCTGTTTGTCTGTTTGCCTGTTTGTCTGTTTGTCTGTTTGCCTGTTTGTCTGTTTGTCTGTTTTTGTCTGCTTGTCTGTTTGTCTGTTTGTCTGCTTGTCTGTTTGCCTGTTTGCCTGTTTGTCTGTTTGCCTGTTTGTCTGTTTGTCTGTTTGCCTGTTTGTCTGTTTGTCTGTTTGTTTGTTTGTCTGTTTGTCTGTTTGTCTGTTTTTGTCTGCTTGTCTGTTTGCCTGTTTGTCTGTTTGTCTGTTTTTGTCTGCTTGTCTGTTTGTCTGTTTGTCTGCTTGTCTGTTTGCCTGTTTGCCTGTTTGTCTGTTTGTCTGTTTGCCTGTTTGTCTGTTTGTCTGTTTGCCTGTTTGTCTGTTTGTCTGTTTGTCTGTTTGTCTGTTTGTCTGTTTTTGTCTGCGTGTCTGTTTGCCTGTTTGTCTGTTTGTCTGTTTTTGTCTGCTTGTCTGTTTGCCTGCTTGTCTGTTTGCCTGCTTGACTGTTTGTCTGTTTGTCTGTTTGCCTGTTTGTCTGTTTGTCTGTTTGCCTGTTTGTCTGTTTGTCTGTTTTTGTCTGCTTGTCTGTTTGCCTGCTTGTCTGTTTGCCTGCTTGACTGTTTGTCTGTTTGTCTGTTTGCCTGTTTGTCTGTTTGTCTGTTTTTGTCTGCTTGTCTGTTTGTCTGTTTGTCTGTTTGTCTGTTTGTCTGTTTGTCTGTTTGTCTGCTTGTCTGTTTGCCTGTTTGTCTGTTTGTCTGTTTGCCTGTTTGTCTGTTTGTCTGTTTGTCTGTTTGTCTGTTTGTCTGTTTTTGTCTGCTTGTCTGTTTGCCTGTTTGTCTGTTTGTCTGTTTTTGTCTGCTTGTCTGTTTGCCTGCTTGTCTGTTTGCCTGCTTGACTGTTTGTCTGTTTGTCTGTTTGCCTGTTTGTCTGTTTGTCTGTTTGCCTGTTTGTCTGTTTGTCTGTTTTTGTCTGCTTGTCTGTTTGCCTGCTTGTCTGTTTGCCTGCTTGACTGTTTGTCTGTTTGTCTGTTTGCCTGTTTGTCTGTTTGTCTGTTTTTGTCTGCTTGTCTGTTTGTCTGTTTGTCTGTTTGTCTGTTTGTCTGTTTGTCTGTTTGTCTGCTTGTCTGTTTGCCTGTTTGTCTGTTTGTCTGTTTGCCTGTTTGTCTGTTTGTCTGTTTGTCTGCTTGTCTGTTTGCCTGTTTGTCTGTTTGTCTGTTTGCCTGTTTGTCTGTTTGTCTGTTTGCCTGTTTGTCTGTTTGTCTGTTTGCCTGTTTGTCTGTTTGTCTGTTTTTGTCTGCTTGTCTGTTTGTCTGTTTGTCTGCTTGTCTGTTTGCCTGTTTGTCTGTTTGTCTGTTTGTCTGTTTGTCTGTTTTTGTCTGCTTGTCTGTTTGTCTGTTTGTCTGCTTGTCTGTTTGCCTGTTTGTCTGTTTGTCTGTTTGCCTGTTTGTCTGTTTGTCTGTTTGCCTGTTTGTCTGTTTGTCTGTTTGCCTGTTTGTCTGTTTGTCTGCTTGTCTGTTTGCCTGTTTGTCTGTTTGTCTGTTTGCCTGTTTGTCTGTTTGTCTGTTTGTCTGTTTGTCTGTTTGTCTGTTTTTGTCTGCTTGTCTGTTTGCCTGTTTGTCTGTTTGTCTGTTTTTGTCTGCTTGTCTGTTTGCCTGCTTGTCTGTTTGCCTGCTTGACTGTTTGTCTGTTTGTCTGTTTGCCTGTTTGTCTGTTTGTCTGTTTGCCTGTTTGTCTGTTTGTCTGTTTTTGTCTGCTTGTCTGTTTGCCTGCTTGTCTGTTTGCCTGCTTGACTGTTTGTCTGTTTGTCTGTTTGCCTGTTTGTCTGTTTGTCTGTTTTTGTCTGCTTGTCTGTTTGTCTGTTTGTCTGTTTGTCTGTTTGTCTGTTTGTCTGCTTGTCTGTTTGCCTGTTTGTCTGTTTGTCTGTTTGCCTGTTTGTCTGTTTGTCTGTTTGTCTGCTTGTCTGTTTGCCTGTTTGTCTGTTTGTCTGTTTGCCTGTTTGTCTGTTTGTCTGTTTGCCTGTTTGTCTGTTTGTCTGTTTGCCTGTTTGTCTGTTTGTCTGTTTTTGTCTGCTTGTCTGTTTGTCTGTTTGTCTGCTTGTCTGTTTGCCTGTTTGTCTGTTTGTCTGTTTTTGTCTGCTTGTCTGTTTGTCTGTTTGTCTGTTTGTCTGTTTGTCTGTTTGTCTGTTTGTCTGTTTGTCTGCTTGTCTGTTTGCCTGTTTGTCTGTTTGTCTGTTTGCCTGTTTGTCTGTTTGTCTGTTTGTCTGCTTGTCTGTTTGCCTGTTTGTCTGTTTGTCTGTTTGCCTGTTTGTCTGTTTGTCTGTTTGCCTGTTTGTCTGTTTGTCTGTTTGCCTGTTTGTCTGTTTGTCTGTTTTTGTCTGCTTGTCTGTTTGTCTGTTTGTCTGCTTGTCTGTTTGCCTGTTTGTCTGTTTGTCTGTTTGCCTGTTTGTCTGTTTGTCTGTTTGCCTGTTTGTCTGTTTGTCTGTTTGCCTGTTTGTCTGTTTGTCTGTTTGCCTGTTTGTCTGTTTGTCTGTTTTTGTCTGTTTGTCTGTTTGTCTGTTTTTGTCTGCTTGTCTGTTTGTCTGTTTGTCTGCTTGTCTGTTTGCCTGTTTGTCTGTTTGTCTGTTTGCCTGTTTGTCTGTTTGTCTGTTTGTCTGTTTTTGTCTGTTTGTCCCGTTGTCTGCTTGTCTGTTTGCCTGTTTGTCTGTTTGTCTGTTTGCCTGTTTGTCTGTTTGTCTGTTTGTCTGTTTGTCTGTTTGTCTGTTTGTCTGTTTTTGTCTGTTTGTCTGTTTGTCTGTTTTTGTCTGTTTGTCTGTTTGTCTGTTTTTGTCTGTTTGTCCCGTTGTCTGCTGCTGCTGCTGATTTCTTTGTTGTCTCATTGCGTCCGCCTCAGTCGGTTTTAGTCGGTCACTTGCATGGTCTGCTTTTAATCACGGCGGTCTCTCTGTCTTTGTCTCTGTCTCTCTGTCTTTGTCTCTGTCTCTCTGTCATTGTCTCTCTGTGTGTCTGTCTGTCTGTCTATCTCTGTCTCTGCCTCTGCCTATCTTTCTTTCTGTCAGTCAGTCTGTCTAACTCTGTTTGTCTTTCTCTTTGTCTGTCTCTGTCTTTGTCTCTTTCTCTATATGTCTCTGCCTCTCTCTTTCTGTCTGTCTGTCTCTCTCTGCCTATGCCTCTGTCTCTGTCTATGTCTATGCCTCTGTCTGCATGTCTGCATGTCTGTCTGTCTGCGTGTCTGCCTGCCTGCCTGTCTCTCTCTCTCTCTTTCTCTCTTTCTCTCTCTCTTTCTCTCTCTCATTCTCTCTCTCTCTCTCTCTCTCTCTCTCTCTCTCTCTCTCTCTTTCTCTCACTCTCTCTCACTCTCTCTCTCTCTCTCTCTCTTTCTTTCTCTCTCTCTCTCTCTCTCTCTCTCTCTCTCTCTCTCTCTCTCTCTCTCTTTCTCTCTCTACCGTATTTACTATGTACACAGTCCGTCCAATGGCCTCCGGTCCATCCATCCAGGCGCCCCTTTCACTTGTCGTGTGCGCGTCAAACCTTCATCCCCGTCCAATCCATTCCTTTCACTCACTATTCGCTTTTCTCATAAAACATCTGTTCATCGTCCGACCCTCTGTCAATCCGTCCGCATATTCGTCCGCATCAACGTCCTTTAGTCCTTTAGTTCTTTAGTCCGCCGCCAGTCTTCTCCTTTCTTCTCTTCTTCCACTCTTCTCATATCGATCTGTGTCGATCCTAGCAATCAATAATCATCGACTCTGTTGGCATGGTAACGGAAAAAATCTTTAACTGCAGATTTATTTTCCACGCGCATGGCACTTGTAGAATTAAACAGAAGTGGTGGTGGTGGCACAGTGGTGGAAAAGTGGTGGCACAGTGGTGGAAACGTGGTGAAAACGCGGTGGTAAAGTGGTGGAAAAGTGGTAGTAAAGTAGTGGTAAAGTGGTGGAAAAAGTGGCGTCAGTTTGTCGCGTCTACCAGATCTCAGACTCCGTGTGGCAATTGAACTTATAGGGTTTGCACTGTCTCGATCATTTGCTTCAATTGGTATCTACTTCTCTTTGGAATGCGCTATACGGTATCTCTTATTCTCCTTCTATTCGCTCTACATGTATTGCATGACTTCTGGCAGTCTCTCTTCTTCCTTCGTTCTTCTCAAACCTAGCTGCCTCTTCTCAACGAACCTCACACATTCATGGGCGGAGTTTATCAGGGGCTAGGGGGTCTATACCCCTCCAAGAAGGCCCAGATTCAACTTTTTTACCATGAAAATGGTATCCTCTTTCGGGGTTATCCCTCTAATAAGGCTCAAACTTGGATTTAGCCCCCAAGAACAGAAACCAAACTCCGCCCATGCACACATTGAGTATTAAGTGCGTTTCTGAACGGTGTGCCCTACTATATAGATTATAGAGGTACTATATAAATGCTGAAATACAAAACAATGGAAGGAGAGAATTCCGCCAATGTCTGCACTCTCTGCCAGTGCCAGTCCCAAGCCTGGATAAAGAAGAAGGGCGACGCTAAGCTAATGGTCTTTGTGATCACACAGTGACGTTACACCGCAACTACTACTATATATATATAATATATATTCGTTTAATAGAGTAAAACAATCTGACAATAACGCAGAAATGTTAACATGACTGATAACGAATAATTAAAGTTCAGTTAGATAGTGTTAGAATAAGCTAGTAAATATTTTTATATAATGATCGTGGAATAAATTGAGAGTCATCTTTTGGTGGGAGAGTATGGTTGTGTGCTCTAGGTCTTAATTGGTGAGAGGAGGGGGTTGGAGTGGACACAAGGAGAGGGATTTAGGGCATGCACTAGGGTTTATAGGGTAATGGTTAACACTCTGGCACGAATAGCGCACGCAAGGGCTTCGCTTCCCGCTATATACTCTCCCTCTAAAAGGTGCACTCAGCCTTCTATTCGACAGACGGCGTTTGTAGACTGATTAGTACAGGTAGGTGAGCAGTGATGAACGCCTTGCATGGCTGCCGACAGTTAAATTCGAATCCGTAATAACTTGTGACCATCCGTCATAAACAATCACGTACCATGAATTGTAATCATTGGGTCAGTTTGAAAATTGTCATGATTTAACATTGTTCTGTTTTAATAAGAACTGTTTCAACTACTGACCTGTACAGTCTGTTTCCTTCGCGCGACCTGTTCTGAGCCGCGATCCAGCACCCACCCTGGTGTTCTCTCGCCCATCGTCCACTCCCATGAGCTGCTGACTCCACACCTCCAAGCGCGGCATTGTCCAACGCAGCCTTCTTCTCGGCAGCGTCGTGTGTGCGCAGCGCTGCGCCTATCAGTCGGACCGTGTCCGGCAGGAGAGACTTCGGACTCAGTTCCTTGCTGACGTTGACGGCGACCAGTCCGATGGGATACGCCTCGACGAACCTCTGGTTCCGGATGACTAGATCCGTGACGAACCAGGCGTAGTCGCGCACGAACCCGTTCTGCTCCGCCACCTCGAAGATGATCTTCGCCAGGGTGGGAGTGCAGTGGAGAATGATGACGCGGGACTGGTTCTCGCGCAGGTTCAGCAGCTTGTACTCGATGGTTTCGCGGGGTGTGCTGTTCGAGACCCTGATGTAGTCTTCGACGCGCCACAGGGTGGAGTTGCTCGTTAGGTGGTAGAAGGTTTCGACGAAACCGTCGCCGGCGTACCTGCCTTCGATGATGAGCGACGCGTAGTGCCAGTCGTTGGCGTGCAGGATTCGAACCAGCGCCTTTGCGATCTGGGTCCGACCGGGATCCAACTGCAGATACAGTGGACGTTCTCCCTACACACGCACACACACAGTGTATTGTTATTGTAATAGTAATCCCGAGATTTCGACAGCGCCATGCATAAAAGCGAAGTCGCGGGAACTAGCTTATTCACAGGCGCTTAGTATATAGATCTACTGTATCGATACATTTTTGAAGCGCCTTTTGCGTGCACAGTGGACGTTCACCCTACACACACGCACGCACACACGCACATTGTATTGTTATTGTAATTGTAATCGTAGCCGTAATCTCGAGATTTCTTCAGCGTCATGCATAAAAGCGAAGTCGCGGGAACTAGCTTATTCACAGGCGCTTAGTATAATTTATTGTATCGATACATTTTTGAAGCGCCTTTGACGCGCACAGTGGACGTTCACCCTACACACGCACACACACATTGTATTGAATTGTATTGTATCTGACCATTTATAAAGCGCTTCTCGAAGCAATTGAGAGCCTTTCAGAAGCGCTCTCAGTGCGTTCAAGCCCGAGAGTAAAGGCATGTTCTTATAGACAAGAGAAAGACGAGGAATTGTACTGTATCTATAAATTTATAAAGCGTCTTTCACTGTGCACACCAATCAGAGGCGCTCCCAGTGCGAAAGACCAAAAGAAAAGAAAGTAGGTTTAAGGCGTTGAAAACATGTGATTCGGGTGCCAGTTAATAACAGAGAACGGGTTGAAAATGGAGAGAGATAATTCCATGCAGAGCATAAAAAACTGTCTAATAGTTCTCTGCGCATGCAGGTCGGATTTGTTTGTCCTACGAGTTAGGACTGCTATTGCTCAAACTCAATTCTTTGCCATCAGTTGGGTTCTCTCTAGGGAATTCTCTTCACTCTATATGCATGAGACTCTTCTTTCTGGTTCGCTATCAACATCTCTCTCTCTCTTCTTAAGACCCTTACTCTCGGTGTTCTCGCACTTGGAGCGCTACTGAATGACCATGGCTGTGAGCGGCGCTATAGAAATTACTAATTACATGTACGTTACATAAAACAGACCTAATGAAGACACTATGCGAAATACCTCAAGTTTTTAACGAGAGTGTGCTAAATGTAGCTGAGAAAGTAATGTAAGCGTGTTGCCATTCAATTAATTATCACCCTCCATTATGACATGCATGACTACATATAGGCCTACTTTCAGTTAACGACACCGTGAAAACAAAGATCATTAGCATCGCCCTCCTCCTTTATCTATACTATTCTATAGGCTTGGGACTGGCACTGTCAGAGTTCAAACAGTGTAGGAGTTTTTTTACAACGTGGCAAACAGCAAAATACAAGAAAGTCACTGCAGGTAGCTATAGTGTGTAAAACCAAGGTTACCAAGCATTAATCTGTGCTGCGAGACTACGCTGTCCAACATCAATTCTAACTATTAACATCACAAAAAATGGTCAACATCACGAAGTTGCACATGAGAAGTCTTCTTCACGGCAAGTTAACATCAACGAATTTATGGGGTTAATATGCAAGTTGCAGGCATCAAAACGCGGTCCGACGTCTCCATTTTGATCATCGGCACAAGCATGCAGACAGTAATTAATCCTACATCTCGATCAATGATATCGATCGCAGCAGCTTTGGAAGGCATAATTGATGGATTCAAGGTCAGAATATTAATCTTGTGAATGAAGATATTAAGATGATAAAGCGAGAGTTGCAAGCAACAATGAAGATAGCCTAGACAGCCAGTCTACATGCATGTGGGGCGCGGTGGTGTAGTGGTGGCGTCGTTGCCTTGGAGCCGGAAGGTTCGAGGTTCGAATCCACCTCCCCGCGTAAGGACCTTGGGCAAGTCCTTCACTCACAATTGCTCAGCGCTCCGGCGTGAAACTCCGATGCAGTGTCCGCTCTGCATCGGGAGCGCCTCTGAGTAGAGAGCTTGAAAGGGCGCTATAACAAGTACGCATACAAACAAACAAATGAAGACAGATAATGAAAACATGGTAGGTCTATACACGCACCGCATTGGATGCTGTAGGAAACCAGCACGGGATGAAAACAGAACCAGCTAGTACTCCTACTTGAGAGGTATACGATAACAATGAGACCAAATTGCAACTCTGAGATGCAAACAAAAGGAATGTAGCCTAGCTGCCCTGCCACTCTGCGGACGTCCAAACACGAACGAAAACGCAACAAGCGATACCAGTGACACATGAAAAAATTCCTGGCGACGTTTTTGTAGTCATTTGGTCTCAATCTGAAGAAAATCAATCATTTTCCCAGTCAAAAAATGCTGAAGACCATTTAAAAGTCAATTTGGTCTAAATCTGGTGAAAATATTTCATTTTCCCTGTCCCAACAAACCTAATGACCTTGACCTTTTTAAGAGGAGCAAAGTCGCAAATATTTTATTTTCCTTGTACAAAAACCTGATCATCTTTTTTGGGAGCTCATATTTCTTAGCCCCCCCTGGCGCCGCCACTGTCTCTTATGCTTCTTCGTTCTTAAGCGGAAACCTTTAATTCAGATTCATTGCATGAGTCACATAATACTTGACTCTCTCGCAATCCGGTCAAGTGATTCTGCTGTTAGACATATTATATCTCCATCCGAGTCATTTCTGTCTAGCCATTTAATGCAAATTGCACACCACTCAGTTTCTTCTAAACAGTGAGCCGCCTTCCACTTATTATCTAATCGGTTGACACCTTGAAAGAAAAGTTCGATGTTTCAAACTTCAAAGCCGACATCTTTACTCCTCTCCGCGGCTGCCCAAGGTACAGACAGGCACCAAACTTACCGACGAGCTAAATTCTACTTTGTCTAGGATCCTCGATAAACACATTCCCTGTAAACTAGTGAACGAGTCTCGCCGCACGACCTCCCAAAGCTATGTCTCGACTCTGGTAGGCCATGCTATTGGTGCCAGAAAACTGCGCGGCCAAATTGTTCATTTACCTTAGCATCTGCTTATATTCAGCATCAAACACTTGCTTCCCGCTTACATAGCTTCTGAGAGTTACTCTTCTTTGAAGATTTTATTGCATAGAAAATTAATTTGCGGCGAAAATCAATTTGAGAAAATAACTAAATACTGTCCATTTCGATTGTTCTGTGTAATTTATACATTAAGCCGGTAGTTAAAAATGACCGTACTTTTTAAATGATCAAAACATTGTAAAATAGTAATAATTCGATATACGCAAATCCATAAATGTCTATAAGCAGCAGTAATCAACAATGGTAATAAATAAAATACGTTTAAATAGAGCGAAGAACTGTCCAAAGCGTGTCACATATAATATTATTACAAATGAAGAAATTCTTGTAGGCCTACTTCTATTCATATTATTTAAGTTTATATTCCGCCACAGAAGAGAGCTGCAAGTCAGCAGCTCCTTGCGCCGGTCCTAAGCCCGGATAAAGCAGGAAGGTTTGCCAGATGAATGTCGATACACTGGCAGTAAAAACAAAGACAATTAGATGCCTAAATAGAATGAATGAGGACAGAAAGATCAAGACCTTGATGTTTTGAATAATGGATAGCACCAATAAAAAGAGGAAGGTCGCATCGAGAGTGGATGGATGACATTGAAGAGTGGTGCGGAGCAGACTCACAGAAGCTGCGGGTTTCATACGGCTCAGAACAGACTCGAGTTTAGAGTCATTGTGAAGAATGCATCGGACATAATACGGGCATTTAAGACCACGGTTGTTGTTGCTGCTTGATGATGATGACGATGATGATGACGATGTTGAGGAGGAGGAGGAGAATAAGGAGGAGGAGGACGATGATGATAATGACGACGGCGACGATGATGATGATGATGATGATGAAGTTTGATTCTCAGCAACGAACGATTACAGGAGTGTGCGGAACGAATGAATTGTCCACAGGAGTTACTACACGGAGCTCGCGAAGAAGCGCATATCCGGTTGAAGCTGCAGTCTTTGGATTACATACCCTATTGAATGTAGCCTACCATCGTTCTTCATGCATATACAATGTTATACATGTACATGTATGTAGCTTCTTATGCACGTGCATGTATGCGATGCGTGTATATCGTTGACCTCATCGAGCCATATAATTTATATGGCATGCATTTTTAGGCGACTAATAGAGTCGACTACTATTGATGTCGATTATGTGGACGTATAATAGGCTACGGTCAACAGCGATCTTCAATCGCATCATCTGCCTTTCGTGGTTGCTGCATCAGTGAATGGACAAACACAGTGATTGCTATCGTAAGCGTAATCGAAATCGTAATCGTAATCGTAGTCGTAATGGTAATGGTAATCGTGATCGTAATCGTAATCGTAAACTCCAAATTTCTAAAGTAGCCTACCATTTCAGATCCAAGCACAGGACGACTGCCTTATTCGTAAGCGTGTCGGATCAGACTGAGGAAGACGGGCAAGTACACGGACAAGCAGGTAGACATGTGGCAAGCAAGGCTAACAAGCAGCAAGGAAGAGTCGACTGTTATTGTGAATCATCAATGGTTTATTAGCGACATCTTGTGGACAACGCTTGCTTTCCAGTCGATATTGGTGCCAGAATGAATGACTCATTTTTCCAGCTGTATACCTTCAAGGTATCTCTCTCTCTTTCCACGAGGTCGATTTCACAATGCAATGTAATTGCTTCTCTAACTATGTTATGTTATGTATGTTATTTTATGTTATGTTATAAAATTATGTTAACTTCAGTCATTTGCATTCTCTTCCAATACACCAGCGTTAACTCTATCATCATAATAATGATGATGATGATTATAGTATAGGAGTACATGTAGTTATGATCTAATCTGCTTAATCTGTCTGTATGTCTATTTATCTGCCTGTCTGGCGTACTCCGTCCGTCCATCCATTCATTCATCCATCCACCAACTCACCTAAAACCCAGCCACCAACCAGCCCACCCATCTCCAGCCCACCCAACCACCCAAAACCCACTCACCAACCCATCCATCCATCCATACATCCATCCATCCATCCATCCATCCATCCATCCATCCATCCATCCATCCATCCATCCATCCATCCATTAATCCTTCCATCCATCTATCACGTATACGTATCATATGTTCGTGTGCACGTGTGTGTGTGTGTGTGTTTGTGCGTGTGTGTGTGTGTGTGTGTGCGGATATAAATGCATCATGCCTATAGAAGCATTCCGGTGTATGTTGTGCATATATACAAGCTCACCATTTGCTTTTAACTTAATCGATGTTCGTATCCTCGCTGGCCGCCAGGTGGTGACGTGTGCTTTGATCTGCCCGCCCCCTCTCTCCCTCTCCCTCTTGCTGTCTCTCTCTCTCTCTCTCTCTGTCTCTCTTTGTGTCTCTCTTCTCTCCCTCTCTCTGTCTGTCTGTCTCTTCCCGTCTCATTCATATGATTGCGTCGTTCACCTCTGTGTCTCTCTCTGTGTCTGTCTGTCTGTCTGTCTGTCTCTCTCCGTCTCATTCATACGATTGCATCGTTGAACGGGCCACACACACAGCACAGCAGTAGTGACTGATTGCATGGAACCATCCATTACCAGACAAACAATTCATCAGACTTCTATTAACACGAACGACCTTCCTACACTGCAATCCGTTTGTATCCACTGTGCATCATACATTGAGATACATTGATACAGTGCGCACGTTAGTATATCCCTGTAGGTTTTCCATGACCATATAATGTTAGCCTATAATTACACTTTTAATCCACCAGATGCTCCAAATGCTTCTGTAGCAGATACGTTGGTCACGGCGACATCTATAGGCTACATCAAGCCTGGATAGAGGAGGTGGAGGAGGAGGTGGTGGAGGAGGTGGAGGAGGTGCAGGAGGAGGTGGTGGTGGAGAAGGAGGAGGAGGAGGAGGTGAAGGTGGAGGAGGAGGCGGAGAAGAAGAAGAAGGAGGAGGAAGAGGAGGAAGACGAGGACGCAAAAAGATCTTTGATGTCACGCAGTGTCCTTATGATATGGCAGCCTATACATGTATAGGCCAACAGAGTGCTAAAACAATAAGTTTTTGCCAATGTCTTGGCCGGAGGAAATAATTTTTTTAATTAAATTTTGCAGCTTAAAGGTAATGTAGCCTATATTTACGTCCAGTGGCCAGATTTCACCAAAATATTGTAATAAAAAATAGTTGCGTGTTAGGCCTACTTATTTGTGCGTTATTTTTTGAATCGTCAAAACACAGTGGGTGATCTCACTATAAGGCATGTAACTTTTGTTCTGTTTGAAATATTTTGATGAAATCGGGCCATCACGTGTAGATATGAATTGTCTTTTGTCTTTTGATTTTACAATTCTTGCTTCTGTCCATGCTATTGGCAAAAAGCTTTAGCTACCCAGTACCTACAGCTCGGATGATTCAGAGCGATATATCGTGAAAATGCGAGGGTATATCTATCTATCTATCTATCTATCTATCTATCTATCTATCTATCTATCTATCTATCTATCTATCTATCTATCTATCTATCTATCTATCTATCTATCTATCTATCTATCTATCTATCTATCTATCTATCTATCTATCTATCTATCTATCTATCTATCTATCTATCTATCTATCTATCTATCTATCTATCTATCTATCTATCTATCTATCTATCTATCTATCTATCTATCTATCTATCTATCTATCTGTCTGTCTGTCTGTCTGTCTGTCTGTCTGTCTGTCTGTCTGTCTGTCTGTCTGTCTGTCTGTCTGTCTGTCTGTCTGTCTGTCTGTCTGTCTGTCTGTCTGTCTGTCTGTCTATCTATCTACCCATGTACAGGCCTACGTACAAGTATATGAACAATGAGGGAATCATGAACCGTTTCTTTTGGTTTTACATCCACGAATTTCTTTTTAATCGTGTATAAAGTTCGTTGTTATACTCGGGCAGCAAATCTCGCCTGCTTTTTAAGCTGCCTCCCTATGCGACATGTAAGACTGAACGCTTCTATAATTAGACTAGAGGACCACAGACAAAATCTAGTTAGCTACATCGGTTAAAGCGCCCGTCTCGTGCGCCTCTCTGTGCGTGCATCGCGGTTCGACTGCATCATTACGGTGGCTTAATTGACAGATTTAAATCGGGGTTAGCACGGTCTGTACACGGATGACGTCAGCAGAGCCACATTTTTTCGAAAAGGTGGCGGACGACCAGACAGTCCAGACTCGAGCATCAGACTGAAATTATTGAATAATGAGAAAGGTCAAGGGTGCGAGTTTGCAATGTAAAAACGTGCGCTTTTATATTTTAGTACCTATAGCCTCCGACTAGTTCTTAGTTTTTGTCTGACCTTTTAGACCTAGACAAAGAGGGCTTTCTTCAATGCAGTATGCATCACTCTGCGGCTTTTCATCTGCTTTTAGGCCACGCCCGATAACAAGCAATCTCAAGGTGAGCTTTTGAATAATTATTTCCCTGTAAGCTGTTTTGCTATTTTTACGTTCAAGACTTTCTATTCTGGCGTCGAAGTCTTGACTTGACGAACAGCGAACTTGGCAGAGTGCATTGATTTTAAGCGGTTGCGATTTTCGTCGGTTGAAGCCTTGGGCACTGTAACGATGACGTGATCGAATTTATTAGGAGGCAATGATCTAGAGAGGTTGGCAATAATGAGAACGATTTACAATCTGGACGAAAGGGGAAATTGGTGTCATTACGAAGATGATACTCTAAACGAAATGGGTTATCTTTGTCGATATGAAGATGATACTCTATTATAGACACAGTTGGTTATCTTTATCATTGTTAAGATGACGCTTTAAACGCGACTGTTAGGCCCTACCTTTGTCATGATAAAGATGATACTCTAAACTCAATGGGTTATCTTTGTCGATATATGAAATGATACTCTATTATAGACACAGTTGGTTATCTTTATCATTGTTAAGATGACGCTTTAAACGCGACTGTTAGGCCCTACCTTTGTCATGATAAAGATGATACTCTATTATAGACACAGTTGGTTATCTTTAAGCTTATCATTATTACGATGACGCTTTAGACGCGACTGTTACCTCTGCCATCATGAAGATGATACTCTAAACTCAATGGGTTATCTTTGTCGATATGAAGATGATACTCTATTATAGACACAGTTGGTTATCTTTATCATTGTTAAGATGACGCTTTAAACGCGACTGTTACCTTTGTCATCATGAGGATGATAGGCTATTCTAAACTCAATGGGTTATCTTTGTTGTAATGGCGACGAGGATCCTATAGCCTACGTGTGCATGAAGTGCATTATATAATATATATGTACTTTTCAGCGCATATTCTAACACTAGTGAAGTTTACCCTTTGTTCTCTTTATAAAGTTCCTTTGATGCTATTTTACTACGT
The DNA here is from genome assembly GCA_945859605.1 of Lumbricus rubellus. Classification (NCBI taxonomy): domain Eukaryota; kingdom Metazoa; phylum Annelida; class Clitellata; order Crassiclitellata; family Lumbricidae; genus Lumbricus; species Lumbricus rubellus. The sequence goes on along the minus strand of OX243823.1, from coordinate 23,992,706 downwards.
TAACATGTGTCCCCCACCCTAGACTGAACAAAAGTGAACATGTCTCATGTTTGTGTTAGTGTTATTGCTTAGGTCTATGACTGTGTTATGATGCTTTAAGCCTATGTCGGAGTTATAATGCTAGAGGCCTTTGTCTTTGTTATGACGCTATTGACTGTACATGATTGTATATCCATTGTCTTTTCTCATTCTTTGGTCCAACTGTTTTTTTATTCACTTTGAAACCAACGGATGTTTGTTGCACGACTATTCTTAATTCTTATTGCTTCCAAGATAAATAGGTTACCCTATAGTTAAGCGACATTTCTGTCCCTTCTGGAAATCCTCTGTTGTATACCGATAAACGGCAGGTCCTACCATTTCTTTTTGCGCAATGTCAATTTCAATGCCTCTGGATCAATAAACAATTGATTGATTGATTTAATAAAGCAATTGCCAACGGCATTTCGTGCACAAATCAATAGTCGCGCATTCATCTAAGGAAGCCAGTCTATAGTCTATTGGAAAGCATTTTTGCTTGGTTGGCAGCATATTTTGCCCAACAGTAGACCTAGACCTACTGGAGTAGACGCCTTCCGAGTATTATACTTGGTAGTCGTCCCAACATTACAGTTGGCTAACCGGGGCTGACAAGAGAAATTCTTGGGAGAAACAGTCACGAATCCCTAGACTATCTTAAGTCGCCCTTGTAATGGACAATGACGGCATGGCTGTGTTAGTGCGCCATATAAATTGTGATGATAATAATAATTATTATTATTATTATTATTATTATTATTATTATTATTATTATTATTATTATTATTATTGATAATAACAATATTATTATCATTTACATGATACTCTAAAACAGACATACAAAGAGAAAGGCGAGAAAGAAGAGAGAAGAAGAAGAGAGAGGCAGACATAGACAGACAGAGACAGACAGACAGATAGACATGCAGAAGAGAGCAGATCGAGCAAGAGATAAAAGGGCGAGAGCCAGAGGAAGACAGACACAGAGAGACAGAGACACAGACAGAGAAAAACACACGTGCAGACAAAAACATCTGTGTGCAGATAAGACTATAGCCATGCAGCAAAGCAAATTTTCAAGCACTACTCTACACACACGTGCAGACACACACACACACACACACATGCAGACGCACACACACACACATGCAGACACACACATGCAGACACACACACACACGTGCAGAGCATTGCGCACACACATGCAGACGAACACACACACACACATGCAGACACACACACACACACACACACACACATGCAGACACACACACACGTGCAGAGCATTGCAGACACACACATGCAGACACATACACATGCAGAGCATTGGACACACACACACACACACACACACACACACACACACACACACAAACACACACACACACATGTAGACACACACACACACACACACATGCACACACACACACACACATGCAGAGCATTGCAGACACACACACACATGCAGACACACACACACATGCAGAGCATTGCAGACACACACACACACACACACACACACACAGAGCATTGCAGACGTGATGGATTCTCAAACTCATCGACCGCAATGACAGCAAATCACGTCAGCCTCACATACATCGTTTCGGATAAAGTTTCATCAGAGACCATACAGCTTATATTATCACACGCTGAAGCACGTACGGCGTACGCCTCTTTCAGTTCTGTTTGCATTGTACCTGTGAAAAATTCATGTACATTTTCCTACCTGTGCACGGGCGCATGTATACATGTAGATCTATTGATTAATAAAAAAGTGTATACAAATACTGAAATACCGGATCAAATTATATGCAGCGATAGCAAAATTCCGCATTTGCAGGGCTTTTTTAACGTGTAGTTGTACACAAAATGTGCAGCTCTAAATGAATTTGTGCATTTGTAGATTGTAGAAGCATTTCTTTACAGCTAAAACTAGCAAAAAATGGTCAATGTCCTCCGATTGGAAGTAATTTGCCATGGAGGATGGGAGGGAAAGAAAGTAGTTTTGCAGTTCCAAAATTCCTTAAAAACAGCCCTGCGCATTTGTATGATCCACGCCCATTCAAACCCACGAGAAGCGCACTTCGATTTTTTTTTTAATTTGGAGACCTCTGTCGAAATAATGGCATTCGAAATAGCCTACATTAGATAGGCCTATATTAAATCTAGGTAATAAGATGGCGTGACGATTCGTCATCTGCAGATTATTCATTAATTTATGTTTAAGAATGAGCTAAACGGTCGTTGAAAACAAATTGTATTGTATTGTAGGCCTGTACGACCATGTATAAAGCGTTTATCTCATCAAAAGCCATTCAGAAGCTCTCCTAGTGTGATCGATCCCGAGAAAAAGGCAAGATTTGAGACGAGAGAAAGATGACGAAAGCCTAAAGGCCAACCAAAGAGAAAGGCGCGTTTGTGTGTTACTCTTCTCCGTTCAATTGTCATTTCTTGCTCTTTCTTCTCCCTGAACGTTCTCCTTCTCTATCTATAGAATGACGCATACATGGCATTATTCAAAGCTCACCCTGTCGAATGCACCAATTCTCCACTCAAATTCTACAAGTCATGTTAGCCATCTGACAGGATGACACCAATCATGGCCTGGAGTAGTATACCTGAGATTACTTCATACTGCTTTAGTAGTCTGACATTCCAAATAGTAACTCACCTATTTAGTAATTATATGGTAAAAGCATTTCTAGGAGTGAAGTCTAAGCGAAACATCATCAAACCCGTATTTGGACAAGTGTTTCTCCAACGAACTACCAGACAGACTCTATGCGAAGCGAGTCCAAAAACGAGGACTGTGTGCAAATATTTATGCAGTGGATGCTGGCTTTAAAAGGAATACGTCGCTTTTAGTAGCATGCTTCAGCAGAGATTCATTCCTTCAGGCCCGAAACAAAACCTTTGATCAAAATATCCTACAGCGAACCATAAACAAATGTTATTATACACACTCGCGGCAATCGTCCCTATCCACCATGACCTCTCTTTTCCATGCAATGTCTCCTTCAATTGCCACGAAACACCGCATACATACATACATGTACATACATACATACATACATACATACATACATACATACATACATACATACATACATACATACATACATACATACATACATGCATGCATGCATGCATGCATGCATGCATGCATGCATACATACATACATACATACATACATACATACATACATACATACATACATACATACATACATACATACATACATACATACATACATACATACATACATACATACATACATACATACATACATACATACATACATACATACATACATACATACATACATACATACATACATACATACATACATACATACATACATACATACATACATACATACATACATACATACATACATACATACATATATACATACATACATACATACATACATACATACATACATACATACATACATACACACATACATGCATACATACATACAATACATACATACCTCCACCTAAAGACCTTACTACTATAATTATACGCTGCTTGTCCTTTCACCCATACAAAATAATTTCTACAGCTGCAGTCCAGACGTCGGGTGGAAAACACAACAGCCACGCTCTTCAAATATCCTCCCGCTCGGTCAGTCGGGCAGCCAGAAAATAACAGCAAACTGATGTAGCGCCTATTTTGCATTTGACGTTGCCTGAACCTAATCAATGCTAAGTAAAATGTCATGCTAAATGAAAGTCTGGACTTCGTTTGACCAACATCTAATGTTTTTCGTTTGTTCACCGTTCAGCCTCGGCTGCTATTCAGTGCATTGCTTAGCAAGAGACATAAAGTTAATTATTAGAACAATTTGTATAAGATTATCTATCGTTGTCTTTTCGATAGATGTGATAAATCTTTCAAGTTCTTTTTTTAACCGTGAGGTTATTAAAAGGCGCTATATACAGGTGTACATTGTAAATGTATATGTAGATGTGCATATTCTGCTCATAATCATGCATACATGCATACATCTATAGGCTACATACAGACAGACTTTTATACATAGGACCTGCATAAATTATTATTATCATAATTATTACTATTACTACTACTGCTGCTGCTACTGCTACTGCCATTGCCATTGCCACTGCTACTACCACTACCACTACCACCACCACTACTACTATACTAATGCTACTAATAGGCCTACTACTAATACTATAGCATAGCTACTACTGCTGCTGCTGCTGCTACTGCTACTACTATTGCTACTACTGCTGCTGCTTCTGCCACTGCTGCTACTGCTACTGCTGCTGCTGTTAATACTGCTACTACTGCTGCTGCTGCCACTGCTGCTGGTGCTGTTGCTACGACCATTACTACTAATTTTTTTGGTACTGTTATCCTTATTTCTTTGCTTTAATCCCGCATTAGTCTGCAGCAGCAGCATGCGACTGAATGAACAGACCACCTGACAGGTGTTCATACGAGATTCCTCCGTTCAAATAATTACCTCTGATATGAACTCACAGAGGATTGGAGATCGCATTGGAAAGGTCATCTGTAGGAGATTAACCGACGACGATGTCTGGTCGTCGGACACACCCTAATTATCCGCATCAGACACTGTTGTATCGACACGCAATGGACAGGATGCGATTTGTGGCGGCGGAACGCGATGGCGGTTGATTTGACCGGCGCATGGTGTAACAGATAATTAGTTTAATGAAGCGATATTTTTCATGGGGTTTTTATGGAAAAAACTTCAATTACTCTTCAGGTCTTGGACACAGTGTCCACACATTTCTGTAGATGTTACATGTAGACTACATAATTCATTGATCCTGAAGTCTTGATATATACAATTCTAGGCTTCTATAGTAGGCCTATGCGACACACCTGAACTTATTGTACTGCACTGCATTTGAAAACATGCAAACCATCTTCTACGTACGTAAGCATAGGCATATACAATACATTGCATGCGCTACAGTGTGCGAAATTTTGAATGCAATGTTAGTGGATAGTGGCTATCATTATCCAGCAATTTCTGGTTTCCGGCATCTTATATATATATATATATTTATATATATAAATTAAAACAATAAATATAGATACCAGTCTTCACACAAACATGCAACATTAATTACGAGGTCGCTTTTTGCGGATAATAATTGTCCAGGAAAAAGGATGTTTTCAGTTGAGACGTCAGATCTGCCAAAAAATATCGTTAAAACTGAGGACAGTTTTGCGGATGTCAAACGTCCTTTGAAATGCCATCCCGTGCCATGTGAGGGTTTGACTTTTCGCCATAAATCAGTTGGCTGAGAGTCGACAAGATGATGAGGATCCTGCCAGCTTTTTAATATCGACACCCTTGCGCTTTCTCGTTCCGTATAAGTGCGCTATATAATTATTTGCACGGAGTTCTGCTGCTTTGGAAACAAATGAGTGTAGCTAATTTCATTTGCCTTATCTTACGGTAGCACTTGTAGGCTACAGAATGGCAGAAACGTTAAATGGACGGATGAGTATGTGTGTGACGGCGAATCCATGCATGACGGTAGGCTACAGGCGAGACAGGAATGCAAGAATACATGCAACAGTGTCTTTAGAAACAGGAAGGACCTGATTTGCATGGAAATGAGAAGGAGGAGGAGGAGACAAAGTCGGAGGCAGATAGGTAAACGACAGACACTGAAATTCAGGCAGATAGGAAGAAAGACAAAGAGACATACGAAGTAGAACTGCAATAGCACGGCTTTCAGCTTTGAATAGCTAATTTGTTTGTATGTGCACTTGTTATAGCGCCACTTCAGGCCCTCTCTACTCAGAGGCGCTCCCGAACGCAGAGCGGACATTGCATCGGAGTTTCACGCCAAAGAGCTGAGCAATTGTGAGTGAAGAACTTGCCCAAGGTCCTTACGCGGCGAGGTGGATTCGAACCTCGAACCCTCTGGCTCCATGTCATTGCCGCCACCACTACACCACCACGCCCCACTTAATTACCAAAATAAGGCACAACATGTAGGCCTATGCAGGTGCTGTAGTCTAATCCTTGTCAAAACTGTATTAAAATTTTTGTTGGTGAAACTGCATTATGTCTCATCCATAATATTAAGAGCGCATTGAGTTTAGTAACTCCATGCTTATTGAGAATAATTTATTGTCGGGCAGGTCAAACTCTATCTGACCTAGACAAATATTTGTGTTTCAGCATCTTTCTTCCCCAGTTGCATATGTTTTCGCTCGAAAGCGCACTATCTGGCCCTGACCGGTTTTTATAGTGCACGAAGTAAAAAATTACGCCGTCAAAGCGCACAGTCAAAAACGCACCCTCAAAAGCGCCCATCACTCAAAGGCGCACTGTCAAAGGCGTACTGTGAAAAGCGCACCGTCAAAAGCGCACCGTCAAAAGCGCACCGTCAAAAGCGCACCGTCAAAAGCTCACTGTCAAAAGCGCACTGTCAAAGCGCACTGTCAAAAGCGCACCGTTAAAAGCGCATCGTCATGGGCGCACCGTCAAAAGCGCGCACTCAAAAGCGTGTAGTGAACTGCGCGCTGAACAGCAAAGTTGACTACAAGACTGTCTTAATATCCCATGCATTGATTGATGACGTTCAAGGAATCTCCAGTTCTTCGATTGATTAAATTTGTGTAATGACTATTAATCGGCACAGGATATAACAATGCCTGCATGTGGTTATTCGAATACGGCGACTTGATCTACTCCACAATTACTCCAAATTACTCCAAAAATTAAATTAACTGCTGTTTCTAATGTGCATAGAGATATAAACGGTTGAAAGAAACGATAATGGTTTCAATTAATTACCGTTTCAAGTGTGCAGACATCAAAGCTCGTGCTTACGCGGCACTGTGCTTTGATAGTGCGGGTTATGTGCATGCGCAGTAGGCCTATAAGCTTAGAGGACTATAAATACCACAATAATTATAATGCAATGTGTAAAATTCTCAGAATTTCAGCAATCTAGTTTAACCATGGAAGACATTGAATCGAAGAAGGATTAGAGCATAATAACCATGGCAACGATTGTTGGAAATCAAGATCGAGTAAATGCCGTTCTATTCTATCGCGTGTAGTCGGATAGACATGCTACATGGTCCCCCCCCCCCAAATTGCAAGAAAACGCTTTAACCCTTTAATGCCGGAAGGTATAGGATTTCCCATACCATTTACTACCATCTCAGCATTAAAGGGTTAAGATGATTTCTGGTGCCTTAGGTCTGGTGAAGAGCATACTACATGTAGACGTGATATAGCCAAGGGCGAATTGAATAAACCCAGCACTCGTGAATAAGCTGGTGCCCTGCGTTTGCTTCTTGAGTGGCGCTTTTGAAATTTTATGCGCCTCTGAGGAGTTGAAAGAAACGATAATGGTTTCTTGAAGTGGCGCTATAGGCCTATGCATTTTTTGTAAATGCACGAACACGATCACGATTACGATTATGAATTAAAATGGCAGTTGAGGCATTGTTTGTTACAGTAGACAGCAGGTCGTAATTATTATTCTGCCTGTAAGCTACAGCGACCTCAAAGTGAAGCGGTGGGAACCAGCTTATTATTCACAGCAGGCGCTTAATCAAAATGAAATTGACAGGCAGAGGGGTCAAGACCCGGAGATTCGGGCAAGCAGACAGTCGGACGGCTAAGAGATGTAGAGTTGAAATGACGAGGGAGGAGGTGAAGGTAAAGATCAGGTGAAGGTAAGGATAGAATGATCTGTGACAGCAGAGAAACTAAACTGTGGCGCTCCCGACCTGATAGCATCGGACCACAGACATTGAGAATGGTTTTAAAACACTTGGGGGGGGGGAATGGGGAAAGAAAGACGAAGAAGTTCACTGCGGAGTCTGTTTTTATAGGTGACTTATTCTCGAAAGATGGACCAACCATATAGCGAGGCTTTTACGCAGCACTGTGGAAGTTCAAGCCATAGGGACAAACAGGTCACCTTGCGATGGAATCTACAATTTGGAACGAATGGCATAGGCAAACAAAAGACCTAAATACAGAGCCTATGGCGGATAAGCAGATTGAAAGAGGTCATACAGTGTTTAGTTGAGAAGAAAATCAAACACAAGCGATTGAGCAATGAGCAGAGTGTGCAGACACATTCATGCTGGAAGATATAGTTCCAGAAAACGAACGAAGTAATAAAACAACTCGTTTACCAAGAACTATTCTTGATTCTTGATTTATGCATGACCAGACCCTAGGGTCTTTGGTGCACTTCCGATAAATATATATATATATAAATTGGTCAATGTCAGATACATTTGGAATGTACTGAAGACGTATACTGTACATAGATCTATAAACATATGCATTTATATTGACACAAGTTGCGCAGAGCTTATAATATAGAACAACAATAAGTTATATTTTGCTGTAGATTTCTCCTATTATTATTATTGCGAATATAGTGCTAACTGAAATATATGGCTGTATGTAGGAGATTATAAGCACCGACACATTCATAGTCATTGCATATGAATGCATTATGAGCTTATGCACTTACACATGAGCGTTAGACCTACATACATGTACATACATTGTATGTGCGCATAAAATTTATAGAGAATACTACACTGAATCCAGAAACAAATGGAACCATTTTGTAAATATGGAAATAAATAGTAAATATTAATTGATTTTAAAAATTCAAACACGGTTTTAATCAAGACATATTCGTCTAATACTAGTGAACATAATTTTATTATAAAGGTTCTAGTCATACAATAATAACGTCATTATGACGTCGTTATTTTTACTGGAACTTATATATTTTTAGGCCTACTGCAGTTTAGTGCAGTATTTGCAAGTAGGCTATATATGTCAGGATTAAAACCGTGTTTTAATTTTAAAAATCGATCATTGTCCACTATTTATAGTTTCATATAAACAAAATGGTTCCATTCTTCCTGACAATCTATCTGTCTGTCTGTCTGTCTATCTGTCTGTCTGTCTGTCTGTCTGCCTGCCTGCCTGCCTGCCTGCCTGCCTGCCTGTCTGCCTATCTGTCTATCTGTCTATCTGTCTATCTGTCTATCTGTCTATCTGTCTGTCTGTCTGTCTGTATGTCTGTCTGTCTTTCTGTCTGTCTGTCTGTCCATCCGTCCGTCCGTCCGTCCGTCCGTCCGTCTGTCTGTCTGTCTATCTATCTATCTATCTATCTATCTATGTGATTTATATAGCGCCCCTTGCTTCTTTCGGTTTCAGACTTGGGCACAATGTGTGTCTATATGTTTTGAGCTCAACAATATAGACATATGAATATTCATGTTATGCGTCTGCAGCTGAATAATAACGATGCAGCCAATATGTCGGCAGAAATCGCTGCTTAGTTGATAATATCTGTTTTGGGAATCGAAAATGTTCCGTCCGCCAAGAACACAAAGACCGACCGTCGTCGACCGACATCGCCGTATAGAGCCACGAAATGAGACATTCCCTTTTCGGCGACTCTCCCACGAGGGACCCAATAATTCTCCAACCGGGGGGGGGGGGGGGGGGAGAGGAGGTCGGGGTGGGGGGGGGTGGAAAGACGCGTCCATGCTTCATGCGTCTGGTTGTTTTTGCTCTTTCTGCTTGACGGCTCATATTTTACGGCGTCTTTTATGTTTTATACTTTCAAAGGCAGCTGAGTATAGCTGCTATAAGCCGCGGTTGCAAATTATTCTCCTCCTGACCTTCGGGGCTTGCAAAAAATGGATCGTGCTTCTTTCGGTTTCAGACTTGGGCGCAGATAGGTCAAATCTCAGAGAAAATGTAACTGTTCGGATGAGGCTTAAAGGTGACTAGGGTGATAATTGCCGTGGTGGTTGAGGGGCTCAACCCCTCAGTCTTTTTAGTGTCCACAACAAAGTCTTATTTTCCCACCGCAAATATATGTTGACCCCAATCAATTTTGCACAATTCTCATATAGGCGACATTTATTCTAAGCTTACAGTTTGCAGTGGCCATTTTTGGCCTTCACATGTAGCCTAATTGTCTACATTCCTGCGCGTTTATCTTCACCAGTTTGTTAGGTTAACCCGCTCCGTTAAAGATATGCCACTGACCACTTATAGCTTTTCGAAGGCAAAACCGCCCAAAAGCTCTATGGTACCCGTAGCGATGTCTTTTTATGTGGATTTCCAGCATGTTGTTTTTGTTGAAGTATTTTTATTTCCCTTTTTTCATTTAAGTCTCTCTTTTCTGGGTCACGCAGCTGCGTCAGCGCACGACTCCTAAGCTATAGGCCTACACTGTAAGTTTCATGTTTATTCTTTCTCTAAACGGTGCTCTTATTCTATACCTATAATATATACTACACTGCTGATGGATACGTGTTACCTGTGTCGGTGTCGTTTTCCCTTTCAATCCCCTCTCAATGTCTCTTCATTTGTTTGCTGGACAGTAAAACTCGTCCGTTCTGACAGGTTAACCCTTGAAATCCTATACCCTCCGGCATTAAAGGGTTAACCCGGATTTATGAGACAGCATCGATTGTTACGCAATCGCATCTCAAGTATTCAGATCAATCCCTGCATCGCCAACTCAGTCTGTCGCTCTAGTTGTATACATGTCTCTGCAGACAAGACCGCCGCACTTTAGTGTCACAGTCGCACGCTAGGTTTTCTGCTTTCCACACTCGACGTCCTCTTGCTTGACGCGGTATAGGCATCACCCGCGTAAAATAACAAACCATAACTCAGATAAACAGAATTATGACTATAAAATACATAAATATACGTATAAATTATGTATATATATATATAGCAAGCTTTATGCAGAGCGAAGGAAGGGGAATATAGATAGGATAAATCGAAACGCAATTTCAACCCGCAGCCGCGTATACACCGTGATTCAAAAAAAAGTAAGCCAAATTATTTTTCAGATATCTCTAGTGCCTGATAACATATCACGCTAAAATTTTCCAAATGTTTAGAGAATTGGACAAAGAATATGATTCCCAAATTTCACGGAATAAAGTTGAACGGATAAAAAGATATGCATCTTTAAACTTCATATGCCGAAATTGCCGTTTACAAGCAATTTTTGGTCAGATTCAATAAAAAAGTAAGCTAAACTGTTTTTATTATATCTCCAATGCCTGATAAATAATCATACTAAAAGTTTCCAGATATTTCGAGAATTGAACCTAGAATAGGTTTCCAAAATATCATGTACTAAATTTGAACGGATAGAAAGATATGAATATTTAAACTTCATCTCCGGAAATTTCAGTTTTCAGCAAATCTGTTATGGTGTTCGCTGCAGTTTTGATGCCTGATAGTTCCCAATTTTGGTCTTCAGTGATCCTGGAGTAACATTTTACGGAATATAAAGTGTGGAGCGTGCATAATGAAAGACCGAGTCTACAAGACAACTGTAAGCTAATTTAATCAGTGCACGACGATTGTCGTACAGCGACGCAGGTAGGCCAGCTGCAAATTGGCGCGCTGCGTCTGGACAGGTGATTGCCTGGACAGCGCGTGATGTCTAGACGAGCGTACGTTGAGTGTACAAGGAGGGAGTGGAAGTGAAGAAGGAGTGTTGCGTGTTAAGAGCCGTTGAGATAGGCTGTAATAGTTGTTGTTGAGTTGCGATAGAGTAGACTGATGAAGGTAGTAGTCGTGTAGTTGTTATGATAACGCAAGTGTAGTCATTGTTGTGTTGTTGCTGATCGTTTTACTTTACATCGGATTTTGGAGTATAATAAGAAGACTTAAACACGTCGTCGTTGTTGGTTACAAAACAGTGAAAGTCTGTAGATTCGTTACCTAGCCATTTAGCTAATGAAACAGTTATCTAGGGATAGGCCTATGCTACCACGAACTTATACGAAGAAGCTTCCGAAGAGACTGATAGGAGGAGGTTATCACATTTGGTGTCGTTGCGGTGAGATAACGATTCAAGTTGCAGGAGAACGATCCTAGTTACGAACGGCGGGTCTACGTGCCAAGTTACGAACGGAGGGATTCTATCCAATCAACAAACGTTGTGGAGGAACGGACGCTGTGAATTTATCAAGGAGCCGAGCACACGGGAGAAGCAACGATACATCGAGCATCCGTACGTCAGTGAGAAACGACAACACAACGACTACAAGGTAGAAAAACTTGCTTGTCTATTGAAGTGTGCATAAAGAATTGAAGTCAGTCAATTGCGAACATTTGAAGAGTAGCCTACTATTTTATCAAGCATCTGTAAAGTAAAGAAGTAAGATGGAGAAACTTACGGAGCAAAAGCAAGCAGCTATTAAAAAGATGTCTTCGGAGAGACTAGTAAAATTATTAATTGAAGCAGGCGTAGACGCAGAAGAAGTCGAACAGATGTCGAGGGAAGAATTGATGAGAAATTTAGCCGAGGTTTGGGCTAAGAAAGAAGAAGAAGAAGAAGAAGGTGCTGTTGGAGGCGCTAAAGAAAAGCCGGTTGAGAAACCTCAGGCACCGATGTCTGTAGAGGCGTTGCTACAATTCATGATGACGAGTAGACAAGAAGAGAAGCAGAAAGAGGAGCAACGAGCGGAAAGAGCAGAAAAATTAGAAAGGATAAGACAACAAGAGATAGACATGCAGAAGCAACAGTTCCAGCTTCAGTTAGAACAAATGAAAATAGATTGTGACGAATCAGAACGAAGAAGGATGGAGTTAATGATAGAATACGAAAAAGCAAGGAGAAGCGATGAAGAAATACGGAGACAGCAGATCGAAGACAAAAAGGCTCGTGAGGAAGAAAAGGAAAAGATGCGTTTACAAGAACTGCAAAGAGCCGAAGAGATTCGACAGGAAGAATTTCAAGCTGAAAAAGACAATTTGGAAAAAGCAGAAAGAGAAAGAGAAGAACAGATGCAATTAGAACAAAAGAAACTTGCTATTAAGGAAGCTCAACTCCATGAGATGGCTATTGAAAAAGAAGAATGCAGAAAGCAGTTAGAACTGTTGCAGCAGAAGATTGAACAAGAAGAACTGCGTAGGATAGAAGATCAAAATAGACTGAGGAAGAAAGACGAAGACGATAGAAAATGTCGTGAAGAGTCAGAACGAAATAGGCTTAGAGAAAGTGAGACAATGGTGTCAAAGATTAAGAAGATAGGTGATGCAATGAAACATGTGTTACCGAAGATGCCATATGATATGATGGAAGTGCCATTATATTTTGAAACAGTTGAAAATGCATTCAATAGCTTCGCTGTGGAAAAGCAGTACTGGGTGAAATTGTTGTTGCCATTGATGACCCCGAGAGCGCGAACGGTATTGAATCGATTGTCATTTGAGAATTTAGATAAATACGATGCAGTGAAAGAGCATTTGTTGAAGGAATTCAAGTTAACAGCTCGTGAGTACAGGTCAAGGTTTGCAGATGCCAAGAAGACAGCCGAAGAAACGTATACGATGTTCACGGCTAGGCTGAAGAACCTGTTGAATTATTATGTCCGAAGTAGACGAGTGGACAAGGACTACGAGAAGCTGTTTGATTTGTTAGTGGCGGATAAGCTGAAAGAATGTTTACCACCAGGTCCACTGCAGTTTGTCTTAGCAAAAGAGGGCACAGAATGCTTGGAAGCTAGTAATGTTGCAGACCTCGCAGACATACAATGTCATGTAAACAATCGGATTGGTGTGATGTTCCAAGACAAACCGAAATACGAAGCATGGGGAAATAGCTCAAAGCCATTCAAGTGGAACAAGGATAGCAAAGACACCGGAAGCCAAGCCAAGAGTAATGATGCAAAGAAAGATAATTATTCTGGAAAGCAGTATTGGCAAGATAAGAAAGAGTCAACGTGGGACAGACAAGCCTACAATCGAACTCCGCCGCTGGGACGCCCAACAGAAAGTAATGCATCATACACGCCGTACAACAAGTGGGAGAACAATGAGCAAAGAAGTTTTATAAAGAAACGTTGCCACAACTGTCATTCTGACAAACACCTAATAAAACATTGCCAAGCACCAGGAGCGGCAAACCTGAGGAAGAACTTTAGCAGAAGTGCGGAAAATCTTCGAGTAAACCAGATACAAGTGATGAATGCACCAGACCAGTTTGAAGAATCGGACGATCGTGAAACAGAAGTGAAGTCGGTAATGAAGTGTACGCCGCAGTTCACCATACAGAAAGAAGCGATAAAGACTACTTCCATTGCAGAAATTTGTCGAGAAACAAAAAGTAAAGAGGAGTGTCAACGCATAAAGAAGATATCGTTGCAGCATGTAAATGTGGAGATACGTGGGTCTGATGGGCAGCCTGTGCAAGTCGAGGCGTTGATTGACTCGGGGACCGAGATACCAGTAATCAACGAGGAACTACTGAAAGGAACGACAGTAGAAGAAATCGGCAGAGTTCATTTGCAATGTGTAGCTGGAGAGCCGATTCCAGCTAAGTTGGTGAAAATCGAAGTGCGGATGAGCGGTCGTAACGAAGGAGCAGCTACAGAGGACAGGACAATAAATATCGCGCCATATTTAACTTTAGTGTGTGCCAGCATTCCAGCGGATCTGTGCAAAGAAAACAGAGAAAAGTTCTTGCTACATCCGGAGATAATTGCAGAATTGAAAGAGATTCCACCAGTGAGTGAATTGCAAGGGGAACTACAAGCGAATGTGACTACAAGAGCACAAAGTCGGAGAGCAGAAGTCGAAGGCGGAGAAGATGAAACGATAAACGAAAGTTCGCAAGAAGATGACATGGACAGCGAAGATGAACTCAGCATTCAAGATGACGAAAGAACAACATCTGAGAACAATGAAACTGAAGAAGAGATGGCTGCATGTGAACGAAATGATAGTGAAGATTCCGAAAGCGACGCTGAACTGGAGACAAGTATGAGGGACTTGTTCACAAAGAATTCGAACGATGAAAGACAGCTGGAAGATGCGAAGAAATTCGAGGAGCAGCAGAGAAATGACGAGTCACTGAAATCGTGGTGGAGGATCGCTGAAGACAAAGGATCAGAGTTTAGCGTGGTGAATGGATTGCTGTATAAGAAGCATCAAATGCTGGATCAGCTAGTGTACCAGTTGGTGTTACCGAAAGAGAGAAGAATTCAAGTAATGGAATTAGCTCACGAGTCAGTATTTGGCGGACACTTGGGAGAAGAGAAGACACGAGAGAGAATCAAGTTGTCCTTTGTCTGGCCAAAGATGCGTCGAGACGTGGTGAAATTTTGTAAGTCCTGTGAGAAGTGTCAGCTGAAGGCACGAAGTTTGGTGATGGATCGAGTGCCGATTACACCAATTCCAAGGGAAGATGTTCCATTCCGACGGATGACTATGGACGTGGTAGGCCCAATAGAACCGAAGTCAGCAGCAGGGCATAAGTATTGCTTGTGCATAGTGGATTCATGTACAAGATGGCCGACAATCTTCTTGCTGAAGTCATTGACTGCTAAGGCTGTGTGCGAAGCTTTGATGAAGCTATTCATTGACGTGGGGGTGCCATCTGTGATCACCAGCGACAGAAGCACAAATTTTACAGCCAGTCTCACAAGAGAATTTTTGAAATTGATGGGATGCTGTCCACGATTCGATTCACCGGGGCATCCAGAGGCAGCCGGATTAGTTGAGAGATGGAATCAGACGTTCAAGAAGATGGTTCATCATGTCATTGTGGAAAATCCGAGACAGTGGCATAAAATCATTCCGTTTACCGTATGGGCATTGAGAGAAGTTCCTAACGCAACGACAGGAGTGGCACCATATCTGCTGGTGTATGGAAAAATGCCAAGAGGACCACTAACTATCTTAAAGGAAAGCTGGACCAAAGAAATAAATCTACCGCCAAACATTGGAGTACAACCAGCAAAGTACCTGAAGAATTTAAGAGCAGACATGGAGAAAGCTTTGATATTTGCTGAGAATTGTGCAGAGGAAAAGCAAAAACAATATGCCAGTCAATACAATAAGAGGGCCAAAGATAAAGAATTCGAACCAGGAGAAAATGTCATCGTCCTGTATCCAACGTCAACCAATAAATTGATCTCACGATGGCATGGTCCATGTACAGTGCTACAAAGAAGATCCAAGTATTCGTATCTGGTGGACATGAATGAAAACGGCCGACGAATCGTCCATGCCAACAAAATGAGAAAGTTCATCGCAAGAACATTATCGTGTGGTCTCATCGTGGAAGAGGACGACGAATTCGGATCAGTGGTAGAGCTACCATTGAAAGAAGACCATGCAGAGACGACACAGAAATCGCTGCAATTGGACTATGAACAGATCGGACATCTTACGTGCGAGCAACAGAAACAGCTACTGGATGTACTGAACCGTTATGCAGACAGATTTTTGGACAAACCTGGATTATGTACATTGGTAGAACACGAAGTGGTGCTGAGACCGGACTTTCGAGAGAAGGAGTTCATGGCTTATCGAATACCGCTGATATACCGCGCAGAAGTGGACAAACAAATACAAGAGATGCTGAAAGCAAACATCATTCAACCGTCGTCGAGCAGAATGGCAAGTCCGCTGGTCATCGTCAAGAAGAAGGACGGATCCTTGAGACTCGCGTGCGACTACAGGTACGTGAATTCATATACTGAAAATTGTCGATATCCCATGCCGATCGTCAACGATGTGCTGAGCAAAGTCGGGAAATCCAAGTTTATCTCCGTCTTGGACTGTCGCAGTGCTTACTGGACTTGTCCTGTGAAGAAATCCGACCAATGGAAAACCGCATTCGTTACCCATAATGGACTGTACGAATTTACACGTGTCCCTTTTGGCATGATTAACTCTGGACGGACTTTTGTAAAAGCAATAAACATGATTTTGCAACCGATTAATGCATTTACTGAACCCTATGTTGATGACATTGCAGTACATTCTGATGATTGGAACATTCATTTGAAACATTTAGAATTGTTTTTGAAACAAATACGACTGCATAATGTAACCTTGAACTTGAAGAAATGTGTGTTTGGTAAGAGTGAGGTGAAATTCATCGGTCACCTTATAGGATCAGGGAAGAAGATGATGAATCCAGATAGGATTGACAGTTTGATTAATTAAAAAAAACCTGAAACGAAGAAGCAAGTGAAGCAAGTGTTAGGATTTTTTGGTTTCTACAGACAATTTATTTGTAATTTTGCTGAAATTGCTAAACCATTGACAGATTTAACTAGCAAGCAGATACCTGAGAACATTGTTTGGACTGAGGATCACCAGAAATCTTTTGATTCTCTTAAAGAAATTGTTTTATCAAATGTGATTTTATACATGTTCGAGGTTGGCAAACCATTTAATTTGTACTGTGATAGCAGTGATTTTGCTGTCGGAGCTGTGCTGTCACAAGTGGACGATGAAGGGATAGAACGTCCCGTTTCATTTATCAGTCAGAAGCTGACAGATACCCAGAGGAGATGGGCGACGATTGAGAAGGAAGCCTATGCAATCATATGGGCTTTAAACAAATTGAAAGAAATTATTATTGGTTCCAAGATTAATGTGTTCACTGACCATAATCCTTTAGTTTATTTGACTGAGTCAATGTCGAAGTCTGCTAAGTTAGTCCGATGGTCTTTATCATTGCA
>OX243823.1:23965158-23970158 GCA_945859605.1 Lumbricus rubellus | reverse complement strand
AGGAGGAAGAAGAGGAATAGAAAGAAGAGGAGTAAGGCGAAGAGGAAGAGGATGAGAGGAGGAGGAGGATAAGATAGGGGAAAGAGAAAGAGGAGGAAGAGGACGAAGTTGAAGAGGATGAATAGGAAGAGGAGGAGGAGGAGAAGGGGGGAGAAGAGGAAGAAGATGGAAAGGAAGAAGAAAAGGAAGAGGAAGAAGAGGAAGAGGAAGAGGAAGAGTAAGAAGAGGGAAAAAAGGAAAGAGTAAGAAGAGGAGGAAGAGGATGAAGAGAACGGGAGGAGGAGGAGAAAGTGGAAGAGGAGGAAGACGATGAAGAGGAGGGAAAGAGAAGACGAGTGAAAAAAGCGAAGAAGAGGTACAGAGAATCCGGAGAATTTAAAGGAGATTTAAGATCAGGATTTGATGAGGCCAAAGAGGAGATGGAAGAAAAGGACGAAGAAGAAGAAGGCGATGAGGAGTTTTGTCCTACGTTTTGCTACGTTTCGAACAGAAAAATTCCATTTCCCACCAATAATTAATATTATTACCTCTTGGTTACTCCTTGCATTGGAGTTCAGTGGTTCCTGGATTTAAGAAGAACTGGATTCTGTCTTGGACTTGGGACTAAGAAAAACAGGACAGACTCGAGACAAGCTAGGCAAGTTGAGGGTTACAATAAATGAATTGAATTGAATTACCTCTTTCAAAGAATCTCTGTAACAGTCCAGCGTGGCAGCGCCATATGTTTTTCTTACACATTGCCTTTGTAATAATGCTATATAACAATAATGGTGGTGATGATGATGATGATGATGATGATAATTATAGCATGTGCAATTGCACATGTATATAAGCACGCGTGTGTGTGCGTGTGTGTGCGTGTGTGTGCGTGTGTGTGGGGGGGGGGGGGAATTCTTTTGCGTTGCGTGAAAGGCAGATCTAAGATGCGTCGATTTGTTGATGTTTTACGGACCGAACGTATTTTAAACAACTCAATGGAAGACGAATAAGTTCAAAGGAGCAGCAAAGCTGACACGAAGAGCTTCACACCAACCTCGACTCTCAACCTCGATTCATCAAAGCGAACAATTCAGCTGGACTTTATTGTACAAAGCGCCGCTAAGTGAAGCGAAATAAACAACAACTGTCTCTACTCTCTCTGTCACTTTCTCTGTCACCGTTTTTGTTATTGTATCTGTCTCTGTCACTGTCTCTACTATCTGTCACTGACTCTGCCACCGTCTTTGTCATTGTGTTTGTATCTGTCTCTGCTGTCTCTACTCTCTGTCACTGTCTCTGTCACTGTCTCTGTCGCTGTCTCTGTCACTGTCTCTGTCACTGTCTCTGTCACTGTCTCTGTCACTGTCTCTGTCATTTTATCTGTCTCTGCCACTGTCCCTGTCACAGTCTCTGCCTCCATATCTTCCTCTATCTCTGCAACTGTATCTACCACTATCACTGCCACTGTCTCTACTCTCTGCCACTGTCTCTGCCGTTGTTTCCGCTGCCACTGCTTCTGCCACAGCCACTGTGACCGCCAATGCCACGAAACCGTCCAGTATTATTGTCCGCATAACATACGAAGCATGGCATCGTGGCTTATATCTATTATTATCTATACGTAGATGACGAGGCGTACATGAAACACCATCTGGCGTGATCTCTTGGCGTCCGGTCGACATACGTCTTGATAATGATCATTAGATATTGAGTCCAGTTATCTCATTATCAATCCGCAATGGATGGAGACCGGATCCAATTAGGGAGACACATCTTAGGCCGAATAACGTCGTCTCTGTTGGTCTTGCTCTTCGGCCGACCTTCTTCGTCTTCCTCCCTTTTACCCTTTCTCTCTCTGTCTTCTCTCTCTGACCCATTTCACTTCCATCTTCATTCATTCATTCTCCCTCAATCTTCTCCTCTCTTATTCTTCGTCTCCTCTTCTTTTCTCTCCTCCTTATTTTTCTCCGCCTCCTCTTACTTCTCGTTCCTTTCTTCTCGTGCATAATCTTCTCCTGTTTTTATTCTTGTTGCTATTCTTCCTCTCCATCTTCCTCTTTCTCTTCCTCTTCCTCTTCCTCATCTTCTTCTTCTTCTTCTTCTTCTTCTTCTTCTTCTTCATCTTCTTCATCTTCTTCTTCAATTACTGCTCCTGCCCTGCCCTGCTGCTCCATCTACTACTACCGCTATAGTTACTCCTACTAACACAACTACTCCCGTCACTACTGCTACTACTATTGCCAATGCTATTACTGCTACCACTGCTATACCGCTACTGTGAAATCCACCTCTTTGTATTCATCTTCATCTCCTTAAGCTTCTACTTCTTCTGAAGTTCAGAATCCTTCGACATTTGTAAATGCCTGCGTGATCACATTTTGGATATCATTAGTGATCATCCACGATGCATCAAAATCGGCAATATCACTTTCAGGACATCTGATTTAGTCGTTTAGTCGATATGTCGGGATAAAGGTACCAGATTGCAAGCCAGAACAGCTGATGACCTTTTTTAGTCGTCGTTTGGCTGAAATGTTGGGGGGGGGGAATATAAAAGAGACCATTTCTAAAAAATACTATTTTTCTCGTAAAAATAGCTCATGACCTCCTTTTAGCCGTTCGGTACTTTTTTTTATCTCTGCCTTTTCTGTACACCTTTTCCCGTTGCATCGAACATGTAGGGGGGGGGGACCACGTCCAATTTGCCCGCC
Source organism: Lumbricus rubellus (assembly GCA_945859605.1). Classification (NCBI taxonomy): domain Eukaryota; kingdom Metazoa; phylum Annelida; class Clitellata; order Crassiclitellata; family Lumbricidae; genus Lumbricus; species Lumbricus rubellus. The sequence continues at coordinate 23,967,468 of OX243823.1, read as the reverse complement.
AGAATAGCCGGTGACAAATGTGCAAATTTCGCAGTGGTGGGACCATGACCGGATTTGCCCCACCCCCACCCGGATCCGCCCCAGACTCTGAACGATTATCGATCTTTTTTGACGTAAGTCACGTACATGTTAATAGACGTCTGGACGAATGACAGATTCTTCCATCTCATGAAACTAAAGTAGCTGGAAAATTTCTCCATAAGAAAGCTGTTTAGGTCAGCTTGACCACAAAGAAATAGGAGTTTATGCATCCACTGGCCATCACTGGGGCGCGGTGGTGTAGTGGTGTAGTGGTGGCGTCGTTGCCTTGAAGCAGGAAGGTTCGAGGTTCGAATCCACCTCACTGCGTAAGGACCTTCGGCAAGTCCTTCACTCACAATTGCTCAGCGCTTCGGCGTGAAACTCCGATGCAGTGTCCGCTCTGCATTCGGGAGCGCCTCTGAGTAGAGAGAGCTTGAAGGGGCGCTATAACAAGCGCACATACAAACATATTGCAGCCATACTAACAGTTAGAGTCTTTCCATGTTCAATATGCATGTTGAACGAAAGACGTTGTAAGGTTTAATGGTGATAATGCAATTACACGCGTATGCATCCACGGAACGCCGTTCACAATATTGCACAGCTAAATTTATGATTTTATGACACCTTCTATATACGCGGTTGCGACTATTGCCTTAGTCTGGGGGAAGCGTAAATCATCCATCCTCTCAAAATCTGTGTCCACTTGTTCAATTGCTAAAACCGTGGTTGGATTTTCCAGAGGTGAAACTCGTCCAAAGTTTAATCCCAAGCGTGATGAACAAATTATTATTAACTCGGTTGATGGCTGTAACCTCCGGTACACAATCCTCATTCGAAGATGTTGATAATATAAGCTTTAAATTCCACACTAATGGTAGCATTGTAGGCTGTCATCTTAATCAAATTGCTCAATGCTCATTATAGATAAACAGTGGATAACAATTTAGAAATTTATAACGATATTTATTTTTTTAAATCCGAAATATTGGGATGGAATATAAGCATCTCCGTCCCAACCACAAATTTTGTGGAACCTTCCCCCAGCCTCCGCCCCAAGTCTCCGCTTATGGTCGCAACTGGATTGTCAGCTACAGGGTTCGACGTTCGAATCCACCTCGCCGCGTAAGGACCTTGGGCAAGTCCTTCACTCACAATTGCTCAGCGCTTCGGCGTGAAACTCCGATGCAGTGTCCGCTCTGCATTCGGGAGCGCCTCTGAATAGAGAGAGCTTGAAGGGGCGCTATAACAAGTGCACATACAAACAAACAAATGTAAAGAAAACAGAATTAGAAATAACCTATAACGCACACAGCTCGTGGGCAAGATTCATTCCTTTGTCTCTGTTGAATTGAGTTAGTCCTATTGGACGAAAGAGAGCAAAGACTTAAGATAAGCTGCAAAAAGTGGGATTCAGAATTAAACAGTGTAAAGACAATAGAATTAGAATTTTTTTAAACTTATAATGCACGCAGCTAGTGAAAGGAGTACTTTCGACGTGTAGGCCTACAGCACTTCCGACTTAGGTCTAACCTTCCATAGCTTCATAGCGTATCAATTAAAGACAGTTTGCGCGAGGACTACCACGTACAATTCCCTAGACACACAAAACCAGACTAGAGTAAGCTTTTCGCCAATGCCTTCCTAGAAGAGAAGCATAACCAGCATTATTTCATTCATATATGAAGCCTCTGGCTTCGTCAACGCATTATTAGCATCGGTTAAATTGGAAGCAAGAAGCAGCAGCAGCAAAGCATTATAATTACTAGAGCCGCGTAAATCGACGTCGACACACGTGGCACGAGGAGAGCCTCAGCCATCATCATATATTATTTGGTGCGTGCATTAAATCAAACGCACGACTCAACGATGACGACGGTGCGACGTTGTCCGACGTCAGAGCAAACATTTCGGCGTCGGACATGTTTTAATTAGAACCACTCGACGTTGGCCCACCGTCAGCCCGACGTTAGCCCGACGTCGGCGGAGGAAGACATCTCAGCTGAGAACGTGGATCAATGTCAAGCGTGTTATCAGGACAGGTCGTGGTCGTCGTCATCGTCGTCATCGTCGTCATCGTCGTCATCGTCGTCGTCGTCCTTCGTTCATTCGTTCATTCCGGTGGCAGACGGTTTCTCAAAACGTTGTTTTTGTGATGGACAGGAGGAGCTACATGTACATGTATATAGGCTGCAGAAGCATGTGGGATGATCAGGTGATGGAACGCGTGTCCAACTATGTATCTACATGTATGTATCTGTGTATCTGTGTGTCTGTGTGTCTGTGTGT